>OX104064.1:143777928-143868138 GCA_944474145.2 Dicrocoelium dendriticum
GCAGAACACCGCGTTTTGGGTCACAAAAAAGGCAGAATCAGCAAATTGGATGCCAGTGACCATTGGGTGTTGGGTTGATCACATTCATCTAGTTGTTTTTGACAACAAACCATAGCACGTGAGTGATTTAATTCAATGGTTTTGATATAGATAATAATGAGTTTATCTGAAAGCGCTTGGGCTAAGGTCACCTACACTAAATCACGAAAATATTCATATTTATATATATCATTTAGTTGTCTAACTTTTTGCAGAAACCATGTTTTCTGGAAAAAAGCGGTCCTACAATGAAGCTTTTCTGCAATGGGGCTTCACCAAATTTGTTGGTAAAAATGTTGAGAAGCCGCAATGTGTTTTGTGCAGCAAAGTGCTCACGGGGGAGAGCATGAACCCCAGTAAATTGAAAGACTATTTGGACCGAAGTCATTCTCAGTTTGTAGGAATAGATATTACATTCTTCAAACGGAAAGAAGCTGCGCTCAAATGTTCGCGCCTGCATACATCGGGCTCCTTTTTTCAGTCAACTGAAGCTAGTCTTGAAACGTCGTACCGCATCGCTCTCCGAATCGCCGAAAACAAGAAACCGCGTACGATAGGAAAGGATCTCATAAAATATTGCATAATCGATACCGTAAAACTCGTTCTTGGAGAGCGACATGCAGAAAAGATGAACATGATATCACTTTCCAACAAGACAATTAAAAGTCGTATCGAGGATATGAGCAAGAATATTGTGAATAAGGTGCTCAACAAAATAAAGTCAAGTCTTTTCTTTGCAATACAGTTAGATGAGTCGACCGACGTTACATCCTGTTCCCAGCTACTGGTCTATGTTCGGTACATAAAAGGCGACCGCTTCAAAAAAGAGTACTCGTTCTCAGAATCATTGAGTACAACTACACGTGGCGAAGATGTCTTTCGAACATTGAAAGATTTTGTCGAGGAAAAGGATCTACAGTGGTCGAGGTTGGTGGGTGTCTGTACAGACGGAGCACCGTCCATATTGGGCGTCCGTTCTGGATGCCAAACTTTAGTCAAAAAATTTGCTCTGCACTGTACCTTCAGCCACTGCTTTAGCAGTGAAAATTCTTTCGCCTGTTTTGCTGGGCACGTTAACTAACGTAGTGAAAATAAATCTCACCCGCGGTGGCGCGTTGGTTATCTCGAGACAGGGTGTTGCACTGAGTGCTCGAGCTTCGAGAAGAAATTGCAATTTTTCTTGAAAGAAAGGAGCAGCATAGGGGTAAGGTGAACGGGTTACACGTCATAATAACAGACAACGTATTTATTTACAAACTAGCATATCTTGCAGGTTTCTTCGAAGCAATAAATGCACTGAACCACAGCTTGCTAGGAAATATGGTTAATATTTTAACTGCTCAAGATAAGGTTGCCAGTTTTCTTCGTAGAATGCAGCTTCACCAACACAGAGCAACAGTTGAGGTTGTGTCGATGTTTCCAGAACTATCAATGGTGGCCGCTGGAAGAAATGAAACATGCGCTTTCACAGATGACATAACTTGCCACTTGTCATCAGTGGTCCATTCCATCAGCAAATATTTTCCTGATTTGGAAAATCGCCAAGTAAATGCCTGAGTGCTAAGACCCTTTTCAGTGGATGAGGAAATATTTCCGGATACTGCCATCGAAGCCAAAGCACAATTCCTAGGAATGCGCGAAGATAACGAATTAAAAATTGATTTCCAAAGCACACCACTGGTAGAATTTTGAATAAAGATAGGTGGTGAGTATCCATTGCTATCGGAAAGAGCATTGAGAATATTGATCCCATTTGCAACAACTTATAGATGTGAAAGTGGATTTTCGACAATGGTTTCAATGAAAACAAAGCAAGGAGTAGAATGAACCTGGAGCATGACTTCCGATATGCATTAGCAGAAACTGAACAAAATATACCAGAAATTGTTAATATTAAGCAATATCAACCGTCCCATTGATGTATATCGCCTCTTGATTACATACAGTTGTACCAAACAACTGTTTTCTTTCTTCTATTTATTGAGAGTTATTCCAAATGGCTATCAGTTCCCGTACTTAGAAGCAAACAGCGCGATAGTTATTCGTTAGTTAGCGTTTGAAACGGAAATTGGGGGGGGGGCGAGTTATTTATAGCAAACCCCATTTGTGAGAGCCTCAAAAATGCCAAGAAGTGCCGGTGAACAGCAACATGCGTTAAGGATAAGTGTGATATCGCTTTCTAACAGCACCATCAAAGTCGCGTTCAGGACATCGGCAAGAATACTTTGAACGCGATACTTAGAGAAAGAGACTCATGGATGTTCTTCGCACTATAATGGGGGTCTCGTTTATTTGCATGATCGAAAGTAATTACATATGGTATTCGTTTGCCGTAATTTAAAGAAAAAATGCAGTGGTTGCCAGCTAATTGGCTTTAGAAAGTTTGGTGGTAACTGCTTAAAGTGAACCCGCTTTGGGGCTAACGGCCTCACAAAGCTTGGGAACCGCTAATCTAGCGCCCAGCACTTCCTTTTCGGTCCATGTTTTACCTCTTCAAAGTGTCGGGCACTGTGGCAAGATTAGTACGGCGCGTCACCGGTTTTAGCCATCACCGAGCTGCCACGGGAAGGGTTTGGTGGTGTTTGATCTCTCCAGCACTCAGAAGACGGAGTGGTCAAAATTTGATTCTTGACAATCGACATCGTTTAAACTTACAATTGCGGTAGGAAGCTGTGGGAGTTCACGTCCGCACAAAATTTAGATTACTCAGGGGAGCATAACCTTTATTGGTGCGATCACAAGCTCGTATATCACTACTCACGCAGGCTTACATTAGTGGGCCACTTTTCCTCCCCACGACGCACCATCACTCCTGGCTTCCGTTCGTGACACGTCCATGCAATTTGGAGGCGTCGTGGTGAAGTATTCCATACCCATTTCACTTCTGTATCTTCGCTTCCAGGCGTCCCATTCTGACCGGCCCGGAGTTGTTGGCTAGCTCGTGATTTGCCTGAACCTGGATCTTCTTGGGATTGATTCAACTGGCTGCAACAACGGCGCTTTTGTCTTATTTGTTACATTCTGAATGAATTCCCTTCCCGTTTGCCAGGCTCAGGCTCATCACAGGACGCAGCTCGTGTTCTGTTTTCGTCTCGTTCCGTCAGGTCAGTGTTGCCCCGTCTGCTGCCCCTAATTGCATCTGTTCCCCTTTCCGTCCGCCCCCGTTTTAGTGGTCTTTCTGTTTTCCGGGCAATCCCTGCCTTTCGACTCTCTACATTATGATGAACAGATTTGTTATACGATTTTGTGTGATCGTAACTTTCGCGAATGTACAGGCAACTTATTTGCAAAGATTTCAGGAACCGACGCGGAGATTTGCATGTCCGTATGCATTTATTATAAGCAACCACACTACCAGCTTCTTTGATTATAGACCAGAACAGCCTATCGACGCTGTGACGGTAAAGGAATGAAGTAACCTACCCAAAAACTTGGCTAAGCTAATGTACGCCGTCTTAGTTTAGGGACGCCTAGGTGCGGGCTACATAAATTGCTGAAAGTCGTGTCCGACATGAGTGAATGAGGAAGCAACAAACACATTGCACGTAGACACACAGGGCAACTCACAAAGGGACAAACTTGGGGGGGGGGTAGTACAACGGCACGCGTTCTTTTATCCAGTGGTAGCCCAATAGCGAGACGGCGCACAACTTGTATCGGATGCTTCTGACTTTTAAAGTGGAGTCATACATCTGATGATCATTGGCTTTAAATTTACTGAGTGGTGACTGCAACGGAATACAGATACCGTAGGTCGGAGGATGTTGAGGATTTCACATATCGATATGTGCTCTTCACCCGTAATTAATCTGGGATCTGTTTGGGAAATCTACTGGAGACCAGTTGAAGCATATGAGCATGTTGGGCATAACCAAATGTGTCTGGCTCATGAGTCATAATTCAACAATCCGCAGAAATACTCAAGGATCCGAGAACATTATGCGCTATATATCATGTGCAATCCCCGTTAGTGATCCGAAACGGACGGGGTCTGGACGGGGCATTCATGAGTTGACCAGTCTTTAAACGGCAACATGATGCACCACTTAGAAGACCTAGAGTTATGACGCTTGGATACGGCTTCCTTGCACAAGGAAACGTTCCTAGATTGTTGTCCGGTCAGACGACTTGACCGGCCTCTAAACAGAACTTTCGGGATGGTGAGTCGGCGAGCGCGTGACCCAACTAGATTCCTTGTCGTAAACCCACTTCGCATCGTTAGTGCCCTAGACCGAGGATCTACCAGGTCTCTACTGCAAATGGTAATCTACGCTCTCAATATGATGCATGTGAATGACGCCGTTCTCACCATCAATGGGTATAGATGAAATTCACCTCACTTGGTAGCCGAAAAGATTTACCTCCTGCTGAATGTTACAGTCTGTTCAGTGTGGTACTGACACCCAGTATCTGGCTCGGAGCCGAAGTAGCGGAAATCAAAACACGTCAGCCTGTTGGCAGGTAAACACATCTAAGCGGCATTTCGCACGATGCATCGATTCGACCAAATAGCAAGTGGCAGAAGAACACACACTGGACAAATGTGGACAACCAATAGTATGGGCACAGAGATAGTCGCTACGAGGATGTTACACTCATCCTCTTTTAGTCTTGTATCGACTGAAGCGTGGGCGTAACCGAGCTGAGGCGCAACATTGTTGAGCCTTCAGTTGACCGGAGTTTTGTGTGCTCCGCGAGTCTACCATCTTAGTAAACTCACCTGAGGATGCCTGAAGTAGCAAACTTAAAATGGAGCGACGACGAACGGGATCCTACGCCGAGTGACTACCACTAGTATGTTGTCCCGCAACTTAACCCAGCTTACAAGACTGTCGGTTCATTAGGTGATTCAAAGTAAGCCGGTTCGTTCTAGCAGAGTTGTCGATTGATCGCCTCTGGTCTTAGATTTATCTTACTTAGCCTCGAAAGTAGTCTCTGGTTAGAGAACGGGAGGTCCAGCCGTCTTCAGTCTCCATCCGAGCATCAGGTTGTCAGGAATCTTCCTAATAGTTTCATTTGGCCTGGTGTGCCAACCATAAGTTTTTGTCCAACCATGTCCACAGCGAAGCGCAAGCTTGTTCCGTAATCTGTTCTTGACCGTCAGGATTGCTCTGCCAGCCAATACTTTAAAAGCTAGGTAGTAGAAGGCTGACTTCAAATGACGTACGTCGCTAGTGAGGAGCGATTAAAATTCATGACCGGTAGATACTGGACCGCTGTCTGTTTCCAGTGTGTAATACACCAAAGATATTCAAACCCGACTGCATGCAGAAAACCGTTATTAGACGCGGCACATGCTAACGGAAATACCTCAACCCTTTTCCAGTAGGTGTCAGTTAAGAGGAGAATATCTCTCGGTTTAGCGGATCAAAGAAGGCTACATGTATGTTCTCCAATGGCTTGCTGACCTATTTCTATGTAATGAACAGTACTAGAAGGACGTTTCTCTGTGTCCCTGGCACAAGTTGCCGTATCGACTTAACTCATCAATATTTCTGTCAATATTAGGCCATCACACATAGGATCGCGCAAGTTCATCCATTCTCGTGACCTCTGAGTGCGTTTCGTGTAGACCTTGTAACATATACTGTCTCGTCCGGGGGGTATGGTCTCGCCGAATCCACAGAGCAAACAGTTATCCTCGGGATTATGCACTGTGCGTCGGATAAAGTACGGAGGTAGTTGCGGTTTACATTCTTTAGAGACTAGGTGCTCGAATCTGACCAGTAATATGTCTCATTCTGATTCCTGGCGTACATATAATTTAACCCCAGGGTCCCATTCTAAGGTTGCCGCAAATGGACAAGTTAGGGAGATTTCAGTGGACAACGGCAAGCGGCTCAAAGAGTCCGCGAATTTATTCCTCTTTCCAACAACGTAGTTGTGAGCAAAACGTAATAACGCCTAACGTTGCACAGATGGTGCACCATCTGACTGATGATCTTCCTCTCATTAAGCAAGATAAATAACGGTTTGCGATTCATAAAGATGTCAAATTTTTTCCTCATATACACTGATTGAATCACTTGACACCAAACACTTTTTGTTTAGCTACGCTTATTTCCTTTCCGCTGGCTCCAAGTACCTGGTGCAAATGCTATGGGTCGCTCGGTCTTGCTTTCCTTTTTGTGAGAAGGGCACCCAGACGTGGGCAGCGCATCACCATCATCAACAACAGCAGTACATGAGCCATTTAAACTAACATCTCGCTGCCGTACAACCATGATGACCTACGGAAAGAAGGTCAGTAAGAGGGAGAGAAGGGGGACTTATCAGAAAACCTTAACGCCCTAAGCAAACATACTGGGTGAAGGCGCCTACACATTGTCAACGACATAACTTCACAAACAGCTGGCTATCGTGCAAAGCGACATCGGTCACAACTTCTTTGTTGCTTTCAATGCTCCGCGTCATAATCAGCCATTTCCCCACAGATAACTCAGCAAAAAACACACGTTAAACAAGCAGTTCGACTAAGAGGCGACAGCAGATGCGCCACTGGTGTCGACTGCCAGCCATGTCTTGTGAAGTCGCCTACACATTGTCAACGACATCACTTCACAAACAGCTGGCTATCGTGCAAAGCGACATCGGTCACAACTTCTTTGTTGCTTTCAATGCTCCGCGTCATAATCAGCCATTTCCCCACAGATAACTCAGCAAAAAACACACGTTAAACAAGCAGTTCGACTAAGAGGCGACAGCAGATGCGCCACTGGTGTCGACTGCCAGCCATGTCCTGTGAAGTCTTGAGCCAGGCACAAGACGCGTCACTTGGACCCCAGCCCGGAAGGCCAGACGGACCGACGACACCCAGTTTGGTCGTCAATGACTTCATTTCCCGTTGCCAACTCAACATTTGCCCACGAGTCTTGCGCCGCTCTACATCTGACAGAGTAAACAAAGCCCTCCTCAGAAAGTGGCGACCGGGCATACCAAATTCGTACTCAAGCCAACGAAACTTGTTCAGCGGCATCGGTTGTTCTAGGAAACTAGCTTGGTTATCAATACTAATTACTCAATTAGGCACATCATCGTTGCGGACATGTTGGTGCCATCCGACATAAGCAATGTTTCGCGAACAACGATGATCAAAGGCTTGAAGTCGCCTGAGATCCTTAGTTAGAAGGGGCCCCACTGTGACATTGTAAACATGGCCTCTCAAACGGAGGAACCCCTTTCCGACGCCAAAAATGTCGTAGATTCAGAAATGCAGTTCTGGCTTTTGCAATACGTGAACTGACTTCAGTAGCTATGCGCCTATCGTTACTGATGCAGCTACCAAAGTAGGTGAAATGGTCAACTGCATCCAGTTTCCCGCCGCCAAGGGTGAAGGGGTCAACAAACGGCTGGTGCTTATGTTAGCAAACTTTGCACTTGGAAGGTGCGAAACGCATGTCGAACGATGCGACTACTCTTGATAAGTTATTCAGATTTGATTTGGCCACCCCAACATCGTTAAACAGTAAGACAATAAGGTTCGCTTAACCGAGATAAATCAGACTTCCAACAGGCAACATGTCAGCGCCTGCATCTTGAGATTTCGCATGGGAAAACTCCATGATAGTCCTTCCAGGTGGCAATTCAGGGTCCGTAGAAAGTAGAAGTCAGAGTCCATTGTGTCTAAAAACTGGCTGCTATGGAACAGCCGCTGCTCCACGCACAATTGCAACAGATGATTAACATTTTCCGTCCGTCCGGATTAAAGCCCATATTTGCCACTTGGCTAAGTTTCTGAAGAACCCAAGAGAGCTACTTGCGCATTCATATCCCATAAAGCAAACGTCAAACGGATTGAACACAAACGACTGTTCACCGGAATTCAATCAACCAACGATGACTCAGAGCTGAGCACAATGCTCACCTCACCTTGACCAGTGATTGTCGCCTCAGCGTCTCCGGATGCGTGCAACCAGTACCGACAGGACAGGCCGGGTGCATTTAATTCAACAACCCATGAGGGTCATTGATCTAAGGTTCGGATACGCAACCCACGCCAGTACCCAGTGTGTCCAACGTGCTTGCTAATGAAACCTGTTGACCCATTTGGCTTAGAGTGCGAATGTGGAACGCCGCCAGGGGAACGGGGGAGCATGTTCTTATAACGGACTGTTGCCGATAGGCGTCCAGTGGGTGGTGCGGGAAGGTGGATGCAGATTGTGTAACTCCAGTGGCACTCGGGCTGCTGTCAGTTAAGCTGAGAATTATAGAAGGTAGGTTAGTAATGGGGGTCAGGATGGGAGTAAGAGAAATAGATGGAACAGATAGAAGGGAGGCTCCAGCAATAGCATGTTTTCGCTTATCCGCCCTGCTGTATGCAGCAGATAAGGCGACCCTTAGTAATCTGCGCGACGGCCCATGTAGGATGAGGTTTATGTTTGAAGAAAACGTCATGGTTGCTTGCGGGCTGAGATACTGCCAGGGCACCCAGACCTAGACTGGAGGACTACTAGGGTCCTCAAGCAAAGCCCTTGGATCCAAAGCTTGTCCGCAAGGCAGCGGTGAGGTGGCAATGAGTTATTTTTATGCAAATCGATGCCATCTGATTTCAAACGCCTCATATCTGAGAATGATTAGTTTCTTTGGTCAAAAATGCACTAACAAATCAGCGTTACGTATGTCCAAACTGAGAGTATCTTAAGATTTTTCTTGCGCATCTGACCACAGCCACCTGGTATTTTTCCCAGCATCCGATGGCGCGAAAATTTCAGCAAAGTTGGGGGTAAAACGACTGTAAAGGGTCACCATCCCAAGAAATGATTGCTGTGTGTTAGTATTACGGGGGCCGTAGAATCTTGATTGGTTTAGGTTTTTTCATGCAGCGGATGTAACCTGTGTCTATTCAAGTGGAAACCCAGACAATCAATGCGATCGCAAAAAGGACCCGGATTCCTTGATTTTAAGTTCACTCTCTTGAAGGCTTTTCAGTACTGTTGTAATTGCCTTCATATGTCCGTAGGCTGTACGACCGGTAACTAAAATATCATCCAACGAATGGTATACTTCAACTATGTCTTTTGCCAAATTATCTAGCTTTCTCTGAAAGCTAGCGTGCACAGAGTGCATATCGGAATGTAGTCGATTAGAGCAGAATAATCCCATACGTACGTTGATAGTTGTAGCGTCCTTAGCAGATCCATGGAGCTCCAGTTGACAGTAGGTATGGCTTAGACCAAGTTTGGAGAACTTCATTCACCAGACAGTTGCCTACAGGGCATCTCTACCTGGAATCGGATGATGTTTCGTCGCCGTCGCCTGAATCATGGTCAGCTTGTAGTTGCCACAAACATAAATGAACCATCGGGCTTCTGTACCGGATCGAGTGACACTCACGAAGGGTGGCGTATAGCCGAAATTATCTCGTATTTTTCTAAGTGTTCCGACTCCAACTCCAGTTTTGGATGGATTGCCAAAAATAAACTTCGTGCCGTGAAAAGTTTCGATTGAGTATCTGGCTTGATGTCGAAGTAAGCTTTACAATTACGTAATTATTCAAGTAAATTTGCATTGTAACCAATTGCAGATACCTCCAAGAGTGTCGGCAAGTCCGGAATGCACTTCACCCTTAGATACTTTGAAGCATTTTCAGCATGAACTACAATTAGTTCCTCTCAGATCGTTTCGATTCATCTGTGTTAACAACGATTAAGGGAACAGTAAGCGTATCGGTTACATGATTTGCCTTCACTTCGCACATGCGCAATACCTTAAGTATTTCTCCAGTGTGAGGGAAGTTTTGGATTAGGTCGGAGTCACCATCAAGTCAGGTAATGTTAAACTATGTTCCTGAAGTTCCGGTATCGATTTCCAGGTGCACCGTTTGGACTTCAGTGTCTAAATCCACCGTGTATGGTCATATCCCGAGTACATGTAAAGTTGTCGTGTGTGAAGTTAGGTAGGTGGTGGACACGTCTGTGTTTTTCACTTTTCAAACCTTACCTTGGACAGGATGGGATATTGATCGTTGGGGCACGGTTGAACGCATATGAGTGCAACGTCTGAACTTACCGCACTTGTGGCAAGTAGACTGTGTCCACAAAAAATAACAATCTTTTCTTGCTTTTCGAAACATCAGTATAAAGTAAAGTGGCTTTGTTGGTGAGTGACAGTCGAGAATTGATCGCGCGGACTGCATCCGAAGGAGTATCGCTCCGATAGTGGATTAACTGTTGCACAACCTTTTGCGCTTTCTAGCCAGTGCGCATGCTGTTTCCAAAATAAACATGTTCTAGTCTTCTGAAAGAAGACGTTCGCTGGCTTTATTTTCTCGGATACGGACTAACAAACTTTGGACAGCCACTTTCCTTTCAAAATTTATTGGGAACTTTCGTTATTACAGTAGTTAGGAAAGAACAATTGTATGCGGTTGTTGAATTCATTAAGACTCGTCTTCTCTCCATCCCAATTGGGAGAAGCTCAGACAAGCCGTAAAAACATGTTGTCGTCGTCGTCTTCCACAAATGCTATCCAGAATGTTAAGCTTGTCTGTTGCGGATGCGTTTTTGTGCAAACACAGCGCATCAATGTGTTTTTGATCTAACGCCCCGAGATATTTCAATAGCTTGATGAACTAAGTTTCATGAAGTTCGATGTGGGAGGTAGTAATTGAGAACGGCTCGAGGTGGTCAAAGACGATTCGTTTCCAACGATTACGAACTGTTAAGAATGGCTTAGACGGCACGGTCCGCCAAACGGCTCAAATGCGGCAAGATGGCCATAGTAACTAATTCCAAATTTGATCTATGTCGCCAGTTACGTAAATATTGAACTAATTAATGGCGTAGCAACTGCTTTAGCCGCCCGGAGCTGTGGCAAAATTTTCGCCTTGATTGAGGGCAGAATAGGCGCGTGAAGGCGACGCAATCGGTTCAGGGTAATGTTCACATTAGTTTTCCATTAAATGGATTATCGTAAGAGACACTGAGGTAGATGTGGTGAAAGTGATCACAATGGCAGAAGTAAGGAGATCGCTGGGAAGAACTCGAGTACAGGCGTGCCACATAGCGCAAAGGTTTTTTGGTCATAGAACCAATAAAATATCTAACCATCAAATTATTTGGAAATGTTGCCCTTTATATTCGGTATCGAACAATCGGCTATAGTAGAAATGCCGCCCCCTATTACATGCCTTCCGGGGCGGACCGCGCCCACGCCCCCCTAAGCTACGTCTTTGGAGCTAATGCCCTGTAGCTAGTCCGTAGCTGAAATAACGCAAAGTAAAACACGCAAAGTAAAACTGGTAAACTGCATTCGTAGCGGTAGTATGTACAACTCAGTGATTATATTGATCAGCAGGTGGCTGGGTGGTAGAGGAACACACTTGGTGCATGTAGACAGTCACTAGGAAGGGCACAGTAGTAGCGGCTACAAGGATGCCATACAATAATGTGTCAGCTGTATCCTGTAATGGCGCTTCGCTGCCGTGCGACCACCACCAGTCGCACGCGGGCTGAGTATACCGCGAGGATGTCCAAACCTACGTGGATGCCATACGGATCCACATATTTCCATTCCTGATCACAGAGGTAAGCTAGCGTGCGCCAACTCATGTATATCGACCTCTGGATCCTTAATAAGACACCCAGGTTCATCGTCAAAACCTGAACAACTGGTTTGCCGCCGAAATGTACAAACGAAAAAATGAAATGGAATCTAGCGACGTTGGTGATGTTATGATGTGTTAATTCGGCGTAATCTGATAGGGGCCACAAAGCATTTGATCTGCAACGTGAATTGCAATGCGAGGGAGCATTGATGTGGTGTGCTTGGGATAGGAACCGCTGGATGCCCGACAACTTACATCACAACTTGCTGATCACGATGGACGGTTGCAGCGACCAAACCAAAACATACCATTCGAGTAGACCAACGAAGGTTAATTGGAAAAATGACAGCGTATTTCCAAAAAAACGTCCGCCTACCCATTAAATCTTTTGGATGTCTATAGCTTGGCTAACTTCTAGTGCATAATGTAAATTGCAACGGACAGAGTGGACCCCCGTTTCAGCATGAAAAGCAACTGCAGAAACTTAACTGGAGAGTAAGTGGGATGACTTAAAATTGTCTGCTTATGATGGGAAAACTAGCGATTTACGTCAGTTCGTTCAACAGATATTGATCTCGATAGGGTCAACAAAGTGCCAGGGTTACACTCAGACCTGACACATTCCACCTCTGAATCGCAACATTGAAGTACTAGCGCAACGCTTAGCCGTAATCAATCTGCATCAATTGATCACATTCAAAGAACGTAAAACGTGGATTGACTCACTTGTTAGCTAGAACGCGGGAGGCATATGTCACTTGGATGTAGTATAAATCCCTGTACGTATTCAGTGTGACACAATGTTCTTGCAGTAGGCTAGTGGAGTAGGTGGAAAATCACTTTTTGGAACCAGCTCGAATATATGTTATCCGAAAAAGTTAGTATGTGGCACATAGTGTCTTAAGTTGGACAGCTTATTCTTCAGAGTAGAGTTGATATTGATTAGAAGCGGCTTACTGTTTCTCTTCCCTGCCGTGACGCAAAGAAAACAACAGCCAAAACTCTTGGTGCTACAAGGTCTACGCCCAAATAGTTGATTGCTCCCGAAGTTTGAGCAACGCAAGGTCAAGGTGACCAAAAGTAATTACACCAACAAGTGCCACAAATTGAGGATTTCATCATTTTGCAAACTAAGAATATTTGGCATATCCAGTAGCACCACACAACAAGGAAAATTCACTGTCAAGAGCGCTTGACATTATTATGTACTAGTAGTTAAATAAAAATACCGCTAATAACTCGGAATATGCTTGGAACCGACTGGGATCTCATGAATGCAGAATATTTTGAATACAAATCTGTTTTTGTAGGGGTTTATTATAACAACGTTTCACTCTTGACGCAAGTGCTTCTTCAGGTCAAGTGAATCGGTACACAACTGGCTTAGCTTTTATGGAAAAGCAAGATGAAGGTTACAAGAAATATTTGTAAGTAGTAGGGGGATTTATTAGGCTTTTGTGTAGACCCGTCGCAGTTAGACACAGACATACAGCCACCACACATCCAGGAAAGCGCTAGACGACCTTACGTCCTATTGGGAATCGTCAGTAGCGCGCACCCGTCGAATCTTGCCAGCTTCGAACCCACGACCTTATTCTTGCGAGTCAGCGACTTATGCCACTGAGCAATGGGCGACGGCAGCGGACCGCCACGACTGATATCTAACCGCGATATAGCGCGGATCCTCCTCCAATGTCTTGAACGTTATGAATGTGCAGAGGACAGGGCTGGCCCCCAGAGTAAGAAATAACATGAACCATTGGATAATAGTGTTACAGGTCAATAAGTCCAGTGGCCATTCTAGTGAAACAAAAAGCATCGAGCGTTTCTCATTGATCCACGTCACTGGTCGTTCACATGGGAGGCATTCCTTTCCTGTAGCTGCGGATTACGCCCCGATCAGAGTTCGTCGGCTGACACCTTTTCTGACTGACCGGGTTAACACAGCTCGCCACGTGTTCGATAACTCTACTCCGTCCGTTCTCTTCACACAGTTATTAGTATTAGTAATCTCGATCGCCTCAGCAATCAACCTTTGGCTTGTTGCTAGTGATCCCCTCTTAAGTATCTCGACATTGTCCCAATCAATCTCTTGTCCTGCGTCTGGCGCGTGTACGGCCACCGCTGAATCTCTTAGTAGCGACCTGTATTCAGGCTCATTTCTCGGTGGACACGAAACGTGCCTCTTGTGTTCTGCTATCCTCGTGTGTAGCTCTCCCGCTGTTTGACCTATATACCCGTGTTTACAGTCTTTGCAACTGATTTTATAAACACAATTTGTCGTCCTGTCTCTTGAAAGAGGATCCTACAAAAGCACCAGTGTTGAACTAAGCTTTTGACCCTTTTGAAAAACCACACATGACTTCTACCTGTTCTACCTGTTCAATACTCGCCTAATTGCTTGAGAGATTCTCTTATTATAGGGGATTCCCACCGTCCCAATCCACTCCGTTGTGTGTCGCGGAGGTGGATTTAGAGCCCTCAGTAACTGGCGTTTCACGAACCGCCTCGGATATACACTGTCTATTAATTTGCTCATCTTCTCCTTACAAGTGGCCTTCTTGTCCTCTTCCTCTGTACGCAGAGTCTTGGCTCTGTGAAATAGAGAGGATGCGATAGCGGCATAGATTTGTTTTGGATGACCCGAACTGTAATGGAGTACTTCATCCGTATCTGTCGGCTTGCCATATACCGTCGTCTTTAACCGTCCACCTTTCCTATGAACTAGGCAATCGAGGAATGACAGTGTGTTACTGCAAGATTCTAGTTCCATAGTAAAGTTTCTGTTTCCATTAATGGAGTTCAGCTGATTTGGAAACGCATCCTTCATATCCCGCTTACTAATCAAAAATGCATCATTAACCTAGCCCCACGGAATCTTTGGCGAACTGCTGAAGTTTGTTAGTGCCCTCCTCTCAAAGTCTTCCATATACAGATTTCCAACACGGCGGATATTAGTGACCCCATGGTAAGTCCCTGTTCCTGAGAGTACACTCTCCACTGGAACGTGATGTATGACAGATTAAGTCATATACTAAATCCACCAATTTTCTGGTCTACCTGGAGTTTCGTTCGCTGCTTCAGGCTATTTCCTCAGTCAGCCAACGCCGTGCTATACCCAATGCTACATCTTTGGACATCTTACTGAATAGGGTGCTAACGTCGAAACTAAGCAATATTGCGTCTGGCGCAATGGCCAGACCTAGAGCCGGGTAAACGGTATAGCTTGTATCCGAAATCAACGATTCTACTTAGGATCTATGGACTGCTGACGATACAAAAGCCCGAAGTTCACGTTCGGCCCAATGTAGATGTTATCAGTTATCCAAAGCAAGAACAAGCCCGATATTTGGCAGGTTTGTTGCAACCGATAAAAGGGAGAACAACTATGTTCCTACGAAACTCTTATGCGTTAGCAAGAAATGTAGCAGCAATGGCCATCGTGGTGCCAGGATAAACACCACCTTCGTCCCAACCATTGCGAAAGTACTTCCACTGTCGTTTGCTACATGTTCGCAGTGAGAAAACACCTTTTCTTAACTTATAAACCATTTTAACGAAGAGATGAACAGCGATTGCCTGTGACAGCAAGTGAGTGAACAAAATGCTAGTTAAAATAACCTCAAACACACCACGAATGGAGGCAAGGACATCTGTTACTTTCCTAACGCGAATTTCCAAAAGTATATATATATATATATATATATATATATATATATATATATGGTTGGCGGCATCCGGTTCCGGATCTGCCTGTCACTGTGACCAACCACAGGACGCCTGAGCCTACAGAGAGACCATAGGTGGATTGCGCTGCACCACCCACAGCTCTAACTACACACCCCATTCCCAGTGTAAACCCGAAGGAATAAAACCGAGAAGCATGCGGATGGGAGCCACGTTTCATCTATGGAGCCGGTCCACACTCCTTCACAGGCAAACACAAGCACGCTGTATTTGGGGAATCAATCGCACACAAGGCGGTGGTTGGACCGTAGTCCGCTCCACACTGAGTGCATGGAATCACTCTTCGAGTCTAACACGGCCACAAGGACCGTGCACCCTGTCCCCTCCAGCAACGACCAACTGTCTCCTGGAGCCAGTATGGACGAAGTAGTGGGTAATAGACAGGTAGGCACCTTGTCAACATGCCCATTAAGCGCAACCACACCGGGGATATCAAGCAAAAGCTAATCAATTGAAATAACATTATTAAAAAATATATCTGTTAAAGCCTATGGCTATGCAGACATAACTCCACCTTAAATTAGCAAATGAAGTAAGCTGGTCATCAACGAGTAAGCGACAAGTGCTCAAAATATGCTGCAAACGCAATAAAGTTACCTAAAATAAGCGCAATGAGCGCAAGCAACTTGTGCAAGTTAATAGAAGAGTATTCAGGTAGGCGGAACAAACCAAGTAAAGTGGAATGAACATTATCCAGAATCAAGCGGCATAGTTTAAGTGTAAGTTGCTTTAGCCCAACTGCGGTGAAGAAGCATCATGAATGCAACATCAGCCTCAGGATGGGATATATATATGTATATATATATATATATATATATATATATATATATATATATATATATATATATATATATATAAAGAGAGAGGGGGGGGAGAAGAAGCATAGCCTATGATGTGCTAAGGCTAGTGGTGACTAGATCCTGACAGATAGTGTACCCACTGCTGCTACTGTTGTGCCATGGGCTCATGTCCTGGACGACTTCTCGTGGTGACCGCTGGGTGGGAGTTGGGTTACGCCCTTCTTCTAGCTAAGAGCCAGGACACCAATCCGCTTGAGTTAATGAACTGACCACGTGCTAGATCCTTTGCCTTTCGGGTGTACATTTAAGCAAATGCTTTGGCTGAGGACCCGAGTCGTTCTCCTGTCAGGTGTAAGCGTTGTGCCAGTATCATAGTCCATCCTCCTCGGAGGTTAGAAAGTTGTCGATCGCCATCTTCCCGTAAAACCTAGCCATGTGAGACAACAGGTCTAGGGGTTATAAGCTCACCGCTCGATTGCCGTAGAGCGCGAGCGCCACGCATTGTCTTTGATGGTGGGAGGACACCTCCGGGTGCTAATTGTTTTGCTAAAGCTCGCTTCAAGACATGCAGCCCCTCGTCAGCTTGGTGCAAACCCGCCAAAATCACCTGGGTTTGGCCGTAGTCGCAGGTACGTACCTGATTGCGGTCGCAAAACCTATGAATTGTCCGAGGACTTCAAAGGCTGTGTGTGACGAACCTCAAGCATATCCGCGTCTGTCTCTACAATCACACTCCGAGCTGGATTTATCCTCCACCTCCAGGTAAGTCAGGCTATTGAGTCAAAGTTTCCGGGCTGAGCCCCTCAAAAAACCTCCGAAGCACAACGACCACCTCGCGTGCGATTGCCCACCAATGCAATCGTATACTTGAGCGCAAAGCACTCAGCAATTTGGACGCCTAGATGGGACGAATTTCTATCCATAACATTCAACTCCCCCTACTACTCTTCTGTAATCAGTACGCAGACCAAACTGCTTATAATGCTATAAGTTAACTGGCGGCTTAAGTTTGGTAACCTCGTCGCTTGGTGAGGGGGCTACCCTGTCCTATGCACAGCAGTAACATGTAAGTCAGTGGATAGTGAGCGGCGCTATATCACATCTAGTAACTTAATCACGATGGTCGTTGCCGTCCCCCGTAGCTCAGTGGTCTCAACCACGGACTGGCAACAGTCGAGTTGCGGGTTCGAGCCTTACCAGGGTCCGATGGAATGTGCAGTGCTGACGATTTCCGAAAGGATGAAACGCGCGCACAGTGCTTTTCTGGAAGTATAGCGGCTGTCTGAGTGAGCCTAGATGTGACGAATTTCTACCTATTACATCTGTATGCATTATTCGATTTATTTTATTTGATATTGTTGTTTCAAGTGATTGACTGTCGCTTGATATCCCCGGTGTGGTTGCGCTTAATGGGCATGTTGACAAGGTGCCTACCTGCCTATTCCCCACTAGCTCCTCCATACTCACTCTAGGAGACAGTTGGTCGTTGCTGGAGGGGACGGGGTGCACGGTCCTTGTGGCCGTGTTAGACTCGAAGAGTGATTCCATGCACTCAGTGTGGAGCGGACTACGGTCCAACCACCGCCTTGTGTGCGATTGATTCCCCAAATACAGCGTGCTTGTGTTTGCCTGTGAAGGAGTGTGGACCGGCTCCATAGATGAAACGTGGCTCCCATCCGCATGCTTCTCGATCTTATTCCTTCTGGTTTACACTGGGTATGGGGTGTGTAGTTAGAGCTGTGGGTGGTGCAGCGCAATCCACCTATGGTCTCTCTGTAGGCTCAGGCGTCCTGTGGTTGGTCACAGTGACAGGCAAATCCGGAACCGGATGCCGCCAACCAAATATATATATATATATATATATATATATATATATATATATATAAATGACCTGGTTTCTGTTATACAATTTGGGAAGCCTTATTCGTTTGCGGATGATTTAAAGGTGGTCTACACATTCCCAGGTTCTCAGCGTATCGCTGAAGTTAACAATGTCCAAAGTGACTTGGAAGCCATTGAGAGATGGGCTGATATCTGGCAGATGACATTTGCAACATCGAAGTGTAGTATTCTATCGTATGGATGTCAGATAGTAGCAGAAGAGTTCAGGCTTCATGATGTAGTCATCCCCATCAGCCATTCTGTTCGTGAGTTAGGTTTAAGATATTCCAGTTCGTTAAACTTAAGCGAACATACAAATCATATAGTGAAAAAGGCTAAGCAGTCGGTCGGGCTCATATGCCACCTGCTAACCTTGAAAGAAACCAGACAACTGCTTTCAAAATCGGTATCTGGCCTTTGCTTGAATATTGTTGTGCTGTGTTCAGTAACTTGCGAAAGGCTGACTTGCGAGACATTGAAAACGTCCAACGCGCGTTTACGAAGCGCATATTTGGTTGTTCAACCGCTCTTTCATACCGAGATAGGTGCAAGCAATTGAATCTTGAACCTCTGTGGTTACGAAGAATGCAACTAAATCTGTGCTTCCTCCACAAACTCGCGTGGCGGAAAGCATATATTGGAACCTATCAATTGCACTTTCGGGAAAACACCACTTATGAACTGCGAGATAACGAATGCATATTCTATTTACCTAAATTCAAGAGCAGTCTAAGGAGAAATTTCTATCTTCTTAGGTATGGCTCAATTTGGAATAAGCGGCCAAAAGAGATTAGATGTATTGAACATTTCTGCATGTTCAAGAAAATGATAAAGGCTTATCTGTCAACGGACAGAGCGAAATGGATCTTAAACATTCAACTTGATGATGAAAAGCTGTATGAAGAAGGGCCGGATCATGTATGATACCGGAGAACATCAACTCTACTGCACCAGAAAAAACTTGATCAGCTAGGATGAGCTGCTACAAACCGCTTCTTATGCTATTCCTTAACGCTACCTTCCATGCGGTTTTACTCTCTTTAAACTTAATTCATATCAACTGTCTTCTGCTTAAAACCGAGAGCAAAATTATTTACTGGTGTGACGTCAGGAACTATTTTCGTAAATTTCCACCACAAATTGATTAATTCGTAGTATTGTTCTGCGATCCATTTCGCTACATTTGTTCTCCAGTGCTAATCATTTCTCCCTCTTTTCTGAAGTTAACAGTCCAGAAACATATACTTGAATTCAGTGATGGCAATAACTGATTCCCTATGCGACTTTTGCCTATGGACAACTCGTACAGTCATCTGTCTCCGGCTGTCACATTACACAATTTATCGTATGATCGGCTCGATCGATTTCTACGCCGATGTACAAAACATACCTGCCTATTTTTTACATTAACGATATAGTACCCCTTCATATAATTCTTCTTTTCTATATTCTTCCTTATTTCATAGTTGGTCACGAATGGGCTGATCTCCTGTGGTGACGGATTACAGCTTCCAGATTATAAAAGACGTTACCTATGCAAGGCAAATTGCCACCAACTGTCTGGCGTATAAAAAAGTGCCAAAATAGAATGATCCGCATGACGGACTGGGCTGAGGCTTCATGGCCCATAATACATGCTCAAAAGCAGCTCTAAAAAGAACAAAACATGATATACAGGTGATGGCTCATATGCTACTATGTCACACCGGCACACGGCCAGTTATTGCATGGAAGTGCGAGCGAAACCTTTCGAGGGAATACCTTGCATGGAAGCAGGTCCCCTGGGAATGGTTCCACGAGTGGCCGTATTACTTTAACTGGACATCTGTTTAAATCTGCTTACGTTATTTTTCCTGCTTTTTTAATTTCTTTAATGCCTTAATCCTGCCAATTATTTTAGTACCTGTTTTGGATCCATTGTAAAAAGCGTGAACAAATTGATTATTTTTTTGCGATCCTGTTGTACACATTGATCAGACCACATAGTTGGACTGCACCTCGAAACACCGAGGAATATAACATTCATTCATTCATTCATTCATTCATATATCGCTAGTGTCGGTGGAGCTCTGGGGTTTATGGTGGCGCGATCCTGACAGATCACTGATGCGCTGCTCTTGTTTTGCTTTTAACTCATGTCCTGCACACGTTCTTTTGGCGACCGCTGAGTGGGAATGGGGTTAAACTTCTTTCATTGCTGAGAGCCCTAACAAATCCACCTGGATCGGTTGGTTCAGCGCGTACTTCCCCTCTCTTTCCGGAGTAGTTTTATCGAAAGCCCTGGTTACGGACGCAAATGAATCTCCTGTTATATGCGAACTCATTGGCAGCTGACCAACTAATGGTTGGCGGCATCCGGTTTCGGATTTGCCTGTCACTGTGGCCAGCCACAGGACGCCTGCGCCTACAGAGGGACCATAGGTGGATTGCGCTGCACCACCCACAGCTCCAACCACACACCCCATACCCAGTGTAAACCCGAAGGAATAAGACCGGGAGGCATGCGGATGGGAACCACGTTTCATCAACGGAGCCGGCCCACACTCCTTCACAGGCAAACACAAGCACACTGTATTTGGGGAATCAATCGCACACAAGGCGGTGGCTGGACCGTAGTCCGCTCCACACTGAGTGCATGGAACCACTCTTTGATCCTAACACGGCCACAAGGACCGTGCACCCTGTCCCCTCCAGCAACGACCAACTGTCTCCTGGAGCCAGTATGGACGAAGTAGTGGGTAATAGACAGGTAGGCACCTTGTCAACATGCACATCAAGCTCAGCCACACCGGGGATATCAAACAACAGCCAAACACTTGAGAGAGAAAGAAGAGAGAAAAACTCGATTAATGCATAAGGAAGCGGTGATATAAACCTTAATTAAATAGCATATGTAATAAGTTGTTTACAAACAAATCCTAGCTAAGGGCACGAGGTCAGGAAGTATAATTCACGGAATGCCACGAACACAAAAATGTTATGGAAATCGAATACAATTGGCTTAGGCGATGTGTGCAAGGTAATGGAATAGAGTACAGGGAGATATTTATATGAGAATGAAAAGCATTAAGGTAAAAACTGTAAACCCACCACCTGAAATATAGAGACTTAGCATGCAAGCACGTGGTTAGTAAATCGAATTCAGCTTGCCTACAAACGCTGCGCCGGCTCGGCGTACTTCTCTGCAGGACCCGTCGTCGCTACTGTAGTGGCACCAAAGGGACTAGCTCAAGGCCCACTAGACATTTATATGAGAAAGAAAGGCATTAGGAGAGAACCGAAAACCCACCACCTGAAATAAAGAGACATAGCATGCAAGCATGCGGTTAGTAAATCGAATTCAGCGTGCCTACAAACGCTGCGCCGGTGCTGCCTACGTTCTATGCAGGACCCGTCGTCGCTTCGGCAGTGGTCCCGAGTGACCTCTCTCATGGCTCACTAGGCCTGCCTGACTAAGGCACTCGCAACCGCATGTGCTACAGCACCATGCGCTCGATGTCGATGGAGTACAATTCATTGGTGCTTGCCGCTTCCGCACTTGTCGCTTCTTCTCTGCATGCATGAGGGCTTTCTCCCGCACTTCAGCAACTGCCTTCGTGAGTAGATCGCGCCATGCACCACGATCAGCCGCCTTCGATTCCCATGATCTGCAATCAAGGTTAGAACGTGTGAGGCTCACTTGAATCATGTCCTGGTAACGTAACTTTGGTTTCCCAGCATGCCGCTTCCCAATACTCAGCTGACCGTATAAAAGTTGTTTCGGTATCCGCGCCGAATCCATACGGCTCACATGACCTAGCCATCTCAGGTGCCGCAGTAAAAGTACGCTGTCCACTGCATACATCCCACTTCGGCGCAACACTTCCGTGTCTGCAACTCTGGCGCCCCAGCCGATGCGCAAAATTCGTCGCAGACACTGCTGATGGAACCGCTCGAGATATCGCACATCCCGACGGTACATCGTCCACGTTTCACTGCCGTATAGAAGAACGGACAGTACCATGGATTTGTACACCATCAGCTTCGTGCCAATGGTAAGCTGATGGTTGTTCCACACTCGGTACTGAAGCTTATCGAATGCCGCTGCCGCCTTCGACACGCGAATACGCAGCTCACTGTGTAGCTGCTGATCAGTCGACATCACACTCCCAAGGTAGCAAAAGCGGTAGGTGGTTTCCAATACTTCAGCACCAATGCTGATTCGCGGCAATATTGAAGATTGCACCTCCGGTGAAGGCTGAAAGAGACAGACAGTTTTGCTCGTGTTGATGGTGAGTCTAAATTTTGCCACTGTCGAAGCCAGAGCACTAGTCATGTGCTGCAACTCATCCGCGCTGTGTGAAAACAACGCACAGTCGTCAGCGAACAGCAACATACGGATAAGTTCTCTCACAGACTAGGGTTCTCGCACCGAAACGACAGATGTTCAGCAACCCACCAGCAATACGGTGCTCCACACGAACACCGTAAGCACAAGCCGCATCAAAAGCACAAGACGACATTGCATGGAGATATATATTAAACAGGACAGAAGCTAAGACACAGCCTTGCTTCACACCAGACACAACTGCAAAGTCATCCGAGGTCTCTCCACACAGCTGCACCCTCGCTCGCATACCACTGTGCAGACATTCAATCAAACTTACAAACTTACGCAAACAACCAAACTTACCCAACACCAGCCACAATGCCTCGCGGTTCACCGTATCAAATGCCTTGGTGAAATCAACAAAAAGCGAGTACAATGGCTGGTGTCGTTCTCTGCACTTCTCTTGCACACTGACGAGCCGCAAACACCATATCTATAGTGCTGCGACCCGAACGGAATCCACATTGCTCTTCCGCCACATTAGGTCCCACAACCTGACTGAAGTGGCGGTTGAGCAGGATTCGGGCAATCACCTTGCCCACACAACTCAGCAAGTTGATGCCACGATAGTTCGTGCAACATTGCTTGCTCCCTTTGCTCTTGTACAGTGGTAGCACAAAGGGCATCCTTCAGCTCAGCAGGCACCTCCTCCTCAATCCACACGCGTTGCACCAAGTGGTGCAGCGCAGTCCACTTACCCATTCCAACCTGCAGTCTTTCAATGACCCAGGCGCCAGCACCCATCTGTGCTCCGAAGACCCACACCTTGCTTCCCCAACTACCAACGTTAACGGCACCACCCCTCTAAACCCAAAAAACGGTGCACTGTTGGTCATCAGTTGACCGGCAACACCCTAGTTACTCCCGCGCTCATCACTCCAACGCGCCTCGCCTGTAGCTACTCGAAAGCACAGGGCCTCATGCCTAAACTTCCGGAACTCCAATCCCGACTTCTGCCAACGCCAGTGGACCTAATGGCCGTAACTGAAACGTGGCTCTCCGACGACATAAGCGACGGTGAAATCCAACTTCCTCACATGTCAGTTCTCCGCTTTGACCGCGCAACCCCTGGTAGCGGTATCGCATTGTACTATGACATCTCCCTCAGTTGCAGCATCCTAACAAACATTACCATCCTGTCTCCAGACACAATATGGTGCGAGGTCGTACTAACCGCCAAACATTCCAGCTGTCTTAGTATCATTTACCGCCCCCCTAACAACTCCTCCGAGACGGACGCACGACTACTGCACGACGTCCACCTTATGTTATCCCACAAGTGCACACACTTTCTTATCACGGAAAATTTCAAACTGCCCCGTCTATTTCACTCTGTCCCGTCTACTGACTCCTTTGCACAAGGCCTCATTGATCTTCTTCACACGGCCCCGTTGTACAATCACACGTATCAGGCGACCAGATTCCGATCCAACAACCAACCATCCCTGCTAGAACTCGTCCTGACCAACAAAGAACTGATGATTGAGCACGTTGAGTATGATGCCCCTTTGGGGCTTAGCGACCACTGCGTCCTCCGTTTCGATTTTATATGCTTCGCAGAAAAACCCGTCAGAACGCCACCTTTTACCAAACGCTTTACTGATTGCGGAAAGTTGAACCTTCTCATTTCCGCTAACAGCTGGTCACCCGAGCCCCAATCGAGTGCCCACAGCATGTGATCAACCTTACGCCTTACTCTACGTGAACTCTGCACCACAACGACGACCATAGGGAATCGACGCCCAGCACTCATCCGAAGTAGTACACGGAAGTGGATTGACTCCAGGAACACGGCATTGAGAAAATATCGTTCCCATCCAACGGCTACTCAGTGGGAATATTACCGATCCATCCGTAACCAATGCTTCCATCTTGTACTAGAAGATAAGAGTGAGCATCAACGTCAGCTTATGGGTAAATTTCCATCCAATCCCAAAGCCTTGTATAGTCACGTCAACAGTCTTCCATAAGTCAAGCACGGTGTTACCGCACTGACGACCCCCGCGCGGCTCATGAAGTCAGCGAACGAGGCAGCAGAAGTTCTGCGCGTGCAGCACGCATTCACCTTCTCCGTTCCATCAATAGATACAACGATAGTAGCTTCTTCGGTCTAATCCCAACTTCCCTTACGACTGCTCAGTTCACTCCGGAGAAGATCCTGGCGAAACTCAAATCCCTGCGGCTAACGGCCTCTCCTAGCGCTGATGATTTCCATCCAAGGCTCTTGCGAGCGTGCGTTGTAGCTATAGCTTTATCCCTAGCGGAGCTGTTCACCCACTTCTTCTCTCAAGGCAAAATTCCCAATGTTTGGAAATGTGGGACTATTACACCAATCTAGAAAGCGGTACTCGAAAAGACCTGGCCAATTACCGACCGGTAACTATTCCGTCTGCGATCTCTAAAGTGAAGGAATCGATCGTCACAGACGCTTTAATGGACCACATGGAGGCCCAGAAACTGCTCTCTGATTGCCACGCGGTTTCCGGTGGACACGGTCGTGCCTGAGTAACCTGATACTTGCCATCGTCATCATTATTACACATCAGCTAGAGGTGGGAAACACCTGAGCTACTGTGCCGCAATACATAAAGGAAAAGGAAAATAAATACAAAAGTTGCATGCCAGCTGAGCTACCAGCAACGGATAGGCATCGTTCCGGTAAGCTACCCGCCGGCAATTAGACAAAAAGCAAAATTATTATGTTTTACGACATGAAATGAGATCGTAGGTGGAGGGGGAATATAAAAGGGATGGGGAGGAACAAAGAAACTCACAGCACCAACGCCACTGAGGTCGGCTGCTTGCCATGTCAGCAAGTGCATCCAGCCAAACGTATTCACCGTCTTTTGGACCCCAACCAGGGATCCGTGACGCTCCAACCAAGGCCAGCTCAGAAGTGAGGGCCTTCATTCCTCTCGACCAAGTCATCGCTTGGCCACCCCTCCTCTTCTTCCATCCACATCCCCGGGGAGTAAACATCGCGCGTCGTGGAAGTCGGTGGGCTGGCATGCACAACACGTGGTCCAGCCATCGGAGCCTAGTGCGTGAAATAACGGTGCTGAGCGGTTCAGTTCCTTTTACAGTGCCATAAACAAGGCGTCGAACACGCTCGTTGCTCACGCGGTGTTCCCACCAGATGTGAGCCAAACTCCGAAGGCACCGATGATCGAACTTAACTAGCCGCTTCATGTCTGCTGCTTTAAGCGGCCAGGTTTCACAACCGTACAGTAGGGTCGAAATACCGCTGCATTGTACACTCTACCCTTCAGGGCGAGAGTGATGTCGCGCCAGCGCCATAGGTGGCGAAGGTTATCAAAAGCGCCTCGAGCTTTTGCTATACGGTTCGTGATCTCATCTTCAATCCCACGGGCGCTGATACAACTTCCCAGGTAGTTGAGTTTTTGAACGACTTCTAGCTGATGCCCACCAACGGTCAGCGTAGGGGGTGGTCCAGACCAATCTTGGAGGAACGCTTTGCACTTCGAGGATGCGAAGCAAAGCCCGAAGTGACGGACAGCCAGTGCTTATCTGTCCAGTGCCGCTTGGCACATTTGTGAGCTGTCACAGATTAGGGCAATATCATCAGCATACTCTAAGTCAAGAAGTCGTTCTCCTGGGAGTAGCTCCACACCTTACAAATCATGTCCTGTAAATGCAATCTTTATGACTTCGTCAATAGCGAAGTTTTAGAGCAAAGGTGACAGCGGGCATCCTTGGCTTACACGGCTGGAGATATTGGAGGGTGGCGACAGCTTGTCGTAAGCCCTCACTCTACCCGTGATACGCGCGTATAATGCTCGGATAATATTTACATATTTCTCGGGCACACCTTTCCTGAGTAGTCAATTCCAAAGGGCACATCGATCAAGCGAATCGAAGGCACCTTTGATGTCGAGGAACACGACTACGGTGGGCTGCCAATATGTGTGACGGTGCTCTAACAACTGACGCAAGCTGAAGCTGTGGTCGATGCAGCCACGACCACGACGAAACCCAAATTGCTCCTCACGAATCTGGATTTCACGAGCACCAGTCAGTCTGTGAAGAATTATGAAGGCGAGTAATTTGGAGACGATGGAGATCAGACTGATTCCTCTATGGTTGCCGCATTCCAAACGCGAGCCTCCTTTGAAGATGGGAACAATAAGGGAGCGGCTCCAGTCGGTCGGGACAGTCTCCTGCTCCCACAGTTTCACTAGTAATTCATGTAAAGCATCAACAAGAGCAGAGCCTCCGAATTTGAAGAGGGCTGGAGGAATAACATCTGGTCCCGTGGCTTTATTTAACTTTAAGTCCGATCTCATGTTCGACTTCTGAGCGAGAGAGTGGATGCAAACGGACAGCCCAGGGAGTGGCGCGATCAGTGGCCGGCGAGAAATCTAACCATTCCGAAGGATTAAATTGCCTTTCAAAGTGCTCAGCCCAACGCTCCAAACGTTTTGATAAGTCGTGGATAGGCTGTCCACTCTCGTCACGTATAGTTTCACTAACATCAGGTCTCCTGCTGCCCGTTTCCCGTATCAGACGGAATAACTTACAATGGTTACCAAGGGCAGCGGCCATTTCCATCGCTGACGCACGATGAGACCACCAGGATTCGCGGTCTCTCTTCAGGCTAGCACGGAGTTTCGCCCGGAGGTCTTTGCGAGTTTCATTGTGTTCGCTTCCAGCCGGGATATGTCGGCGAGCATCGGTAAGTTTCAGAGACCACGAAGAGACCCAATGCCCATGTTGGCGATTAGACACAGGACATGAGGATTTGCCTGCTGCTAGTAAGGTATGGTGAATATGAGACCGGTAAGCTTCAGTTGCATCCAGTGAGCGTGTATGCAACTCGCACGACAGCGTACTTTGATAGGCATTCATAACAGCTGGCTTCGCCAGCTGGCTGGTGTCAATGCGATCACAACGTCGTCGTGGGCGTCCGCCAAAGCGCATCCGAATGTCAGCACATACAAGTGCATGGTCGGTGTCCACACATGTGCTCCAAATCGAGCGACAGTTCTGGATGCAGCCTCACCATCGGTAACTTATCGCAATGTGATCGATTTGCGTCCATAGCTGGTTCGAGGCTGGTGGGCGCCAAGTCACTCTCCAGCGGTTGCTGTGTCGGAAATTGGTGCTCGCAAGAAATAAGCGAGCATCCTCGCACAAATGAAGTAATCGCTCACCGTTATCATTACGGGAGCCTATACCATGTTGGCCGCCCAAATGCAGTTCATCAGTGGATAATTTTCCAACTTGAGCGTTCAGATCCCCAGCCAGCACTACAGTGTTCGAGCTTCTTCTGTGGCGAAGGAGCTCGTTTAGTTGGCGATAGAAGTCGTCTTTTACCGAGTCATCGCTACAGTTTGTCGGTGCATAGGCAGTGATATACAATAGACACCTGTCAGTCCCACGCAACTTCGAAGCTTTGAACGGGCCAGCTAATCGGACCACACACATCCGGCTACTGATTGGAATCCAATCAACCAGAGCAGCTTCAGCCCAGGGACTCAGGGAAATGCCAACACCGGCTTGGCCTGTGCTCGAAGCTGCATCGCCACCGGATAGGAGCAACAAGAAAGTGCTGCTAGTGTCACCTGAAGGGGATCGTAGATCGATCACAGAGCTCGAGTCTTGCAGGCGGGTCTCTGATAAGCAGCAGATATCGATCGAGAGGGTCTCTAATGTTCGAGCAAATGCTGCCTGTTGACCGATCTGCAGTAATATGCGTACATTAAGGCATGCCAATCTGAAGGAGGATCGAGGGCTCCAAATGGAAGTCGGTGAAGTGGAATGGACCGCTTGGTTGGACATGGGCTTGTCGACAGGAGAGGAGTTACGCTCCGTGTTAGCATGTGAGTTGAAATTAGAAGATAAATGCCTAGCAAAACATGTTGGGGAGGGCCAAGAATTGGGGGGTTTAAAACAGGGGGGATAAAAGTGAAGCTGGAGCGGGACGATAAGGTTGAAAAAGCTTACGAGGGGGAATAAGAAGACGGGAAGGCTTGAGCAGTAGCATACAAACCCCTATCCACCCTGCTCGATGCAGCAGATAGGGCACCGTTGATTATCCTCTGCGACGGCCAGAGCATCAAGAAACTTGTTTGAAGTGTGATTCATCGTATTGCCTGCGCAGGATACTGTCAGTTTGCCCAGGCTTAGACATGAAAACGATTAGGGTTCTCAACCAAAGCCTTTGGTTCAAAAGCCTTACCGCAATGCAGCGGGTTTCGCGTTGGGCTACAAGGAGTCCGTTTTAAGGAATAAAGTGCCACCCTCATTCCAACCCCGAACCAGGAGGACCAGGAGGTTGAGTTTGTCTGGCCTCTAACCAATGACCAAGCTGGTTTGAGTGGCTCTGACGGTGCAAAAATGCACCACCCAGTATAGCTCAATGGATCACTGAGGCACACAAACCATCGCACCACGGTAAGGTCCAGCCTCATTGCGATGGATACTTACCAGGGATAGCTGGACGACTACTGCCGACTCTAGCCTAGAAACGTATATTATGTTTTTGGATTTCGTCAAAGCCTTCGACAAGGTCGACCACAACATTCTGCTACAGAAACCGTCTTACAACGTTTCAGGGGCCTTGATAGACTGAATTCGGAACTACCTTTAAGACCGTACCGCCTAACTACGCGTCGACGGAGCGTTGTCTCCTCGCATCTTTGCCACA
Source organism: Dicrocoelium dendriticum (assembly GCA_944474145.2). Lineage (NCBI taxonomy): Eukaryota > Metazoa > Platyhelminthes > Trematoda > Plagiorchiida > Dicrocoeliidae > Dicrocoelium > Dicrocoelium dendriticum. Next base: position 143,806,977 of record OX104064.1, read on the forward strand.
AGCGGAGTTCCACAAGGGTCTGTTCTCGGACCGAAACTCTTCCAAGCGTTCATTGCTGACGTCACAAGGCAGGTGGAGTCTTCGCTGCTGCTATATGCGGATGACGCAAAGCTGTGGCGTACAATTAACCTTCCGGACGATGCCCACGCACTTCAGACGGACCTCGACCGTCTACATCAGTGGTCCATAGAAAGCAACCTTCAATTTAACGCTACGAAATGTCGCGTCCTTTCTACCCGCCCTTCCACTTTTCTCCTATTTACTACCTGGGAGCGTCTATCCTCCAGACCACTTCAGCCGAAAGAGACTTGGGTATCATTACCCAGACGAGTCTTTCCGTATCCGCTTCCTGCTGGAAAGCAGCTGCTGCTGCTAACCGCATGGTGGGGTAGTTGAAACGAGTCTTCGGTCAAATTTACCCTAGCAATTTCCGCCTCCTCCTCAACGCTTTTCTTCGACCCCACTTGGAGTTTGCTATCCAAGTTTGGAACCCCTGGTTGTTGAAGGACCAACGTATACTCGAAGCCCAACGTCGAGCAACAAAACTGGTCCGAGGTCTCAAGCACCTAGATTATCTTCAACGACTTCACTGCCTGGGCCTCTACTCGCTTAAGTACCAACATCTCCGGGGCGACCTGATCCTTGTATTTGTGATCTTATCCAACCCTGGACATCCCTGTCGGCACCTACTCACACTCCACCAATCGTGCTTTTACCTACGTGACCACCCACTGCGGCTCACGCATCAGCACAGCCGGCTGAACTGCAGACGACACTACTTCGCTTTGCGAATCTGCCGACCGTGGAATGCTCTGCCTGCCGATTTAGTCTTGTCACCCACTGTGGCGGATTTTATGACATGCCTGGACTGTCATCTGGCCGAGCTACACAGTGATATTCCCTGATATAACTACCTTCTACTTGATGGAGTTTCTTTCCTTGTTTGCTACCTAATTCCTTTCCATAGGCATTTCCGAGGGCGTGGTGGGATGTCACGTTTTGAGCCGGCGTGCATTCTGTTTAAATGCCGCATAAGTCCGATGAAGATACGGCTAACACACGAGTCCAACCAGCTATAAGTTTGCTTGGCCTTTCATTAGACCCGACCCGAACTCTTTTTACCCTATGGGTCATGCAAAGCCCGAGCTTTTATTCCCATTAAGTACAATGTTCCAATGTTCGCTGTATCGTACTGATTTTAGTATATGTATCGCCGAAGCGATTACATGTACCACCGAAGCGAGTACAACCAACTTGTGACCAGGCGGTATCACGGACGTTTGCCAGATTTAAGATTTAGGACCATTTGTCCGTAACCCCGACTGCTGAAGCCTTTGCAACATTGTTTCCAAATGGCAGCAGTTTTCTGCTCCTGCTTCACTGTATATCACCATGTTGTCTCCATACACTGCCACATTCTCTAACCCATCCAGCAGGCGGAGCATCAAACGCCGGAGAGTGAACGGGCACCAGACAATCCAAACGGCGTCCTCTTATATTGGTACTGCCTCACGCCAACTGTAAGCGCAGTCTTCTCCCGGTCCTCCTGTTCGATCGCCAGCTGCCAGTAGCCAGAACTGAAATCCAATACCGTGAATATCTTTGAATTCTGCGACTGAGAGCACCGGCACAAAACTACTCTGCGAGATTTCGTTCAGCCTTCTGAAGTTCACACAAAGGTAATTGTTTCCGTTGGCTTTCTTCACCAAAACGACTGGGAAGCTATACCGGCTGTGAGCTTACTAGATTACACCCGCACTCAACATTTCCTTAACCTGACTTTTGACCTCGGCCTCCTGGTGGATTAGTCTTCTTCTGGATCTATGCGGCCGGATACGGCTGCCGCAAAAGCGGAATTGTGTTCTACCCATTCACAAAACCTGCAGGAGTTGTTATCGTCCGTGAATAGAAGTTTGTATTTGCCGACAAGCGATTGCATGGTCGGGCTAGTGTGTAAACGGGCAGCGACCGAGCATGCCAGTTGTGGGGTCAGATGCCACACTGAGCATGCGGCTTGTTTATCGAACGGTCGAGATTAACGATTTGGTGCCAAAAGTCCGAAAGCTGGTCGATCGCTGCAGTGGCGAACTGAAGGATAATAGGCAATCGATTTAGATCAACCTGAACGAAGCTCGAACGCTGACCACGAATTTAATAACAAGATGCGTTCGACATCAGTGAGTGGTTCTACTTGACTCGAGAGATAAAATGAGCTTTTTTCTGATCGAGGCCCAGACTTTGCTTTTGTGTTTCACGGAGGGTCACTTGACATGTTGACAGAGGTGCTGACGTACCAAACCCCACTCACATTTGATGCACAAACCTTAATTCTATTGAAGTATCTTCTACAAATGACAGAAAGTCCATTACCGGATAGCGGGAGGGCGTGAAAAGCGAAATTAATGGATTTCGCTACGTTGATCGCGTAAGCTGAATATCCGAGATCATATCAAATAGCGATGTTCAGGTATTGCATCGGCGAAGATGCGAGACGGATATTAGAAGCCTGGAAGTTCTGCGATTGTGACCAAGAACTGGGTCTTTTAGAAATAATCCAGAGGTTTGGTGATTATTGTGATGGCTGATCAAACCTTTTCGCTCGCTGCTACCGATCGGCTGACGTTAGCTCACTTGAAAGTCGGCACGAAAAGCAAGAGATTTCAATAAATAACAAGTGGGATCGCGAAGAGCATGGAAGGATTATTGCGACGCCATCGATTCAAGAAGGCTCAGTACCGTTAAGACATGTTCCAGCAGCCACTGTGAGTACACTGTTCGCGACACACTGCACCGGGGTGCAGTTCAGTGTAACTCGGAGTTGTCACAAAGGGTGGAACAGCTTGATGATATATCCGAAAGGAAAGGCTGTGGCGAAGGTTTGCAAGAAGACAAAGAATCGACTTACTACAGTAAAAAAGCGCATGCGGATCCTTATGTAATGCCACTTGGAAAAATACCCCTAGAGCATTCGGCAACAATCCGGTACAGCTTATATTCACGCACAAAAAAGCCGAAAACTCGCCCGCAGTGAAAGAGGTTACGGTGACTGCAACACTCAATTTGGATTTTTCTGCTGTATACGCATGCCATTGTGGATAGGCTCGGCCCCGGCCATCTTTCAGCGTATTATAAACAAAATGGTGAAGGACATACCAAACACAAGCATACTTAGATGACATCCTGGTTTTTGGACCTACTATCACCAAACACTTGCATCCTTTGGATGTCGTCCTGAAGCGACCATCAGACGCCAGGTTGGTTTAAAAAAATGAAAAGTGGAAATTTCTTGTGGCGAGCGTACAGTAATTTGGGTATCGGTTATCACGAGAAGGATTGTACCCATTAAAAGAAAAGACGAGAGTGCTACGTGGAGAGCCAGGACCCAAAAATGTCCAGGAACTACGGTCATCCTTGGGTACCGTTACCCAGTTTTCAAGGTTCATACCGTCAGCAGCAACGCATCTACATCTGCTTCATCAACTCCTACGTGAAAATCAAACTTGGAAGTGGAACAGGATTCACTAAACTGATTTCACGACGGTTAAAAGCTTTTGGCATCAGCAGATGTTCGTGTGCATTACGAGCGGCAAAAGCATGTTATTCTCGCTTGTGATGCTTCACCATACAGTCATGGAGCTGTTTTACTGCATGAATTATCGGATGGCTATCACCGACTCATTACCTATGCCACAAGAACATTGACAACAGCAGAACGCAATTACTCGCAGCTTGATTGATAGGCGACAGCTTTGATCTTCCGTACTACCCGATTTCACAACTATTTACTTGGTCGACCCTTCGTGATCTATACAGATCATAAACTCCCTGTTTTTCTCCTTGGCCGAAAGAAGGGGATTCCACAAATGGCTTCACCAAGAATGATTCGTTGGTCCCTCATTCTATCTGCATATAGATATAGAATCCAGTACGTTCCCGGCCGGTAAAATATCACAGCTGATGTTCTTAGTCGATTTCCTTTACTAGAGTTATCTTCAGAAGAATTAACTCCAGAAGAGCTTGTAAACTTTGTTCAGCATCTCAGTGATACCCCGGTCACGTCAACGGACGTACATCAGAAAGCTGATAAAGATCCAGTTTTATCGCTGGTGATATGCTACGCTCAAGTCCGATGGGCAAATAGCGCATCCAAATAACTCTCGTCTTTTCCTAGGAGGATGTATGAGCTCAGCCTCCAAAACGGATATTGACTATGGGGCGCACGAGTTGTAATCCCCAAAAGATTTCGGTCACGTATCCTACATGAACTACATGATGCTCATCTAGGAGTTGCCAAAATGAAGTCACTAGCTCGCTTTTATGTGTGGTGGCCCGAATTATACGATGAGATTGCAGCGAGGGTTAGAAGTTGCAGCCTCTGTCAGGAATACTGAAAAGCCGCTTGCATGCGCCAATGCAGCCTTGGAAGTGGCCAAAAGCACCCTGGAGACGCGAACACGTAGACTTTTTCTGTTCTTTCGAATTTCAGATGATTTTAGTAATCGTTGCGGCCCTTTAAAAATGGATTGATGCTCATATTCTGGCCTCAGCAACTTCAGCTAACCCTATAACTAAACTGCGCACAACTTTCGTGACGCTTGGTCTTCCCGAAACACTATTTCTGTATATAAGAGTAATTTAGAGCGCCGAAGAATGCGTTTCCTATGCACACCTGTAGTGGTAGTCCAAAAGTGTTACAAATAAAGGAAAATTGTTATCCGCGGATGGGGGATGCTGCGGCGATATTTTTCTGAGCGCCCGAATTTAGTCCCAAATGGCGTGCAAGCGGTTGTTCATGCACAACCATTCAGTGGTCGTAATAGCATGTTAAAAGCAACAAAAAGTATTTACACATAAATGACTGGTTGCGGCTGCAATCTTATACTGAGCACCCGAATTTAGACCCAACTGAGAATAAATTCGGGTGCTCAGCAAAAATGGCAGCTGCCTTCCCTAAATCATGATTAACTAATTTCCGTCGCTTTTAATGCAATTCCACGATACCTACAGGGGTGCGCACGTACACACTCCTAGGCGCCCTAAATTATTACCACGTATAAAAGTATCGAGCTCAGGAACCACATACTCCACTATCGCACTGCAACCCCATAATCCTTCAATGCGCACGCTCCGCTGTAGCACGAACACGTTCGTGAGGGATGTTAAAGTTGGCCATTGACCCAACTATGGGGTTATCTGCATTCCTTGTACCACATTTTCACGCACGCTAACAGCTGTTTTACGTCGCTGTAAAACAAAGCAATATACCCCCACAACTTTTACACAAGAATACCAGAAGTTTAAGGAAATTGTAATAAAAAGCACTACTACAGCGTTTTTGTACTAGGCCCGGGTGTGACATGCGAGTTCGGTTTGTAATCCTCTCGCTCTTTGATTCGGTGTATCCAACGGCGAATCTTATCGGCGATGATACTTTCAGTGCATTCGGCGCAACTTTTCCGCATTACAGCGTCTGAAACTGATGTTTTATGCAACATCACAGCTTACCGATAATAACACGGGCCAAGGGCGTGCTTGAAATTCGTTGCTTGCGTGAACTCCTCGCCAGTTCACTTTCCTTGCAAAGGCGTTCGTCATGACTGCTAACAGTAAGTTCCTGACGAATTCCGTCAAGGACTTTCCGCCCAGTTGCCCGAAATAGGCCGTCTGAAACATCATACATGAATTCTGTCCTTACTAAGTTCTCCATGTCTTCGCGTTTCTCCAGCCGCATGTTCAGCGTAAGGAGCTCATCGACTGAGTCCATTGGCAGAGGCACAGGACTGATGGCAGCTGTCCTGTCACTGACCAAGCGGCGATCCAGGAGCCTACCCTCAACTCCATAGCACGCATTTGTTCGCGCATGCGAACGAACTCATGCGTCAGATGGTCGAGATGGACTGTAGCGGGCTAATAAGAGATACATCACAACTTACTACAAACAGCTTTATTGGAGTAATTCACTGTGTCGGGCAATTCCTCCGTAGCGAAGGATGTTTGACAGCAACGGTCACAACTATGAGATTATGCCGCGGAAATGTTGTTACCTTAAACTCCCTGTTTGCCTGGGATCTTCATTTTCCTTGTTACCCTGCGGCGACTATGCCAACTCCAACCTGGGTGGTGGGCGTGAATACTCGATGTCCAAGCTGTATGCGGCAGTTGGACAAGACTTCTTTATAGGAGTTTCGCATTCTGGGAAACGGACGGGAATGCTAAAAATAAAGATAGCTGAATTTGTGAATAAATGTATATTCTCGATTGTACATGGGAAACACCATCGAAGGCCTGATCAATTTGTACAACTAGCAATTGTCTGACTGTGAGGGCAATAGTTGTATTCATGGCTAAATTGGTATGCTGCCTAATGGTGCCATCATTGCGTCGTGGCAGACTGAAATCTAAGAGCGTTGTCAAGAATTCGTTTTTATGAACCCATGAAGGGTGAATTTTCAGCTGTAACACACACGCGATCGAAACGGTAAAGCGAACAACACTGTAACCTTACAATGTGCTCCTGGCAGTATGATTCCCTTTAGCAGTGAAAGCAGCCTAATTAAAGCTTACGGGTTTGTTGGAAGCCAGTCATGAGGCGATAACAGCTTTTGTGGCGATAGCAATACGGCGCCCATCGACCGGTCATCACATACGGCCAGGCTGTTTTTCTCAGTTGCTAGCACAGCGACACACTTCGCAGGAAACCCTTTTGCTGGCTTTTCACCTGCATGAAGGCCGACTACCGATCGATCGAAGCATGACACGTTCAGTGCGGCTATGTGGTGTCCGGCTCACGTCCAGTTCTCACAGCTGAACGGCGTGCGTTCCTTAGGTCTTGCCATGCGGTCGAGGCATGACGCATTCATTGCGGCTGTGGTGTCTGGCTAACGTTCACTTCTCACAGTGTGTGCTCTGCGATCGTAGGCACACATGTGGCGTCTGTGTCCCATCTCACTCCTGCCGGCAAAGCAATTTATGCCATTGGACAGTTAGCAATTCAGCGTACCGGTTGTACGTCAGCACCTGAGTGCAGCCGCTCCTAGCTCCGGACCACATTAACAAAACACCCGCTAGAGTGTATCGTTTCACGCTTGCTACTAACGTTTTCTTGATACCATACCGCTGTTCTGATTTCGTTTGGATGTATCAGTTTAGTGCGCCTGGATGAGCATTGCCGCTTCCAGTGTCCCAGTTTCCCACTAAGGAGCATCGCCCACTATGCCGCGTCCCCTGACGGGTAATTCGTGGTGCTCCGATGTCTTACGTAATCTACCACAACTTCTAACTTGTCAAATCGCCCGTTTTCGTTCTGGGCTTCGGTTCTCAATGCTGCCAAACTCTTCTGTAACAACTACTTGCCACTCGAACAATTTCCAACGCGCTCGTTCTGCATCCGCAATCCATCCGCCCCCGTCGAAGGCAAATGGTCCGGAAACTGCTCCACTAACAGTTACTGTTTTGACTCCTCGTCCAAATCTGGCGGCGCCCGATGCAACAAATCGCTGGGAAGGACCGCAAACACGGACGGTTCCGCTCCTAGCTCAAACCGGGCCGTCATAAATCGTCCCATCGCGTCCTCGCGGTTGGCCGGAGTGTTGAACCTTGCGATCAGCGCCTCATTCGTGGCGGCCCATTCCTACTTGACTGGGCGTCTTCTTGCCGCCTCCAGTACCGCCTTGGTCCGTCTCTTTAAGAAACTCCGAAGCGCAACCAGCCTCGCCCGCTTCTGCTACACCCCGTCTGCTTCCGCGACATCCTCGAAGTCCTTCAAGTATTTCCGTACATCCCCATCTCCAAATGGCTCCGCCCAGGGGATCCATGTTTCACCTCCGGCTGATCACGGCACCAAACGTGAAGGCAGTGCAATGCGAACGAGTTCGCTGTCAGGGAACGAAGGTATACATGGTATAACATCTCGAACACAGTACAGTCGGACTCACTTACCCACTACATTCGTGATGCCATTTGATTGTACGCTCTGCTGCGTACTATTTACTCAGCTTGCCGTGCGGGGTGGTACGGACCCCAAACTTCAGCGTCATCCGTTTCCATGGCTGGTTGAATTGTGGACTACGCGCCCGTCATCCGCGGTGATCCATTGCTCGCTGCGTTCACCGCGCTTGCTCGCTTAGCCCATACTACTCAGTAGTAGCGAACCACAGTATTAGTACTCAAAACAGCATGGTGAGGGTATGGATTAGTTCCAGCGGCGGACTTGGGAAAACCCGGTAATCCAACGTAAGCAATGCACTCAAGTGCTCAGGGAAGACAAGGCCGCATACCAGCAGAACATGACAAACTCTTTAGTGTTAGCCACAGACTATTGCACAAGCGCGTCAGTGACCTACGGAAGGCGAGGCAGTGATTCCCTCCACTCCGGAAGACTGATATCTCAACAAGAACGGCGACAGAAGCAGCAAAAGCGCTGCAGATGCAGTGTACTCCCACGTTTCAGTGGGTCTTGCTATAAATCGATCTTCCAGCCCTCGTCGCCCTGCCCCAGGGCTCACCCACATCGTTTCCACTGCTGAACCTGAATTGCAGAAGCTGCGGTTTCTGTGCAACCACACCTCCCTGAATGTTGATACAGTTCGCACAAAGAGACGGGGAGCAGCAGAAAGACAGCTGGCAGAATCTTTTGCTCAATTCTTCCAGCGTTGCTTAGATGGGATACAGGTTCCTGTTGTGTGGAAGCTTGGAATAATAACATCGGTTCACAAAATGGAAGCAAAGCTGCGCCTTCAAACTACCGCCCAGTATCGCTTCTCCTTATATTATCCAAGATTATGAAATCGATCGCTGCCGATACTCTGGCGTGCAATCTAGAAAACTGTAACCTTACTCTCAAGAAGCACGGCTTCCGTCGACAGTGACAGTGCACAACGCATTTGCTACTCACACAGACTAGTTGGATTGAATCAGCTGACGATAAGGAAGACGCTGGTTTGATCAATTTGGATTTTTCTTAGGCATTCGATCGTCTATATCAGGGGGTCACAAAACTGTATTCACGGCGGGTCGCATAACCGACAAAATGACGACCAAAGGCCATATTAGATTTCTGCACAATACTCGCAGCCAAAAACGATAGCTCCGGGAAAGTACAATAAAAATCTAAGTTCAGCATCCCATGTTAAGCATGGGTGAGTGGTGCACAATCTACAAAACCCGAAACTAACAGCAACTTTATTAATCAAAATGCTCAACGTGGGCGACCTACGCAAAAGTATAGTTACCTTGGACAAGCGCACATATCTGGATGATATAAACTAAGCAGTAAAATGATTAGTGGGAGTTAAGAAACTGGAGTATGATGTTCAAAATATCATCAATATTTGGTTTGGATTGGCTGTATCCAATCTACAGAATTGCTTCAACTATTCATCAGTAAGTCTCGTTCGGTATGTTGACTTCACATACATAATTTTTGAAGAGGTTTGCTCACAAATATAGGTTGTTCGAAGCACTGAGGTCATACCAGTAGCAAACTTCTTTAGTACCAGAAATCCAACATCAGGCAAACAACGGTAAAATTCCACAAGATTTCCTTCTCTGTGCTTCTGTTTCAAAAAGTCATAGGATTGCATATCAACTAGCTGCAAATGTAGTCCAACTGGAACATCAGTGTTGAAAACATACGGATTCTGGAACAAAAGAATTTCACCCTGAGTTCTGTCCAGTTCTGTAAATCTTGCTAGAAAATAGCTCTTGAGGTCACGAAGTATTACTCTCGGAAAAGCAAAAGAGACATTTTCGGGCATCGTTACGCAAAACTCTTTGAAACAATGGAAATGAGCAAAAGTTCCTCCTTCCAGTTGTGATTAAAACAATGACATCTTCTTCCGAAATCCCTTGATAAGTCTGTAGAAAACGCAGATGCGTTTCTGCTTTCCTCCGAGCTTCAGTCTCAGTTCCTCCATGATAGATGTGATGTCGACCATGAATGACAACTTTGAGAGCCAATCGTTATCTGACAGCTGTGGATCAACTATCTTTTTCAGTGAGAAAAGCAGCTGTTTCCTTTCGGAGCTAGTAGAAATAAAACAGGACTTTGCCACAACGGAGCCAACTCTCTGGTGTATGATGGGGCAAATCACAGAACTCGGAATCAATGTCTTCCAGAAGAGACTGGAACTGACCGCTTTTGTGCATGTTCCCGAACAAAGTTAACAATAGAAATGACAGGCTTCAGTACGCAAGACTTATCAACGTCTTTCCTACAGACTGCGGGTTGATGTAGGATGCAGTGAGTGAACAGAGCGACTGGACTTCGTAAATCTTCGAGCTGAGTCCTGATCTACCCTACCAGATCCTTCCTCCCTCCAGCCATGTTTCTCCCTACACCATTTGTCATACCTCGAAGTCAATTTCACGGAAGGTCCTAGTCATGCAACATTCTATGCAATTCCACGAAAATGTCCTTCTCATTTGTCGTTCCATGCATACTGCAGACCGGTGCCAACTCCTCCGTAATATGAAACTCCACATTGACACCACCTATGAACACGAGAAGCTGTGATGTATTCGACAGATCAGTAGACTCATCAGGCGACGATAGGTACCACGGAAGTTTTAGCTTTCTCGTGTATCTACAGTACTGTCCACGTTCTTTATTTGCCTCGTACAACTGCAATTGCCGAAAGAATGAAGGTTGAAAACAAATCCTCTTTCTCAGGACACAATTCATTCACAGCTTTCATCACACACACTGATTAATTTGTCATCTGTAAAGGGTTTTCCCTCTTCTATCACCGTATGCACTGTTTCGTAGCTAGTATGGGTGACAACAACATCTCCAGATAAAGTTAACGGGAGGCAAATTCTTCTGGTTTCTACTGCACGTTTCTTGGAATTGTATTCCTCCCAGCTTTGTTTCCCAGAAAAATTTGAGTATGCAGGTGGGTGTCTTGTTACATAATGACGCCGGAGATTTTACTCTTTCAAAACGGCAACATTGTTGTCGCATATGATGCAGCTGGTTTGCCGGTCCGTAGTTCCTACATAGTAGTATTTTACTCCCCCTTCTTCGTTGAAAGCGCGGCACCCGGCATCCAGTTCATCTTAGCAGTCATAAGTGGTATTCGTACACGTAAGTGTGCTCAAGCGAGCCTTGCTCATATTTCGGTTGGATCAATAACAAGGACAGCCGAACGAAAGCCACGACGCACCGCGTCGCGCCCACGTGAACGCGACGCTGTGTGGGTTACCTGCAGACTGACATGTAAGTAGGTGAATGGGGTCAGGTGGACGTTCAGGATAAGGGTGCCCACCGCTACCGAGCTTACAGTGCGATGTGCTGCATAGTGGTGTGCGCGGTTTGGGTGAATGGAGAACACGCTGTCAAAACTGATCAGCGACATGGGGGGCAAAACATGGCTGGGGTGCATCATCATCATCATCATACACGTTAGCTAGCGGTTGGGAACACCTCAGCTACTGTGCCGCAATACACAGAAAAAAGGAGAGAAAAAAACAATTCAACTGGGGCAAGCCGGCTGAGCTACCGGTAACGGATGGGCATCGTTCCGGTAAGCTACCAGCCGGATACTATGCATCAAAAAAATTACTATGCAAAATTATATAAGGCTAAATAATGAGATCGTGGTTGGAGGGGGAGGCTAAGAGGGATGGGGTGGGACAAAGAAACTCACAACACGAACGCCACTGAGGTCGGCTCCTAGCCATATCAGCAAGTGTATCCAGCCAAACGTATTCATCATCTTTCGGACCCCAACCAGGGAGCCGAGACGCTCCAACCAAGGCCAGCTCAGAAGTGAGGGCCTTCATTCCTCTCGACCAAGTCATCGCTTGGCCACCCCTCCTCTTCTTCCATCCACACCCCCGGCGCGCAAACAACACATGTCGCGGGAGTCGGTGGGCTGGCATGCGTAACACTTGGCCGAGCCATCGGAGCCTAGTGCGTGAAATAACGGTGCTGAGCGGTTCAGTTCCTTTTACAGTGCCATAAACAAGGCGTCGAACACGCTCGTTGCTCACGCGGTGTTCCCACCAGATGTGAGCCAAACTCCGAAGGCACCGATGATCGAACTTAACTAGCCGCTTCATGTCTGCTGCTTTAAGCGGCCAGGTTTCACAACCGTACAGTAGGGTGGAAATACCGCTGCATTGTACACTCTACCCTTCAGGGCGAGAGTGATGTCGCGCCGGCGCCATAGGTGGCGAAGATTATCAAAAGCGCCCCGACGTTTGCTATACGGTTCGAGATCTCATCTTCAATCCCACGGGCGCTAATACAACTTCCCAGGTATTTGAGTTTTTGAACGACTTCTAGCTGATCCCCACCAACGGTCAGCGTAGGGGGTGGTCCAGACCAATCTTCGAGGAACGCTTTGCACTTCGAGGGTGCGAAGCAAAGCCCGATGTGACGGACAGCCAGTGCTTATCTGTCCAGTGCGGCTTGGCACGTCTGGGAGCTGTCACAGATTAGGACAATATCATCAGCATACTCTAAGTCACGAAGTCGTTCTCCTGGGAGTAGCTCCACACCTTACAAATCATGTCCTGTAAATGCAATCTCTATGACTTCGTCAATAGCGAAGTTTTAGAGCAAAGGTGACAGCGGGCATCCTTGTCTTACACGGCTGGAGATATTGGAGGGTGGCGACAGCTTGTCGTAAGCCCTCACTCTACCCGTGATACGCGCGTATAATGTTCGGATAATATTTACATATTTCTCGGGCACACCTTTCCTGAGTAGTCAATTCCAAAGGGCACATCGATCAAGCGAATCAAAGGCACCTTTGATGTCGAGGAACACGACTACGGTGGGCTGCCAATATGTGTGACGGTGCTCCAACAACTGACGCAAGCTGAAGCTGTGGTCGATGCAGCCACGACCACGACGAAACCCGAATTGCTCCTCACGAATCCGGATTTCACGAGCACCAGTCAGTCTGTGAAGAATTATGAAGGCGAATAATTTGGAGGCGATGGAGATCAGACTGATTCCTCTATGGTTGCCGCATTCCAAACGCGAGCATCCTTTGAAGATGGGAACAATAAGGGAGCGGCTCCAGTCGGTCAGGACAGTCTCCTGCTCCCACAGTTTCACTAGTAATTCATGTAAAGCATCAACAAGAGCAGAGCCTCCGAATTTGAAGAGGGCTGGAGGAATAACATCTGGTCCCGTGGCTTTATTTAACTTTAACAGTCCGATCGTATGTTCGACTTCTGAGCGAGAGAGTGGATGCAAACGGACAGCCCAGGGAGTGGCGCGATCAGTGGCCGGCGAGAAATCTAACCATTCCGAAGGATTAAATTGATTCTCAAAGTGCTCAGCCCAACGTTCCAAGCGTTTTGATAAGTCGTGGATAGGCTGTCCACTCGCGTCACGTATGGTTTCACTAACATCAGTTCTCCTGCTCCCCGTTTCCCGTATCAGACGGAATAGCTTACAATGGTTACCAAGGGCAACGGCCATTTCCATCTCTGACGCACGATGAGACCACCAGGATTCGCGGTCTCTCTTCAGGCTAGCACGGAGTTTCGCCCGGAGGTCTTTGCGAGTTTCATTGTGTTCGCTTCCAGCCGGGATATGTCGGCGAGCATCGGTAAGTTTCAGAGACCGCGAAGAGACCCAATGCCCATGTTGGCGATTAGACACAGGACATGAGGATTTGCCTGCTGCTAGTAAGGTCTGGTAAATATGAGACCAGTAAGCTTCAACTGCATCCAGTGAGCGTGTATCCAACTCGCACGACAGCGTACTTTGATACGCATTCATAACAGCTGGCTTCGCCAGCTGGCTGGTGTCAATGCGCTCACAACGTCGTCGTGGACGTCCGCCAAAGCGCATCCGAATGTCAGCACATACAAGTGCATGGTCGGTGTCCACACTTGTGCTCCAAATCGAGCGACAGTTCTGGATGCAGCCTCACCACCGGTAACTTATCGCAATGTGATCGATTTGCGTCCATAGCTGGTTCGAGGCTGGTGGGCGCCAAGTCACTCTCCAGCGGGTGCTGTGTCGGAAATTGGTGCTCGCAAGAAATAAGCGAGCATCCTCACACAAATGAAGTAACCGCTCACCGTTATCATTACGGGAGTCTACACCATGTTGGCCGCCCAGATGCAGTTCATCAGTGGGTGATTTTCCAACTTGAGCATTCAGATCCCCAGCCAGCACAACAGTGTCCGTGCTTTTTCTGTGGCTAAGGAGCTCGTTCATTTGACGATAGAAGTCGTCTTTTACCGAGTCATCGCTACATTTTGTCGGTGCATATTCAGCGATAACGAATGGACACCTCTTAGTCCCACGCAACTTCGAAGCTTTGAACGGGCCAGCCAATCGGACCACACACATCTGACTACTGATTGGAATCCAATCAACCAGAGCAGCTACAACCCGGGGACTCAGGGCAATACCAACACCGGCTTGGCCTGTGCTCGAAGCTGCATCGTCACCGGATAGGCGCAACGAGAAAGTGCTGCTAGTGTCACCTGAAGGGGATCACAGAGTAAGCACAGTGCTCGAGTCTTGCAAGCGGGTCTCTGATAAGCAGCAGATATCGATCGAGAGGGTCTCTAATGTTCGAACAAATGCTGCCTGTTGACCGATCTGCAGTAATGTGCGTACATTGAGGCATGCCAATCTGAAGGAGGATCGAGGGCTCCAAATGGAAGTCGGTGAAGTGGAATGGACCGCTTGGTTGGACATGGGCTTGTCGACAGGAGAGGAGTTACGCTCCGTGTTAGCATGTGAGTTGAAATTAGAAGATAAATGCCTAGCAAAGCATGTTGGGGAGGGCCAATAATTGGGGGATTGAAAACTGGGGGAATAGAAGTGAAGTTGGAAGGGGACGATAAGGGTGAAAAAGCTTAAGAGGGGGAATAAGAAGACGGGAAGGCTTGAGCAGTAGCATACAAACACCTGTCCACCCTGCTCGATGCAGCAGATAGGGCACCGTTGATTATCCTCTGCGACGGCCAGAGCATCAAGAAACTTGTTTGAAGTGTGATTCATCGTATTGCCTGCGCAGGATACTGTCAGTTTGCCCAGGCTTAGACAGGAGAACGATTAGGGTTCTCAACCAAAGCCTTTGGTTCAAAAGCCTTACCGCAATGCAGCGGGTTTCGCGTTGGGCTACAAGGAGTCCGTTTTAAGGAATAAAGTGCCACCCTCATTCCAACCCTGAACCAGGAGGACCAGGAGGTTGAGTTTGTCTGGCCTCTAACCATTGACCAATCTGGTATGAGTGGCTCTGACGGTGCAAAAATGCACCACCCAGTATAGCTCAATGGATCACTGAGGCACACAAACCATCGCACCACGGTAAGGTCCAGCCTCATTGCGATGAATGGCTGGGGTGCGGCGGATACTGTATGAATATCTTCAGGATGGAGTCACTTAAAGAGATGTTCGGTAGTGCATTAGGACAAAGGCCATAAGCACAGAGCTATGGTGGGCGTGTGGATTATTCGAGGGGGGGGGGCGCAAATTCGGCGGGCCGGAGGAACTAACGCCAGGTGCCAGATCCAACCCGCGGGCCTTAGGTTGGTGAGGCCTGGTCTGGCTTATCGGATGCTCCTTTCCAAGCTTCATCATTGCAAGATCGGTTGAGCTGCATCGCCAACTTTATGCTTAAATGCCAATTAATTGTCCGAGTTCGAAGCCCTTTTTCTGGTCCCATACGAGTCGAGTGTGGTGTGCCGCAAGGCTCAGTTCTAGGGTCACAATTGTTGTTGGTGTTTATTAATGATCTCGCACATTCAATCCCTTCAAACTTCCTATTGTTTGCTGACGGCAGCAAGATTTGACGCGAGATTCAGGTGATTGCTGACCATCATCTTTTCCAGAGTGAGCTAGACAAGGTACATCGGTGACCAATCAAAGATTTACTGCATTTCAAGGTGAGTCAATGCAAGGTACTTTCCGTTTGTCCTCATATGAATCACGCATACAGGATTGGTACGCATGTAGCGCGTCGATCTTTCGTTGAACGCGATCTGGGTGTGCTGGTTCACGATGACAGTTTGTTCTCAGCAATCCGAAAAGGCCTCGAAAGCTGGTAACCAACACTTCGGGCTGTCGCGACGGACGTTCGGACAAATAGACACTTCTATTTTTCGGCAACTGTTCAGTGCGTATGTTCGCTCCCTTATCGAGTACGCACTTCAAGCCTGGGATACATGGTTGAATCATGACCCTAATGCACTGGATCAGCCTCGACGTCTGGCATCCAAATACACCATTGGTATGCGCAACCTCTCATACGAGCAGAGGTTGAAACGATTGGGGATATTCAGCGGATGATATCGCAGATTACGAGGTGATCTGATAAAAGCATACTTGATTCTACCCGACCCCCCTCACGTGTTACGCTACTTACTGCGACAACAGCAATACAAAGCTGAGAGGTCACTCACTGAAACCGTCTGGTGTACCGCAGGAATTTCTTTTTCATTCGTGTAGGTCACCCGTGGAATGCCCTCGCTGAATCGGTCCCTCTGCACTGACACTAGCAATATTTAAAATTCGGTTGAATGACGCATTCCTCCACTTTCACTTTGTTATCTAGGACTATGTCCGCACCCTGCTGTTTGAATATACGTTGGGTTTATTTACTGTTATCTATCGGTGCTGTGAGACTACGCGGATTGCGCGACTACAGCGTAGCAAACGATAATTCCTTGCTATCAAACTTAAAATACTGTTTTATTATTATTTTTACGATTACCGCAGCAGACTACCCAACGGGTTGTAAAGCTGTGCTCCTTAACCCGTATAAATTCATTGTTCATTGGTCATAGAAACAGACCTCAACGGATCCGCATTGTTGAGTGTTACGTGCGCGCACAACAAAGCTGCATTTTTCACTAATATCAATGCGCCAGTGATCGCACTGTTGTCAGCAAACCAATCGAGCTTCTCATAGTCTGTCAGCCTGATCACTTCCTTTGTCGCAACCGTCGCCTATTCTTTGATTTGGTGCTACAGGTTGCCGACTGAAGCGATGCAGTCAACGTCGCCAAGGACGGTAGTCATCGTATTCTCCAGTTCCACCCTGTCTTAGCTATACTCTTGGAAGGAACATTAAATTTACACCGTTTCAAGGCGAGCGAGCACTACATAGATTTTCAAAAACGTATGCATAATTTGGTACGCAGCAACTTATGATTAGTGCTACACTCAGACCCACGCATTACATGTAGCAAGCGCACTGCACGCATGTCACGCTAGCGAACGATGACGTAGTCGAGCGGGTGAGCGTTACCACTCCTTGGGTGTGTCCAAGTTGCTATATCACTCGCACGCAGTGCAAACCGAGTGTTCGTCATCGTCAGGCCGCGAGTGGCGCATAGTTAGAGTAGGCGGTCACCGTTCATATTGTCTGAGCCAATGCCATGCGACTCATTCATAGTTGTATACATCGTGGCATTACGTCCAATGTTGTCATTGGAATCAGCCACTAGTTATAGTCAGTCGCGCCTCAGCCGCAACGGCATAACAGTCAACGGAGAATAAAACTGCTCATTTTCTTCATTAGGATAACAAATGGTGGGGCGATAGGTGTTAATAGAAGTCGCCAACTTACCGCGTCCGAGGCGTAAGCAAAGAAATATCAATTTAATCTGCTGGCGATCGGCACTTTCACCATCCAGGCCCTGGTCAATCACCAAAGGCCAGATCAGGACGTCGATTATTTCAGTGATTAAGAGACACGAATTGGCATTTTCACTTTTGGTGTAGTGTTTGGGAGTCCACTCGTGATTCGTGTTTTACCATGTGACAATAGAGAGAATAAGTGTTGTGGATCCTAAGCCTATTTCCAACAGTTTTATTAAGAGTCTTAGGATGAAGATGTATGTTGCTGAATCAAAACCTATTCAATCCTGCTGCAACTGTGCAATCTGTTGGCTATTCTATACCTAACTGCTTTTAAAAACGGTGACGTCTAGTCGCCGTGGTATGTGCAAGGGATGCAATGACGTACCTCTGCGTTAACTGTGCTTAAGGTACTTACTTCCAGCCCACCAGACCATACATATATGTGTTCTCTTGACAGTACCGCGCTGTCAATGCATCGCAATCAGGCGTACTACATTCGTAGAGCCAACCACCTATATGTTATCCGTCAAATTGTTATCAACACTGGCACACGTCCCCTTTGTGTTTACACCGTACACACGATCCAACACGGCTAACTGCAAAGTGATTCACCCGCGTCATCAGCCGGTGTGGGCGTACACGCTTGGCGAAGACACCTTTCAGAAGGCAGTTTCGAAGCGTGATCTGGTAATACGGGCTCAGGACGATCTCTGCTGCTCGAAACAATACTAGGTGTTAAGAACCGGTAACAAACCAGTAGCCACCAGGCGCAACCATGGTGTCCTAAACATTGTATGCACTAATGTCCCCGAATCCAAATCCAATACAGTTAAGGGTAAGTTGACGGACGATCGAAATCAGTGGGGTTCCATCTGTACGTCGATCGGAGTCCATGATAATCCCACGACATTGAAAAGAATCTCGCGCCACCCAAACGCGTTGCACCACGGCGAACCCCGGTTACTTCGGGTAACACTAAACTCGGTGGACGAGACTGAGGCTGTTCTGCTGTCCGCGAATCGTCTCCGCAACGACACAGGTGGAGTGCGCATACTACCCGAAATCCCGTGGAAAGAACGTTCAGGGGATCCCGCCAACAAAGATAGGTACAGAATAAGTCAAGATAAGAAAACAGTGATTGCTCACGGTGTTCCTGAGCTTACTGACTCCTCTTCCGACGATGCCCAGATGCATGACCGCGAGCAATGGCACTACATCCGGGAGGTACTTTCTCTCGAAAATGTGGTGGTCACCTCGTTGACAAGGATCCCCATATCACCAAACTATAAAGGATGCGGTCCCAGGCTCTTAAAACTTGTGTTACAGTCAGAACAAACGACACAAAACCTACTAGCGAACTGGATTAAATCCCGTTGCAGATTGCCAACGGAAATTCGTCTGAAAGCAGCAAAAACACCAACACCTTTTAATGACAATTCCGTAGAGACACAACTCTTAGTGAAAACGCCAGCTGCAGGACCCGACTCGGGGACGGTTTCAATAGTAGCCATACTATCCGGATGGGCACAGCAGAGCACGAGCAAACATGGGGATTCGGAGCATCTGATACCTGCTTATACAACAAATACTTCTCGAGAGTATGCAACTCATCCAGAAAACGATGAATCGCTGACCCTTTAATGGTCGGCGTAAACTCATTTGCTTCATCCATCCATCCAGTAGCCGGCCACTCACTGGTCGGCGAAACTTCACGTATGCGTTGTACAACTTCTGAAACATTGATTAACTCTGAGAAACTTTCATGTATGTACACCAACGCCCAAGGGCTCCTCAGTAAAAGTAACAAACTTAGACTACGTCAGGTTGCGAATGCTAGGGACCTAATTTCTATTGCCGAAACTTGGTTACACCAAGAGGTAACTGATGCTGAGGTTGAGATAGCCGGAATGTCAATCATCCGGAATGACCGCCCCAGCAGAGGAGGTGAGGTCCTACTCTACTACCGCAGCGATCTAAAATGTACAATAGTTGATGATCTGGAAACAGACGTTACCGACTCACTCTGGTACCGTCTCCGACTAAGACACAACAACGCATATCTCGTAGCTGTCGCTTACCGCCCCCAACGTCCGCTCAGGAAATGGATTCCCGCTTGATACGTGACCTGAACAGACTAACACGCACTAGGCACTGCCACATTCTCATCTCCGGGGACTTCAATCTACACAATCTGGAGGTTTCGGCATCGCCCAGTGAGCAGTGCAAAGCAGACTTGCAGGAACTGATCGCTAACATTCCTTTGTACAATCATGTCACCACGCCCACTACATTCAGAACAGCAAACAAACCGTCCATATTGGACCTTGTGCTCACAAATGAAGAGCTCATGATTGACAAGTTATTGATGGATAGTCCATTAGGTCTCAGTGACCATGTAGTAATAACTTTTGACTGTGTGTTATGCAGATAATGCATCTGAACACTCTGAACTAACATACAATCATACGCTACCACGTATTGGAAGAACTCGCCGACGCAGCTGCTTGGGAATTCTCGAACGAAAGTCCACTTGACAACGTTTGGGCAGAGTTCGTTAATAAACTCAGCGGCATCGTCAACAAAGCATTAGAGACCAAACCCCTTCGTCCCGCGAAAATGCCTTCAATTATAAGGTGTAGGACTCGCAAATGCCTGGCGATAAGGGATGCAGCATGGCGTGCCTACAAGGTTAACCCCGACTCAGAGACTTGGGGCAAATTCCTGACCCATCGCAACCATTGCACTGCACTTGTCCGGGAAGACAAAGTAACTTATCAGCAGTGCCTAGCCAAAAAGTTCATGGCAAACAACAAACTGCTGTATAAGCATGTCAATAAGCTTCGTAAAGTGAAGCATGGAATACCCCCACTATTCACCACAGGCGGTAGAGTACAAAGCGCCGAAGAAGCAGCTAATGCCCTGCGGCTGCAATACGCCCCAATTTTTGAACTCGCAACATCTACCTGTCCCATAATCTCAAGCTCATTACCGACACCTTTGTTTACAAATGTTATTTTCAACCCATCAGTTGTGCTAAGGAAGTTACTCTCACTGCGTGAGCATAGTTATCCAGGAGCAGACAACATCCGCCCGAAGGCACTGAAGGCTACGGCCACCAAGCTAGCTGAACCACCGTCACAGTTCTTTCAAAGGTGCTTTGATGAACAAGTCCCCACTATGTGGAAGTGTGGTATTATAACCCTATGTTTAAAGGCGGTAGCCGTTCCGATCCTGCAAACTATCGTCCAGTGACTCTCCTCCCTGTGCTCGCGAAGGTGATGGAAGCAGTCGTCGCTGAGGCTTTAATGGACTACCTGGAAAAATGCAACATCTTGGTAGGGGAACAGCATGGCTTTCGTCAACATCGGTCATGCACCACCAACCTACTTATTGCACGAGCTAGTTGGACGGAGGTGGCCGATGATGGGGTCGGAGTCGACGTCATCTATCTGGACTTCTCCAAAGCTTTCGACCGCCTTGATCACCGCATCCTACTTCAACGGCTTCAGAGTTACGGAATCGGTAATCCTGTACTTGGTTGGATTGGCAACTTCCTTTACCAACGAAAGCTCCAAGTACGTGTTAGGGGATCACTTTATAACCCAATTGAGGTGGAATGTGGTGTCCCGCAAGGCTCAGTGCTGGGACCGCGCTTATTCCTGGTGTTTATCAACGACCTGGCAAAAGTCATCTCCTCAAACTTCCTGCTTTTCGCCGATGACGTCAAGATATGGCGGGCGATTAGTAACAAGACAGCTCAAGATCTGCTCCAACATGATCTAGATTACATTTACAAATGGTCAAAGAGGAACAAGCTTCAATTGAACATGGCTAAGTGCAAAGTGATGCATCTGCGTCACCAGCCGGTGAGCGCTTACAAGATTGAAGACCACACCTTGGCGAAGGTTTCTCAGGAGCGGGACCTGGGTGTATTGGTACAGGAAGATCTCGGGTGTTCAAAACAAGCAGAGAAAGCGACGAGAACCGGAAATCAACACCTCGGCCTTCTTCGCAGAGCCTTCGGTCTGTTTGAACCATCAATATTTCCCCAAATGCTTAACGCCTATGTGCGACCTCACGTGGAATATTTAGGCTTGGCAGCCGTGACAGAAACAGGATCTCGTTGCTCTCGAGACTCCTCAACGACGGGCAACCAAGAACGTCAGGGGCCTCTTTCATCTGCCCTATCAGCTTGGATTGAAATCGCTAAGAATGTACAGCAGGCGATATCGGCTTTTGCGGGGGGATCTCATAATGGTTTACCAGATTCTGAAGAACCTAAGCCACATTCTCCGTCCGCTGCTGGATTTGAACCACAACACTAACTTAAGAGGTGACCAGCTGAAACTGGCAATTCAGTATAGCCGGCTTGGATGCCGTTGAAATTTCTTTTCTCTCCACGTGTGCCAGCCTTGGAACGCCTTCCCTATTATGTCGTCTCTGCTCCTAATCTGGCGATATTTAAAAAACGTGTTGACGATGCATTGTCTCACTTACATTTCATTTTATGACTTGTTAGCCAGGGGCTACAAAACGCAATCAAACGGTGTCTTGCCAAACGCCTAACCAATGTATTGATGGATTTATACGTTTAATACGCGAACATCTCCGCTATTCCACATAAGTCTATGTTGAGTCCACCACAACGCTTTTCACTTTATTATGCAATTTATTTTCGCAATAATTTCCATCCCACGGGACTTGTTAAGCGATGCTTTTTTACCCGTAATAAACCCTTGTTCCATTGTTCCTTTGCAAGGTTTTCTGTCGGTGTGATCCCTCACACTTCACACGAATTTGTAACGCTCATGTAAGCCTGCATGCGGAATATGCTATCTAGGCATGACACCCATGGCGAAAACAATATTTTGCTGCTCTCGAGACTCCCCAACGAAAAGCATTCAAAACTTTGAGGGGCTTCGTCTATTTGCTCTAACAGCTTGGAATGAAGTTGATATCGGCGCCTGCGGGGTGACCTCATAATCGACCACTAGAGTTTGAAGAACTTAAACCTCATTTACCGCCACTTTTGGAACTGGAGTACGACACAAACACGAGAGGTCATCATTCGAGGCTAACGGTACGGTATAACTGGCTAGAATGCCGTCGAACTATTTTCTCCCTTCGAGTGTGTCGGCCGTGGAACGCTCTAATAATTTAGGTTGTCTCTGTTCCCAACCTAACAACATAAAAAACGACTTGGCGAAGCATTATCTCAATGAGATTTCCTTTTATAACTTCTTTTAACCGGGAGGTTACACAACGCAACCAAACAACGCTTTTTCAAAAATCCAGCCGTTGGATTTATGCGCATTATCATGTGAACATTTCGGCTCGTTTATGCAAATCTCAATGCAAATATTATGATGGGTTCACCAAAACGCTTTTTGTTTTATCATCATGTCTTCTTTAGTTAACTCTTCCCATCTCTCGGGACGTGTTAAGCATTGCTTTATACCCGAATATCACCACTGTTTCACTGAATACATTGACATCTAGCGTTTTCTGACTGAAGTATTCAGTAAACGGCCACAATACATGGTTCGAGGTAAGTCATTTTATTTTGGTCGCGCGCGAAGTAACGCCACCGTTAGACTCGATCTGTGTCGTACCTTACTTTTTCCAGAGGTGACGCGACCCAGAAAGTGGAGTTTGTCTCCTCATTGTTGAACAAGTGGCGACGCATTTTGGCGGATAAACCTTGGAACGAAGTACAGCGCCTCGTGGGAGATGAAATGACGCGCCTCGAATCTGGCCAAATGGCTATTTCCTTGAGAGCCTCAAAAGCACCAAGACACAGAACGACTTTGGGTTTAAACGATTCAGGAGCGACACGCCAGTCGATGGTACAACACCCCGAGGGAAGCGCATAGGAAGTGGACCATGCACCTCAGATTGTCACGAAATGCCGGCGAACTTGCTCATTTATTTCAGAGTTTACTGCACCTGTACGTTCCGGACTGTCTGAAAACTTGACCAGAGGAGAGCATTACAACGCGTGTGTAACCCGTCAGTGAATCAATAAACACGGGTTTTTAAAGTCATTGTTTTGTTCCAGTAGGCGTAGTTCCGTTGATGAGTTAAATATCTCTTTGGAGTCTGTGAGAAGCAGTTTGATCGGTATAACTTGCGGTGTGTGAACTGTGGGAAGTTCGCGGCCTTGAACGGATTTCTATTTTCTTTTGTATTACACAAGGTGGACTGTTCAGTCATAATAAAATTTTGCCACCAGGGCGTCAAT
Organism: Dicrocoelium dendriticum; assembly: GCA_944474145.2. Classification (NCBI taxonomy): domain Eukaryota; kingdom Metazoa; phylum Platyhelminthes; class Trematoda; order Plagiorchiida; family Dicrocoeliidae; genus Dicrocoelium; species Dicrocoelium dendriticum. The sequence continues at coordinate 143,830,781 of OX104064.1, forward strand.
GAAATTTATTCAGTTTGTCTCATTTAAGTATGGACGGTCCGGTTGGGGTGCATTTGAGATGCTTACTCTGTGAATGAGAAGACAAGTCTGTCTACAAACTGTTTCAAAGATTGTGCATATGTGTGCATAGGTGAAAACGAGAGAGAGAGAGCGGGTAAGGTAACGCGAGAGATGCGTGTCATAACCACAAAGGAACGAGCCTGCATATGGAGGGCCATTTTGCACTAAACTTTGTGTTATTGGACGGCGACGCGCAGTCTCAATGTGGACCGCGATTCATACTGACGTGAAGCTTGGTCACTGCGATCGCTGGGACGGTAGCCGAAGCAGATGGAAATTAAGTGTAGCTTGTCCGAAAACACCGCACAACCACCACACGTTTCGATATAATTTAATCACATCAGCTGGAGATAGCAGGCCTCGAACCCGCAACCATTGAAACCCCTACCACTTTGGCTACCGGGTCACGAATATGGTTGGCGGCACCCGGTTCCAGATTTGCCTGTTACTGCGGCCCCCATGGGACAGACACAGTACGTCTGCACCTACAGAGGGAACATGGATGGTTTGCGCTGCACCACCCACAGCTCCAACCGCACACTCCATATCCAGTGTAAACCCGAAGGAATAAGACCAGGAGGCATATGCATAAGACCACATTTTATCAACGGAGCAGGCCCAAATTCCTTCAGCATGAACAGCAACATTCCTGTCTATCTAATTGAGAGCCATGCGTGGCCGAGGTACACAAGGTAATAGCTGGGCAGTAGTCCGATCCATACTGCATGCATGGAACTACTGTCTGAGCTTCGCACAGTCCCGAGGACGGTGCACCCCATTTCCCAAAGTAACCACCAACTGTCTGCAGCAGTCAGTATAATTGAGGTATCGGTTTTCGGCTGGTAGGCACTTTGTCAACACACGCACATCAAACGCAGCCACACTGGGGTTATCAAACTGCGAACGCATAAAATGAAAGGAAATAAACACGCAAAGTGGACAGTAAATGTATGGCAGCACAATAGAGGGGAGAGAATACAAAACGCCTTACGTCTGAGCTAGTGTAAGGTTGAGCTTGGGCAGGAGATATAAACCAACACGCAACGAAAACCATTGAAAAATGTGCGATATAAACAGAGTATATGCGAAGAATCAACAGAACTAAGCAACTAAAGTTGAGTGGGTCGAGGGACCTGATGTATTGAAGAACATGTGTAAGTGGCAGTCATTCTGGCCCCAGGGCAGTGAAGATGCACAATTAATGCCACATCAACCAAGCTAGTAGGCACCACGAGCCCGAATGCAGAGCCCTACCACGCTTCAATGCTAGGGGCACGTAGACTAAGCACAAAGCATACAATGTACCTGGCCAATGTTTATGAAATCAACCATGGAGTAGTGGTTCACGAAGGGCAAAACGGCTTACCAAGCCCCCACTTACAAAAACATGTGTTACTCAGGCGAGAAGAATAAAACACGCATCGATGGAGTGACCAGATAATGGTACATTAGATGCGAGATTTTAAAACTGGGATACAACCATGGAAAATAGCGTAACAACTGTATGGCTAACGCTCTCAAAAAGTACAATCCAATAGACCATGATTATGCTATAGCCCCTCTCATCTTCCACTGCCATGCCAGTTACGAACTGTGCAGAGGTCAGCAGTTAGCCCATGAGCTAGGACTTTTCTTATAGCGACTGGGCACGACACAGCACTTAGAATTTATACAAACGGATTTTAGATTATTAGTGAGTAGACCACTCGCTTGCAGCTATTTCCTTGTATCAGTGTGGTGTGAACTTTCAAATAATAAGCTTAGTCACTGGAATACATTCTGGAGTACCGCGTCTATGTACCAAAGTATGGGGTGCTGAATATGATGTCCAAAAGCTTGTTGGAGATGGCTTATGTAGGGGCACAAACAGCCTAGTGTGACAGGTTTATTGCTGAGAAGATGGCAGCATTGTGTGGTGCTGCAGCAGTCAGTGGTCATCCAGACCGAGCTGCAACTGTCAGACTCAGCAGCATTTTGAGATGCACTGCGGTAAAAGATTTCGCCATAATGTTGCATTACTCAACGACAAAGTTCAGCACACCTTCCTCATTTACCAGCTTGGATTAACGTATTAACGAGCGACATCTATCCTTGGACATGCATGTAAGGAGATAGCTATGGTTGATGCTAGAGAATAAAGTCAGTGTGTACGCAACTGTTTATTTTATTGGTCTCTATAAACTCGACTGAACCAAAATGAACCTAAGTATCTATCGATACTCATAAAGAAGCAACACTCCAAAAAACAACATGGTATGTGTGATGGAATGTTAACAGGTCGCAACATACCGCACTCACCCATCGGTTTCGCCCTTGTGCATACTGGTCAGGTAGAGATAGCACGACTGTGACTCGACCTCGATCAAGCTTGCGAGATCGTATTGCCAATCCACCCGTACAACAGGGGCTTCGAAATAGCCCCACAGCAACTTTAGTTATTGACCAGCTTTCAAAAGAGACGCCCGGCTTTTTATCGCTTTTATCGTTGACAGCGCTCTCACATGGGCTCTTCGGTTTTCCTGAGACAGCCCAGATGTGTATACCGCAGGGGCGAGGGTAAAGATTCGTCTAATCTCCATATTGAAGATGATGCCAGGCTAATTCGATGGGGGTTAGTGCCATACACTGTGGACGAGTGGAGAAAACGTTTGATTATGGCGTGGTATGTAGTAACGGTAGAAATGTGATATGATAAATGGCGACCAAATAGTAGTAATGCAACCCTAGCGGTGTATCCTGCTTAGAATTTTCATTGATTCTAGCCTAAAGCTAAGGACCTCAGCCTCCTTCTCAGGAGAATCGGGTTGGCTTGCTTGCTGTGAGTTAAGGTAGCATTTGTCTAATGTCGTTATGAATATATTGACTGCTTCCAACTACACTCGAATGCGGCATCTGCGGTACGACTAATTCGATCACCGGTTTGTCTAGAAACACTGACAGTTTGACGGATAACGGTTCCAGCCTGCGTCCATACAGCATTCCTTTTATTTCAGCTATTCTCAAAAATAGGGTGGTGCATGACAAGCTTCTCCGACCAACGCCGAATGTTTGCTGCCTCCCATATTGCGTTCCTTGAGTCATTCGATTCTAATCCGAACGTTAGGCTGCGAATCCTGTAGGGCTGCTTGTTTCAGCGCTTCAGGCGTCTCACCGCTATGAAGTTAAAGAGCAGTGCCTTGAACCAGCACCACTCCAGGAGTCAGAAGCAGTGGTACGAATTAACTACACCACGACTGTTCAGCAAGAATAACCATGTACCCTGGTTCGCGCAAAGAAACTACAAGTATATGCCTGCGTTTTGTTCCTTTAAACGAGTACCACAGTTAAATGAAGGAAACTCTCTGACTAAGTGTGAGTTGTGCAAACCATGAAGGTGGAAAGGGATAAACAGCTATAAAAGCCATCTTGCGGGCCCCCAGTATGCTAGAACAGAAAAGAACTTAGCGGGCAAATTTAGCGAAGGAATTTTTGAAATTTGCGCCGGAAAAATAGGACCACTAAGCGGTGGAACCACCGGTCGTGGAATGGACAGGTAAATGTGGTCAAGAACAGCACGGATTCCATTCGATGGAGGTGTCTCATGGGACTTATGACGAATGAAGTGAGTCAAAGTAAAAGTCGTTGATGCAACTCACAGAACAGGTACAACGGAACGATGAAACAATGGTTTTATGCAGGTTAAAAAGCTGAAGCTTAACAGGTCCCATAGGATGGTCATGGTGTAAGTTCAAAATATGGAAAAAATTGTTAGCAAAATTGGGTTTACACAAGGGAACTCACTATTATACGTAGTACATGTTGCAAACCCAAGATAAATACATAAGGAATGATGGCAAATGGGATGTTGATAAGTGAAGCACGTATGCAAGTGAACAAGGACGTACGGTGGGGATTGGAGAAACTAATGCGTTTGCGCTGAAAGTAGGATTTAACTAATGTCTTTCGGATTAATTAAGATTGAGCATGCATCTGTGACGTAGAATGTGCCAGCAAAACACTTGCTGTTCTATTTTACAGTTAGTTTTGCTGACGGGGTTTCTTGCCACTTTATGCAAAGGCCTCAATGCTCCCCACTGTAGGTTGTGTAGCATCATGAATATCCCACAACCTTCTCAAGTGATAGCAAGCTCAATGATCCTTGAACACAAATTCAAGAGCACCGGCAGATAAATATCACTCAACCTGCTGTTTGTGCATGACGCCTACCCAAATTTCCACGTGGTCATTTGGTGCCAAACTTCCCAGTAATGACGGGGGCATCAAATTCGGTATAGCCTTATGATTCCTTTCCATCAGAATTAAAAACACACACGCGTGAGTTCGTTATTTTGCTAATCCCTTGTTTTACTTCATCTGTCTTTCATTATGAGAATCGGGTAATGATTAACTAAAGTTGCAGTATGTTTCATGAAACATGATCGCAGCACTTTTCCTTGGAAGTGTAATGGGACAAACGGATAAAAATCAAAGTGAAGAAGTAGTTCCACAAGAAAAACCGCGCAGGATGGAGGGTTGCACTTCGAAGGAAATATCCCGGGCGTATGAGTACACCTATTGTGATCAGTGCAAATATCCGCTCACTTGTGGGAAAATTTAATGAGACCAAAATCAGAACAAATTGTCGTGAATAACCTTGACTTGGCGTCATTATGCTACTAGAAACCTATCAGCACACTGATGTGCGATGTGTTTGTAGTACTTTAAGGATTCAGGACGTATCGCTTTGAATACAAAAGCACATACAAGCACCCTGGTGATGACGATATCACATATATAAATTCCCCACTGTGCACATCGACTAAATTTATTATACAACATTTTTGCAGCGCAGTAGCATTTTCTTTACGAAATATAAATCACGTTACTTGAGCAGCTACCGCTCAATTAATTTGGCTGGTATTAACATTTCTCCCATCAGTCTTATATCTGAATCTGAAAACTTTTATGGTTGTCACACCCAAGCGAAACCAGAACCGCGGTATAGTAGTAGGAACGTGTTAGTATCAAGCGTGAAACGGTACAATCTACTCAGCACATGTCAGCATGTACAAACTGTCGGCCACGATTATCACATGAGTGCGAGAACAAGTACCAGTTCAAAGCGAATCATTGGCGGACTCTGATTGTTTGTCACACAGACACATGGTTGGCGGCATCCGATTTCGCATTTGCCTGTCAATGTGGCCAGCCACAGGACGACTGCGCCTACAGAGGAACCATGGGTGGCTTACGCTACACCACCCACAGCTCCAATCACATACCCCAGTGTAAACCCGAAGAAATATGACCGGTAAGCATACGGATGGGAGCCACGTTTCATCACCGGAGCCGGCCCACACTCCTTCACAGGCAAACACAAGCACACTGTATTTGGGGAATCAAGCGCACACACAACGCGGTGGTTGGACCGTAGTCCGCTCCACATTGAGTACATGGAACCGCTCTTTGAGCCTAGCGCGGGCACAAGAACCGTGCACCCCGTCCCCTCCAGCAACGACTAACTGTCTCCTGGAGCCAGTATGGACGAGGTGGTGGGTAATAGACAGGTAGGCACCTTGTCAACATGCACATCAAGCGCAGCCACACCTGGGATATCAAGCAACAGCCAATCACTTGAAACGACAAAATAAAATAAAATAAATCCAATAATGCATACAGATACGGTGGCATAACTCTTCGCTAAATTAGCATATGAAGTAAGTTGGTTAGCAACGATTCCGCGATAAGTAAGAAATGTCCACAAGTTACTTAAAAATGCTACAAACGCAACTACGTTACCGAAGATAAGCGCAATTAGCGTAAGAGACGTGGCCAGCTAATAGAAGATTATTCAGATCGGCAAAACAAACCAAATAAACTGGAATAAAATTTATGCAACCTAAAGAGACCTAGTTTAAGTGTAAGTTGGTTTACACTTAAACTAGGTCTCTTTAGGTTGCATAAATTTCATTCCAGTTTATTTGGTTTGTTTTGCCTATCTGGATAGTCTTCTATTAGCTGGCCACGTTGTTTACGCTAATTGCGCTTATCTTCGGTAATTTTGTTGCGTTTGTATCATTTTTGAGTAACTTGTGGACATTCTTTTTCCTTATCGCGGATTCATTGCTAACCATACGCACATAGGTACACGCGCTCCTAAGCAGTAGGCCTTCCGGCAGAATATCAGTAGATGAACTTGAAACGACTATTGACCGTATCAGCGGCGATTTCACAACTACCGTCATTAAGCATCTGGCTTTTTTTATGTGTTTGCCGATAACTTCAATCGATATGACACTACTTTCATTAGGATTCTCGGATTAAGAACATTATGCAGGCTCCTACTAGGTGATAGACAACCCTCGACTTTGTGTTTGTCAACAACTTAAAAACGTTTCTGTCTGGAACAAGACACTGCGTGGATGCTCGGAGCTTGCCAGCATAAACTTATCTTTATTCTATATGGCGAAACGAATCACAAGAATAATATCCGCCATAAAGATCGCAAATTAACGCAAGAAATAATGTCTTCCTCACAACACTGGGCGTTTCGGACGCCCGTCTGTAGCGACGATACCTAAGAGACTTGCTAAATACGGAACAGCAAAGAAGATGGAGGCAGGTGGATCCAACGTATACTGAACATTCCACAAGGAATAGAAAGCGACTGAGCAAGGTCAGAAAACTTGAAACGCGAAACTCACCAGAGCAAAATAAATGTAAGGTGGTAGGGTTCAAATAATATTGAATCTCATGTTGTAAAATGGCTAGCGTGCCGAACCACCTCCTCGTAGTCCCAGCTGGCTGGTTCGGGATCATCTCGTTCCAGCAAATCGTTCGGCGGCAGTGCCCCAGGACGTAGTGGATTTTCACCAGGTAAACAACCTCCCTATAAAATGGCACAAACGTCTGTTCAATAACATAGTGACTTGGCTGATGTGACACGCCACTAAATAAAGTCACTGCCCCTTGCTTCCTACTGGAGAAGCATCATATTCCAGCAACTTAATGCTGAAATTGGCGCAGGAACAAACGAAAGGCGTATGAACTAAACTATCAGTCACCGGCTCCCAATGGGCGTGATTTCCTGAATTCGCTCAGCTGCTTTGCGGGCAGGCTGTTCGGTCAAAGGCTCGGGGCGGTGTCCCCTAAGTCAACACCCTACTTCGACTTCGGCAACAGGGCAGTACCTCGCCACCTGACGAAACATGGATTCATCCGTGTTGTGTTGTGTTTTTTTAACGATATCTGTACCTTCCTTTGAGTTCTGTGGTTTTTAATGGCTCCATTCCTACTCGTAGGCTGTTGCAAATATCTGTTGTAAACTACTGAATCTATGTTTGCAGGTTTACTACAGTGATCACTCTTCAGAAGGCTGAAATGGAATCCTTCAACAGAGAGGTCAGAGGGGATGCGGGAAAAGAGGATGGATGCGAAGAGTACCATGGCAATGAACACAATTCAAAAATGGCGTGTGTTGCAGACTTCGTTAGGTCTAGACTTCTGTTATTTTGTAGTTATAATTTGCGTGTGAACTGGTGTGTATCATTGGTGCGCTGTCGGGGCGCCCTCGTCGGTCTATAAAAACTGCCTAGTCCAGAGAAAAGGCCAAGATGAGATTTACTCTGCTGGATGCCCAACGGTGCTCCTGTGATGTGTCTCTCCTCCCACCGTACCTCACCCCACGGCAAAATGGCCCATGTCCCGCGAAGTAGTCCGGGAGTCCTCGTCGGCACCAAGAAGCCAAGCGTCTGGGGAGCAATCCGATTGTAATCTTCCGAGGTCAAGTGCGACTGGTTGTCGCTCGTGTCATAAAGCCGGTTGGTGCATAACCTGAGGATTGCGCTGGTTATTCCGGTGGGTTAGGCTTTGGAAGGCAAAACCCAGAGGGGATAGGCGAGGGAAGGGGATTTAGCTTGACGTCGGAGAGGATACATGACATGCCAGACAAAATCTAGCGCGTCTTTTGAGTTTTCAAAAATTTAGGAGCTTTTGTCGATGCTGCAAAGCGTTCGTGAGTGAAACGCACAACTACCGCCAAAGACGAAAAATATACGTATTAATGGAAACAACAGAGGTGCACAAAATCACTAAACAGACCGGATCTTTGGCCTGTCTAGCGCGGCGGTCGATTGTCTGGGGTTGGAGTTAGATAGGCGGAGGATCAATGCGAACAGAGGGTTTTGGGTTATTTGGCGCTCGGGAGGTCACAATAGGTGCGGGCGCAATTGTGGTAGCATCGAGATGGGTTTGAAGTGGTTCGTCAAAAGCCACTTTGAGGCAGTTGATGGACGGTTGTTCGTTGACCAATCTGGTCCAGATTGAAGTCCTTCGAATTTTGCTGCGGAACTCTGCAAGGGTCAGTGAAGGGATGCTGGAGAGGGTTCCGAACTGCGTCAGTGTGGAGGAAGATGTGAGGGTAGGTAGCCAGTCTGCTGTGCATGTGCACATCTCTGGTCTGTTCAAGAGGAGGAATAGGGAGTATAGAACGCATGCGTTGTGCTAGGGACTAGGCAAAGTTTGCGGGGCATACATGACAATGCGCTAGGTGAAATGAATTTTGTTGGTGACTTTCGCGTTGTACCATAAACCAGTGCTGCTGGTGCACACTACAAGTCGGCTTTGATTCTACTACGTACCTAAGAGGAAAAGCGAAATGTTTTCTCTCCAGCTAGAGTCTATGGAGACGCAGAGCGAGGCTTTAGGTTGTCTGTGGAAGCGTTCGACAAATCTATCGGCTGCTGGATGGTACGTTAACGGTGAATGCGGGGGCAGCCTAAAAATGCAAACAGTATCGAATTGTGAAGATTCGAGAGGCGTTCCACTGTCAATTGTGAAGGTCCATAGGCATCCGTCATATGACACCCCAAGCTAAGAAAGCCCAGAATGCAGTCTCGGCTATGCAATCTGTTACGAGAATGGCATGACCATCAGGTGAAGCGTCCGACACGTTTAAGGTGGTAGACCAATCCGTATGCAATGCAAAGGTCATACTATAGTTCTACGCGTACTTACGGAGGCCAAGAATTTGGGACGGAAATAGGCTCAGAGGAATACGGGTGTAGCAATGTACTTTGCCGAGATGGAATTGACGGCAGACGCGAGTTTAGGTGTTACATCTGTCGATGGTATTGATTGGTTAGTTCAGCCACACCACGTGTTTATTGGTTTGCCTCGTATTTACCAATCAATAATTCCCCACTCATGCTTTAACTCGTGTGTCATGTGCCATGTAGTGCTTCGCCTGATACACTGTTCCTATTGCGCCTTGTTCTTCCCTAACTGCGATCTGGGGACGTGCTTGGCTAAAATTCGTTACTAGGTATTATTGGCGACGAGATCCAGATGAACCCTATCATTAATACACCACATCATCATCATCATTACACGTTAGCTGGAGGTGGAAAATACCTCAGCTATTGTGCCGCAATACAAAAGACAAGAAAAGCAAAACAGAGTAGTACGGCCGCTGAGTCTCCAGTAACGGATGGACATCGTCCCGGAGAGCTAACAGCTGGCTGCCGTAAAAGTGAGTCATACTGTGCCTAACAAGTGAGATCGTGCTTGGAGGGGATGCTAAACTGGAGGGGAATGGACAAAAGAACTCACATCACAAACGCCATTGGGGCCGGCTCCAACCCATATCAGCAAGTGTGTCCAACCAAACGTGTTCATCATCCTTAGGACCCCAGCCAGGCAGTCGGGATGCACCAACCAACGCCAACTTCGAAGTGAGGGTTTTCATTTCTCTCGACCTAGTCATCACTTGGCCTCCCCACCTCCTCTTCCAACAGCACCTACAACGCGCAAACAATGCAGGTCGCGGGAGTCGGTGTGCTGGTATGCGCAAGAAGTGGCCCATCCATCGGCGCCTGATGCGTGATATAATGGTGCTGAGCGGTTCACTCGCTCTTCCTGCACCAAATACACGACTTCGAACACGCTCATTGCTCACGCGGTGCTCCCACCAACCATGAGCTAAGCTGCGAAGGCAGCGATAATCGAATATGACGACCCTCTTTACGTCTGTCGACTTGATGGGCCAGGTTTCACAGCCACATAGGAGAGTTGAACGGACGGCTGCGTTGTAAACTATGCCCTTCAGGGCGAGAGTAATGTCGCGTCTGCGCCACAGGTGGCGGAGATTGGCAAAAGCACCTCAAGCTTTTGCTATACGGTTCGTAACCTCATCTTCAATCCCATAGGTGCTAATATAGCTGCCCAGGTACTTGAATTCCTGGACGACTTCTAGCAGATCACCGCCAAGCGTTAGCGCAGGGTTGGGTCCCTGCCAATCTTGGAGAAGCACTTTGCATTTCAATGGAGCAAAGCGTAGCGCGACACGATTTACAGCCAGTGCTAATTGGTCCAGTGCTGTTTGGCATGTTTGGGAGCTGTCACAGATTAGGGCAATATCGTCCGCATACACCAAGTCAAGTAGTCGCTCACCAGGAAGTAGCTCCACACTTTCTAGGTCTTGTCCAGCGAACGTTGTTCCCATGACTTCATCAATAGCGAAGTTGAAAAGGAAAGGTGACAGCGACAACCTTGTCTTACACCGCTGGTGATACTGAAGGGTGCGACAGTTTGCTATGAACCCTCACCCTGCCCGAACTATACGCGTACAGCGCTTTGATAATGTTTACACATTTATCAGGCACACCTTTCCTCAGCAGACAGTCCCAAAGGGTACATCGATCGACCGAGTCGAAGGCAACTTTTATGTCAAGAAACACGACAACGGTGGATCGCCAGTTAACATGGCGGTGCTCCAACACCTGACGCAAGGTGAAGATGTGGTCGATGCAGCCTCGACCTCGACGAAATCCGGCTTGCTGTTCACGAATCTGGCTTTCACGAGTGCCAGTCAGTCTGTGGAGAATGAGAGAGACAAGCAATTTAGAGGCAATCGAAATCAGACTGATCGCTCTATGGTTGCTGCATTCCAAACGGGAGCCTCCCTTGAAAATTGGGACAATAACGGAGCGGTTCCAGTCTGTCGGGACTGTCTCCTGCTCCCAAAGTTTTACTAGCAACTCGTGTAAATCATCTACTAGAGCAGGTCCCCCGAATTTGAAGAGGGCTGGAGGAATTCTGTCTGCCCCTGTGGCTTTATGCAATTTCAACAGCCTGATCTCACGTTCGACTTCTGCGCGTGAGGGCGGATCCAAGGAGACGGCCTAGGGAGAAGGGCGCTCAATGCCCGAAGAAGAAAGCAATAACTCAGGTTGGTTAAATTGCTTTGCAATGTGTTCAGCCCAACGCTCCAAGCGTTTTGACAGGCTGTGGATCGGCTGCTTACTCTCGTCGCGGATGGTCTCGCTAACACCAGGTCTCCTGCTGCCTGTTTCCCGTATCAGACGGAATAACTTACGATGATTACCAACGGCAGCGGCTGTTTCCATTTCTGATGCACGATGAGACCACCAGGTTTCTCGGTCCTTCTTCAGGCTAGCACGTAATTTTGCCCTGAGATTTTTGCGAGCCCCATTGTATTCGCTTCCAGCCGGAATACATCGGCGAGCATCCATAAGTTCCAGAGACTGTGTCGAGACCCAATGTCCGGTTTGGCAATTTGCTTTGCCACATGAAGACATGCCTGCTAACAGCAGCGCTTGACGAATATGCGACCAGTGATTTTCGACAGTGTTTAGTGGGCGATTACTCGGCCCGGATGCCAGCGCACTTTGGTACACATTCAGAACTCCTGGCTTCGCCAGATGGCTGGTGTCAATCCGTTCACATCGATGTTGCGGACGTCCACCGAAACGCACCAAGAGGTCGGCACAGACAAGTGCGTGGTCAGAGTCCACGCTCGTGCTCCAAATCGAGCGACAGTTTTGGACACAGCCTCTCCAACGGTAACTGATCGCGATATGATCGATTTGCGTCCATGGCTGGCCCGAAGCTGGTGGCCGCCAAGTAACGCTTTTTGCGGGTGCTGTGTCGAAAGTTAGTGCTCGCGAGAAAGAGATGAGCAGCTTCACAGCTGTAGCAATCGCTCACCGTTTTCATTACGGGAGTCCACACAATGTTGGTCTCCCAGATGAAGCTCATCAGAGGACAAGTTTCCGACCTGAGCGTTTAGATCGCCAGCCAACACCACAGTATGCGTGCTTCATCTGTAATGAAGGAGCTCGTGAAATTGCTGATAGAAATCATCTTTTACCGAATCAGTGCTACAGTTTGTAGGGGCGTAGGCCGCAATGACGAACAGGCAGCGTTTGTGCCCGCGCGACTTCGTAGCACGGAACGAACTAGCTATTCTAACGTCGCACATTCTAATGTTTACTGGGATCCAATCAATCAGGGCAGCTTCAGCCCGGGGACGCAAAGCAATACCGACACCAGATTGACCGGCATTTGAAGCTGCGTCATCGCCAGACAGGCGCAATGAGAATGTGCCGCCAGTGTCGCCTGTAGGGGATCTCAGGGTAACCACGGAGCTCGAACCCTGCAGGCGGGTTTCTGATAAACAGCAAATATCGATCAATAGGGTCTCTAGTGTGCGGGCAAGTGCTGCCTGTTGGCCAATCTGCAGCAGAGTGCGCACGTTGAGGCATGCCAGTCTTAGCGAGACACGAGGACTCCAAAGGGAAACGGATGAACTGACGTTGTCCGCTTGGTTGAACATGGACTTGTCGACTGGATTGGAGCGAGGCCCTGCGATTGTGTATGATTTGAAATTAGAAGACAAGCGACTATTGAAGTAAGCTGGGGGATAGACAAGAATTGGGGAATTGAAAATGGGAGGATATAAATAAAGTTGGAGCGGGACGATAAGGATGAAGAAGCGCAAGTTGGGTTATAAGGAGATGGGAAGGCCTGGGCAGTAGCATCTATACGCCTATCCACCCTGCTCGATGTAGCAGATAGGGCGCCGTTTACTATCCTCTGCGACGGCCAGAGCATCAAGAAATTATTGTAGGAAAGGTTCATTGTATTGGGTGGGCAGAATACTGTCAGGTTGCCCAGGCCTAGACAGGAGAACGATTAGAGTTCTCAACCAAAGCCTTTGGTTCATAAAACCTGACCGCAAGGCAGCGGGGTTTTGGCACTGGACTATAGTGCCCGTTTTATGAAATGAGGAGCCACCCCCATTCCAACCCCCAACCTGGAGGACCAGGAGGCTGAGTTTGTCTGGCCTCTAACCATTGACCAATCTGGTATGAGTGGCTCTGAAGGTGCAGAAAAGGCACCACCCAGCATAGCTCAATGGATCTCTGACGCACGCAAACCATCGCACCACGGTAAGGTCCGGCCTCATTGCGATACACCTGCTAACTTTTGGTCTTCTGCTGAGGACAAACCGACCTTATCAACCTGGATAAGGTGGAAGTAATCATTTATTAACTACCTGGAATTACTGCCTGTTTTGAATCCTATGGTTTCACTTTCGGAGCCACACAAAGTAAGACAATTCAGACAGGTGCTTGGGTAATGTAGGCCAGCGACATTATGATGCACTATATGTGGAAAATTGTGATACTATTACATCAACCTTGGATATATATACCACACTGTGGGGATTGAAACCGAATGTTTATACTGCAAGATGTTGTTTTGCAAAGCTTGCACGCACCCATCCGTTTATTCCTGAATGTAAATACAATGAAATTCCACCCGACAAATTTGAAGAAGAAATGATTCTGGACGACAGTGCTCGGGAAAATTTGGTCTCCTTGTTCGAATCAGATACCATGCGGGAGAATGTTTGTCTAAGCGTTCACCAAAGTGAGAATATCTCGCACCAGCTACGTGCGTTCACTGCCCATCCACTCGTCGACGCTGTTCACGTAGCTGCTAAATCACAGACTCCAGGTGAACCTCGAAAACAGTTCGTGTGCTATTATTGCGGGATGCAACATACTTGTGTTTCTGAGTGTTGCCACAAAGAAAGCACTTGCCAAAAATGTGGTGAAATAGTCCACCTAACCCGCGTGTGCATATCGGAACCCACCCCACCAACTAATCTCACTCGATTCAGGCACCATAATAAGCTGCCACATAAGGAGAAAAACGTTCTTGAAGACCCTAACAATGATCTAAATTCCGTCTACTTGAATACCGTATCACCAAACAAGTGCCCTCCATATACGGTTAGTTTAATGATCGAGAATGCACCGATCGATTTGGAACTGGATACAGTTACCATTATAAACAGTGATTCAATTAAGAGTCTGCCACTCTTACAACTATGTGACTCCAAATCGCAAACCTACACGGGAGATCCGATAAGGGTCTTGGGAAAATGTATGATTAAAGTCAAGCACGGCGAGCGGGAATTAACTCTACTTTTGATAGTGGTACCATGGGAAAGAACAAATGTCGTGGGCAGAACTTGGATCCGATACTTCCCAAAAAAGAAGCAGATTACTGAGGTCGTGATCAATGACAGCAGTCTAAACGATCTGTTGAACCAATTTTTTCCTTTATTCGAAAATAAGTTAGGAAAGTTGAGACATTTCAAAGCTTCTATCAATCTACAGGAAAACATCAATGCCAACTTTTACAAAGCACGAACATTGCCGTACGCTATGCTTCCCGAAGTTGAAGTAGAACCACAACGGCTACAATCCAAAGGCGTAATCATACCTGTACAACACTCGGATTGGGGTACCCCAATTGTTTCTGTACTCAAACCCGACGGTATCGTTCGTATACGTGCAGACTAAAATTAAATGTCAGTCAGGCCTCCAACTTGGATAAATATCCTTTGCCACGCATCGAAGATCTTACGCTACGTTATCCGGGGATCAAAAAGTTTCTAAGTTTGATCTTAGTCACACATTTTCTCAAGCTGAACTCGATGAGGGCTCACACGAATAAACCACCATAACTACACATCTTGGACTAGTTCAGCATACCCGCCTTCCATTCGGAATAAGCTCTGCCTCCAGTAGGATTGTGGATGATATCGTGAAGGATATGCCCTTAACTAGTGCTTATTTGGATGATATCCTGATTTCTGGCCGAAGTGACGCTGAGCATTTAAACATACTTCAGACGGTGTTGGAATGTTTGGAATCGAATAGATTAAAACTAGAGAAATCTAAGTATGAGATTTTTGTCTTACTCTTGGCTACAAACTTGATAAGAGAGGTCTGCATGTTTTTCAGGATAACGTATCCCCAATTATACAGCGACCACAATTTAAAAATACTGATGAACTCCGATCCTTCTTAGAATTGTTATCACACTATCGTCGTTTTTACCGGGGTCATCAACTATTTAGCTCCTTGGAACACACTGCTACATAAAAATGCCCCGTGGGTGTGGAATGATGAGCATAAGACCGCTTTCATTCCTGCTAAAACTGCTTTGCATCAGTGCCAGTTTTAGTTCACTACGATAGAAAAAAGCCTTTGATCATTCAGTTCGATGCTTCTCCATACGGAGTTGGAGCGGCTGTGTATTATAATGCCGAATGATGCAATTCATCCGATTACTTTCACTTCGCGTGCCTTACAACCGGCCGAAAATAATACACACAACTTGTTCGATAGGTCCTATCAGTTATCTTTGGTATCAAGGAATTTCACCAGTATGTTTGGGGCAGTCATTTTGAGATCCAAACTGATCACAAACCGTTGATATCCTTATTGGGTGAATCCAAGGGGATCCATCAAATATTTTCACCTAGAACGCGACGATGGGCCCTAATCCTTAGTGCGCACGAATACAAATATCTTACATCCCAGGCTCTAACAATTGTACCGCGGATGCCCTGAGTCGGTTTACCGCACGCTACCCTCGCAGGGCCAAGAGAGGAACTGGTGGAGTTAGTTCAATTGATGCACTACCTCGACACTACCCCTTTGACAACTGACGTCATACTTCTATGGACCGATCGGGATCCCAAACTAGCCTCCGTGATACGTTTCATGAAACTGGGCTGGCCTAGTAGAATTCCGGCTGATTTGAAATCTTTTTGGACTTCGGAAAATGAGCTGAATATACACGATGGTTACTTATTTTGGGGCTCACGTTTGTTTCCACTGTCGAAACCGCGCTCCTTCATTCTTAATGAACTTCATAATGGGCATCCAGGCGTTGCCCGAATCAAAGCCCTTGCACGCAGCTATTGCTGATGGTCCGACTTAGATGCCGAAATTAAAAACTACCTGAAAAATATGATATCTGTTAACAATATCAATAGAATAAACCTCCAGGTCTAATACACCCTTGGCGTTGGTCTGAATGGCCATGGCAGCGTATCCATGCGGACTATGTTGATCATTTAAGCAGAACATTTTTCCACTTGATAGTCGATGCCTATACGAAATGGATCGATGTTTATCCAATGTCTCATCCCATGGCTGAAACAGTCATTTCAAAGATGTGATCATCCTTTTCGGTTTTCGGAATACCTGAAAATGTTTGTACAGATGATGGATCCTGTTTTACCAGTAAGGACTTTGAGAGCTTTATGCAGAGCAATAGCATTAAACACGTGCGGATAGCCCCATATTATTCTGTCTCAAATGGATTCGCCGAAAGAGCAGTGCAGGCGGTAAAAAGAGGCCTGCTAAAGCAGTTATCGGGAACCGTACAAACGCAATTTGGTCGATTACTTTTGCCTACAGAATAACGCCGACAGAAGCCAAGGGTAAATCCCCCGCAGAACTGATGTTCGGTAGAACCCTGCGTACTAGGTCACACCTATTATTTCCTAATCGTCGAGCGCAAACAGAAGCGAAGACAGACAGTAGCGAAGACAGCCACGTTAGACAGGGATCACCATGTTGTTTTCCAACCGGGAGATCCTGCGTATACACGACTTCCCCACGAACAGTCACGGCAGCCCGCAACCGTGGTCACTCGTGATGGTACCCAGGCTGACCTAGAGTTAAATGGTCGCGTCTTGAGGTGGCGTACAGATCACATACGTCCGCGTCGTGTAGAAACAAGAGAAAATGAGGAAAACATATCTGATTCAGTCCAGCGGACGGTGGGATGAAGCACTCAGGATACGGCGCAAACAACAAACTGCCCACCATTTCGCAGATCTCAGCGTGTACCTAAGTCTATTGAACATTTCGTTCCCGGAGTATGACTTTCTCCAAGAAAGGAAGGGATGTTGCATCCGTCATTGAGGTCGATTAATTAGTTCAGCCACATCGCGTTCTTATAGGTTTGCCTTGCAATGCCAATCAATAGTTCCTCACTCATGCTTTAACTCATGTGTCATGTGAGCCACGTTGCAGTGCTTCGCCTGATACACTCTGTTCGTACTGTCTTGTTCTTGCCTAACTGCGGTCTGAGAAGGTGCTTTGCTTCAATTCGTTACTGCGTATTACTAGGCATAGTCATAACTTTTACGCGTGGCCAAACGAAACATTCGGTGACCAAATTCAAATATGCACGGATACTGGGATGTGATAGTGAGTGGAATGCGTCAAAAACCGTGCATGCAAAAGATACGGGCATGTGGGGTTTAGGACAACCTGTAGGAGTGTCACGGAGGATAGTTCCGTCCGTAATTTGGGGCTGAATTTGCTGCAATTGCAGCAACGTCTGCTGCAAGGTGTGCTGTAAGTCTTCACTCTGAGCGCGGGCGGATACCATGGCAGCGAAGTCAACGGATGATAAAATCTGAAGGATGAGGTTGGCGAGTAGGAGAGCCTCCTTGACGAGGTTGTCGATACATGAGACATATATGTCGACAGTGGTCCACGTGACAAAATCTTGGTGTCTAGTTTTCTGTGGTGAGTATTTGTCGGAGGCTGAGTTGAAGACAAAGATGAGTGGCCAGTGTAGACCGTGAAAGCGCGACCTTAGAATGTGGGCCAGAGGTGACGTATGGCCAAGCAGTTCTCTGCCAAACGTGCTGTAGTGGGATTCCGCTGGTTGGAGACGTGTGGGGAAGAAACCGAGAGGTTGCAACTGCCCACCAACGTGTTGTTTGATGACAACTCCTACCGCACTGTCTGAGGCAGCAAT
This sequence comes from Dicrocoelium dendriticum, assembly GCA_944474145.2. NCBI lineage: Eukaryota > Metazoa > Platyhelminthes > Trematoda > Plagiorchiida > Dicrocoeliidae > Dicrocoelium > Dicrocoelium dendriticum. The sequence continues at coordinate 143,848,763 of OX104064.1, forward strand.
CGTGATAGACGGAGGTGCTGTCGGTTCGGACTGAGGGCGAACAGTTATGTTGGATAGCATCCTCGAGCTCGGTGAGAGCCTGTGTGATGTATCAGAGGAAGTAAAGTTACGCTTGTTACTTCTGCGGTCTGTCAGGGGTTGCATGAGTTGGGCGCAGGGTGGGTGGTGAAGCGTCCATGGTAGTTTACCAGACTACAAATTCGACGCAGGTGCTTGAACAAATTCGCAGCTGGGAAGTCTTTGATCTTTGATCTTGTCTGCAAAGAGCTCGATGTCAAATGACTAGACGAGGCGTCCTACGAACTCTACCATGGATTTACCAAGTTCGCGCTTGGTTTAACGGAGACGCCACGTTCGGTCAACCAATAGAAGCGAGAATGAAGATGAGCAAGGTGCTATTCGTCGGACGAACTTGCCAAAATGGTCGTCGAGGTAGGGGTAAGGAAAGGCTAAGCCACGAGTGACCTGGTGCTTGTTGCGTACTTGAGGCCGCAAGCGGAATACGTTATTCAAACGTGGCAACCCTGGCTCAAGCACCATCTCACCGCGCTCGATACTGCACAATGTAGGGCAACGAAGAGCGTCAGAGGTTTGACCAGCCTCCCCTACCCACTCAGGTTGAAGACCCTCAAAATATACAGTGGACGTTATCGGCGTCTAAGGGGCGATCTCATAATGGTGTACCAGATCCAGAGAAACCCCAACCACCCATACCATTCCCTTATAATACTCAGTGAAAACACCTCGCTAAGAGATCACCAGTTTAAGTTAGTCACGCAGTACAGCCGCCTGGAATATCGGCGAAACTACTTCTCCCTTCGAGTGGCACAGCCTTGGAACGCCCTCACGGAACATGTAATTAATGCACCCACCCTATCCCTTTTCAGAAAACGCCTTGACGATACTCTGTCACATTTACACTACTTGCTATAGCCCATGACCACCAGATACTGGCACTAATGCACAACAGACAGTGGATGGTGCCATAACCCTACTCGAGAAGGAGTCACTCCAAATTTGAAATTCGATAAATCCTACTACAATAGAAACTGGATTTCTGTATCCTGTCGACCCAAGATAGTTGCACACGAGTAAGCGTTGTCCTTGCTCTCTTTTTTATTTTTTCTCGCCCATTAGGTGATCAATAACCACTCCCCTATTGCTTTGTGTGCATACGTCCTCATTTCAAACTCCCTTAATACCACAGTGCAGTTACATCTGTAATCGCCAGAACTGACGACTCCATTATCCCTTGCTCTATCTTATTTGTCACGCCAAACACCCTACGGGACAAGTCAAGCACTTGCTTTTTACCCGTTATAAATCATTATTCATTGTTCATTGTTGAAAGTTCAGTGCAGTGTTGCACAATCCGAAGACCAATCCTTACAAAATGAACAATCCGAAGTGAGTGAGAAAAGCAATTTCAGGTGTTTTTTCTCGACAGGTATCTAGTGATAGGCCAGAACAAGATTGTACGAGCTGTAGACCGTCTTACCTGGTGGGAATGCAGTAACGTCCTGAATGTGTGAGATGCGATAACTGTCGGGGACCGTAAGTTTAGTTAGTTCATGATAGTCGCCACAAGTATGCCGGTCTCCGGATTTCTTTGGAACCATGTGGAGCGGAGAGGACCTCTCCATGAGAGGGATTATTTCAAATTCAAGCATCTACTCAGATTCTTCTCTAGCTAGATTGAATTTCTCTGGCAAAAGTTCACGCGGGCGTGATGAGACGGGTGGACTTTGTTACGGATCTGATACTTGACTTGGGATTCTGTATTCATTGGATGAACGAGCGCAGGGTTGTGAGATAGAAGATCGGCATAGTCGGGAGAGTTTTTCGGGATCACGTAGACCAGGGTATTAGCTGCGATGCGGGCGTTGGTGCCAGAGACGCAGTGTGTCATTGCAAGGTCTACTATCTTCATCAGTTTTTCATCGACCAAGTAGCCGAAATGTCTATGCAAGACTATGCCGAAGATGGCAAACGGAATGATATTAAGAATGAACACCCAGCGAAATGTTCTACGTAGACCTAAGTTAACGTTTAAGGAGCGTTGGCCGTAGCTAGGGATGAGTGTGTTGTTGGTGGTACGAAGGCTGAGAGTTGGCGGCTGAGTCGTCTCCCTAGGTGAGGGAGGAACCACGCTTACTTAAGCCCCGGTGTTATCCAGAAAAGCGGTTCCAGGTTTGCAGCCCTTAAAGCAAAGGAGACGATTGCATTCTGGTGGGCCAGTGATATTATTCACCATCAAGTTCTGAACCGATAACTCCCTGTTGAGTCGAATGAAAGGTGCAGGGTGTAATGCAACGTTTGGCCTGCGCACCGAGGCATCTATGGTACCAGCAGTACTGATTATCAACCGCACGGTCTCGTCGGCTAGGTGATTTACTGCGTGATCGGCATGCGTTATTCTTCGAAGGTTTGTTGCTAAAGTAGCGGCGCAGAGCTGCTAGCTCAGTTAAAAACTTTGTTAACTCCTGTGATGTTGAGACAATTGGGATGGAGTGTGAAAAGCAAGGGAGCGAAGCAGCATTATGACTAGATATTGACTGTGTCAAGGGTGGAGAAGCGCAACTGAGCTGAGAACGAAAACGATCCGCCACATACGTCGGCGAGATGAGGTGCATCACCTGGCGATTGTAGTTGAATCGTTGCAAGTATACATTGCACTGTTTCTAGTAAACTCTGTAACTAGGGTTGGCGCAGTAATGATTCGTCCATGGACGATGTACCAAGCATCTGGTGCCTTTCAATGAAAAATGAACAACGAATTTATGCGGGTTAAGAACGCTGCTTTAAAGTCCCGTTGGATAATTAGTGGGGATACCAACTTATCAATAATGCTGATAAGGATAGTAAAATAGTTAATAATTTAAATATGAAAGTGAGGACTTATCGTTCGCTCCGCTGTAGTCCTGCGACCCTCTTAGATTCACAGCACCCACAGTTAACAACAAATAATTCCTTGGTAGACTCCAGGTGTAGGATGGAGACGTAGTGTTAAGTAACAAAGTGTAAGTGGATGAGTGCATCGTCCAACCGTCTTTTAAATACTGTTAGTGTCGGTGCAGAGACGACCGATTCTGGGAGAGCATTTCACGGGTGACAGAAACGAATGGAAAAGAAATTTCTGTGGCACTCCAGACGACCGTATTGTTCTGTGAACTTTAATGAGTAGCCCCACAGGTTGGTATTGCTGCTGAGTTGAAGTAAAGGGCGGCACACATGATGTGGGTCTCGCAGAATCAAGTATGCCATAATCAGGTCGCCTCGTAGTCTACGGTAGCTTCCACTGAACAATCCCAGTCGTTTCAGCCTCTCCTGGTATGAAAGATTGCGCATTCCAATTACGTTCTTAGATGCTTGTCGTTGTGGCTGCGCCAGTGCATTAAGGTCGTGTTTCAGCCACGGATGCCAGGCTTGAATTGCATATTCGACATGGGGGCGAACATACGCACTGAGCATTTGTCGAAATATGGAGCTGTTTATTTGTCCAAACGCCCGCCTCAACAGCCCAACGTGTTGGTTCTCGGTCTTCGAAGCCTTTTCGAATTGCCTGGAGCAACCCAGGTCATCTTGAACCAGGACACCAAAGTCACGTTCGACAGTTGATTGTTATAGTATATTTCTTCTGAGCTGGTAGGAGTAGCTGCTTTGATGTCGGATGGAAAGCACCTTGCATTTACTGACGTTGAAATGCAATAAGTTTTGGGTCGACCATTTATACACCGTATCTAAATCACTCTGAAGCACATGTTGGTAGGCGTTCGCCTGGCTCCTGCGCCAGATCTTGATATCGTCGGCAAACATGAGAAAGTTTGAAGCGATTCCCTGTGCAAGGTCATTAATAAACACCAGAAACAAACGTGGACCTAGAACCGAGCCTTACGGCACACCACACTCGACTTGTATGGGGTCCGATAAAGGCCTCCGAACTCTGACCACTAATTGCTGTTGAAGTAGGAAGTTGGCGATCCAGTTTAAAGTAGGGTCTCCGATCCCTTAATGCTGCAGCTTGGATAGTAGCATCAGATGGTCTAGACGATCAAAAGCCTTGGAAAAATCCATGTAGATCACATCAACACCTTCTCCAGCGTCGGCTGCCTCGGTCCAACTACTGCGTGCAATTAGTAAATTCGTTGTACATGACCACTGTCGACGGAAACCGTGCTGGTCAGGAGTGTTGATGTTGCAGTTTTCCAGATAGCACACCAGTGCATCGGCAACTATGGATTCCATGACCTTAGAGAGTATAGGAAGAAGAGTTACTTGGCGGTAGTTGGAGGGATCAGTTCTGCTTCCACCTTTGTGAATCGGGGTTATTATTCCAAGCTTCCACATGGCGGGAACTTGGTTCTGGTCTAAGGAGCGCTGGAAAAACTGAGCTAAAGGTCCTGCCAGTTGGCTTGCTGCTGCTCCCAATGCCTCTGGACGAGTGGTGTCGACACCCGGCGAGCTGTGTTTGCGTAGAGAAGTCAGCTTTTGCAATACAGCCTCTGCGGTAAAATTGATGTGGGTTAGTCCTGGCAAGGAGAAGACAAAGCTTGCTAGATCGCTTGGTGGCAAGACACTTTGAAACGTGGGGGCGTATTGCATCTGCAGCGCGTTTGTTGCTTCCACAGCCGTTCTTGTTGGGCCATCAGCAGTCTTGAGTGGAGGAAATCCTTGCCTCTCCTTTCGTAGGCTATTAACGTGCTTGTACAGCAGTTTGTGGTTAGCACTGAAGGTTTTTGCGATGTTCTGCTGATAGGCGGCTTTATCCTCTCTTAACAGTTGAATGCAGTGGTTACTTTGGGCTATGTAGTTGTCCCAAGTTTCTGGTGCTGGAGCTTCTCTGTACACTCGCCATGCCGCGTTGCGTACTGTCATCCATTTTCGAGTTCTGCTCCTAACGTAAGAAATTGATTTAAACTTATAGCAAACTTTATCTCTGAAGCCTGTGCAATCAGCTGTCTGAATTTTTGATGAACTCGAGCCAGGCGACTTCCGGGGGTTCTTCTTCGAGGAAGAACCAAGTTGTGGCGCTGACGAACTGGGCGAGTCGGTCGTACCTTGTGATGGTTCGCACAGTCTCATCGTTATCATTCAGATATTCTGCATAGCAGACGAAGTTGAAACTGATGACTGCGTGATCACTGCGACCCAACGAGCAGTCTAAAACCAACGCATCAATCATATGCTCCTCGTTGGTAAGCACAAGTTCCAGCACAGATGGCCTGTTACCAGTTCTGAACCGAGTGGGTAAAGTGATGTGATTGTAAAGAAGAACAGTAGTTACGAGATCTTGTAGATCGGCTTTGAATTGTTCTCCGATTATGGCGGGTTTCTAAACAATGTACGTTGAAATCACCCATGATAAGAATGTGAGTGTACTTTTGTTTTAAACTGCACCTTAAAGCAGCCGCTAGGTGGTAGTCGGTTTCGGATGTTGAGTTAGGGGCACGGTACACCAAGACAATAAGGCAAGCGTCCCTGCCTTTTAACTGCAACCGGCACCAAAGAGAGTCAGGGAACTGCGAGTCTGAATCCTCCACGGCTTCGCACTCTAAGTCGTTTCGGTAATACAGGATTGCCCCTCCTCCTTTTGTGAGCCTGTCATTCCGGATCAGCGACATGCCCGGTAGCGAAACTTCAGCGTCCATTATTCCCGTGTGCAACCATGTCTCGGTGATATCAATGACATCATATGAGCCGGAATCTTGGCGATCTTTCAGTTTAGCCAGTTTGTTAGAAAGACCCTGAGCATTTGTATACAAACAGGCCAGTTTCTCGTTCTCTAGGAACCCACAGAGGGGTGAAGGGGTCACGTGTGGGAGAATGCCTACCGATGGGAGGTCGGCAATTGCTCGTTTTTTGATGGGATAATGATGACTCGTTTGCAACTTGATTCGGCCAAGGTGCGTCTCAACCTTCCTTTAGACCTACGTCAGAGTCAATTAAAGCAGCAGTCAAGTTACGCTTCTGTACATTCGTCGGTATGCTTGCTGCTTCAGTTGCTTTAATATTTGAGCTGTGCAAAGTGTTTGCAACCTTTAACCGAATTTCAGAAGGAAGATGTTTCCAATTTCTCCGCCATCGATCTAAAACATCCTTTGCTTGTTGATCTGACTGAACCACAAGTTTTAGGATTCTAGGGCCGCATCCTCTATAATTCGATGAGAGAGGTATCCTGGTGAGCGATGGTACCACAATATTATCCAAAGAAAGTGTTTCACGAATGAACCGCCACTGTTCTAAATCGTGCTTTCCCGTCTCTTGAACATCGTTAGAAGAATGTTCTGGCATGCCATGTATGAAGATTGCGTTTAGGTGGTCTTACTTGTCGTGCCCCTCTTCGAGAGTGGCTAATTTTTGACATGAAAAATCGGCCTGGAGGGACTTTGTGTTCCGGTACACCAGGCTAAATGGTGATAATTGGATTTGAAAGAGATGTGTATAGGTCGTTTTGTGCTTAAGTATGTACCAAAAATGGTAGTTGGTAAGATATATTAGTTGCAATTTCGCTTTCATTCATCACCATTTTAAAAATACAGAAAATACAATAATCAGACAAGAGATATGTATACCCCTTAAACCAAGCAAATAACTTTCTGCAAACAGAAACTTTACATACATGAAACAATTGTATTAACACTTATTTACTCCATAAAACAGCCGTTTACACTACACTTTTATTTAGCATTTGCTTGATTTCCATTATGCCGTGAACTTCAACTACGCCTGCAGTCATCACTTAAATTTATCATAACCGTTTTCACAAAGCAAATCCATATAGCATTATTTTCTATTTTCCCGCACCTTAATACCACCAAAATTAAGAATATACTCTGCAACCACTCAAACAAACTTGGATGTTACCGAGGACAACGGTAGCGAAACCCTTTCCCGCCATGATAAAAATTAGCCCTTCCCCCCCTCTTCGGTGTTTCTTTTTGATTGTCGCGCGCTCCAAGGGACATCAGTATAGATACGTATCCCACAGGATCCGTGTTTTAGCGCGATTGCGGAGAGCAAAACGTTTTCTACGTCCGTGGAAGATTCTAGTGTTACTCGAATACGTCTGGATTCTCCATAGTGCGGCGAGTTCGGATGACGAGTAATTCGTAACAAGTTTATGGGCTTGGCTTTGATACTCATCTGCATACACAATGAGTTCCATTGGTCTTGGTCGTCAGACAACTTCTCCCGCAATGTGATGGCGGCAGATTCAGGGACATTTGAGCATACAACAGTCCGGGCACTGTTGTTGGATCCTTTTTTCGTTGACCTAAAAGGTATGGTACTCTTTTGTCCTGACCTGCTGACAAGTGTTGATTGTTTGCCGTTTATCCCTCTATTCGCGTTAACGATGTTTACAATGGAAGAGGCCGCAACGGCGGCCTCTCGGTGGACCTTTGCAGCAATCTCTGCATATGTAACCGATGTTCTGGGAGGCTTAGTCTCGACAAGAGATATTTGAGCTACAGGTACCGAGGGTTGGTGTTTGGCTGCTTCATCCTTGTTAATGCTAGATGTCAGGTCTAGTGGAATTTGCTTAACCAGACGTTTCGAGTGGTGCCTGATTTTCGTTGCCGTGTGTACTGTTTAACTCTCGTAGGTACGATCTGTTTTCGCCCGGCGTTCTACCAAAGTTAGAAAAGACAACGGAGATGAGGACATGGCTGATTGCGATTCAGGTGAAGCGGATTGTTCAGCATTCCGTTGCTCAGAAGCCGCTACGCTTCTGTGGTCCATACTCACTTCCATTGAAGTAATCTTATTGTTTATCCTCTACTCTGCTTCTGCGGTTAACCGGTCGCATTTCTGAGCTAGGATAAACAAGCACTTAACGAGGAGGATGGTGGAACACGCAGTACAGAACCAAAACGCATCTTGGGAGCTATTTCCCTCCCGTACCTGTTGTTGGGACACATTTGCACATTTCGTACGATACCATTCCAAGCAGTGCGAGCAATCCAGACCGATTTTTACTACTCGATGACATTCTCCTAACCCTCAAATTTCTTTCGCTTGGAGCCTCTTCGGTTTTGCATTTCTGCCATTCAATTTGGTGTCGTTACCTGACCCAGTGGGTTGGTTAGCGTTCTGTACTTTTACAGCTTTGAGAGCGGCGATCAGCAACGTGGAGGACTTCTTGTCAGCTAATTGCAGGCTTTGAAATAGCTGCTGTGAGGGTGTGACTCTGCTTAAGACTCTTTGCTTGAGAGTGTGGTAACGCGGCTCAGAAATGAAATGCTTCTAAGGTCCTTTAGTTTTAGAGTTCCGTGACTAGATAGGCAAGCGAGTGTCCGACTGCATTACGATGAATCAGAGGTGATCCTATGTCGAGTGAACTTCAACACTAACAGTACAAACCATTGCGGTGGATTGCTGCTTATAAACCGACTGATTAGCGTAGTGACAGCGTTGAACGCGGGTCTGTAAAGTTTAACGTTACGATGGGACATGATGAAGTAATACTACGCAATAAAAACTGAGAATACCAAACAACACAACTAGGTTTGGCCTCACCGGGTTGCGGAATTTAAAATGGCCGCGATAGAGTTGGCAACTGGGGTCACCAATTGTACAGCGGAATTTAGGTTGCGATGAGCGCCAGTGGGAACAATCGCGGATATCGATTATTTAGAAATGTTGATGTTGCCGGACTCAACGTGTAATGGAAAAAGCTGCAATGAACTGGGCGCAGATTAGTAAGAGCACGAAGCAAGGTAGTTCACCATTCACAGAGAAATCGAAAGTGGACATAACGTACGATCGGTAAAACAAGTGAACGATTGGAAAATACAAACAAGAATAAAATCCGTTATCACAACACACTGAAAGCGTAAGTGCTTCACCTTCAGCACAGGTTCGAAGATGAGCTTTGCGCTGCGATGGCAACAGAGCTTTGGAAGTAACAGAGCTTCCCATAGCTACCTATTTCGTACGAGTACCAGCTATCGAGTTGTTAAGACAGTCGCCTAGTGATAGATTTGTGTTTATAAGATCAGTGCACAAATGTAGGGGCGCACCTCGGCGTTTGTAACGGTTTTCCGGTATCTTTATGTGACTATCTTCGCTCAGCGGTTCACAATGTTCAATAAGGTCTGTAGTTATTAAACCGAATGATTATGGGGCGATGGGACAGCAGTCAGGACTATTGATGTCTATTACGTTCGGTCGTCGTAAAGCAAGCGTTGAGCTAGAACATGGGGCAGAGTTATTGGATGTTGCCACCGCTATGTACGATTTGACGAGGTCCACTTTACAGATGGCCCACTTGTTGTGCTCCTTTCATGTGAATTTGTGTGAGGTTTAACAACACGACTACTCCCGTGTTTCGGCCTTTTCTGTACCACGCTGAGAGATTGCTGCGCATGTATATCATCTGGCTTAGTCAGCATGTCTTCGAAATGGGCGCATCCAGTTTTGGCTGTACAATGAGCGATCTGCCCATCCCTCGCTTTAACATAATCGGACAACAATACCTCAATGTTTCCTTTTGTGATCGCATTTACAGACGACCTCAGATATCTTACAGACACTCAACGTTGTCGCCTTTGCCTTGGTCAGTCTGAATCTGTGTGGTATTTTACAAACAATCACATTTGTAATCAACGGTTTTTTGTATGTACTTCTGATGCGATGGAGCTGATCAGCTGCTCTGTCTTTCGCAGTGGAAGACGACCAAGATTTTCGAAGGTTGCTTATATAATTCAATGAGACCAAGTGATCTTTAAGCAGTTCCAGGAAAGCCAACAGTTTCTTCGTTTCGTCGTGCTCTGATTGCAAGTAGCAGACTTTAACGGTAAGTTCTGACTTGAGCTTAGGGCCTGTGGAAGAACAATCTATACCTTTTCTTAGTCGGACGCATCCATAGTGCTTTCCGAATTCTGCATGAGAAAATCATGTTCTTCCATAGCTCTTTCAAAATGGCCCCTAATACTATCAAATTGCATCCAACGGGAGCAAACGCTTCCAAAAATGGGTATAACTCGTTAAGTGACCAACCTCAAATCACCCGAGAGTATGAGAGAAGTGTACACAGAGTATGATGCGATTGGCTGAGTTGGAATTGGTTGCTCATTGGGCAGTAGCCTTAAGGGGCGTTCGCGATTGTTGGATGCAATTCGATAGGTTTAAGGACCACTTTGTGAAATTTGCTGAGGAATATAATTACCTTAAGGGGAAATTAAAAAACGCTATAGATGTAATTGATAGCGAAAAAGTATAGTGCCTCTTTTGGGGTATCATATTTTAATCGCCTGGCCCGCGGCACAGAACACACATTGTCCTTAGCCTGTCGAATACGTTTACCTTTGGTGGGATCACAGCAAGCTGTTTTAGGGGTCAGATTAATGCTCAATGGGATGAGAGGAAACGCAATAAAAACCAACTTGCTTTGATATAACATCGCTACTCTGCACGATGGTTTTAGTTCACACGTTCGTCGAAACATCCCACAGAGTCAAGTGCTTGCTGATGTGAGTTCTAATCCCGCTGGCTGGCCGGAGGATGGTACGAGGCAGGGCAACGCAGGTTAGCACAAAGGCAGAATGGACCGAGTGTTGTTAGCTGAGAGGAAATGAGTCAACAGATACGGTCGTTGTGTTGATAGCAGGATTGATGGTACACGCAGACGCACAGCGAACAGTTACAAATTGGCTACAACTCCCGGACAGAATGTCAAGAAGTGCTGGGAAATGGCTTCCTAGAAAGCTCTGACTGTGCCTAATCGGCTAAGGGTAACTATTCGGATATATACTCGGGAACTAAGGTGTTGTGTGCGTCGGATGCCGATAAATCTCCTCCCAAGTTGGTAAAAGGATTTAGCTGATTAGACGATTAGTAATTTATGTGTTTAGCGATCCACTGGAAAGAGTTGGTAATTCCGTGTCGAATGAGTGCAACCTGGTTGGTGTGTGGATAGGCAGTAAAAAGCTCCATTACAGAGTGGAGCGCTAATGTAGTGTTAACCGCATACCAACCTGATATGTTTGGTATCAAATGTGCACCCATAAATTTTCACGGATAATTACCGCATGCCTTCCGCGCCAAGTCACTAGTGTAAAAGGTACATAACACAGGCTTTCATTTGTTGTTGGTTTTCTGATGGGCCAATGGTGAAAACCGCACTCGGTACACACTGAAATTTGTTTAGACTTGCACGCATGTGAACTCCCAGTTACGATTAATTCCCACTGCAAGGAGTCAGTTCTCCACAGTCGTCACGTCACCCGCAGCTTCACCTGTAACTATCATGAAGCATGGGTACGACGGACCGTCAACTAGCTCAGCGGGTGCTTGACTGCCTTCCGAAGTAGTTAAGGAAGTCGATGATGTAATGAAATGGGGTGGAGCATGGGATAAAAGAAGACTCCACCACATCCAACTGCAGATATTTCGTGCTGATTCATCACTGTGTGGACCTGGTGTACTGATTTACGTTACTGTCGAAAAACAAGAACAAGAAAATACTGGTAACGGTTGAAGCCTTGCATATTAGGTTGCATAAATCGGTGTTTTATGCACAAAAACCAATGAAACAAACACTTTGTCTGCCTGGATCCAGAATACGTGACGTGCACCAAGCCCATACATAGATGCCCTGCGTACGTTGTGTTGGTGACTGGGATGTGTAATCGAATTATTGTGAAATCACACCTCAGGGCTTCTGTTCGAACTTATTTGGTACATAAAGATGACGTATTATTACAGAGCCTAGAGAAGCTACGATTTTCGCTGAACTGTGATAGGGGCGAAATATGGTTTGACAAGATGCCACACGTGATGGACGGTTACGGAACAAGGTGTACGGTTAAAGGACGTAGCATCGAAAGGATGGTCTGTAGCCAAGTGGTGACGATAACCGAATGGTACATCATTCATTGCTTTCACCTAAAAGTAGGTGTGACTATGTAGTAATAACTTTTGACTATGTGTGTTATGCAGAGTATCCATCTGAACACTCGGAACTAACTCATACAACCACACGCTACCACGTATTGAAAGAACTCGCCGACGAAGCTGCTTGGGAATTCTCAAACAAAAGTCCCCTTGACAACGTTTGGGCAGAGTTCGTTAATAAGCTCAGCGACATCGTCAACAAAGCATCAGAGACCAAACCCCTTCGTCCCGCGAAAATGCGTTCAATTATAAGGAGTAGGACTCGCAAATGCCTGGCGATAAGGGATGCAGCAAGGCGGGAATACAAGATTAACTCCGACTCAGAGACTTGGGGAAATTTGCTGGCCCATCGCAACCATTGCACTGCACTTGTCCGGGAGGACAAAATAACGTATCAACAGTGCCTAGCCAAAAAGTTCATGGCAAACAACAAACTGCTGTATAAGCATGTCAATAAGCTTCGTAAAGTGAAGCATGGAATATCCCCACTATTCACGACAGGCGGTAGAGTACAAAGCGCCGAAGAAGCAGCTAATGCCCTGCGGCTGCAATACGCCCCAATTTTTGAGCTCGCAACATCTACCAGTCCCATAGTATCAAGCTCATTACCGACACCTTTGTTTACAAATGTTATTTTCAACCCATCAATTGTGCTAAGGAAGTTACTCTCACTGCGTGAGCATAGTTCTCCAGGAGCAGACAACATCCGCCCGAAGGCACTGAAGGCTGTCGGCCACCAAGCTAGCTGAACCACTGTCACAGTTCTTTCAAAGGTGCTTTGATGAACAACAAGTCCCCACTATGTGGAAGTGTGGCATTATAACCCCTATTTTTAAAGGCGGTAGCTGTTCAGATCCTGCAAACTATCGTCCAGTGACTCTCCTCCCTGTGCTCGCGAAGGTGATGGAAGCAGTCGTCGCTGAGGCTTTAATGGACTACCTGGAAAAATGCAAAATTTTGGTACCGGGAGCAGCATGGCTTCCGTCAACATCGGTCATGCACCACCAACCTACTTATTGCTCGAGGTAGTTGGACGGAAGTGGCCGATGATGGGGTCGGAGTCGACGTCATCTATCTGGACTTCTCCAAAGCTTTCGACCGCCTTGATCACCGCATCCTACTTCAACGGCTTCAGAGTTACGGAATCGGTGATCCTGTACTTGGTTGGATTGGCAACTTCCTTTACCAACGAAAGCTCCAAGTACGTGTTAGGGGATCACTTTCTAACCCAATTGAGGTGGAATGTGGTGTCCCACAAGGCTCAGTGCTGGGACCGCGCTTATTCCTGGTGTTTATCAACGACCTGGCAAGAGTCATCTCCTCAAACTTCCTGCTTTTCGTCGATGACGTCAAGATATGGCGGGCGATTAGTAACAAGACAGATCAGGATCTGCTCCATGACTTGGATTGCATTTACGAATGGTCAAAGAGTAACAAGCTTCAATTGAACATGGCTAAGTGCAAAGTGATGCATCTGCGTCACCAGCTGGTGAGCGCTTACAAGATTGGAGACCACACCTTGGCAAAGGTTTCTCATGAGCGGGACCTGGGTGTATTGGTACAGGAAGATCTCGGGTGTTCAAAACAAGCAGAGAAAGCGACGAGAACCGGAAATCAACACCTCGGCCTTCTTCGCAGAGCCTTCGGTCGGTTTGATTCCTCAATATTTCCCCAAATGCTTAACGCCTATGTGCGACCTCACGTGGAATATGCTATTCAGGCGTGGCAGCCGTGGCAGAAACAGGATCTCCTTGCTCTCGAGACTCCTCAACGACGGGCAACCAAGAACGTCAGGGGCCTCTTTCATCTGCCCTATCAGCTTGGACTGAAATCTCTAAGAATGTACAGTAGTCGATATCGGCTTTTGCGTGGCTCTCATAATGGTTTACCAGGTTCTGAAGAACCCAAACCACATTCTCCGTCCGCTGCTGGAATTGAGCCACAACACCAAACCAAGAGGTCACCCTCTGAAACTGACAATTCATTATAGCCGGCTTGGATGTCGTAGAAATTTCTTTTCTCTCCGCGTGTGCCAGCCTTGGAACGCCCTCCCTATTATGTCGTCTCTGCTCCCAATCTGGCGATATTTAAAAAACGTGTTGACGATGCATTGTCTCACTTACATTTCATTTTATGACTTGTTAGCCAGGGGCTACAAAACGCAATCAAACGGTTTCTTGCCAAACGCCTAACCAATGGATTTATGGATTTTTATGTTTAATACGCGAACATCTCCGCTATTTCACATAAGTCTAAGGTGAGTTCACCACAACGCTTTTCACTTTATTATGCAATTTATTTTCGCAATAATTTCCATCCCACGGGACTTGTTAAGCGATGCTTTTTTACCCGTAATAAACCATTGTTCCATTATAAATCATTCTGTTTACATCGAGTCGCTGGATGTCGACTCGTCTTGTCTCAGAATTGTGTGTTTTTATTACTGACGCTGTTACGTCTCTCGCTTGTGTTTCACCAGGACGGTCGCTCAGTAAATATGATCTGTTCTGTTACAAATTTCAGCGTCTACCTCTTCAGCTAGCACAGTAGTCTTACACTCGTTCGAATAGGGTTAACTTCCCGTAGTTAGTGAGTACCTTTTTACGGAATTATATCCTACGGGAATTAATGCGTTTTGCCTGTTGTTTTAACACGCCTCGTGCTCATAACCAGAGGCACCGCCCAATTGCTTTTAACAATTCTCACTGCTGCGAAACTGCAATCAATAAACGATTATCCGCGCTATCCGGTTGTCTAAGAATTACTCCTAAAGGATCATTTCTAGAGAAGCTACGACTCCATTTCTGGTTTCAATTGCATTCGCCTATCGCCGACATTTATTCGCCGACATCCGTCCTCTATACCACAAGTTGAACGGCCGAACCCGACAGGAACCATTATGGATCAATTAGACAGCCAAACACCGTCTACATGTATCCTTCCTATGACACCCTACGACAACCAAGGCAGACTGTGCGACTGGGACAAAGAAAGTGAGGATCACACACCCTTAACTTCGCTTAACCGGACAAGTGTAGCGTTCGAGTGCAACGACAACAGTCACTGGACACGATTCCATTTAACGGCAAATGTGGTGAGCTAATATGTGCATGAGGGGTCGGAAGAAGAATACTAATAATATGTCAGCTGTACGCCGTAGCGGCGCTTCGCTGCCGTGTGGTGTAAGTCAAGTAGAATCTAAGACAAATCAATCTGACGCACTCTGCTTTTGTCCAACATGCACCAATTTCAATGGTCAGTTGTCTGATGGCGCTGAAGAAGAGTGTGAAATACTGACTGAACTAGTGCAGAAGATGGTGAACTACAGGGGTTTGTCAGTGGGATATAATAAAACCGACCTATACGATGCTCCACCGTGTATGGTAGTGCATGGAGCAAGAAGCGTTAATCCGAATTCGAAGTGCCGGGTGCTGTTTTTCACTCATCGGCGCAAGAAACAGGACGGTCATTAGGTGAAAGGCTCAATCGCCCGTGGTCCCTGATCTTATCTACTACAAAACTCTCAGAGTTCTGTTCCTAAGTCGATGGGTAAAGTCAATCTTGCTAACCATCTAACGGTAGCTGCGTCATCTACTCCGACACTTTTTAACCCAATAAGTGGGCAAGTCACACTGGGCTTGACTGTTTTTAACTCATCCCTGGATACTACACCTGACAACTCGTTCACAATACCGGTAGCCCAAAGCCCGATAACATACGCACTGGTCGCCTCGATAAAAACGCTGGAAGCGGCACCAGTGCGTCCATTTCAAGAACCAGACACGAGTGATGCGCCGCAGTTTTCACGACATTCAGTAGTGCCTGCTAAACAATCTAAGTCACCAGGCGCAGCACTCAAACCGACATTCGCTAGACGGAAACACAGTGCTTTAACTCTCGTGTGCATTAAGGTTCCTGTGTTCAAATCTGGCACAATACAGAGCAAGTTGCTAGACGATCGCAACCAGTGGAGTTTCATCTGCGATGCGATTGGTATTCGGATTGAATGCACCGTACTGAGACACGTAGTGTGTCACCCAACTTCAGTGTAGTGCGGCCAACTTCGACTTCTTCGAGTAGCACGGAACTCAACACGGAAGCCAGAGATGATTCTGCTCTCAGCATTCCGCCTTCGCAAGTCATCGAGCGTGGTACGTATACTGCTAGATATTTCTCCGAAAGGGCGGTCAAAGACAAAGAATAACCATGGAAACCCTTCTACAAACAGAAGCAAAAATACCGTACTTGTTAACGGCGTTGCTGAAGTACCAGATTCTCCTCATCACGTAGCGCAAACTCATGTCTGACAGCAGAGGTGCTACATCTGCGATGCACTCTCTCTAGACAATGGTATCGCAAAATCGTTGACGAGAATTCCTTCATCACCAAACTACCAGCGCTGCTATGCAAAAAATATTTAAGGCGGTTCTACAATCCGAAGGAATGACAGAAGTCCTATTGCTAATCAACCCAGATTAGGCTAAAGATAATAGGCGTAGGGCTACGAGTGGTCAGCACTTCGTTGGAACATGCAATCTCATTAAAAACTTTCTCTCCACAGCCCTGCAGAGCGATCAACCTAATAGCAGTCGCGACACCTGATAGGACAGAGAGACACACGAGAGAAAATCGCGATCTGGAACGAACTGTGCTACCATGCAGCTTGGCCGAAATTCAGGAACCAGTGACCCGCTCAAAAAGCAATTAGCGGCCGACTGCAAAACGGTCGGTTTAAAACGAAGCACGTAATTGACGTGCACCAACACACTTCTAACATCCAAAACACTATTCTGTTTGGATACTAACGCCCAAGGCCTTCTTAATAACTTGACCGAAGTTACGGAACGCCAGGGGTCACACCTTCGGGACCTCATTGTGATTACGGTGACCTGGTTAGGCCTTGTGATAACTGATTCTGAGGTCAATTCACCTGGTTTGTCGCTTCTTCGGAACCATAGAGTTAGAAGTGGTGGTGGTGTAATTATTTATTATAATGACAATCTCCAATGTGAACTAATTGAGTACCTAAAATTCCGTACCCCTGAGTCGCTTTGGTGCCGGATATGATTGCACAACAAAGACACGTGTCTTATACTCGTGATTTACCGTTCACCGAACTCTACGTGTGAAATTGACTCCATACTAAACCAAATTCTTCACGTTGCTTAGAACAAGTCGTAGAGTCACCTTCACATCGCAAGCGACTTTAATGTGCACGACCTGGTACTAGCGTGCAGTTTAAGTCCTCTTTGCAGGAACTAAGTTCCAGCTACACGCTGAACAGTCACGTGATCTCTTCCACCAGCTTTCGAATTACTAACAGGCCGTCCATCCATTATTTTGAGCCCACCAACCAATAACACATAGTAGACAGAATAGTTACAAGCACACCAGTAAGTCGCAATGACGAGGTTACTCTATGGTTTTTCTATGTATGCTTAAAATCCTGAAAAGAAGGAGGAAGTATATACTGTCGCGCACTGCAGCGTGCTAGCTACGCTTGTTGTGGATACATCTTGGACCTTCTTAACTGAGTTCCCACCAGAAGTTGCCTTGGCGACGTCTACAAGGATAGTTAGCACGCTGGTAGCGCATGAATCGGAACAGAAATCCTTCCATCGTCACTTCTGAGGAGTCGAATGTCAATGAACAATGAATGATGCTTTATCACAGTTACTAAGCATATGCTTGAAATGTCCCGCGGGATGGGTAGCGTGAATAAGAACATAAAAATATCAAGGGGTAAGTAAATCATCATTTAAAGTATCTACCGATTTGGTAATAAGGGATGCAATGTCCGCACACAAGATAGTATGGAGAGTAGTTATAGTTCACTTACTCCGTGAGAGATAAAAGTGACGGGAATGACAACGCTCACTCGTGTGCCGGCTTCAGTTAACTGATGTAATACGTTAATCCAGTTTAGGTTCACCCAAGCTATTCACAAGGACACTTATGTATATATCCTCACCACCACGTTGCGGAGCTGGCTTTCAAGCACACAGTTTAGTTCACGTTTATTTCGTCTTCAAAGTGAAGCTGACTATATGAAGCAATACAAGTGGAAAGGTGTGGCATCAATGCATATTTTGAAAAACGGTAATAGAAGGGACGAGGATGACGAGTTGGAAGGGCGTTCCAGGTCGACAATCAAGTCGACTGTAGTGTGTGGCCAGTTTGAGCTGGTAGCCTCTCAGTTTGGTATTTCGGCTCAGCTGCACCAGGTTGCGACAAGGGTGAATTGGGTTCGTCAGTAAACCAGGATGAGATCTCACGGCCTGCAGCCTGCACTGGTAGGGGAGGAGAAACAATTCGCGCTTGCGCTAAGGACGCCAGGCCTTGAGCTCGTATTCCACGTGGGGACTCACGTAGGCGTTCATTACTTGCGGAAAGATTGATGGCTCGAAATTTCCCCAAGCTCTTCGTAAGAGGCCAAGGTGTTTGCTGGCCCTTTTCGATGTCTTTTCACCCTGTCTTCGTAGCAAACATCATCCTGCACGATCATTCTGGGAAGCAAGTTGCAAAAGCAGGGCCCAAAATCGATATTCATAGCTACACTGATGGCGTATGCTCACAACTTTGCATTTCGCCAAGTTAAACTGGAGCCGTTTTGCGGATGACCAAGTATAGGCACTGTCAAGGTCGCTCTGCAGTGCCGTGTGATCGCCTACTGTCAGAATGTCATGCGAGAGTTTGACATCGTCTGCAAATGGCAAGAAGTTCGACTGCAGTACACTAGCAAGACGGTTAACAAATACTAAGAAAAAGCGTGGCCCCAGTACCGATCCTTGGGGACGGCACACTTGACGTCAATCGGGTCAGAAATGGAGCTGCGGACTCTCACATTCAGCTGACGATGAATGAGGAGGTTGCTAATCCAACCCAACGAAAGGTCACCGATTCCATAGCTTTGAAGCTTGTGAAGAAGAATGCGGTGGTCCAGTCAATCGAACGCTTTGTATAAATCCAGCTAGGTGACGTCGACTCCTAAGCTGGCATCGAATGATTCTGTTTAGCTTGCTCTGCCTAGGAACAGCTTTACAGTGTGTACCAACGATAGAAAGACTAAACTAAGTACTTCGTACGAAACCTAAACTAGGAGCTACGAACTAATAAACATAGAATTAATGCACGGTCTGGCCAAAAGAATAAAACGAATTATCATGTAATCGTGGTTCTATAAGGCATAGTAAATACAGCACATGACTTACGAATAGGTTTTGCAATCGTAGTGCGATAGCAGAAATTGTAAAGTGTGCGGTAGTTTGCGAGTAATTGGGCAGCGTCTCAGTAACAGAATAATATGGATGACCTTGAAACGTCAAACATATGTCAGTGATCGAGAGCGAAAGGAATAAATGTGCGATACGGTAACCGGTTGTAGCATACAGAGTAAAGCAATGTAAAATGAGCACAATAATTAGGGAATAGAGATACCGTGTCCACAAGTAAGCAATCCAGGTTGGGGATGCATCAAATTT
>OX104064.1:143868340-143887616 GCA_944474145.2 Dicrocoelium dendriticum
CGTGGTTCTATAAGGCATATTAAATACAGCACATGACTTACGAATAGGTTTTGCAATCGTAGTGCGATGGCAGAAATTGTAAAGCGTGTGGCAACTTGCGAGTATTTTGGCAGCGTCTCAGTAACAGAATAATATGGATGAACTTGAAACGTCAAGCATATGTCAGTGATCGAGAGCGAAAGGAATGAATGTGCAATACGGTAACCGGTTGTAGCATACAGTGTAAAGCAATGTAAAATGAGCATAATAATTAGGGAATAGATATACCGTGTCCACAAGTAAGCAATCCAGGTTGGGGATGCAACCAATTTCCTTTTGGACTTCACATAGTGCAAGACCGATCTCGGCGGGATCCGTGCTGCTGTGACACTGATGTGGTTGTTCTCAAAATATTCCATGAACGTCTGTGGGATTATATCTTTCAATACTTAGGATAACACTGGGCGGGAAGGGATTATACGATAGTTCGATAGCCCCGCACGATTTCTACGCTTGTAAGTAAGAGTGACTTTTTGTTGTTTCCACATTGTGGGAACCTGCATATCATCATGACATCGTTGAAAGTACCGCGATAATGGTTTAGCAAGGTTCTTGGCGGCTGTCTTCAATGCCTTCGGTCTGATGTCGCCCACGCCCGGGAGATGTGCACGCGCCGGTGCTACAGTCATTTCATTATATTGGCTGTCATGAACGATACGTTGTTCAACCCTGCTGGCGTTTGGGAGGTATGCTAGAAGCGGGCGAAATAATGACTCACTCAGGAAAGTGTGGATGAAATGTTGGCGAATCGCCATGGCCGCAGCCTGTGTAGTTTGCGGCAGACCATCTGTTGCAAGCAAAACCGGGTCCCGGTGATGTACTCTGTGGAGTTTGTTATCCTGTCTGTACAACAATTTAGGATTTGCACTGCATTTCATCGCTAATTTCCGTCGGTACCCAGTTTGTCTTCACGGATTAACTTGACGCAGTGGTTTTGTTGAGTTGTGTATGCACCCCCAAATCAAGTTACTTGGACTAACTTTGTAACCGCGCCAACCTGAATCCCTTAAAGCAATGCATATTCTAGTGCTGCTCCTCAGGAAGGACTTCATGTGCTTCCAGTGAAAGACCTTGCATTCCGACGCATATGCCACTAGCCCTGTAAATTATGTGTCAAAAACCGTACAGCCGACATCGGGCAGCTGCTTGTCTAAGAAGAACCAGTCAGTGTCTTTGATGAGGTCGGACACGATGTCGTAATGGTTGCGATGTAGGTTTCGTCGTTCTTCTCACTGATGTACTCCGCGTAGCACATAGTGGGAAAGAGCAACATCACGTGACCGGTGAGTCTATGGTCATGGCATGGACCATTAGTTACTTGTTGATGCGTACAAAGTTCAAAACAGATGGTGCATCACTGTTCTGATTCGCGTGGGACTGCTGACATGGTTGTGCAGAGGCACATCGCCATTTAACTTACAAGGCAGCTTTGAATTGTTAGCTTAACGATGATGCTACTTCAATATCGTGAAGTTTGAAATCCCTCACCGAGAGGATGTGACTGTACGGTCGTATCAAGACTTACTTCACCGCAGCAGTTAAGTGGTGATCCATTTCCAACGTGGACATTGGAGGGCGGTAAACTGTTTTGGTAAACACACATCACCACGTCTTAGGCGCATACGGCACCAAAGAGAATCGAAAATTTGCCTTTCTGGATCAACACACAGGTCGGATCGGTAATTTAGAAGCACTCCGCCTTCTCTACTAGGCAGATCGTTTCGCATGGAAGTTATGCCGGGCAGAGCAATCTCAACATCCGTGATCTCCGTGGTCAGCCATGTTTCGGTGATTATAACTATGCCCCAAGGTGTGGAGACCTGACGAAAACGAAGTTCGGTTAGCTTGCTGAGAAGACCTTGTGCACTTGGTATACAAGCAGGTCAGGGCATCGGAGGTTAGAAGCATGTAAGTTAATGCTGATTTCCGGTGAAAGTCTACGTCGATCCTTGTGGGGTCGGCTGCTGGTAGTATATTTGTAGGAGCGCCGACGCAGGCCATTAGGCCATTCTGAGTTTTTGTGTAGAGTATACAGTACCAGCAAAAGGACGACCCCCTGTCCTCTTTCAATTGGCAGAGTGTTTTGACAGTCCCTGTTCTGAGCTGCATGGTGACGGGGTTGTGTAGGTGAACTGATTGCTCAGTGTTACCTTGTCCATTTGTGACCGGGTGCCTTTCGCGTTTATACGTATTTCGCATGGCAACATTATACGCAATTTTTGCTACATTTTGATCACATTTTCTACCATCATTTTGGATTGCAATTTTACTTTTATCACACGGGTCCACACCCTTTAAAGTCAGGTTAAAGCGGTAACCTTGATGTCGTATTAGCGGTAACGTTTTCGAGTGAGAGCACTTCACGAATAAAACACCATTCATCCCAGTCATGCGCTGTGGCCTCTAGCTCGCTCAATGTCTGGAGCTCGGGGACATCATGGACAAGGGAAGATTTTACGCATTTTTGTTTACGGTAGTCATCCGGATTTTGTTTGCCTTTCTGACGTTTGCTCCAAGGAACATGTGGGAAGAGTCAAACAGTGCATGTGGTGGTAGGCAGAAGAGTGACTGAGAAGAGAACTGCCTCTGCATCATTACCTCACTGAAGTGTTACCTAGAGTAACACGGGTCACCGTAGTGTATGGAGTTTGGGTGACGGACGACGCGGACCATACTGGGTGGCTTAGCATGGACCTCTTTTAGTTGACATATGGAGTCCCACTGTTTCTTGTCGTCTAGTAACTTGCCTTTTATGGAGTTCGCCCCGGATTTAGTCACATTGGAGCATACAACAGTTAGAGAATTATGGTAGTGTTTCATGTTCTCCTTTTTGGAGGGATGTGTGGCTGCTTTCTTTGGTTGGACAACTGACGGGGTCTTGAGTCCCGTGATAGTATTGGTAGTAGTAAGTGAACTTAGTTTGACGGCCGACGGGGTTAAGATGGGAGGTGCTTCTGTCAAATACGTAGCAACAACGGAAGCTTAAGTTGTCAGTGCTCTAACTGTATTCAATGTGGCGCGTAGCTCTGATGAAGATGTGGCGAAGGCACCTCCATGAGCAGGTCCTAGTATCCGCGTAGTCAAATCGGGACCGTTGCTCTTAAGTTCGACCTGTTTACACTATTCCGAATTGGAATTGCATGCTGAACATCGAATTCGAGGCACATATTTGTCTGGTTCCTGTGGGACTGCTCTCACGGCGGCTACTCGCTCTACTATCTTTGTCAGTCTGTCACATTTCTGTGCCTACACAGCTATACCTCTGACAAGTGAAATAGTCCTACACTCTGTGCAGCACCAGAGGGAATCAATAGTTTTATTAAATTTCTTTATATCGCGAAGACAAGCGAGCTTTCTGCTTTACTTGCCCTCATGACGTGTACGGTTTGAACTATTGAAAAAACTCTTCCTCGCTAATTTTACCTTCAAACTTGAGTTTGAAGCATATTCCAAAGTGACAGAGTGAGAAAACGTTATTATGTTCCAACCGTTATTATATCGCTGTCATCCAAACAGAGATAACTTAAGCGGAACCTCGGGCATAAGTATTTATCGTCCTGTGCCTCGACCCTGGTTTCTTCTTTAACATCGTGTGAGTTCGTTCCAGTATTTGCTCCATTTAGTTATTCCTGTTAGCCGTATTAATTCAATGTATGTACTGTTCCTTTTACGATTGTGGTATATTGTGTCCCATGCTGAGGCTGATGTTGCATTCTTGATGCTTCTTCACCGCAGTTGGGCTAAACCAAGGTACACTTAAACTAGGTCTTTTTAATGTGGATAAAATTGATTACAGTTTATTTCTGCGTACTTGCTAATCTCCTCCCAACTTACACACGTCGCCCATGCAAATTGTGGTAAACTTGCGTAATTTTATCAGGTAGTATTTTTTAAATTAACTTTTGGACATTTTATACTTATCGCGTATTCACATTCACCCAATTTCTTCCATATGCTCATTTAGCGAGTATTTATGTCGTCATATGCGTTTACTTTATTCGATATCGACATTTCGAATGATTGGCTGTTGTTTGACATCCCCGGTGTGGCTGCGCTTGATGTGCATGTTGACAAGGTGCCTACCTGTCTACTACCCACTACATCGTCCATACTGGCTTCAGGAGACAGTTGGTCGTTGCTGGAGGGGACGGGGTGCACGGTCCTTGTGGCCGTGTTAAGCTTGAAGTGGTTCCGTGCACTCAGTGTGGAGCGGACCATGGTCCAGCCACCGCCTTGTGTGCGGTTGATTCCCCAAATACAGCGTGCTTGTGTTTGCCTGTGAAGGAGTGTTTGCCGGCTCCGTTGATGAAACGTGGCTTCCATCCACATGACTCCCGGTATTATTCCTTCGGATTTACACTGGATATGGGGTTTGTGTTTGGAGCTGTGGGTGGTGCAGCGCAAACCACCCATGGTCCCTCTGTAGGCGCAAGCGTCCTGTGGCTGGCCACAGTGACAAGCAAATCCGAAACCGGATGTCGCCAACCATATTGTGTAAACTCGCCATAACTATTTATTCACATTTCGCCGCCATACCTTTTCGTCGTACTGTTTTGCTCGTTTGTTGTAACTCCTGAAGTTTGTTTCTTACATATTAATATGTTTATTTGGAACGTTAGTTCTTCTACTGATCACTTTGATAACTACAAATCTTAAACATGGTGGTTGTCTGTGAATGTGGCTAGAGCACTTGCTGAATTACAGTTGAATGCTGAATTCAGTGTGACAGACGTCTTTTGTGGTAGCACTATGACTGTTCTAGACTAGAGCAGGAGTTCAATGATCTGTAAGGTCGACATCCCCAATTGAAGGGAATTTGCTTCCACCGCATATCTTTAGCGGACTTTTGCGCTCACTTAGTCCGTGACAGGTTAATCCATCCCACTTCGAAGGCCTCTAAGGAGCAGGACAATGATGACAAACAGTATTTGCATAGACTCACCATTCGTGACCAAAGTTTACTCATTGATTCTTTGCTTGCGGAAGTTGCTGAATTGAGGTCGTCTTTGGAGTGTTGCATACGAAATGCGGAACTCGCTATGGGCACACAAGGAAACGTTCTTATTCGCAAAGTATAAGGGCTCGTGATACGAGAAGCTAAGACTGGACATGATGTAAACACAAGCCTGATATACAATGTGCTTTGAATACCCGGTCTTCCGTTGCATGTCGGCATTAAAATGCTATCTCCTGTTTGCAATTGGAGGGAAGCTGGAGTATT
This sequence comes from Dicrocoelium dendriticum, assembly GCA_944474145.2. Lineage (NCBI taxonomy): Eukaryota > Metazoa > Platyhelminthes > Trematoda > Plagiorchiida > Dicrocoeliidae > Dicrocoelium > Dicrocoelium dendriticum. The sequence goes on from OX104064.1 coordinate 143,873,601, forward strand.
GCGGTAGTAAGAATTTGCTAGGCTTATCCTTGTAGAGTTCAAAAATCCTGTACACCGTGACATGCAACTAAACAGGGTTGGATAAGTGATGAATCACATTAATGGCGTGTATCAAGTGGCACCAGACACGCTTAATTTGAAGGTTAAACGCCCACGTATAAGCTTAACTAGTGGTACTAATGTTCTTTTGTTTAGTAAACCTATGGCTGCGATGAAGGATCACTACCCGCATGTGACTGTTGAACGTGCGGTGCTATCACAAGATTTATTTCCGCCGTTGAAGGTGGAAAAAAGAAATGTAGTAATGGACGCAGTATCATGTTTGGCAGAATGCAGGCAGTCCGAGTCATCTGAGGCTACAATCTCTGCAGAGGTGGCGTCGCTATCTGCTTGAGTGGACTACACATTTGCGCCCCAGAGTCTGATACGTTGAGTGGCACCCAGAATGGTCCTACCAAGTTGTGTCATTGTAAACCAACTGGCGGGAGAAGGAGCAAGGTAATTGAGTCTACTCAACTACCAAGTGAAAGCCCGTTGTGAATCATGCTGTAAAAACAAGTAGAATAAGACCCAAAAAACCAAACTTACAGTGTGGGTGTCTACGTGAACCAGTCAGTAATTATGAGGAACTGGTTGTTGGGGTAATCAACCACTTAACAAATGCTTCCAAACTTGATCATCACTTCGGGTTCTTCGCCAGAGGGGAACTGTAAAACAAATACGGTAGAGAGAGCGAATGTAGCGAGGCCAAGAGTCGGTACACCAACCGTTTTAGCATAAGGAATACATGGGAGGAACTGTCGGTAAGCTAGAAGTTTCCTGATGTGAATGCGAATTACTGGGACCTGGTGGACTCAGGGCGATACAGTCAGTGGCTTACTGTCTGGCTATTCAAAGTACAGAGTAGGTCGACTTGGACAGCAGGCAGGTGGTGGCGTCCTTCTCCTTATCAACAGCCAAGATGGAAATTGGGAAGCCCCGTTCTTTAAGCAATCAATACATATCCAAGTTGTTGCTTGCTTCCTGAGGGTGGGAGGCCAGTTAGAGAATATGCTGTGTGTACTGTGGTCCTTCCTCCACGCAAGCAGAGGGTGTGGAACTTGTTAGTTTGCTCAAACGGGCAGCAGGTGATGCACGGAACTTTGTGCTCAGTGGAGATTTGTACTTCCCACGCACAGATTGGGAAGATGCTTCTAACATCGCGTGAACGTTGAAGAACGAAATTGTAAAATAGGTGCAAGGAAATGTCTTCTCCCAGTATGACAATTTTCTGACAAGAAAGTGTCGTGGTTGCGCTCCTTTAACACTAGATGTTGTACTATTAAAATATGGCCACTTGCCAAATGTGCACGCCAAGGCTCCCATAGGGTAGAGGGACAACGGCGTCATTACCTTCGCTTGGAATACTAAAAGACTCCCTTACAAAAACCGGCTTGTGGGTAACCTTGGTCGCATCGACCTAAATATGAACAATGAACAATGATTTATAACGGGTAAAAAAGCATATGCTTGACAGGTCCCGTAGGGTGGTTGGAGCAATAGATAAAATGGAAGGCTAATCGAACAAGTAAATCGTTTTTTAAGCCTCTACAGATTTCAACGCACCACTTAATAATGATAGTTTGAAGTATGGACTGGATGTCTGCACCCAAAGTAGAGCTGTTATTATAGCAAATGTGGGAAAAAAATTCAAAGGAACGGATAACGCTCACTCGTGTGTTGCTTCCGTTGAGAGATGTGGTACGTTACTCCAGTTTGTATACATCCATGTCGCTCATTGGGACACTTCTGTATGTAACATCACCGCCACCTTGCGGGGAGGGTCAGTAACCTCATGGTTTGGGTCTGGTTATTTCGTCCTCCGAATTAGGACGTGCTATGCCAAATAATGCGTTGGAAAGTGTGTAATCTAGGCGTTTTTTAAATAGTGCCAATGTGGGGGCAAGGACGACGTGAGTGGGGAGCGCATTCCAAGCACGGGACACACGGAGTGAGAAAGAGTTTCGTCGACAATCAAGTCGGCTGTAGTGTGTAGCCAGTTTGAGCTGATGACCTCTCAGGTTGGTATTTTGGCTCAGCTGCAAGAGACTGCGACATGGGTGATTTGGATTCATCAGTATTAAGTAGACCATGATGAGGTCTCCTCGGTGACGACGATATTCACCACTGTACAATCCCAGAGACTGCAGTCTGCGTTGGTAGGGGATGTGAAACAGGCCTCTGACGAGCTTCGTTGCTCTATGCTGTGGAGCTTCAAGTGCACTGATGTCGCGCTTGCGCCAGGGACGCCAGACCTGGATCGCATACTCCACGTGGGGTCTCACGTAAGCGCTCAGCATTTGAGGAAATACAGATGGCTCGAAATTTCCGAAAGCCCTCCGTAAGAGTCCAAGATGTTGACTGGCCCTTTTCGATGCCTTTTCAGCTTGTCTGGAGCAGCCAAGGTCGTCCTGCACGATCACTCCGAGGTCGCATTCCTGGGAAGCATGTTGCAACGGCCGGTCCCCAAGTAAGTATTCATGGATGAGCTGGTGGCGTAAGCTCACAACTTTGCACTTGGCAACATTGAAGTGGAGCATGTTTTCGGATGACCAAGTGTACGCCCTGTCCAGATCGCTCTGCAGTGTTGCGTGATCGTCCTCTGTCCGGATGTCATGCCAAATTTTGACATCATCTGCAAACAGCAAGAAGTTCGACTGTAGTACACTGGCAAGGTCGTTAATGAATGTTAAAAATAGACGTGGCCCCAGTACTGACCCTTGTGGCACACCGCACTGGACGTCAATTGGGTCGGACATGGAGCTGCGGACTCTCACATTCAGCTGACGTTGAGTGAGAAAGTTGGCGATCCAACCAGGCACAGGGTCACCGATTCCGTAGCCTCAAAGCTTGTGTAGGAGGATGCGGTGGTCCAAACGATCGAACGCCTTCGAGAAGTCCAGGTAGACAACGTCGACTCCAAATCTAGCATCAGCTGACTCCGTCCAGCTTGCTCGGGCCAGCAGCAAGTTTGTAGTGCAGGATCGATTTCGGCGGAATCCGTGTTGCTGTGGCACTATGATATTGTTGTTCTCCAGATATCCCATCAGCGCCTCCGCAATTATACGTTCCATTACTTTGGATAAAACTGGGAGGAGAGTGATTGGACGGTAGTTCGACGGCTCCGCACCATTACCGCTTTTGTAAATGGGAGTAACTAGCCCATATTTCCACATTGTGGGAATCAGCATTTCGTGAAGACAACGTTGAAAGAACCGAGCTAATGGTTCGGCAATGTTTAGGGCCGCTGCCTTCAACGCCTTCGGTTTAATATCGTCTACGCCTGGCGAGCTGTGCACACGCAACGACATTAGCGTTTTCAACACATTGGTTGCCGTGAACAATACGTTGTGTAAACCTGGGAACGGTGAGAGCTCTGTCAAAATCGGGTGAAGGGATGGTTCACTCCGGAAAGTATGGAGGGAGTGTTGACGAAACACGTTGGCCGCGTCCTGTGAAGTATGCGCATGACCATCTGTTGCACGCAAGACCGGGATCCCGCGCTACACTCTACGGAGTTTGTTGATATGTCTATACAACAGCTTTGGATTTTTGCTGAATTTCGCCGCTAAGTTCTGTTGGTGCTGGAGTTTGTCTTCGCGAATCAACTTGACGCAGTGGTTTCGTTGAGTTGTGTAGACTCCCCAGGTCAGATTACTTGGGCAAACATTGTAAGCGTGCCAGGCCGAATTCCTTAAGGCCATAGATTTTCTCGTACGGCTACTTAGGAACGAATCCATTTGCTTCGGGCGAGAGTGCTTGCTTTCTGATGTATTTGCCAATAGCTCAGTGAATTTGGTGACAAACACCATGCAAGCCTCATCGGGCGGATTCTCGGTCAGGAAGGACAAGTTGGTGTATTGAACAAGGTTAGAAAAGATGTCGTAATGCGTAACAATATAAGTTTCCTCGTCGTTCTCTCTAACGTACTCCGATGAAATCACACAAATTTTCAACCGTCTCACGTAGAGGCACGTTTGTGAACAGGGAGTCGACATCTATTGAGTACATGTGCTCCGCACCCAGCGACACATGTTCCAGTGTCTCGACCAATTCAAAGGAGTCCTTTAGACAATATGTAGTCAGGAGTTTGCGTACTGGCTCCAACATTTTCGCTAGCCACCGCGCAACGTTGTGATACGGTGTGTTGTTCATACACATAATCGGGCGCAGTGGGGTACCTGCCTTGTGTAATTTGGGGGCGCCCCTCATTCTGGGTGTCTGAGTGCCGGTCGGTTTCAACCGTCTGTATTGCGAGTCATTGATGTAACCATGTAGTAAGAGAATCTGCAGTTTCCTCGCCACTTGCTTCTCGACCAATATGTTGTTTTCTGGTGTCTTGTCTAACTGGAATTTCCGTCTGTCCCGCAAAATAGATTCCATCTTTGCAACGTAGTCAGACCGGTCCATTATCACAATGCCTGATCCCTTATCCGGCTGCAGAAACATTAGGTGTCCCATTTGTTTTAACTCCTTGATCGCTGTATAGTGTTCGGCTTTCAGACAGCATCTCTGGCTTATCGGCGTGTTCAAGTATTGGTTCGCAATATCTACCAATTTTGCCCGGAACCAACCTGCATCTTCCATTGATCTTGGCGTATGGTCACTGAGCTGTTCATTCAAATACTCAAACTGAGCTTGCGTGTTGAGCTTATCTATAGCTTTTGGCGGCAATCGGTACTTCAGTCCAAGTGAGAGAACTTCCATTTGTGTGCGCGTGAAATGTACGGATGACAGATTGTATACATGCTTTAAGCACTTAGTAGGGAAGGCAGCATTTGGGGCTTTTGCAAGGGAACCCTGCAGATTGCGGACTGTTTTCGTTCTTGTGCGACGGATAATGTCAGCGGAAAAGACCTCAAATTTCAACCGGCAAACCAACGACAAATCTTTGAGCACGCATGCGAACCGTCTCTGCGTCTCGAGGAACTTTCTTTCTCGTTCAAGACAGGCATCGATGTGCGCCGACGCTACCCTTGCTAGATTGGTGTTGTTAATCGGTAACTTATTGCTTGACAGCGTCTTGGCAAATCGTCGCGGAAAACAACATGAACGGATACATCCTTCGTAAAAATCTCTCCGAGTGCGTTCCACAGTTAACTTGCAGCGCAAAGATAACAATCGATCTAATGTCCTCGCAACGGTAACGGGGAGTCTTCTTTTCAGAAAGATAAAACAGTGGGTCTCCTTCAGCCATTTAGTCAGAGCAGTGAGAAGACATATGTTGCGAAATGTTAACATTTCGATTGTTCTCATTAGTCGCAAAACACAATACAAGCGGGATTCATGGACAGTTATATACAGGGGAAAAGGTTGGTACACCAATCAAAATGTTAAAATCAAGACCACGGTAACTTAATTGATTGTCTCAAAAGTTTCTGTGCACACAAGAGAGACGGACTGATGGTACACTGCAGCGTACGGTTCATCGTAAGGCAACTTGGAGTGGGCAGTACCTCCACTTTTCCAGCTTTGCCCCGGTCGCATACAAACGTGGCCTAGTGAAAACGCTTTTCTACAGAGCCAGACGAATATGCAGCCCCGAAATGTTGCAAGCTGAAGAAGAATTTTTGTTCAAAACCTTGGTGTCGAATGGGTATCCTGAGAAGTTCGTTCACATCCACAGCAGGCCTCCCAAGGAGAAAATACCGGTGTTAACCGCAGAGAAAAAGAATGTTTACTTGTTCCTGCCGTTCAAAGGAGACCACGTATCAAATGATATCGGACATAAACTCCGGTCCGCCGTCACGCGCACATACGCGACCGCCCAGTTGCGACTCATTCATACTACGCGAAGCCTTGTTCTTCATGACCGTCAGAGCAATTCATCAGTCAGTTCGGCCTCTCACGTCGTTTACCAGTTCACCTGCGGTTGCGGTGACATTTACATAGGCAGGACTGACCGTCAGTTAGCTCAGAGGGTAGCTGAACATGTGCCGAGGTGGTTGGAACAACTGATGACGCAACAAAACGGAGTGGATCTGAGGATGAACCGGAGTCCCGCATCGTCTATCACCAAGCATCTCCTGGCAACCCGAAATTAGGTGAACCCGGAGACTGCGTTCAAGGCGTTGTTACGTAACAACAATCCGCTAATCTTGGCAATCAGTGAGGCCTTGTTAATTAGTGCTTATCAACCTGTGTTGTGTGCACAGAAACTATTGAGACAATCAATTAAGTTACCGCGGTCTTGATTTTAACATTTTGATTGGTGTATCAACCTTTTCCCCTGTATATAACTGTCCATGAATCCCGCTTGTATTGTGTTTTGCGACTAATGAGAACAATCGAAATGTTAACATATCGCAACATATGTCTTCTCACTGCTCTGACTAAATGGCTGAAGGGGACCCACTGTTTTATCATTGTCTCTGGTCTGAGCTACATGGCGGCAGAATTGTATTGGTACGTTGCTTGCTCAGTGTGTCATGGCCTGTTGGTGGTTCAGTGCCCATCGTCTTTATACGTATTTCGGATGGTAGCATTTGACGCATTTTGCGCCACGTATTGATCACATATTCTACCATCCTTTCGGAATGCAACGATATTTTCATCACTCGGGGACCACATCCTTTGTAGTTAGGTGAGAGTGGTAACCTTGATGTCGAAGTAGCAATAACGTTTTCGAGTGAGAGCAGTTCGCGAATAAAACGCCATTCATCCCAGTCATGCGCTTTGGCCTCTAGATCGCTTGAGGTCTTTAGCTCGGGGACACCGTGAACAAGAACAGATTTGGCGTCTTGTCGTTTACGGAAGTCGTCCGGATTTTGTTTGCGTTTTTGACGTTCGCTCCAAGGAACATCTGGAAAGATTCGAACTTTGCATGATGTGGTACGGAGGCGAGTAGCTGACAAGAGAACCTCCTCTGCATCGTTAGCTGATTGTAGTGTTACCTGGAGTAAACGTGGATCACCATAGTGTATGGAGTTTGGGTGACGGACGAGACGCATCATACTGACTGGTTTAACTTGAACCTCCATCGGTTGACACAGGGAGTCCCACTGTTTTTTGTCGTCCAATATCTTATCTTTTATAGAGTTCGCCCCGGATTCAGTCACATTGGAGCATATAACTGTCAAGGGATTATGGTGTTTTTTAATGTCCACCTTCTTGTGAGGACCAGTAACTGGTTTCTTCGCTTGGGTTGATGATGAGGTCTTGAGTCCCGTGGTGGTAACGGTAGTATTAACTTGTTTGGCAGCGGGTTGCGTAACGATGAAAGGGGCCTCAGCCGTATTGAGTAGTGACAACGGACGCGTATGTTGTCGTCTCTTCAACAGCGTTCAGCGTGGTGGGTGGTTCTGGTGGAGAGTGTGCGGTGAACGCGTCTTTATGAGCAGCCGCGACTGTCGCGGTGACTAACACTGGAACATTGTTCTTACACCGTTCTGGATTGGAGCATGATGTTGAGCATGGATCTTTATGTACAGAGTTATCTGGCTCATATGGGACAGCTTTCACTGCTGTTGCTTGCTGTACAATCTTTGACAACCTATCGCACTTCTGTGCCAGCACAGTTATACATCTGACGAGTGGAAGAGATGAACACTCAATGCAGAACCAGAGAGAATCGGTCGCATCATGGAGTTTTTTATCTGGCTGGTACTAAGGCGAGCACACCGAGGATGAAAGTATTTTCGACAGCTACTGCATTCAATACCAAACCGCACAAGTTTTACACAGTTGCCAACGCCGCAACTAACGTTCATCTCGGTAGCTTTAGGCTTCGCTTTCCGCGGGTAAGAGGTACGTGCCATTGTAGAACCAATCTAAGATGGCGGACACCGCCTGTAGTTGGGTGATCAGTGAGATCTCCGAAAGTAGCGAGGGGATATTCACCAACTTCGCACAGATAAACAATACAGCAAAAGAACTGTATTGGTGTAAAATTCACACACAGAACACACGTATAACACAGTATTCCAAAAGAAAATTGCACATCCAGCATGGCTTAGCAAAATTCCGCGGAGTCCGTGGGCTAGAGCACTACAGCTCAATTTGGTTCCTGAATTAGATCAAGTCACGTTAGAACAAACATGGGGCTTAGTCAAGGTCGAGCTTGTTCGGCTTCTAGACGAATTCGCTCTACTGCGCCCCAGGAAATATTCCAAGAAACCTAGATGGTGGCGCCGCAAAATCGATTGTGTGATAAAGAAGCGCAACGTTCCTTAAAGGAAATTTCAACAATCAGTAGGATTTTTCATTTGGTTGCAGTGTAAGAAAGGACGCAATGCATCAACAAAGATGCAGCCACAAGCGAAGTATTACTCTGACGTCAGAATGGCCAAAACTGTAAAAGCAAAACCGAAGATATATTATAGTTATGTTCAGTCCAAGCCATTCCAAGGCAGGGAGTTGGTAAGTTACTGGCCGATGACGGTAGTCAAGCCACAGAGGGTATAGCATCGTACAGAGGATGGGCTTCCTATATCCCCACTTTCATGTTATCAAAATAATAGTGCAATGCTGAATACTCCGGTTACTTCGGCGGAGGTCTTCGGGGTTCTGGCTGGTTTAGACCGACATAACGCGGCTGGACCTGACGATGTGCATATTGCTATGGGCAAACCGCTGGCATGAGATTTTCAATATGTGACTACTTGGAGGCAGGCAGCCACAGGACTGGAAGAAGTAAACCATTGTAGCCATACATAACGGAGGTTCCAAAACCTTACCCGTTAATTACAGACTTGTAAGTCTAACCAGTGGTTTACCCGAATGCTTAGAAAAGCTTAGTTGATCACAGCTTAACTGAAGCTGAGCAGCATGGTTTTGCTAAGATGAAATCATGCCTTACTAATCTTTTATTTTTCTTAGATGAAATAATTAGCAGTTGTAACGACCGAATCTCAGTTGAATTATGTTACTTCGACCTCAGCAAAGCCCTCGACTCGGTTAACCACCGATTCTTACTTACGAAGCTGGAATGAGCTGGACTGTATCCTTAACTCTTGACTTGGATTGAAGCGTTTCTTTGCGGAAGTACCTTTCACCTTAGGTTCAGAGAAGCCAGATCAAGCATTGGCACTGCTCATATCGGTGTTTCCAAAGGTTCCGTTTTGGGGATCGTTATTTCTCTTCATGTTTATCAACGACTTGGCTGCTCTTCTCCATTACTCTGTTATAATTTTGCTGATGGTCCGAAGATTGTCAGCAGGTGTAAGAGAGACATGTCGTCTAAGGACCTTCACACTGCAGTATATTGGTCGCTTAAATGGGAGCTACCTTTTAACGCCAGCAAATGCCAGTTACTGACTTCTTGAAATGAAGGGCTTCCGATGCTAACATCTGTCGGGTTTCTGCGACCTGCAGATGAAGCACGGGACTTAGGCATCATTATAGCGAACGAATTCAAACCTTCAGCGCAATGTAAGCATTCTGTCAACAAAGCGCGGGATGAGTTATTTCGCCTCAAAGAATCTTTATGCAGCCCTAGAGCAGAGCTTTTTTTTAACTCCCTTATACAAAGCGGTGGTAAGACTTCATCTAGAATACCGCGTATAGGCTTGGGCACCGTACCACCGGAAAGACGTGGCCTGTATAGAAAGGTACGAAAACTGGCGATTAGGATGATTGAGAGTCAAGGTGAAAGATACGCTAAACGCCTAAGTAGCTTATGTCTGTACTTAATGGAACGACGCAGACTAAGAGAAGACCTACTGGAGACGTGTAGAATCATGAAGGGTTTTAATGATATCTAGTATACTGAACCGTTTGGGCTAACAGGGTCAGATCACCAGCGAGAACACCGAAAGAACCTCAAGCATCAGAGATCTAGGCTGGATCTCAGGGTGAAATTGTGAACCGTATAGTCAATAGCTACCCCCAGTATTAATAGAATGCGACACTATAGAGGCCGTTAAATGAAGCCTACATAGGCAGTTTGAACTTTTTTCCTAATTATTGGTACTTTGTTGCATCATGCCGTTGTAATCTCGTACTGCATGACAGTACAGAGGATGCTTCTGTTTTCGCTTCAATCTTCTGCGGAAGCCGCGCGAGTTAATCAGATGTTGAATTACCGGCGGCTCTTGTTCACTTATCGGCGCAAGTAACAGAACGCTCGTTAGGCGGAAGCCTGTAGCATCCTTGGAAGCTGACCTGACCTGAAATTTTTTACGTCAATTTGTGCATTCTACACAGAATCGCATAATTTAACACAACATTCTGTGCCACACTTAACTTTCAATTCAGAAGCTCTAGGCCTAGCTTGCCGTGAGCAAGCGGTTCGTACCATCAAGTTCAACCATTTTGCGAATGTCGTTCATTGAAAGGTCTAAATTATAGTGATGGCATTGACAGTATTGACTGAACCCAGCTTGGTAGCTGGCGGGGTTACGATGGGAGGTTCCTCTGTCAAGTGGGTAGCAACCCCGGACGCGTATGTTATCCATCCTCTAAAGCACTTCGATGTAGCGTGTGGCGAGCACATTTTTATGAGCAGCTCCTATTATCGGGATGACTAAATCTGGATCTTTGCTCTTATGTTCGGCCTGGCTACGCTCTTCTGAATTGGAGTTGCATGTTGATCATCGAATTTGAGGCACTGATTTGTCTGGTTCCTGTGGGACAGCTCTCACGGCGGTTGATCGCTCTTCGAGCTTTGTATAACTGTCGCAATTCTACGCCAACGCAGGTATACTACTGACTGCACTCAACGCAGAACCAGAAGGGATCAATCGTATTATTAAGTTTCTTTATTTCGCTGACGCTAAGGCGCACACATTTGGGATTGGATGTTTTATGACGATTTTTGCCTTCTATACCAAATCGCGCATGTTTAACACGGCTTTCTGCGACACAATTAAGGTTCATTTCTGTAACTTTAGGTCTAACTTCCCATGAGCAAGTATTGCGTGCCGTTGTGAGCGTCACAATATCTACACGAGTAGGCTGAGTGGAAACGCTCTCGGTGGCGTTGGTGGTGAGACTGACACATGAGATTACTGTTCTGCGTAGGCAATCACATCGAGTTACGTCCGCGCGTTGAGGTCAAGGCCACACGGTGGATCGATGTTTCTAGGCCTTCGCTGTCGTATCGACAGATGGCGACTGCGTTTGTTGAAGTCCCACAATGGTATGGTTAATGCATCTACTTCTCTTGGTCTATTGATCGCAAAGCTTAGATGCAGAATGCGGTTTGCTGAGGGATAAAGGAAAGCTACTCGGTGGTTGGTTTAGGTAGTGTTGGGCTGGGACGGATCAATGCTTGCACGAACGCTGTTGAAATACTTTATCGGGTGAGACTAAACTTAAAGCCCAACGATTGAAATTGTGCAACCTTAGCGAGTGGGTATAGGTGAAACACAACCCAGAGATTACATCCCTGAGCAAAAGATTTTGACGCGGGATGGCATCTTTTGTGACTGTCTGCGCGATCCCCTGGTCCGCAATCGAACTGTGACCGACATAAGAGACGAGAAGTTGACAAGGCGCCTTATGCATCAGCGACACATGACTCCAGAACACTGCAGGATGCACTTGCAGTGTACCGGAAAACACGTCCTTTCAGTATTTTGCAACATTGGATTTTACCGTTGTTTTAACCTTCAAAATCTCCACTTGTTTTACTGACGGCACTTCTGTTGACACAATTGTTTTGGTGAGTATATTGCTGCACCGTTTCTCTCACTGCTTGATTCGCTTCCTATTTTCGTAGCTTGCACAATACACGTTGGGTTCAGTCGACTCCATCTTCTATACTGCCCGTATTTGATTACCGACTACTATCTCAGGCGCCACCCAACAATTCGTCCCTCCGGTCCAGAACACGCTGTCTGCTATGTTGAAGTTTCATTGTGTCGAGTTCGTTCCAGTGACTTTGATTCATTACTCGCTATCGTTTTGTTTTCTCACCTGCCGCATATACTTATTCATTTCTCACGATGAATAGTCCTGATGATAAACCATCTACGTACGTGGTTAGTGCCGTAGAGCTAGCCTCCCCACCTTTTTGGGAGAATGACCCGTTGTTATGGTTTGCGCATTTAGAATCCACTTTTACAATTGTAAAATTTCTTCTGATAATGCTAAATATCATCAACTTATGTCTCGGCTTCCGCAAAGTGTATCCTCCCAGGTGAGAGACATCATAGCTTGCCCCCTCCCGATGCGAAATATGAGACTTTAAAGCAGGCGATCATCCAGCGAATCACGCCCTCTGACAAGGTCCGACTGCAGCAACTGTTTAGGGATCTGCAGCTAGGGACAGGATGCCTTCAGCCTTGTTGCGACAGATGCAACAGCTCCTAGGCACATCCAGCATGGACGCTGGGATTCTCCGCGAAATGTGGATGCAACGTCTCCCGGAAAACACACAGGCCATCCTCGCCGTGGCAAGCGCCCTGCCTCTCGCAGCAGTTGCAGAACTAACAGACCGTATCATTGAACGAAATCAGCCAACGAACGAATCTAGGACATTCACTCGACCTAGCCTCGTCGCTGCCCAAGGGGCATCTGCGACTAGTGAGCCGTCAGCAATCGACGCTTTATCATAGCAAATAGTCACTACAACGCCAAGTCGAGAAACTCTCCCCAGACCGTAAGCAGCGCAGCCGCTCTAGCCCGTCACCCCGTCGCATGAAACGTAACCATACAGGCTTTCGCTTTTACCACTCGCATTTTGGTAACAAAGCCCGTAAGTGCGCGAAACCATGCAGTTTCTCCGCCACGAAGCAGGGAAACCTTCAGGACGGTCCGTAATGGCAACTAACGGTGTCGGCAAAGCCCAAGGTCCTCTCATTTAAATTAGGAATTATGATTCCGAGACCCAGTTCTAAGTTGATACCAGGGTGGAAGTCGGCGTCATTCCCCCTATGCCAGGTGAGCTTATCGCAGCCTAAGTGCTGCTAATGGAACACCAATAGCCACCTACGGTCATCGGTCGCTTACCCTGGACCTAGGCCTTCGGCACACGTTCCGCTGGGTATTCACCATCGCTGCAGTCCACTTTGCCATAATCGGCATTGACTTTCTCAAGCAGTTCGACCACATGGTCGATGCGAAACGCCGAATGATAGTCGACACTACAACTAAACTCAGTGTACGTGGCATCACCGCCGATATCGCATCTATAATACCGGTCTAGGCCTTTCCCGGAACGCCAGACTACGCCAGTATTCCAAACTCGTTCAACCAATGAACGCAGCTTTGCCTGTGGCATCCCGAGTCAAGCATCACATACGGACGAATGGCCCCCGTCTCATGGCGTTCACTCCGACTATTGCCAGAGAAACTAAAAGTGGCTAGGGCGGAGTTTGCGCAATGCTCGAACTAAGAATAATGCGCCCTTCCGCCAGCCCTTGGTCCTCCCCCCTACAAATGATCCGCAAGAAATCTGGTGACTGGCGCCCTTGCAGTTATTACCGCTCACTTAAGCGGCTAACCTTCCCAGATAGGTATCCCATCCCACACATGCAGGACCTCACAGCATGCCTCACAGTTAAGAATATCTTCAGCAAGATCGATCTGGTTCGCGCCTATCACCAGATATTTGTAGAAGAGAATGACATTTATACACAGCCGTTATCACTCCTTTCGGCTTGTTTGAATTTTTAAGAATGCCATTTAGACTGTGAAATAGTTCAATAGTGTATGGTGGGATAAAAAGCATAACTTTAAAAGACCCACAGGATGGATATGCAAAAGAAAATTAAAACCAAAATGTGCCAACTTGGAACGTGAAGTAGCAGTGGTTAAATCATTGCACTTTAGCACTGTTGTGTAGTGTTTATCACTAAGATGAAAGTCTAAGAATTTTTCGGATGTCATCATGTCTGGTGCGTTCACCACATATCTTTGTAATGCATTGCAGTCAGAACAGATTCTAAGTGATTACAAATACCTTCTACAATTCAGACGGGAATGTTGCTCTTTGAGCCTAGCACGGCCACAAGAACCGTGCACCCCGTCCCCTCCAGCAACGACCAACTGTCTCCTGGAGCCAGTATGGACGAGGTAGTGGGTAATAGACAGGTA
>OX104064.1:143888114-143982737 GCA_944474145.2 Dicrocoelium dendriticum
GTATTGGAAGAACTCGCCGACGCAGCTGCTTGGGAATTCTCAAACAACAGTCCCTATGTCAACTTGTGGACAGAGTTCGTTGATAGACTCAGCGACATCGTCAACAGAGCATTAGAGACCAAACCCCTTCGTCCCGCAAAAGTGCCTTCAATTTTAAGGAGCAGGATTCGAAAATGCCTGGCGATAAGGAATGTAGCATGGCGTGCCTACAAGATCAACCCGGACTAAGACTTGGAGCAATTTCCTGACCCATCGCAACCATTGCACTGCACTTGTCCGTGAGGACAAAGTAAATTATCAACAGTGCCTAGCTAAAAGATTCATGGCAAACAACAAACTGCTATGCAGGCATGAAATCCATCCACTGTTCACGACAGGCGGTAGACTACAAAGCGCCGAAGAAGCAGCAAATGTCTTACGGTTACAATACGCCCCAGTTTTCGAATTCGCAGCCTCTACCTGTCCTATAATGTCATGCACATTACCGACTTCATTGTTTACACATGTAATTTTCAACCCATCAATTGTGCCGTAGGAGTTGCTCTCACTGCGTGAACATAGTTCTCCGGGAGCAGACAACGTCCGCCCGAAGGCACTGAAGGCTGTTTCCAACAAGGTAGCTGAACCACTGTCACATTTTTTCAAAAGGTGCTTTGATGAACAACTAGTCTCCACTATGTGGGAGCGTGGCGTTATTACCCCAATTTTAAAAGGCCGTAGCAGTTCAGATCCTGCAAACTATCGTCCATTGACTCTCCTCCCTGTGCTCGCGAAGGTGATGGAAGCAGTCGTCGCTGAGGCTTTAATGGACTACCTGGAAAAATGCAACATCTTGGTAGCGGAACAGCATGGCTTCCGTCAACACCGGTCATGCACCACTAACCTACTGATTGCACGAGGTAGTTGGACCGAAGTGGCTGATGATGGGGTCGGAGTTGACGTCATCTATCTGGACTTCTCCAAAGCTTTCGACCGCCTTGATCACTGCATCCTACTTCAACGGATACAAAGCTACGGGATCAGAGATCCTGTACTTGGTTGGATTGGCAGCTTCCTTCGCCAACCGAAAGTTCAAGTACGCGTTAGGGGATCACTCTCTAACCCAAGTGAGGTGGAATGTGGTGTCCCACAAAGCTCAGTGCTGGGACCGCGCTTATTCCTGGTGTTTATCAACGACCTGCCAAGAGTTATCTCCTCAAATTTCCTGCTTTTCGCTGACGATGTAAGGACATGGCGGGCGATTAGTAACAATGAAGAGCACGATTTACTCTAACATGACCTAGGTTGCATTTATGAATGGTCAAAGAGGAACCTGCTTCAATTACACATAGCTAAATGCAAGGTGATACATCTGCGTCATCACTCGGTGAGCGCTTACAAGCTTGGAGACCACACCTTAGAGAAGGTCTCTCAGGAGCATGACCTGGGTGTATTGGTACAGGAAGATCTCGGGTGTTCGAAACAATCAGAGAGGACGATGAGAACCGGCATCCAACACTTCGGACTTCTTCGCAGAGCCTTCAGTCGGTTTGAACCACCAATCTTTTCCCAAATGCTTAACGCTTACGTGCGACCGCATGTGGAATATGCGATTAGGCGTGGCAGTCGTGGCAGAAACAGGATCTTTTTGCGACGCCGTAAACAGGGCGAAGTGCGCTGGCTGCAGTCGCTGATACAATGCACATAGGTCATTCAACGCTATATTCCAAATGGCGCTCGCCTCTTGCCTTCCGATAATTGGCGCGTCCAACGGTGCGATTGGAACGGCAAGTGCCACATTATTCTCTCTCGTCCACCGTCGGCTCACTGGCAGTTCCTTGATATCCACGCTGTTAAGCTGTACGAAGTGCAGCAGGTGTCTGCATGGAAGTCTCAAATCCGATGTTAGTTTTGCATGTGCACATACGGCTGTCGTGGTTTACCGTCTCCAGACGACGATCACTGAAAACGATTGCATGCTCACCGCTGCTGAAAATCACAAGTCAGGCGCTATTATGAAAATAGCGTATAGCATCAATCGGCGGCACAAGCGGTCCAACTACGGATGACCGGCAATACGGAGGTCGCGACGAGATGCATCCGATATCGCTTTTTGTCGGTTCCATATCAGATACGTCACGCTCATCCGTGACACTCGTATGGCTTCCCACAATCCAATTCGCCCATTCAGTAGTTCCATCTTCAAACATCGATGCATGGACTCCACCATATTCGTGTCGTGTATGCCATACGTTGCAGCACCAGGCATCCTGCTGGTGGCCCATCTGCAGGCGTTGCGAATAATGAAGGAACTGTTATAGTGGAAGAATGGCTGATCGTTAGTACGAATGAATTCCAAATTAGCTAAATATTTCCAAAAGTTGCACATGTACATCACGATGAAAGACGTCTGAATGAAGTGGATTGGGGAACACGTTTGATAACATTTCTAATTACATGAATTCGACATAAGAAATGATGTGCGGAAGGAAAGACGTTATGTGCTGCGTTCGTAATGGCCAGTGCACCATCGGACATGATGCACTTGAGGCCAGAAGCACCACCTACAAATTCCATAAACGTGAGGAGGAAGGTTCTGACGTCAGTCTCCGTCTCTCGCCAGAGAAAAGCAATGGCAACCGGCAGACTTTTGCGACAGCCATCGACTATAAGCAGTTGATATAGAAATACTGTTGGTTAGTGGAGAAGGTGCTATCAATAAGCAAAAAGTCGGGAAACCGGGAGTACAGTTCCAGCATCTCGGGTGTGGAGCAGACGAATTGGGTAATCCGATTGTTGTCGTCGTGCAAACGCCGGGCTCGCCCTCGCTGGTTAAACTGTGATTCCAAATCCAGTATATATCCTAAAACAGTGCATTTTAAGCTACCTGATCAAAAAACACGTTACCTGGATTGTTGCGCCTGAACATGTGCCTCGCTCGAAGGTCGCCGAAGTCCGCGTTCGTCAGGTATTTTCCGAACTTCGATCGGACGTAGAACCGGATGTTGAAACATCGGCTTCTGCATTCAAGCATCGGCCTGATTATCTCCAGCTCTTCCGGCTCCAACCGACGGTTTCTACTGAACCACTTTAATGCTTCATCTCCCAGAAGCTCGTGGTTATGCATCACGTGGAACCTGGTTATTCTGAACGAAGTCCTCAGCCTACCAACATTGAAATACGCCCCGCAATGTGTGTGATCCAATAGTCTTCGTCTTTTGCCTTCGTTAGGATGGCGGGCAAACCGTTTCCGGTGGCATTGATACTGTATCAGTGTCTTCTCGCCGGAGGCATTCGCTTTCGACGTTCGAACACTGTAGTATGACCTGGAGATTCTCTCGAACTGCTTGATGTAGTGCACCAGTTCGTGGGCGTTGCTATACAGGCGGCTGCTCACACCCGCAACAAACTGACTGGCAACGCTAGCCGTCCTACACTGTGCGTCATTTTCAAAGTCGTCGTCGAAGGGTCCAGCGTTTGAGCCTTCCAGGTAGCCGCAGCGACGTTCCCCATTGGTCGATTATCCTTTCATCCCATAGGACCAGGAAACTGTAACCCCCACCGGAATCAGGGCCCCAGACACCATCAGAATGGTCAGTTCCGGTAACTTAGCCACGGTAAAATTTCACAATACTGACAAGCTCGTTAGTAGTATAAATTACAATGCAGTTGTATATTTACATGTTCTCAACTTGTGGCGATTGCATCAGCCTAGTTAACATTTATGACGTTTTAGACTGCGTAATCGTGCGCGTAAACATGTATCCTCCTTAGTTTTCCGATGAGCAAATATTCAATAATGTAGGGCTGTATATCAACGAAAATATCAGAACAATTTGTAGAGGATATACACGGCTACCGTCTGTAGCGACCAAATTATGCATAAACTGGCGAAATAAATGCTGAAATCGTGTTATACAGCTTCGCTAACCTATCAAATCTTTAACAAGTTTGAGGAAATCGATTTTTGCCATATTTAACGTTGCTCTGACGGACGCTTTTTCAGTTGACATATAAGTGACGGGAATGGCCAATGTATAGCCTAGTTGTAGCGTGCACGGGTTCGAATTCTGTTTGCTCCACCATTCGTACTCGCTCCGGCGGTACTTATACTGTAATTGGAACTATACAGAGAAGATTGCGATGGCCAATGCGCCATGATGATAGGGAATTTAAAGCTTTAAAATGATTATGCGCTTGTACATCTACGGGAAGGGTTGTCTGTATTCCAACGTCACTTGCAACTTATTTTAGATTTGGATGGAACCCCAAGGCACACGTTTGCGCAACATTGCTTATGAGATTTATTTGTGTGCGTTTTCCTTCATTTCTTGCTCGTAAGACATTAGCAAGCTGCCACATTGCTTACGTAGCCTTTATTAACTATGGCGGCACACACGGAATAATCACTTTAGCTGTGAATGCTACGTGGTAACTCGTTTTCTGCACGCGCCATACTGATTCAATTTCTAGGCCGAAATATAGTTCAAAACAGTTTTTGAATAAATATTGGGAACAGAATTTGACTTTTTACTAACTCTTTCATATATCGTGAAGAGAAGTGTTTCAGTAAACGGAACAAAATTTGACTGTTATCATTTTCTCCGAAATTATGACGTCCAAATGCGTTGACTGTGGCTAAGGTGTCACCTCTCGGCCATCCAATGCGCCGTCTGCGGGAGTTGGATGCACATAGGGTGCCGTAACATTGGTCAAGATCTCTACCACTGTCTTTAGCACACTGCCTCCATGGGCGTAAGCTTTCAATGCGACCCGTGTCTAGCAGTGGTTAGCAACAAAAAAGTGATGAGCTTACACGTACCCACTGCTCCTGCACAACCTCTGTCTAACTCTGACTGGGAAACTCCTGTTTCATCTATGTGCCTGCCCGGGTCTGGCTACTCTACGCCCAAGGGGCAAAGAAACCGCGCCTCCCCCACAACGTTGGTAGGAACACTGTTGCCTGTCGGTCTTGGCAATCCAGATCAAAGTGGAAGCCGGATCACCTCTTCCTCAGAGGGTGCACTACTAACGCACGGTAGTGTCTGCAAAAAGCATTTGGATGAATCGATGATATCACCACCGCCACAGTATTAAATGCGTTGCGCTCCACATACATTTGTCATATTTTGTTGATGTTATTTGTGCCATGAGCGCGTTTTAGCTGAATATTCCCTCTTCTAGGGTGTATAACGTGCATTGTTGACTTGACTTTTCGTTGGATCACGTCAGGCTTGTACACCACAACTGATACGAATAAAATGAGTTAAAACATCAAAGGTAAATTTCAAAGGTCTAGGTTAGCTTAGTGAATAGGTCAGGTGGTTGGTTTGGAAAAGGCCAAGGACATGTCAGTGGAATGTTCCCCAACAGCGGTTACTGTGATATGAGGTCAGGGTAGAGAAAATCTGGACACATCGTATTTGTGCACAAAATTCTGGGTTCTGGAGCTGGATAGTGATCACTTCGGCTGTTGCTAATAAGCGACATTTTACCGCTCGTGTGTGGCATCCAGATACGCAGTAAATAGGCTAAAACATTGATAGGTATTGAGCTGGTGGTTAAAATCAACTAAATGTGCCAACACGGCGCTCATCACTGTTGTCGTCCTACCTCCGCACAGCTAAGTCGGTCTATGCGCACGGATTCTCCCAGAGTCTCCTGGTAGTTCTTCGATATATCTTGCTCGACATGAACAAGAGAAGGAGTATACATAGAGAGTAGTACTTGACCAAGGAAGTCTGTCCTAGAGTTGCAGCCTTACGAATATCGTTGAAGTAACTCTTTGCCGTAAGCCAGCTGCGTAGTAAATATGGTTTATGTCACCGCATAGCCTTCTAGACGTTGCCTGCTCTATTCCAACTAACTTATTTGACAGGATCAGTTATGTGCAAAATGGTGTCGAGTGGCGATGGGGTCTCCCATATGACCCTTCCTTGCCGACATCTTTCTCGCAACGTTGAATGTTGTCTGGTCCAACCGGTTAAGTGCTTCACTAGATTTCTACTGAAGGTATATAGATGATACTTGTTCGCTGCCATACTTGTACTGATGTGATTTTTCTACTCGATCAGTGCACACTCTTCAATGAATTTCACAAGTGAAATCAAAACGAAGGCAAGTTGGGTTCCTAAACAAAACGCTGAATAGGCAATTCGACTCACATGAAAGAGGCATCTTCAGGAAAGCTATGTGGGTTAGCCAATCCAAACTCTCTCTGAGTTTGTGTTTTGAAGTACAAACGGAGCTTAATGGGCTGCTTGTATCGCTGGTTCATCAACAGTTGTGGTACGAAAACACTCGAAGTTGGAAGAAACAAGTTGTCAAAACTTTGCTTTCAAAGGGTTACCCTGCTTCTTTCATCAAAAACCACGCTATGGTCTAGAAGCACATTAGGACAGGTACAATAATGGAGTTATTGCAAGTTTCGTTTACGAAAGATATCACCTTCGATGTCGTGGGCAGGAGACTTTTCACTGCTCATCTTCATGTTCTTGCAAAGAACACACCCATTACTGCTTAACATATTAAAAAGGACTTCCGGCAAGTCCGAATCGAGTGTTGTATATCAGTTAACTTGCACTTGCGGTGCTAAGTACCCCGGGCACGTAAATAGGAGTCTGTCGGTACGGATAGCTCGGCACTGCCCGGAGTCATTGGGAAGAGGTACGGTTATGAAAATCAATAATTCAAACTTGGTTCAAAGTAGGTACCACATTCTAAGGACGACTTCAAGGTTTACCATAACGTACCAAAACGATAGGCGAAAAAACTGAGGAAACACTTCTTGTAGACGGTTGCAATGATTGCGATCAGTCTAACACAGCCGGAGCTATACAAGCAGAAAGTGCTTGTACTTCTCACTGCCACAGCCCTAGTGAGAAATTGTTCAATTGCAGCACTAAGGGCATACGAGTGTGTTGTTTTGCAACCGTTTCGGGCGTGTCTGTGAGCCCTTTCGCGATGTTTGTCACCCGAGTCAATCGTTTGGAGTATAGGACGAATATACTAAGCCTGTTCAAACCGCATCAACCATTCCCATTTCAGTTTTCGGTAGCGTACTGTTGTCTCTACCAGTCTCGTAATCGTACTTGCTTGATGTGATTTAGAGAAATCTCTTTGCACATTGATAAATCGTGCCAGTTATTCCGATGTTGTGTTCGCCACATGCGTTACAATTTATCTTGTAGATGATACAGTTCTGACTGACTTGTTTGATTTTGTCCTTCGGTGTAATCCTTTCAAAGCATCATTCGGTTTGTGAGCTGGCAATATTCTATTTGGTCGTAGTAAACTCGCAGTAAATTCAGGCGTTATTAATGTAGGGAACCATTACTTGTTTAGCTACCTGTTCTTATGTCTGATGAAATTACTTATACACTTGTTGTACTGCAATAGTCGGTATGGACTGCTCTCTTCCTTCTTTTAAATTCCGCCAAGCTACAGTGATTCGTTATCGGAGACATTGCGAGACTCATGTAATTGAACAATGATATATTACATGTAAAAAAGCGATTGCTTTACACGTCCCGTAGGATGGTTGAAGTGAAAGTAAATATAAGTGTAAATCGTCAATTTAAGCGTCTAGTGAATGCAAGTGCCCCTTATTCATCTAAACGTTCTAGAATGTGTACTGAATTGTTACTGTAGAGTAATATGGGAAGTAATATGGGGAAGGTATGTCTTAAGAACAAGAGCAACGACCAACGCTTACTCGTGCGCCGCTTTCTTGGACTGGGGTAATTGATGAATGCATTTGTAATATATCCGAAAATATATTCCACAACAGCAGTGTGTAAATAGTGAAGCACAAAAGCTGAGAATGAGCACCGTTTATTTTTTCGCGTTTGTTTGACGTAGACATCTCTGATTATATAGCGTAATGTAGGTGGATAAGCGAATCATCCAGACGTCTTTTGAATATCGTTAGCGTGGGGGAAGAAACAACGTATGTGGGAAGAGCGTTCCAGTGTTGGCACACATGAAGGGAAAAGAAATTCTGGCGGGATTCCAACCGGCTGTATTGTGTGCCCAGCTTTAGCTGGTGTCCTCTGAGTGTGGTATTGTTATACAGCTTTAGTGGGTGACGACAACAATGGTTTGGATTCCTGAGGATCATATAAGTCATTGTCAAGTCGCCACGCAGGCATCGATATTGTCCACTGTAGACCCCGAGGGTTTTCAGCCTCAATCGGTAGGGGAGATGAAACAGGCCCTTTAGGTTCTTGGTCGCCCTTCATTGTGGCAGTTCAAGAGCGGTAAGGTCTTGCTTTTACCTTGGCTGCCAGGCATGGATGGCGTACTCAGAATGAGGCCGAATGTAGGTGTTAAGCATCTGAGAAAAGATGGAAGGATCGAAGCGCCCGAATGCCCTCCGCAAAGGGCCAACGTTTTCGTTAGCTTTTTTGGAGGCTTTCTCAGTCTGACGGGAACAGCCCAGATCTTCCTGCACTACCACTCCTAGATCGCATTCCGTTGTAGTGCGCTGCAATATTTAATCACCCAGTCTGTATTCGCAAGTGGCTTTATGGCGTATGCTCAACACTTTGCGTTTTGTAGCGTTGAACTGAAGCAGGTTCTGAGTCGACCATTCGTAGATCCTGTCAAGATCATCCTGAAGTGCTGCATTGTCGCTGGTTGTTCTAATGGCTCGCCATTTCTTGAGATCATCAGCGAAGAGCAAGGAGTTGGAGGTGATTACTCTCGCGAGATCGTTTATGTAAATCAAGAATAGTCGTGGACCAAGTACTGAGCGCTGGGGCACTCCGCAGTTAACGTCGATTGGGTCAGAGATGACGCCGCGAACTCTTACATTCAGATGTCCTTGAAGCAAGAAGTTACCTATCCAACCGAGGATTGGGTCACCAATCCCACAACACTGCAGCTTGTGAAGGAGGCTAGGGTGGTTCAGACGGTCGAAAGCCTTTGAGAAGTCCAGATATACTGCGTCAACACCTACGCCGCTGTCAACGGTCTCAGTCCAACTGGATCTAGCAAGCAGCAAGTTTGAAGTGCAAGATCGGTTCTTGCGAAATCCATGTTGTTCTTGTGCTATGATATTGCGTTCTTCCAGAAAGTTCATCCGCGCTTGGGCAACAATCGCTTCCATGATTTTGGAGAGCACCGGAAGTAGTGTTATCGGGCGATAGTTGGCCGGATCTGTACGACTTCCCCCCTTATGGATGGGAGTGACGATTCCCTGCTTCCACATTGTTGGCACCCGCATCTCATCGAGGCATCGTTAGAAGAACTTGCAGAGTGGGTCCGCCAGGTTTGCTGCAGCCAATTTCAACGCTTTTGGACGAATATTATCAAACACCGGGAGAGGTATGCTCGCGAAGGGCAATTAACCTTTTCATAACATCTGCAGTCGTAAACGTGCTGTGGTTTGAGTCAAGAAATGTGGGACAGCTTGATGAGCAAGCACAAACACTACCTTGTGACCTGAAGCTGAATGCGATATGATCAATCTGAGGCAATGCTTCAGTCCGTGAAGGATGACGCCAAGTAGTGGAACGTATATTCGTATGCCTGCAGATGGTGCTCGAAAGAAACAGATGATTGCCTTCACACAGAGAGAGATCTCTTCATCTCCATTACATGAACGGTTCTAATGGAGCCTATGGTGACTACCGAGGTGCCTTTCACATGATCATAGACGACCGACGCAAAACAGCGAAGCGGAAGTTTGCTTTGCGATTCGACACTTGAAATGAGTTAAGGCTGCCGGCTTAGACGGATATCCTCCGAAACTTTTCAAGTATGGCGTTGAAGCTAACTTCATTGTGCTCCCAAATCTGGCATGCAGAAAAGGCGCCTTCTTCCTCGGATGAGTCAAGCATTGTCCACGTTTTAAGTATGGTGCTCGCACTTCATGCACCAATCACTAGCGGATTAGTCTAGCTTCGATTACTTCCAAACTATTAGCATCCATGCTACTTCGTAGACTATCCCCGATTCATAAATAGTACGACGAAAAAGAACAAGCTGGCTTCTGCCCCGTCAAATTCTTAAACACAGCCACGACAAGGCTGTCCTATGTCCACGTTTCACTTCAAGTTAGCAATTGAAATTGTCCTATCGAGAGCTCTGAAAGGTTAGCAAAATTCTGGGCTGCAGCTATTACTGCAGAAGCAAGCGAGTGACTTGGAGTATGCTGATAGTGTAGCCTTACAAGCTGACAACTCTCAGAGTATACAAACGAATCTGGATCTTCTGACGATTGAAGAACCTAGGTACAAAATGTGCTTCGCCCTGTCGAAATGCAAAGTGCTGCTCCAGGAACGGAACTTGCCCGTTCCGTGTTCACTCTTGAAGGTGCACCACTTGAACGTGTTGATAGCCTTGTATCCCTGGACAGCTGCGTGTCTGCTGGTGGCGCTATCAGCAAGGAAATTTTTCTCCGCATCACCAAAGCCCGGTCTGCGTTTGTCAACCTGCAACACTTGTGGCGTCGTCGGGATGTCTCCCTCTTGGTAAAGGGTCGTGTTTACAATGCTACAGTTCGCGCAGTGTTGCTATATGGAAGCGAGTTGTGGCTAGCTCGCGTAGATCGCACGCACCGGCGCTAGGTCTTGGACAATGTGTGATTGAGGAGGATTGCTAGTGTGTGGTAGTGACAACGTAGCTGCAACGGTAAATTCAGAGATCATGTCTTGGGAAATGCGAGTCTTCTATTGAACAAGCTGGTTTTGCTGAGTTCGTTAAGGTGACTCGGTCACGTCCTGCGTATATCGTTGCTTCATTGTGTTCCTTTCTCCAATGCAAGACCCGGTTGGAAGAGACAAAGCAGCGGTCAGCGAGCACATATGAAATCGTCGACATCACGTCCTGCCGCTGTTGGATCCATACGTCGGCCTGTTTGGGAACCAAAGGATGAGGCGTGCCGTTGGCTGAAAACAATCTAGGATATGGCGCGCAATCGAGACCAGTGGAAGATCAGCGTACACACTTGTTTAGATTCAGATTTTTACTGCCTAACAACTGAAAGTTTGTTTTACAGTTGCATAAGCAAGATCGTACGCTAACAGTCCTAAAGAAGCCCAATTTCATTGAACTACTTTTCAAAGGTGACAATGTGATGAAGGTCGCTGAGAAACGCATAAGTGCCTCATTGAAAAGAGCATACAACAAGGTGGAATTGCGGCTGCTCATCTCGACTAGACCTACATTAATTTAAAGCAATTAGTTCCCTTTAGCAATTTGAACGAGGCGGTAAGAAGACGAAAGCTTTTAGATGCATACATTTCTTATTATCTCCTCAGTACTATTAACAATAACCGATATGCAACTATATAAACAATTATGGGTGTGACCAAAAAATCTTGAGGTGTGAAATGAATCTACGCTAATGTGTTCGATTAAGACACCGATGACAAAGCAGTGCATGTCCCACTTTATACAAATTTACCTGTAGCTGTGGGGATGGCTACGTCGGGTGCACTGACCGAAGTCTAGGTGTCAATCAATGAACACATCCCAAAATGGTTACGCAGCCGCATGAGATCTGCGACGACGGAATCAGTTGACTCTGGAAACCGAGCTATCACAACAGTCACCAGCTGGCTACTGGTCAATGAGTCAATCCTGATGAGTCGTTCTCAGTCCTAATGCGCGGTCAGCAGCCTCAAATCCTTAGGCTATTGGAGGCTATGATTATCGATTGCGAAAAACCACCGCAGCTGACAGTGGCCCTAAGCCTGCTAACTGTGATCACCATTTGTTCCAATGTTGCATATTTATGTGATGGTTAAGAATGCACGAAATGACGGCGTCATCTCACAACCTATGTCCGCTGATTTTTATGTTTGAAACCATAAATGGAAATGCTTGTTTCGAATCAGAACGCGTAGAAGATCAATCACGCTTCGAATAGTGCCTCTGCGCTACACAACAGTTCACACATGATGTCACGTCGAATGGTGACGAAAAGACTGCAGAAAAATTGTTGAACTCAGCGATCACTAACTTCCATACTTAAAAAGGACTAAAGGGCGCCTCCACTCACAGTTACCATACTCAAGTGATTTGCTGGTCTTTGTGAGTGTCGGGTAGGTGAAGTCCAACGCACTAATAGGGGACATGCAGGCCGCATTTCCCCGTTTTGTCGAATGCAAAAACAGCATCTATCAAATAAGCAGGCGAGCATATAAACTTAATTGACTTGAATTCCGCTGGTTGTATTAATTTGTGGCGCAGAGAATTTCTCCAACAAAATATCTGTGTTGAGACTCTTGAAATCACGTAAGGTACTACACGAAGTTTTCTCCTAAATCAATTCCTTCAAGTATTCGTAGGAGCTGTTTTATAACTTCAGCTTTGTGATCAAAATGATCATGAATGAATCCGTAATGCTTTCTGTTGGGCCAGTAGTTCTGTTAGATGACCGACTAACAAACCTGGGGTACGCGTATGTCATGACCCTTATGCGGTCTGAGACAGCTGTCATGAGAGCGTTTAACGCTGCACATTTGCGCATGTGTTGCGCGCCTTCAACTTGCAAGACAGTGTTATAGAACTGGGTCCGAACACCACTAATTTTCGAGAACGGTGAAAAACGGCTAGCAAGTGCTGTTCGGGCTATTGGTCTGCGCAGATGTATTTTATATATTGATGAACTAGGCAGACAGGCTCAATGCGTGCGCATTAGTACGACTGTGTATCACTTCAAAGCCTCAATCATCAACTGATCGATCGAAAGTAAACATGCTATAGTGCTTCCAGTGCAGGGATACGCAGGATGTAATGAGTCGAAGCGAAATGGAGGAACAGATTTCCAGCTCTGGTTTAGAAAGTAGGATTCCTCCAATGGAAGCACTTCTTAACTATAAGAAGCAAACAGTGAGTTAGTCGGGCGAAGCGATTGTAGCCTAAGTAGAGTAAAACGGCTGTTGGGTCAGCAAGGGACAAGGCAGAGCAACAGCAGTAGGCCGACACGCAGCACCAACGCTTCGTTGTTGCCATCGCAACTCCTGCTTGGACTGTGTATGTCGCGAGGTTGCGCGCACCTATGCCGGTTCAAACTGATAAATTCGGCATTGCAAGGCAAACGCGTAACGCTTTCCGCCAATGGTTGAGTCAGCAATGAATCATGAGTTTAAAGTTGGGATTTGTAACTTGGTCGTTGGTTTACAAAAGTTGGCACCCAATTACGTAACAATTGCTGAGACTGTTTGAGCTGTAGACTTGTTTAAGAGACTGATGCGCAATGGATTGCTGTGCAAAAAAATAACGGAAGCCGAACGTAAAACTGAGGAGCAACTGATTCAATCAGAAACTGTTTATTTAATCGAGAACCAGTGGTATAGACATCGCTCACCAGTGAGGGAGCACAAAACGACAGAAGCATGGAAGGATGTACATACGGATCAGGCGGGTTCAATGCCTACCCGATAGGTGGTGGTGCGGTAAATACGAGTTAGAAAAGCTTGAGCAACATGTGTGCCGTTCATTTCATGAACTGGCTCTCGTGTTCAGTGAGGATTTTCGCCGACTGCTTCGCATTTAGGAAGAGGGAGCGCACTTCTTCGACATCCGATGGCATTACCTCATCGCGCCCGCCAAGTAGAGCCAAACGAGAAGCCGGAGTCAATAACTGAACCGCGTATCTGTATGGGAATAGTTTATAGAGTATGCAAGTGAAAGTTAGACTCAGCAACAATGAACAGAAAAGCTTGTAGAGAAAAAGGAGGCAAAATGTCAGGAGCTCCAAATGGTAATACTGATCAACGAAGAAAACAGGGATGAACACGTACAGAAAGTAGGAAGATCAAATCATTGAGTGCAGGGAAAGTGAGACAACTATTGGACTTCTTGCCATGTAAATGCAACACGATGGATTGTCCGGGGTGTCACGAAGGAGTAGCACCTCTGGTAGGGGAGGTGTCTTACCCTTCGGGGTAGTCCGCCTATCTTTGGTTTCCACCTGTCACACAGTTCTCACCTGTGACTCCAAAAAGCAGCGGCCACATCCCGGTCAACCGTCAGGCAGGTGGGTTAAACCAGGTGAGGGTAGCCGGGAATACTATTTCCAGTGACTTTGTACTCGCATGCAACGTCAGTCCTGACAAGTGGGCGGAAGTGATCGACCCTTGATCCAACGGCCAGAAGTTAGGACAATTTCCCAGATCACTGTTGCCTTGCAGGTAGCTTGGCTGTGCAAAGGTTAGAGGAGAACCCTCGAACAAAAGCCGGATGAGGTTGGGGTCCTCATTCGTACCCATAATCCCCACCAAACTTCATGACATGTCCGTTACCCGCGATTCTTCTCATGCTACGGCGTCCTCGGTAGGCGACGCGCTCTACGCTAGTGGCAAGAGTGACAAGTAAGCTAGCTGGGTCTCTCGATCCACGGAAGCCATTACTCATTGGATGCTGGAAGGTCGGAACCCTGCTGGATGTCGGCAGCCAAACGTTGACAATGCGCACGCTACATGACTACCAGATCGATATAACATGCCTGTCAGAATCTCGGATATCTGGTTTTGGCTCTCGACAAATAAAGTTCCTGGTGTAGACACTTCATACTGGCTTTACCACAGTGGGCCGGAAGATAATTCTAGCAATCAAGGGGAACACATGGCTCTCAGTTGCCAGGCACACGACGTTCCTTTCGTGTTAAAATAGCAGCTGCTCGTTTCAAAGGTCCCCCGATGAATTTGACCATAATCTCTGCTTACACACCAACCCTACGCTCAGTTGAAAAGAACAAAGACGGTTTTACGATATCCTACAGACGGTGGTGAATCACGTTCTAAAACGCGACATCTACATTACTGCTGGGGACTGTAATTCACGAAATGGGCTAAGGAACGATCAGACCCGTCATATAGTCGGGAGGTGCAATCTTGGAGACCGCTTTGATAATAGAGACCACTTGCTCAGCTTCGTCAACATCGATCGGTTGTGCATAACCAATCCTCGTTTCCAGCATCCCAGGAAGCATCTTCTTACATGGTAACCCAATGATGGCCGCACAGCCGGTCAAACAGATTACATCTTAATCCGATCCTAGTAGATGTCCTCCATCGATGACTGCCGAGCGTATAGAGACGCTGAAATGGGCAATAAAGATGGTTCGGACTACGTACTCCTGCGCGCCAAATTCAGTCTCCGCTTAACAACACACTGGAAGACCTCCTCCACCAAAGCGTATCAACACCGCCCTACTAGAAAATACTGACTGCTGTAATAGAAGCAGAAATTTCTGCCATTGTACCACGTTTCTTACTTGCAGAAGATGAGTCTGTCGAGACTCGTTGATATGGGCTAAAATCGTCCGTTCAACGCGCCGCCTTAACTACTCTGGGCTCTACCGCTAAGACTGTAAAGGATTGTGTTACAGGGATAGCACATCCCTGCCAAACACACCGGCGTTCAAGGAGCCAGTAAACTATGGGGCCTGAACAACATGGTCGCTATGCAGACATCTAAACTACTCCGTTCAGAACGGAGCTCGCCCTACGGAAACTGACGACAAGGGCCCACACATCTACACAGATCATAACGGAGTTGTCCTCAGTAAGAACGAGGCCAACATATACCGCACATTTTCCACTGAACTCGCCCCAGTGTCACCATCGTATCTACCGGGCTCTCCTCAATTCAACACTCTGCCTCGTGAGCTGTGTTCATGCCAATGCCTTAGCAACTGAGCACACACAGCAACTGTGATGTGTCCAACATCTCAATAGCATCGAACTCACCCCATCTCAACCCGGAGATAGGACTACTACATAGCAACTCATATACCAACAAACGTACGCCTTTCCTTATAGTTTAAGCATTTACTGCTGTTGCAGCGAGCTATATATATATATATATATATATATATATATATATATATATATATATATATATATATATATATATATTCACAGTCTGTTAACAGACATTGTGCCATCAGAACCATGGCAGAAGAAAAAGGTGAAGAAGATGGGGACACTAATGTGATTAAAAAATATGGGAAACGAATTTTTTTGGTTTTACACACGCCATTTTGTATTTTTTGTTTTGTTTTGTGAGTTTTTGTGTGTATCAAAGGGATGGTGAAATTGCGGAACAACATTGCCGCCACTGATGTCTGTTGCGGGCCATGACGTCCAATGTTTCCAACCACTGCAATTCAGCATCTCGTGGTCCCCAACCTGGAAGGCGGACTGGTCCGACTGCTGCCAAACTTGAGGTCGCCTTCTTCATACTCCTTCTCCACGTCATCGGCTGTCCACCGCGGCACTTTTTCCAATCGCTCCCTGGGAGTGCAAATAGCGCTCGACGTGGAAGGCGATGGGCTGGCATGCGCAGAACATGCCCGAGCCAGCGCATGCGATGTCGGAGAATAACGTCTTGAAGACTGGCACTATTCGCCCCAAGCACGCGGTACCTCACCTCTGCGTTGCTTACGTGGTGTTGCCACCACACCCTAGCAATCCTTCGTAGACAGCGATTATCAAAGACTGATAGCCGCTTCATATCTTCCGAGCGAATAGGCCAAGTCTCACAGCCGTACAAGAGTACTGCACGGACGGAAGCATTGTACACCCTGCCCTTGAGCTTGAGACTGACATCACGACGACGCCATAGATGTCTCAGTTTGATGAATGCAAGGCGGGCCTTTGCAATCCGTTGTGAGACTTCATCTCCAACACCGCCACCAGCCGTGATGCAACTCCCTAGGTAAGTGAAGCAAGGGACTTGCTCCAGAACATGTCCAGCAATGGTGAGCGCGGGTTCAGGCACCTGCCAATCCTGGAGCAGCGTTTTACATTTTCCCGGAGTGAAGCACAGGCCGTACTTAGACGCCTCCATCGCCAAGCGGTCCAGAGCGCTCTGGACGGATTGTGGGTCGTCCCCCAGCAAGGCGATATCATCGGCGTAGTCCAAGTCCGTGAGTCTGTCTCCAGGGAGTAGCTCAACACCGCAGTCATGGACACCTTCCAGTGCACTTTGGAGAACATCTTCGATGGCGAAATTGAAGAGGAAAGGTGAAATAGGGCAACCTTGGCGAACACCGCTGGTCACAGCGAATGAAGAGGAGTGCGTGCCGTAAGCCCTAACTTTGCCCGACGTGTGACTGTAAAGTACTTTCAGGATGGTTACAAACTTGTCGGGCACACCTTTCTTCAGTAAACAGTTCCACAACGCAGATCTATCTACTGAATCAAATGCCGCTCGGATGTCCAAAAACACTACAATTGTTGGCCGCCGGTGGATGTGACGAAGTTCGAGAACTTGCCGAAGCGTGAAGATGTGGTCGATGCAGCCACGGCCTGGACGAAATCCAGCTTGTTCTTCTCGGGAAAACTCCTCTCTAGTCGTTGAAAGCCTGCCAAGTAGGACCGACACGAAGATTTTGGATGCGACAGAGATTAGGGAGATTCCGCGGTAGTTGCAGCAATCGTCGCGGGAACCCTTCTTGTGAATCGGGACAATGACCGATTCTCCCCATGAGCTCGGAACCTTCTCCTCAGTCCAAACTTTCGTGAATAGCGATAGGATTTCGCTGATAAGTACACTCCCACCATCTTTGAATAGAGCTGGTGGTAGGTTGTCGGGACCCGAAGCTTTGTGGCGTTTCAAAGATTGGACTACATTTCGAATCTCTGCTTCATTTGGGGGGGGGGCTGTGGAGACAGGCCAAGCATCATACATTGGGGCTGGAGGTGTCGCAGGGGACTGTGTTGGGTGGTTGAATTGAAGAGCGAAATGCTCTGCCCAGCGACCCAATCGGCTGCGAAGGTTGGTGATCTTCGTGCCGTCTGCCTCGCAAATCGTCTGGCTGATAGCGTGGAAATTGCAACCAGTGGCCCTGATGATGTAAATCAGACGGCGGAAGTTGCCAGCTGATGCAGCGGCTTCCATCTCACCAGCTTGTTTTGACCACCAAGATTCACGATCAGAGCGAAGGCTTGCTTTCAGCTGTTGCGTAATAGAACGGCGGTGTTCGTTGTACTCTGCGCCAGCAGGCACCGCCCGTCGACGATCCAGCAATTCTGATGATCTTCCCGAGATCCAGCATTTGGGAGTGGAGCGAGGGAGGCCACAGCTGGACAAACCGGCCGACAACAAGGCTTGCTGGAGACTTGACCAGTGTTGATCAACATCCAGAGTGTGAGAGAGAGGGAGCTTTTCGCGAAGCTTTTGTTGATAATCTCTCTTCACCATTGGGTCCTCCAACTTGTAGGCGTTCAGTCGGGTGTGTTTTGACCTAGGCGAACCACCAAAACGCATGCAAACGGTCGCACACACCAGTGCATGATCGGTGTCGACGCATGTTGACCAAAATGATCGGCAGTCGCGTACACTGCCGCGCCACCTGCGACTTATAGCTATGTGGTCAATCTGTGACCAGCGCTGGGTTGATGATGGGGGGCGCCAAGTGGCGTACTGGCGTCCAGGATGACGAAAGCTGGTGCTGGAGAGGAATAGTTGATGATCAGCACAAAGACTGAGCAGTCTCTCTCCATTGTCTGAGCGAACATCATCATATCCATGCGGTCCTCCGAGGTGGCGCTCACATGGCAGCAGACGACCGACACGCGCGTTGAAGTCACCTGCCAAAACAATGATGTCTGTTTTAGGAGCCCTTAGGAGCAGCTCATGAAGGTTCTGGTAGAACTGGTCTTTGACGATGTCTGAGCTACAGTCAGTGGGCGCGTAGGCAGAGATCACGAAGAGAGCACGCTTTTCGACTCGACATCTGCTGACCTTACAAGAGCCATGGAGCCTCATCGCACAAAGGCGGCTATTGATCGGAATCCAATCAATCAAAGCAGTCTCGGCTCTAGCGCTGAGGGCGATTCCAACACCAGCTTGCCCAGATGCGGCAGACTCGGCGTCACCAGAGAGGCGGAGATGGAACCGGGTGCGTGGATGAAGCGGTGACACCAGCTGGTAGACCGAGTTAGAGTCCTGGAGTCGTGTTTCAGTCAGGCAGCAGATATCAATTCCAAGGGTCTCTAGCGTGCGTGCAACTCCAGCTTGCTGACCGATCTGCAGTAATGTGCGTACGTTAAAAGCTGCAAGTTTGAACTGCGTTCCGGGTTGCAGGAGCGAAGATAGGCGACTTTGGGGCCGGCAACTCTCTGTTGAGTACTGTGTGGTTGAGTTGGCAGAAGTCACGGGAACAGGTTCATCAGTGTAGGTGGGATTGATCGTTGTAGAGGAATCAGGTAAAAATGGGTGTGAATGGGACACGGGAAGAGTAGGTAAAATGGTGGCGTGTGCTTGTGCAGTTGGCATAGTAACATGAGTGGAATGCATGGTAACAGCAAGACAGCGGGTGAAAGGTTGTGTTGTAAGTCCATGGTTCGTCAGTGGGCGAGATACTACCCGGTTGCCCAGGCCGAAGTAGAGGGTTGTCTTAGGGGGCCCCAACCCGAGCCTTTGATCAAGGATCTAACCTACAAGGCAGCAGGGCGATATGAGGGTATCGCAACCCGTTGGGAGCCGGTGACCAAACAAATGGTTCATACGCCTTTAGGACCGCATAGGACAAGGGGCCCAACGCACCCTTGAATTACAATGCCACTCAGAGAGAGGCAAGGGGCAGTGACTTTATTTAGTGGCGAGTCACATCCGCCACGTCACAGTGTTGTTAAGCGGACATATGTGGCTTTTTATAGGGAGAACGCTTGCCAGGCGAAAACCCACCACGTCCTGGAACACTGCCGCCGAACCATTCGCTGGAACAGGATGATCCCGAACCACCCAGCTGGCACCACGAGGAGGTTGTTCGGCAAGCCAGCGAGCTATAAATATGAAGTGTAGAAAACACGGTTGCCTTTGTTCAGTCAGTAAAAGTACTCTTGCTATTGGCCAGCCTAATTTCTTCGGGTTTCGGCACGGTTGCGCAGCATCTACGAGTTCCGTCTGCCTTCTCAGTTGCGAGTTCAAGTCTGACGGCTAAGCCCACTAGCTGTTCCAATTCGAATCGTCTAGGCTACTCTGCGCGTGGGAACTAACGTGTGAAAGAGTTCATCTGTTCCGATTAGGACAGTTGAAACCAAACTAGGACGTTTATGACTCATCGGATCACTGATGATACTATCCGGTTGTCCGCTAAAGCGAAAGAAGCAGGTATTACGAACTTTCCAGACTACCATCGCTTCAGGCGTGAGGCAACCCGCTCAGCAAGGAATGATCGTAATCGCTACTGGTCTGTTATCGCAGGCAACATGGAAGTTGCATCAAATTCTGGCAATCTGGGTCATATTTTCCGTCTCAGCCGTTTAGCTTCCGGCAAACGCCATTTACGACAGCCGACATTGTGCAATTCGGATGGCCAAATCATCCCCGATGCGGAAGGAAAACTTGCCAGATGAGTAGAGTACTTTAGCAACCTCCTAAACCTCCCACTACACACTACCGCACCGATTTCAGCATTAATCCAGTCAGGATATGACGTGGATTGCTCACCGTCATCTGCCAGAGAAATTGCAGACATTGTTCGTCGCCTGAAGAAAAAGAAAGCTCCTGGAGCGGACGGGATGTCAGCGGAAATCTACAAGTCTCGTCTACCAGCCCTCCTTGACCATCTGTAGGAGCTCTTCTGCTGGATATGGAAGACCGAAATTCGTCATTCCTCGTGAAGTATCTCAGTACTACTGCCATTCCCCAAGAAAGGTGACCGAACTGCGTGCAGTAATTATCGCGGAAATGGTCTAATCGGTGTGGATGTTAAAACCTTCCTGGGAATCTTGCTTTCCCACTTTGCCAATGAGAGGAACCTGCGAACGCACCACAATCAAGATGGCTTCCGTTCAGGCAGAGGTTGCACTGACCAAATCTTCAATCTACGTCGAGTACTCGAACACCGCTACCAGTTACAGCAGCCCACGTTTGTGTGCTTCGTTGATTTTCAAGCTGCCTTTGACTCGTTGACTGTGAAGCACTCTGGAGAATTCTACTTGTCGATGACGTGCCGGTTGAACTCGTTAAATTGATGAGATCATACTACCGTTGCAAAAAGGCCCGGATTCGGATCTATGGCGAAGAAACGAAGAAATTCGTCATCAATACTAGAGTCCGGCAGGGTTACCCACTTTCTCCAGTACTGTTCACATCGTAGTCGACTGGGTTATGCATCATGCGCTTGAGGAGCATGGTGATCTTCACTGGAGAAATCAGTGGATCCGTAGCTGTATGGAGCTAGCCACCGACTGCCGCGGTCGGGCAGCTGTAATCCGCGACATTCATGAAGCCGGCTCATCCTGTCGCAGGTGCTACCAGCAACAAAGTAAATTAAGAATGAACTATGATGAAGATAGTTAAGACGAACGTTGCAACTGCCCTTCAATAGTACTCCCAGTCCATCGCAACAAGACTGGACTTTAACGTGGTGCGACGGTTTGCGTACCTCGTCTACCCATTGAACCATACTGGGTGGTGCCCTCGGGCCACTTCAGAGTCACTCCTATCAAGCTGGTCAATAGTTAGAGGTCAGACGAACTCAGTCTTCTGGTCCTCCAAGTTGGTTTGGAAGAGAACGACGTCCATTTATGGACAACCGAAAAGTTACCACATCCGCTGCCCTGCGGGCAGACTTTTGTGATAAACTTTTTGGTTGAGGACCCTTATCATGCTCTTGGCTAGGTCTGGGCGCACTGGCAGTATCTCCATCCACGTACAACCATGACTATTTCACCAAACTTCAACCACATCCTGCATCGGCTGTCGTGCAGATGATCAAGGGTCACCTTATTTGCTACATACAGCAGGGCGGATAAGCGAAAACATGCTACTGCTGGCGCCTCCCTTCTTTCCTTTCTACCTGCCTCTGTTACTGACCGCCCAACTCCATTAATAGCCTTCCTTCTATAAAACCCAGCTTAATTGACAGCAGCCGTAGTGCCACTGCAGTTCTACAATCTGCAGCTACTTTCCGGCACCACACACTGGACAACAATCGCCAACAGCTCCTAATAAGACCACACTGTCCCGTTTTCTTGATTGAGTCCAAGGTTCGCACTCTAAGACAAATAGGTCAACAGAATGGGCTCGCACGTGCGCCGGACACCCTGGGTATGGATGTGTGCTGCGTATCAAAAACTAGGATGATGAATGGCCCTCATGGAATTGTATGAACTGGACCCAGTTTGTCCTCTTACTGTTGGTTGCACGCATCCGAAGAGGCTGATGCGGCAATCACTGGGTAAGCTGAGGTAGGCAACGCTCTCAGTCGCAAAGAGAGGGATTTTATCAATTCACTCATATTGGCAGCTGCACAAGCAAACATGGGAGCATAAGCACCGTAGTCAGATCAAGTATTGCAAAATCTAGGAGTGCTATCTTGAACGTGAGAGACCCGGCGTCATAAACAGGTATCTCTCGGTATGCAAGCTCGTGTTTACAAGGCCGAATGGCCGGCCATACTACCCTTTGGTAGTGAGACATAGCCCCTACGAACAGGGCTGGAAGTGAGAGACCAACCTGGCTAACTGGAGTGAATCAATTGCGGTGGGAATATAAAGGAGCAGTCACACCAATTGTGTTAACCACAGGGGCATTAGCCTAAAGCCGGTGGTGACAATATTACTAGCCACAATTCTCGTCTGTCGCCTCATTGCAGAACGGGAATTCCGGATTAAGGAAGAGCGAGCACGTTTCCGCTAAGGAAGGGGCTGTATAGACCACATGTTCACCCTGCGACAGGTGCTAGAGCAGTGCTCCGAATACAACAGACCGACTGTGCTTTTTGACTTCAAGAGCGTGTTCGACTCAGTCGATCGATGCATTCTGTTCAAAAGACCTGCGCGGAAAGTGTTCCCATGAAACATCTGAAGATTTTACGTGCTCTGTACTCGAACAATACAGGGTTTGCGGTGATTTGTCGAATATCTATCCGATAACAAGTGGCGTTCGTCAGGGTTGCCCGATTTCCTCATTTTTGTTCAACTTCGTCGTGTAATCCATCCTAGAGTGTTCACTTGAGGAAGCTTACGATGCAGGTGTTAAGGTGCTACATGGTTCAAGGCTAGTTACGCGCACGATATTGTCTTGCTGTTTAACGATGCTGAGGTAGCCTAGTCAAGTCTGAAAAACATCACTAGAGTCGTTCCCTCATTTGGTATACACTTTGCACCTTCAAAGCAGTGTTGTTACAGGACAACCAGCCATTTGATGACTCCTTGACCCTTGATAGCGAGGAACTCGAGGTAGTTGATCGATCCACTTGATAGCTGCATCAGCAAGCATGGGCGCATAAGCACTGAGCTCAGTTCACGTATTGCAAAAGTCAGAGCTGATCCTTTGAATCTGCGACAGGTGCGGTGTCAGAAAGGGGGTTCTCTCTGTTTGAAAGACTGTGTTTACAAGGCCACAGTGAAGGCCGTGCAACTCTATGAGAGTGAGGCTTGACCACTTCGGTCTGATGATCTGAGACACCTTCAAGTCTTTGATCGCTGTCGTCTACCAAGCATTGCGTCGTCGAGTGGCAGCATCGTGTCCGTAACGATGATGTGCGTAGGCAAGTGCTACGCAATGATACCCAACATAATTGCCTAGAACAACAGACAGCACTGAATAAGTTGTGTTGGCTTGGGCACGTTCTACGTATGCCCGATCAACGCTTACCGAGGAGAGCCTTGTTTGGTCTGCCAGATGTAGGGTAGCACAAAGCTCGAGGTGGACAAACATTGACTTGGCAACGGGAAGTGAGGTCGCTGACGACCAAACTTGGTGCCATCGATCCGTTTCGCCTTCCAGGCTACAGTCTACACGACTCTCTTTGTGCTTGGCTCGAGACTTTACAGGATAAGGATTGCAGTTGACATCTGTGGCATGCCTGTTGTGGTCTCCTAGTCGGAGTGCCTATTGAACGTGTGTTTGGTGCTGAGTTATCTGCTGGGTAATGGCTAATTATGACGCAGGGCAGTGAAAGCCGCAAGGAAGCTATCTCGCTGACGCCACCTTATTATTGCACGACAGCCGGCTGTTAGTGGTGGTATATTGTTGACAAGATTTAGGCGCCTTGACCCTGAATGTTTACTTAGGGCATCAAGGTTTACCGCTAAGTTCACCTTCACTCCCTTTATTAATCTTCGTTCTGTAATTCATCGTGGTTGTACGGCAGCGAAGCATCAGTTCAAACGGCTGATGTACTGCTACTGTTGATGACGATGGTGACTACTTCCATTATCGACACAACCGTTGACAGACATATCCTCTACTTCCTGCACTCGCGCAAGTAAGGTGTATTGCCGATAAGGCGACGCATTGCCGTCCTTGAATAATGATTGTGTAAAAGAACTCGGGATGACAACAGTGAAACGATTAACGGATGAGACCGCGAAGTAGTTCAAAAAATCTAGGGCGCCGAAGATCGGCGATGTAAGGGAACAGTAAACGTATAATTCACGGGGGAAAACAGATAGGCTTGCCAAGCCGTGGGCCGAGACAGATTCTTGTTGAGCAATTTCTCTCAAGTAAAGTCGGTAGGGAGTATAGCATTATTAGAAGCAAAACACATGCTTTAGAACGAGCGACACCCAAGAATGAAGCAACGCTCTGGTGCTCACAAATGTGATCAGTACTGAAGCGGTTAAGGCACCTGTTACAAAATAGGCACTCCGAATTCGAGCCACTACTGCTACCCAGATTTGGGAGCTTTGCTGGTGTTTCGGCCCGCACACAGCTGTCTGTGGTCGAATGTTAGTGAGACGACGGTACAGAGTACCAGTGCTGTCGATAGTTCATTGTTTTTTCTTGACAATCTAATGGGGGGACTCCAGGCGCTGGCTGGTGGACAATCTGCTCGAAAGCATCGTAGGTCGACGATCGGCGTGTGACCGTAAGACCAAAACAACATTCCAAACTAAATTGGCGTCTGAAGAGCTTAAATGACCGGCATGCATATTCATAGCCAAAGCAACCAGAAGCACATCAGTTGGTTGTATCACATAAAAGCGCACCAAACCTGCGGCAGAATATGCAAAGCTTGACTGTACGCAGCTTGTAGAAAGGCAATTATATGCTTTTACAGAAACCGGTGTCTCGCCAGCTCCAACCTACAAACTGGAGGGACAGGAGGATGACTTCGTCCGAAGTTTAGTCGTTAATGAACCTGGTATGAGTATCTCCCAAGGGGCCCCATGGCACCACACAGCATGATCCAATGGGTCGAAGAGGCAGGTAAGCAGCCGCAGCAATTTAAGCCCCAGCCTCGTCGCGACGAGACCGGAATAAACGGGCTACGTAAGCACTTAGTGTGTCTAAGCAAAATGAGAAACGGAAATGTGGTCGAATTATTAACTTGCCTCAAAGTTGTCTCTGTAGCGACAGTTGCAAGCAGTGCGTATGCCTGTTCCGACACCTTTAAACCCTCTGTTTGGGCGCGAATGCGAAGAATCTGAACAACATCATCGGACGAGTAGGGTAGCGTGCGTATTATCATAACACGATCCAACAAGTCAAGTGGGATACCATGAGACGAAACAATATCCTCCGTTCCTCTGGACGAAAAGTTTAGAAGAGAGAGAAAAGTAAAGCCGCAATATGCAGAGGCAATTAAGTTGAAGCGGATTTAACATGATTGGGCTCAGATCATTGCGACTTGACTACCACGACTAGCACTCATAGTTAAAAGGAGTGGTCAAATAAGCAGACGCAAATATCAATCTAAGTACATCAGATGGGAGAATCGAGGTTGGAGTATCGGCAATCGGTTTGGCATACAACGACAGTGTTTTTGTTGCCTCTATCAGTGTATGTGCGAGATCATCGTCACTCATATACTATAACAAACGAGAAACAAGTAACCATGAACTAGGAGAGGTTATATCTTAGGTTCTGGTACAAATTCGGAATGAGCGGCCGAGTGTATAGAAACGAAGTGATTAACCATAACGTCCGTAGTTGGATTCAGAGTGGCCGAGCAGTCGCTTATGTAGCGTGAGTGAGAATAGGTAGGGGCACATAGAGGAGCCGGGGAGAAATTTCCGGAAAAAATGCCCACTACCCATAGAACCCAAAACATGACAGTGGACGGTAAGCCAAATATCCCGATTGGGACTTTATATAAGCATCAAGGAGGCCAACCAAAAGCAAGTGATGACCTAAAGGAGGATATGCTAACAACAAGAAAATTCACAATCACGTAGATGCTTGCTCCAGTTTGCGTAAAGGGCTGAAGTGTCACAAGGGTGAATGAATTTATCCCAGACAGCGTGGAGGACAGATGGTTTGGTCTGCTTATTCTAAAACAAATGGCCAGGATGATGACTGCAAGCAATGCAACAATCATTAAAATTGGTGAATCTGTTCAATTCCTGGGGCTGGCTGAGAGAATGTAAGGTAACCTGACGCTTGAACAAAAAGTATCTGCCATCCAAATGGCAACTGCTGACTGCTAGGACGCCAGAACAACAGCGTCTGGAGGGTAAGAATAGAAGCGGTTGTAGGTTACACCTTAGTGTAGGCTAAGAGCCAGTGTGACGGTATAGCAACCTCGGTTCGGCAATAGAAACGGCAGTAGCTCAGCACTGAAGAATATGCATGCAAGAGAAGCAGGGAGAGAAGTTCGTCTCACACAAATAATTTAGTCGAAATAAATGCATGTTGTATGGATTTACATAAATTGAAGGACCTAAATGCATATCGAAGCATGCTTACCGAATAGTACATTTCCCACGGTTGGTGGCAAAAATAACGATGGGGGCAATCGTAGACTCCAACGCACGATGTAAGTAGGTGAAACACTCGATGTCCAGCATGTGAACCTCGTCAATGAAGAGAACGCCAGGCACGAGTTCCGCGATTCCCTGGTCGATATATTTGTTCACAACCTTGTTAATTTCCTTTCGTAGCTTGTCTGATGATTAAAAAAAATAAAAAACATCTTAGGAGAATCATAAACAACTAGCCGACGTACTACTGCTCTATGGAAGTAAGCAGACTATCGAACTAAGGCAGTCAGTGAAAAATTGTAAATATGCAGGTAATTGGAGTGGTTGCAAACTATTACCTCACTACATTTTGAAGAAATCAAGTAAAACAATAAAAGAGAACCGTAACTACCTGTGATTTCCGTCTTTTTTGGTTTCATCAATTGGCCCATCATCGATACTATATCTTGGCCACCTTGAGGGCGAGCGTTCGCAACGTCCAAATCATGGAGGGTCACATCCTGTACAACTTCTTTCTTCTTATGAACCTCTCCCTTTGGAAGCGGGACGTACTCGTCAGCCTCTAAGTCATATTCTGCAGTGTAAACATCACATCGGCCTTGTCTCTTAACAGCCCCGGAGTTCGCCTCAATATAAATCACGTCCCCAACTTCAACGTGTTCTTTCTGTAGGCTTTCATAAATGCATGGATCAAGTTTAAGTTGTTTCACTCCTTTAGCAGTGCGCAGACTGATGATCACGTGACTAATTGTCTTCCCCAACCCTAAAAATAAAGTTGAAAAAAAACAAAAAATACCTCCAGTGGGACTCTCGGTCTCGACCGGTGTCAATTCGGTAACCTCACCTTCGTAGACTTCTTTTATCTCTTTGATGCGCAGGCCTGACAAATAATGATTGATAGATACACCTACCGATTGCCCGCCGGAAATGTTCCATGAGGACTTCAGTTTTTTTGATTTCAGAAGAATAGACTTCACTTCCAACCATCGGGCAAAAAGGGACCTTGCTTCCAAGTTCCTGAGCAATAGCCAAAGCAATTGCGGTCTAGCTGATCACGGTATGATCGAAGACGCTCACCTTGCCTGTTCCCGGAGGGCCGGCCATTAGGACAGCTCTACCCGCCATTTTCTTTGACCTTATCATTTCTACAACGATGCCCGCAGCCTATAATATAGGGCTGTAAGCACAGAATACCTACCTCACGTGCACACTCTTGCCCAACCAAACCGGCAGCAACAGAGGCTGGAACACCATTCTCATCAAGTCCCAGACCTTTAATGTGTGTGTGGGCAGCTATCCGCTGTGCCTTTGAGGTGCTGCGTACTTCTTCAATGCGCATCACAGTTGGAGTCAGAAACTAATGAGAATGGGGATGGTATGAGTTTCTTCAGGCCCAGTTAACCTATAAAATGGTCAAGGTAGTAGTCACACGTAGTACATTGATTTACGATACCACAAAGACAAGGAGGCGCAGTGGTGAAGGTAAAAGCGAACCGAATGATTACATCAAGGCGATGGCATGTGATATTCGCCTTAAAAGTTTAGCTCACAACTGGTGGGAACACCGCGTGAGCAATGAGCAGGTACGACGGCGCGTATTTGGTGCGGGAAAAGCGAGTAAACAGCTCAACACCGTCATACCACGTATCAGGCTACGATGGCTGGGCCACGTGGTGCGCATGTCAACACACCGACTCCCGCATCGTGCGTCGTTTGCGCGCCGAGGGTGTGTATGGAAGAAGGGGAGGCCAAGCGAAAGGAAGAAAAACTCACTTCGATCCTGGTGTCGGTTGATGTTTTCAGGCATGATGAACACGTTTGGCTGGATACAATTGTTGACATGGTGAAGAGCCGACCTCCTTGTCCTCCCCACTCTTGATTAGCTTCCCCCTCCAAGGACGTCTTCACTCCTGATGTTTAATATGATACTAAGCATCAGGTTATATTTTACAAATATCTTTTTGTATCTCAACATATGAGCTGAAGTGTGTTTCTCATCTTCAGCTTATGTGTAATGATGCTAATGAATGATGACATGTGAGTTGGCAGTTCGAAACCTTGCTTATCGTGGACACGCCAAGTCCAGGTTCTTACCTATGACCCTTGCGTTAACTGGGATTACAAATGCTGAAGTTGTCAACGAAATGGAAGTGTGATAGCAACGACGAACTCAAAATTATTTCTCAATCAGATGACTAGCGCGTTGCTTCGCAACAGTTGCGAAGACTGAGTTCGGTGAGATATATCCATAGCCAGATTCACCTCCAGAGATTCATCGTATACCTCGGAGGATATCTCAGGAGCGGTGTCGGGAGAAAGTAAGAATTGCCTAGAAAAACCAGTATTTTAACGATTAATCGATTATTCATCATCGTCATCGTCATCATTATACACGTCAGCTAGAGGTTGAAAACACCTCAGCTATTGTGCCGCAATACATAAAGGAAAAGGAAAATAAATACAACAGTTGCATGCCAGCTGAGCTACCAGCAACGGTTGGGCATCGCTCCCGTAAGCTACCAGCCGGTTATCAGGCAAAAAGAAGAATTATTAAGTTTTACGCTACGAAATGAGAACGCAGATGGAGGGGGAGGCAAAAAGGGATGGGGAGGGACAAAGAAACTCACAACACGAATGCTACAGAGGTCCACTCCTTGCCATGTCAGCAAATGTATCCAGCCAAACGTGTTCATCGTCTTTTGGACCCCAACCAGGGAGCCGTGACGCTCCAACCGAGGACAGCTCCGAAGTTAAGGCCTTCATTCTCCTGGACCAAGTCATCACTTGGCCACCCCTCCTCTTCTTCCATCCACATCCCCGGTGAGTAAACAACGCACGTCGTGGAAGTCGGTGGGCTGGCATGCGCAACACGTGGCTCAGCCATCGGAGTCTGGTGTGTGAAATGACGTGGTTGAGCTGTTCAGTTCCTTATACTGTGCCGTAAACAAGGCGTCGAACACGCTCGATACTCACGTGGTGTTCCCACCAGATGTGAGCCAAACTGCGACGGGCACCGATGATCGAACGTAACTAGCCTCTTTATGTCCGCCGATCTTAGGGGCCAGATTTCTCAACCGTACAGTAGGGTTGAACGTACCGCTGCAATGTACACTCTACCCTTCAGGGCGAGAGTAATGTCGAGCCGCCACCATAAGTGGCGAAGGTTAGCAAAAGCACTTCGAGCTTTTGCTATACGGTTCGTGATCTCGTCTTCGATCCCAAGAGCGCTGATACAACTTCTCAGGTAGTTGAATTTCCGAACGACTTCTAGCTGATCCCCACCAACGGTCAGCGCAGGAGGCGATCCCTGCCAATCTTGGAGGAACGCTTTGCATTTCGATGGTGCAAGGTAAAGCCCGAAGCGGCTGACAGTCAGTGCTAATCTGTCCAGCGCGGCTTGGCACGTCTGGGAGCTGTCACAGATTAGGGCAATATCATCAGCATACTCTAAGTCAAGAAGTCGTTCTCCTGGGAGTAGCTCCACACCTTCTAAGTCGTGTCCTGTGAACGCGATTTCCATGACTTCGTCAACAGCGAAGTTGAAGAGGAAAGGTGACAACAGGCATCCTTGTCTTACACTGCTGGAGATATTGAAGAGTGGCGACAGCTTGCCGTAAGCTCTCACTCTGCCCGTGCAACGCGCGTATAATGCTCGGATAATATTCACATATTTCTCAGGCATACCTTTCCTGAGTAGACAATTCCAAAGGGCACATCGATCAACCGAATCGAACGCACCTTTGATATCGAGGAACACGACAACGGTGGGCTGCCAATATGTGTGACGGTGCTCCAACAACTGACGCAAGGTGAAGATATGGTCGATGCAGCCACGGCCCCGACAAAACCCGGCTTGCTCCTCACGAATCTTGTTTTCACGAGCGCCAGTCAGTCTATGAAGAAGTATGGAGGCGAAGGAGATCAGACTAATTCCTCTATGGCTGCCGCATTCCGAACGAGAGCCTCCTTTGAAGATGGGAACAATAACGGAGCGGCTTCAGTCGGTTGGGACAGTCTCCTGCTCCCACAGTTTCACTAGTAATTCATGTAAAGCATCTACAAGAGCAGAGCCTCCGAATTTGAAGAGGGATGGAGGAAGATCATCTGGTCCCGCGGCTTTGTTCAACTTCAACAGTCCGATCTCACGTTCGACTTCTGAGCGAGAGGGTGGATCCAAAGGGACAGCCCACGGAGCAGGGAGATCATTGACCAGTGAAGAATC
Source organism: Dicrocoelium dendriticum (assembly GCA_944474145.2). Taxonomy (NCBI): domain Eukaryota; kingdom Metazoa; phylum Platyhelminthes; class Trematoda; order Plagiorchiida; family Dicrocoeliidae; genus Dicrocoelium; species Dicrocoelium dendriticum. The sequence goes on from OX104064.1 coordinate 143,918,937, forward strand.
GAACAATTCTACCCGATTAAATTGCATTTCGAAATGTTCAGCCCAACGCTCCAAACGTTTTGACAAATTGTGGACAGGCTGTCCACTCTCGTCACGTATAGTTTTACTAACACAAGGTCTTCTGCTGCCCATTTCCCGTATGAGACGGAATAACTTACGATGGTTGCAAAGGGCAGCGGCCACTTCCATCGCTGACGCACGATGAGACCACCAAGATTCGCGGTCTCTCTTCAGGCTAGCACAGAGTCTTTTTCGGAGCTCTTTGCGAGTTTCATTGTGTTCACTTCCAGCCGGGATATGCCGGCGAGCGTCGATAAGTTCCGGAGACTGCGAAGAGACCCAATGTCCATGTTGGCTACTAGACATACCACATGAGGAGTTACCTGCTGCTAGTAAGGTCTGGTGAACATGTGACCATCAATTGTCTCCAGTGAGCGCTTACTCAACTCGCATGTCAGCGTACTTCGATACGCATTCAGAACAGCTGGCTTTGTCAGTTGTCTGGTGTCAATGCGCTCACAGCGTCGTCGTGGGCGTCCGCCAAAACGCATCCGCATGTCAGCACAAACAAGTGCATGGTCGGTGTCAACACCTGTGTTCCAAATCGAGCGACAGTTCTGGATGCAGCCTCTCCAGCGGTAACTAATAGCAATGTGATCGATCTGCGTTCAAGTCTGGTGGGCGCCAAGTCACCCTTCGGCGGGTGCTGTGTCTGAAATTAGTGCTGGTAATAAATAAGCGAGCATCCTCACACAAATGAAGTAACCGCTCACCGTTATCATTACGGGAGCCTACACCGTGCTGACTGCCCAGATGCATTTCATCAGTGGACAACTTTCCAACTTGTGCATTCAGATCCCCAGCCAGCGCAACAGTGTCCGAGCTTCTTCTGTGGCGAAGGAGCTGGGTCAGTTGGCGGTAGAAGTCGTTCTTTACCGAATCATCGCTAGAGTTTGTGGGTGCGTAGGCAGCGATGATGTATAGATACCTATTAGTCCTGCGCGACTTCGAAGCTTTGAACGAGCCAGCCAGTCGGACCGCAAACATCCGGCTACTGATTGGAATCCAATCAACCAGAGCAGCTTCAGCCCGGGGACTCAGGGCAATACCAACATCGGCTTGGCCGGTGCTCGAAGCTGCATCGTCACCGGATAGGCGAAATGAGAAAGTGCTGCTGGTGTCGCCTGAAAGGGATCGTAAAGTGAGTACAGAGCTCGAGTCTCGCAGGCAGGTCTCCGATAAGCAGCAGATATCGATTATTAACGAGTATCGCATCGATTTGGAACGTTCTGGAATGTTCTAGTTTCTGCACGTGACTAAAAACCACCTAACACCTCGGCCAAATCTATGGGGAACCACTAACACTGGTAGCTGACCTTCCAATTCTAGAAGTCGTAGGTCAGTAAGAGGCCTATAAATAGATCCAAGGTCCGCGGTAGTTGTAGTGTTTGTTGACGGTGATTAATCGTTATTTTGCCAAGGTCATTGGCGTTCTGCGTTTTCCTTCGGTTGGGCTGGAAGTTTTGTGGAGCGGTAAAGTGTCAGTTTTGAAATCGCGTCTAGTGAGAAGATTATAACACACTGGATGCTGGAATGTCAGAATCCTGTTGGAGGTCGGCAGCCAAGCGTTGGCCATGCGCGTACTACATGACTACCATGCCTATCAGAATCACGAGTACCCGGCTATGGCTCTCGACAAATCAAAATCCCTAGTGTAGACACCTCATATTAGATTTACCACAGTGGGCCGGAAGATAATTCTGGCAATCAAGAGGTCGCCATGGTTCTCAGTTGCCAAGCACAATATGCTCTCCATCCATGGAAGCTAGTATCAGCTAGAATAGTAGTTGCACGCTTCAAAAGTCCCCTGATGGATCTGACCATAATCTCTGTCTACACACCAAGCCTACCCTCAGCGGAAAGTGACAAAGAAGAATTTTACGATACTCTATAGCCAGTAGTGAACCATGTTCCAAGACGCGACATCCTCGTAATTGCTGGGGATTGGAATGCACGAACCGGTCTTAGGAATGACCAAACCCGTCACATACTCGTGAGATACGTGCTTGGAATGCGCATACCTTCGCTGACCTTAACCGGTCGTGCGTAACCAATACTCACTTCCAGTAGCCCAGGAAGAAACTTCTGACGTAGTACTCCAACGATGGTCGTACAGCAAGCCAGATAGATTAGATCTTAATCCGATCTAAGTGGATGTCCTCCATCGATGAATGTAGAGCGTACAGAGGGGATGAAACAGGCAACAAAGGTGGTTAGGACCACGTACTCCTGTGCGCCAAATTTAGACTCCGCTTGACAACGCGCTGAAAAACCCTTCCACCAAAGCGTGTCAACACTGCCCCACTGGAAAATACTGACTGCTTCCGATCCCTTGAGGCAGCAATATAAGCAGAAACTACTGCTAGTGCACCACGCCTCGTAATTGCAGAAGATAAATCTGTAGACGCTAGTTGGTCTAGGCTAGAATCGTCAGTTCAACGCGCCGCCTTATTTACTCTGGGCTGTACCTCTAAGTCTGTGAAGTACTGTATTACTGAAGATACTATCCGCTTGTTCGCTAAAGCGAGAGAAGCACGTCTCACGGATTCCCCAAACTACCGTCGATAGAGACGTGAGGCAACCCGCTCAGCACGGAATGATCGCAACCGCTACTGGTCTGATATCGCAGGCAACATGGACGCTGCATCGAATGCCGGTAATTCGGGTCATCTCTTTCGCCTGGCCCGTTTAGCTTCCGGCAAACGCTATTCACGACAGCCTACATTGCGCAATGCGGATAGCTAAATCATCCCCGATACGGAAGGTGTTATAAATGCTTCTTCTTTCCGTCTGCTCTCTGCCACCGACAACTGTTATACTGCTGCTAGCTGCCCCTTGAGACTGCGACAGTCTGACTAATCAGTCACGCGCCCAGCCAACCGACGGGATACAAAAGGCCAGAACTAGGTAGACAGAGAGACCTATTGTATGAGAGCATAGCGCAATATTGGAGATGCTAATTGATCTTAATTAACACAACTCAAATGGCTCAAGTTCATGATAAAGTTTGCAGCTGATTCCACATCGATTCGCATTTTGATTTGTACTCGAGTTCGATCTCTAATTGTAGATCGATCCACTTTCACCCCACTGCTCTCGGCTTGATAGCTGGCTGTAAGCTTTCTTTCCGTAATAGGAGGAAAACTTTCTAGATGAGTAAAGTATTTTAGCAATTTCCTAAACGCCCACTACACACCACCACACCCATTACAGTATTAACCCAGCCAGGATATGACGCGGATTGCTCACCGCCATCTCCCACAGAAATTTCAGATATCGTTCGTCACCTAAAGCCGAAGAAAGCCTCGGGAGCGGACGGGATTCCAGCGGAAATCTAAAAATCTTGTCTACCAGCTCTCCTTGACAAATTGCACGAGCTCCTCTGCTCGATATGAGAGACCGAAATCCGTCATTCCTCGTGGAGTATCTCAGTACTACTGTCACTTCTCAAGAAAGGTGATCGGACTGTGTGCAGTAATTATCGCGGGATCAGCCTAATCGATGTGGCTGCCAAAAGCTTCGTGGGAAGCTTGCTTCCACGCTTTGTCAATGAGAAAAATCTGCGAACTCGAGTTAACCAAGATGGCTTTCGTCCAAGCAGAAGCTGCACTAACCAAATCTTCACTCTACGTCGAGTACTCGAACACCGCTACCAGTTACAGCAGCCCACGTTTGTGTGCTTCGTTGATTTTCGAGTTGCCTTTGACTCAGATGACCGCGAAGCATTCTGGAGTATCCTAGTTGCCGATGGTGTGCCGGTTGAACACGTTAAATTGATGAGATCATGCTACCGTTGTACGAAGACCCGGATTCGGGTCTATGGAGCAAGAGAGGAATTCGACATCAATACTGGAGTCTGGCAGGGTTGCCCCCTTTCTCCAGTGCTGTTCAACTTCGCAGTCGACTAGGTTGTGTATCATGCCCTTGAGGGCTTCGTGGTGTTCAAGTTAGTCCTGACTGTCAGATCTAGAATTTGCTGACGATATCGCTATCCTTGCGGAAGATGCTATACCACTAGTCAGTGTTGAGTCGGGTCGACCAATCAGCCATTATGATTGGCCACGAAATTAACAGCAAGAGGACGAAATACTTCTCACTGTTAGCCACCCAGTCCGCGCCGTCTCTCTCCTTACATGGACAACCCATCGAATCTGTTCCTGAGTTCAAGTATCTTGGATCCACTATACTCCCCAATGGTCAGGCTAGATCCGAAATCCGGAATCGTATCGACAGCGCTAGAATAGCTTTCTTACAAATGAGAAACACGTGTCGAAGGATGGAAATTAGTTTGAGAACGAAGATCCGAGTATTCTCAGCAACCATTCGTGCCATTATACTCTATGATTGCGAAACATGACCGCTGCGATCCGAAGACACCCGGAAGCTGAAAGTCTTCGACCATTGGTGTCTAAAGCTTATCTTGAAAACGCAGTGGCATGAGCGTATCATCGATGACGAAATACGTAAGCGCTGTTACGGTCTTCCGAAGCTCACGACGCTCATTCAACGCCGCAGATTTCAGTGGTTCGGTCACGTCTTCCGCAGAATTCACTAGGGCAGTGGTTTCACTTTCGCATTGCCAGAGTTGGTGTCGTCGACGTGGTGGACAACTGAAAACGTGGCTCACTGAAGTGAAATCGGATGTCGATCTCCTGGGACTCCATGTTGTGCATGGTGTTCGTCATTGGAAGAAACATTTGATCAGTATCTGCGTGGAGCCTGCCGCCGACCGCCGTGCTTGGGCAACTGCAATTCGCGACATTTACGAAGCCGGCTCATCCCGTCGCAGGAGCTAGCCGCAGTAAAGTCAAGTCAAGTATATCATAACCAACTAGTAAGAGACCACACTCAACGAAACGTGAGCGTAAAGAGAAGCATCAGTGGCCGTCTAAAGGAGGTACATCGATCTTCTTACCCAAGGCATCACTAGTAGGTCACGCTCGGACCTACTACAGCTAGTTGCCGTGTACACAGCAACTAGCATAGTTCCAGTTCAGATGGGACTAGAACGATGAGCGAATCCTGTGAGTGATCCTTTTTGAGCGGATCGTTAAGCCAGTAGTTGCTAAAATTCTTCAACTTCTAGGTGGATCTAGAACGGAACATTAGTAGCACACCTTGTTCAATCAATTACTGCCCATGTTTCCCGCACTAGCAGTTGCTGCTGTGGCAGTCACGTGAAGTAAGCAAGGAATAGGAAAAGAAATCGAGAGCACGGAATAAGGAAGTCAACTCGAGATAAGAGGATAATACCAATGCATGAAAGAAAGTAGAAAAAGAAAAGCAAAGTAAGGAGATGAGAGTTAGTCTGGAAAAAGGAAGTGTTTCGTGTTGCCACCAAAGAGCGTCAAGTTGACGCTCAAACCCTTAACCGTAGATTCCATGACAACAATTTCTGAAAACACGACCCGGCGCTAGACGAAACGGCGTGACAGCCGAATTTCTGTCCTAATCCGATCGGGCGGAGAACAGACAATCTATGGGAACTGAATAGCTAAAAGGAATCTGGTCCAACCCCAGTTAACATATGGTAGTTTAGGATTAGGTCACCTCTAAGCATTCGGTAATGCATTGAATGCATTACAAAACCAAGCAGACGAGTCCCAGACAAGTTCGGACGCAGTATTCCAGATGAGGCAGTACGAAAGCTGAGAACATTCTCACAAAGATGTCGCCCGCCAAGATTCCGCAGAAACGGCGTATTAACAACAACATACGAAACCCTCTGCTTGCGGTCTTCCAGTTGTAGTCCGAGTGTAAGACGCCTAAATCAACCTGGCTGGGTACATGGGGGAGTTTGACGCCACCGACCAGTTACCTCGATGGAGGACAACCTACTTTGTACGATTTATGGGCGGTAGCCATAAAGTAGACCAGTCCCAAAAACTATCCAAAGCACACTGAACCGCTTCAGGACCCCAAGAACATTGATAGCCTACAGCTTCAAGTTATCAGCTAGGAATGCGGGCAAGGTTGGATGCTGGGTTGGATCTGCACTTGGGATTAAGTTCAAGTTCAGGTGGGACTAGAAAGATTGGATGAATCCCGTAAATGTTTCTCCTTGAGCGGGTGGTCGCTCCAGGAGTTGATAAGGAGTGCTCTGACTTCGTGATGGATCTAAAATGAGAACAACCGAATCACGCCCTGGTCCACCAACTTAATGCCAACGTTCCCCGTATTAGCAGTCCCTGCTATGCTAGTTAGGTGAAGTCAGCAAGTGTACATTGGAATAGTAGAGAGCAGAAGGTCTTGTATCAGCTTCCTCACTTCGCGTTCAAAGCAGGAATATCACGGATCCTTCCGAAACGCTGTTCCACAGCGGACCATCATGATCGCAGTGGAAACAATACGATCCTTGCTTACTCAGCAGATAAGAGTCCAACAAAGGATTAAAACTTTTCGCACACTGTGCGCTGACGACTGGTTCAGGTAAATTGTCTCAACCCAACACGGGTGGACAAAGTAACATCGGGATGGGCTTGAACCCCCTCGGCTTAAATAGTTTCCGCGAGTGACCCCTGCCGAACTATCAACAGTTGAAAGAACCCCCTTATTTCCTATCATCCTCCGTAGTATGCGTCTGGTGTATATCAGATCACCATGACGACGAGGAGAATCCAAGGAAAACGATCGTTGTTCGAAGTCGTTGAGTGTAGGACAAATTCCGGATCACTGAGATCGATTTCGATCCTCATCATTGGACCCGCTTTATGAGAACATGTTCGGTCTTTGTAAGATGATAAACTACAGGTGAACCGTATTCGAGGATAGGGCGCACATCGGAAGAGTATGAAAACCTCAGAAATCATGGGGGGAAAGGATCTCCTTATGACAGAACATTCTATTAGCAGCCGCTACCCTCCTCAATGTATCCTTGGTTGTGCGCAAATCAGGAGACACAGGTACACCAAGATTCTTCTCACAAGAAGCGTTCCTGCGCACGAAATCACCAAGGTGAAAAACCCCAAAGGGGTACAGAGCAGTTATCATAATTGATGAGCAATCGCCACTCCAATGTCCAGCTGTGCAGCCGGTCTAGTGTCGCTTGCAGTCGGTCAGTGTCTTCGAGTTCGAACATCTCTAGCCATAGCTCTAAGTTGCCAGCGTATAGCAAGCAATCCATTCGGAGCTCTGATGGAAGGTCGTTGATGAAGAGTTTAAAAAAAACTCTGGACCGAGGATGGAGCCTTGCGAAACTCCACTGGTCATGAGAACGGGCTCGGAGTAAGTTTTACCTACCTTTACTCGCATACTACGGCTATGCAAAAAATCGGCGATCAAAAGAGAATCTCCCCAGAAACACCAATTCCCCGAAGTTTAAGGAGAAGCCGCTCATGCGGGACTTTAACAAATCGACGGTAAAGACTCGGTTAGTACCATCGGCCATGCCAGCGCCCGATACCGGACACGCATCGGATGGTCGTAAAACAAGGTCGTTACGTATAGCTGAAGCAAAATAAATGCGTACAATTAGAGAGCGGGAAACGTGGATACCAAAGGAGATAAAACGGTCTGCGCAGCAAAATTCTGGTCTGTAAATTACTTTGTAATGCATAATGTTTTGGCTACGTAGTATGTGTATCGCAGATGTGTGGAATTGCAATATTATGTAATCAGTGGTAGTGGGAGCGGAGTTAATGCGGCCAGTCTATTCTTATAAGAGCACTCTTGGGAAAACTGAGCGTTCGAAGGGGAGCCCGCTCAACTGTTCTCGACGAGCGCCCCATGTGTGACACAATTTTTGTCACTCGGGCGCCCATCCGTCCCTCATCGGACACTCACCGTGCGCTCAGGACAGGACAAGACCCAGGGACAAAATAGGCTTTCGCTTAACCAGTGTCCCGTTTGGTGTGCCAGTAAGCGAAAAGAGCTCCCAGCACTTCGAGGTGATAGAAATAAGGGCAAAATAGCCACTAAATTTTCATGTATTTGCATAGACTACTTGCATACAGTTAGAGGACATGAGTATTCACAAGAATCGGGAGAACAGAGCCAACCACATTTCATAAAGGCAGTAGGAAGCTTATCCCAACTACGCGCCACTCAATTAGAGAACTTAGCTCCTATATCGAGCCTAGATCTCGGCTGTTTCAACTTTAGACCATGACTCCGCAAGTAAACCGATGTAACGGGTTCAAAGAGATCGGTTGGCCTGAGACCGCTGATCTTGAATATCTCGATTAAGTCTACTCCCAATATGCGCCTCCTCATTGAGTACAATCTTAAGTTAGCTAACCGAACTACATATGGTAACCCCAGCTGGCCTTCTATCATTCGAGTGGCCAGTCTTTACACATTCTCAAAACAATTTACATCCATTTGCAGGAAGGACGCTCAGGCCAGAACACAGTATTCCAAATGTGATGTGACCGCTGTTTTCTACAAGGGGAGAAAGATCTCTGGCCTGGTACAACAGGCTCTCCCGAGTCGAAATAACTCCTGTCATGCTGTGTTAGCAACGGGATCACAATGCGCCGACGCCTTGAAGTTATTCGTCACGAGGATGCCAAGAGTACGTGCTTTGATAGCATATTGTGTTGTCAGGGACCCATCAGGTGCACGCAGTATCACATTTTCGCCACTCTGTCATGATTTGGCAATTGCTGGCGTTTAAGGACAGATCCAATGAGTGTGATTAATTAGTAAGAGTAACCAAATCTTTAGATAGAGCAACCCTGTCGCCTTTGATAACAAACTGTTTTAATTCAATTCAGATCGGGTAGGAACAAAAGGAGATTCCCATGGTCGTTTCACCATGAATGTTGTTGATTCAAGTTCGAGTTTGGTGTACGATTGGCCAGTTGTATGAGCCAAATTAGCACGTGCAGAACACGTCGTGGTCAACCAATCAAGACCCACGCGCCCTGCGCTAGCAGACCCCGCTGCGCCGGCCACGTGCAATAAGAAAAGGAAGAGTAACATTGTAGTCTAGGCATAAAGTGGGAGAGATACAAAATTTGAAGAGGAAGTTAGTACGAGTAATTAAGAAGGAAAGGAACTGAAAAACAATCGAAAGAAGAAGTAAAAGGGGGAAGGGAAGGTTCGGAGCTGCAAGTTGAGGGCGTCAAGGCGACGTTTAAACTCTGTCACTGTGGGTGACTATACGACGTCCCCGGTAGCGCGTTCCAGGAATATAACACTCTACGCGACAAACGGGTGTCAGTCCGAACTTGATCAGATCGGAATTTGTGTGACTTCAACGGATGTCCACGAAGAGTAGGTAACTGAGCAAGATGAAAAGTCAGGATAGGCCTGGGCAGATCTGCCCTTTTGATATACGATAAGTGAGTACTAAATCGTCACGAATACGGCGACAGTGTGGCGAGAACATTCTTAGCTTGAGCAGTCTGTCAGGGTAAAACAGGTGTTGCAGCCTTCGGACCATTTTGGTACCATTCCTCAAGACCCGCTCTACCGCCATGCTGTCACGAGTCAGACAAGAAGGACAAGTCTGGAAGCAGTATTCCGGGTGTGGTCTAACAAAGACCGTAAATACTTTAATAAATATGTCTTCCGTTAACATTCCAAATGATCTACGGATCATCCAGAGCGTTCGGAAGCCCTCACTAGACGCTCGCTCCTGGTTCTCGCTGGATTTGAAGTCCGGAACTAATTTAACGCTTGAGTTAACTTGGTGTTGCGTTCCCGCCAAGCATGTAATGCGTCATCGGACCAGTTGATCCGTACGCGCATTATCTTTGTGTGATTTATTGGCATTTGCCACATAAGGGACCGGTCAAGCATTCTGTCGTAAGCTTGTTGCAAAGCCTGGGAGCCACCAGAGTCGCTTATCGTGTAAAAGAACTTCAAATTGTCCGCGAACATGGGGGTAGGCACCCCTAACACTTCCGGCAGTTCGTTAAGGTACACAGCAAACAGAAGCGGACCGAGGATTGATTCCTGTGGGACGCCGATCAGAACAGGTTGTCGGAAGGAAAGACTAGTGCCTACTCGAACACATCTCCTTCTTCAAAAAATACTGATAGGCATTAAAGCACGTGTCCGGAGACGCCGCAGGGACGCAGCTTAAGGGAAAGACGAGAATGTGGTACAGAGTCAAAGGCTTTGAAGAAGTCAATGAACAAAATGTCCACCGATTGACCCTGGTCCACAGACTCCGCCCAGTTCTCTCGAGCAACCAGTAGATTGGCCAGACAGGAATATCCTTTGCGAAAACCATGCTGAAATGGGCTGAGAATGTCAAACGTTCTGAAATGGTTTTCGAGGGTATCCGTCACCAAACTTTGCTAGCAACTTAACCAGCACGCTGGTTAAACTAATGGGTCTATAATTTACAGGGTGCCTGTCACCTTTTATAAAGAAGGGACAGACAACAGCTTCCTTCCAGTCAGTAGGTAACGCGTAGCTAGCAAGCGACTTTTCGAATACGTGCGTTACTGGCTCACAAACTTCATTTGTCAATTCATATAGCAACTTCGAATAAATGGCATCGATACCAGCGGCTTTGGTAGGATTTCGCTCTAGCAGCAGTGAAAACACTTTAGTCTTTGAGGGATACCAGTCAATAAAGAGTTAGCCGGAACTTTCTCCTCTAAATCGATGGTAAAGTTGGCTCTAGTGTAAACGTACCCGCATACTGTTCTCCGAGAAGACAGACCTTGTCTTAATCAGTGTGCGCAGCAACTCCACTTCATGACAGTGTGTTGTTCGTATTCCACTTGTTTTGTTTTTTTCACCATTATAGAATAAAAAATATTCTATCAAGTCGCAGTACTGGGGGCTCTTTTTCACTTACTGGCACATGAAACGGAACAATCGTTAAGCGGAAGCTTGTTTCGTCCCTGGATCACGTCCTGTACGCGCAACACCAAGATCGATGAATTAGCACGCCCTCGTCTTCTGACATAGGCGAAAAACTACTATGCGTCGAAGCCGAGTTTGCCAATTCCATTTCATAACAATATCGAGCGTCCTTTAGATGCTGCTTAATGTGTTCCGTGCTGTCCGCTAACACTGTAAAGCATCGTCTGACTGAGTCACAATGTAATTTCGCCAAAGGTTGAATTCAACAGCAAAATATAGAAGGTTAAAGTTCAAGAGGGACTGGAACGATATGATTATCCCGTCAGTGTTCATCCTTCAGCGGGTCGTTGAACCAGGAGTTCGCAGACTTTGAAATACTGATGGACCTAAAACAAAGTCCGCACTACACCCTGTCCAACCAATTAATGCCCACGTATCCTGCCCTAGCAGTCCCTGCTGGGCCGGTTACCTGAAGTACGAAAAAAGTAAACTCAGAAGGCAAAAGGTGAGTGGAAAGAGCTAAGCAAGTGGAATACCAAGATATTTGAGTCTTAAAAAAAGGAAGGTGAGTCAGGAAAAAGGAAAGGTTTGGTGTTGCCATCTAAGAACATCGTGCTGGCGCGCAAAACCCTTAGCCGTAGGTTCCCTAACTACATGATCTGGAAGCGAATTCCAGCGATCTATAACTCGGCGCGACAGACGAGTTTCCGTCCTAATCCTATCAGACCGTGCTTTATGCAGTTTCAGTGGGTGACCGCGGAGATTAGGTAATGTAACGAGCCTAAATAACCCTGACAAGTCCGGGCCGATCTTACCCGTCAAAATACGATAAGTGAGAATTAGGTTCCCTCTTATTCTTCGGAAGTGCATGGAGTACATCCCCAAACTAAGCAAACGTTCAGAATACGTCTGTTCCCGTAGCACCTGCACTAACTGAGTGCCTACTCGTAACACTCTCTCCAAGTCCATTTTGTCTCGCATAAAACATGGTGGACAAGCTTGGATCCAATATTCCAGGTGGGGTCGGACGAATGCCGAGAATAGCTTCACAGACAAAATGGCCGTTAGGACTCCGAAACAGCGGTGAATAAACCACATCATACGAAACCCCCCGACAAGCAGCCTTCTTCTAATTGTCGCCAGAATGAAGCACTGATGAGTGACAACATATTCGGTGGGAAGATTAGCAGCTCAGAATCGGAGAACAGAGCACTTGGCCCTATTTATGGGTATCAAGCATAAGGTATACCATTCCCAGAGCCTATGTAAGGCACCCTGAATTGCCTCAGGACCCCAAGGGATATCCATAATATTCCAGAGCTTAAGGTCGTCAGCAAACATTAGTGAAGACACTCCTAGCTCCCCCGGCAAGATCGCGAACAATAATGGCCCAAACACAGATCAATGTGGGACGCCACTAAGGACAGCTTGGCCCGCGGCCGAGTGGTCTGCGCGTTTCGTTTGCAACCATAAGGTCACTGGTTCGAATCCGCGCAGGGGTAGGCGTCCTCGCGGTATACTCAGCCAGCGCGCGACTAGTGGTGGTCGCGCGGCAGCGAAGCGCCGTTACGGCGTACAGGTGACACAGTATTACGCCCCACCCGTACGCACTGTTCCCTCCTCTCAAGGAAAGCAGACATCCATTGAGGGGCGCGAACAGATATTCCGTAAAATTCCAACTTTAGTGAGAGTCGAAGATGAGGAACAGTGTCAAAAGCTTTCGAGATGTCCACGAATAGCACGTCTACAGGGTGACCACTGTCTACCGCTTCGGCCCAGCTTTAACGAGCTACAAGTAGATTAGTCTAACATGAAAATCCCTTGCGGAAGCCATGTTGCGCAACACTGAGGTTGTATCTATCCAGGTGGTTCTCCACTGAACCCCCTATCAGGTTTTCAAACAACTTGACTACTACGCTTGTCAAATTGACAGGCGGGTAGTTCGCGGGTAGAGCGCTGTCACCGCTCTTAAAAATCGGACAGATGATTGCCTCCTTCCATTCCGAAAGTAGGACGCAGCTGTCAAGCGATATTGAAAACACGCATGTGAGAGGACCACGTAGCTCAGTGGCCAATTCATGCAGCAGCTTCGGACGAACTGAATCAGGACCGAAAGCTTTAGAGGGATTAACGCCTTGAAGTAGCTCGAAGACTTGAGTCTCCGTTATGTTAAATTCAGCTAAGCAAGAATGTTCTGGAACTCTTCGAACCAATACAACCTGTGGTAAAGAGATCTCTCGAGCAAAGACCCCAATATACTGATCATTAAGTATGGTTGGCAGCATCCGGTTTCCGATTTGCCTGTCACTGTGGCCAGCCACAGGACGCCTGCGCCTACAGAGGGACCATGGATGGCTTGCGCTGCACCACCCACAGCTCCATTCACACACCCCATATCCAGTGTAAACCCGAAGGAATAACACCGGGAGGCATGGAAGCCACGTTTCATCAACGGAGCCGGCCCACACTGCTTCACAGGCAAACACGCTGTATTTGAGAATCAAGCGCACACAAGGCGGTGGCTGGACCGTAGTCCGCTCCACACTGAGTGCATGGAACCACTCTTTGATCTTAACACGGTCACAAGGACCGTGCACCCCGTCCCCTCCAGCAACGAGCAACTGTCTCCCAGAGCCAGTATGAACGAGGTAGTGGAAAACAGGCAGGTAGGCACTTTGTCAACATGCACATCAAGCGCAGTCACACCGGGAATATCAAACAACAGCCAATCACTTGAACCGGCAAGATGAAATAAAATAAATCGGATAACGCATACAGATACGGAGACATAAATCTTCACTAAATAGCGTATAAAAAGGTTACGAACAAATCTGCGATAAGTTCAAGAGGTCAGAAAACATATTTTAAGAAAATGCTACAAACGTGAAAATGTTATCGAAATTAACTACAATTAGCTTCAGCAACGTGTGCAAGTTTACAGAAGATAGTACAGGTAGACAATAATACGAGAAAGTCACTAGGACAAAATTGTAAGGCCACCACCTGAAATAAAGGGACTTAGCATGCAAGCACACGGTTAGTAAATCGAATGCAGCGTACATACAAACGCTGCGCTGGTTCTGCCTACTTTCTCTGCAGGACCCGTCGTCGTTTCGGTCGTGGTCGCGAGTGACCTCGCACATGGCTCACTAGGACTGCCTGACTCAGGCACTGGCGACCGCATGTGCTACAGCACCATGCGCTCGATGTCGATGGAGTACAAGCCATCGGCGCTTGCCGCTTCCGCACTTGCCGCATGAGGTCTTTCTCCCACACTTCGGCAACCGCCTTCCTGATCAGATCGCGACATGCACGCCGATCAAACGCCTTCGATTCCCATGACCTGCAATCAAGATTAGAAAGTGAAACGCTCACTTCGATCATGTCCTGGTAGCGTAACTTTGCTTTCCCCACATGCCGCTTCCCAGTACTCAGCTGACCATATAATAGTTGTTTCGGTATCTGCGTCGAATCCATACGGCTCACATGACCGAGCCACCTCAGGTGTCTCAGCAAGAGTATGCAGTCCACTGCATACATTCCACTTCGACGCAACACTTCCGTGTCTGCAACTCTGTCGCCCCAACCGATGCGAAAAATCCGTCGCAAACACTGCTGATGGAACCGCTCGAGATATCGCACATCCCGACGGTACATCGTCCACGTTTCAATGCCGTTTAGAAGAACGGACAGCACCATGGATTTGTACACCATCAGCTTCGTGCCAATGGCAAGCTGATGGTTGTTCCACACTCGGTACTCAAGCTTCCCGAATGCCGCCGCTGCTTTCGACACGCGGATACGCAGTTCACTGTGCATCTGCTGATCAGTCGACATCACACTCCCAAGGTGGCAGAAGCGGGAGGTGGCTTCCAATACTTCAGCACCAATGCTGCTTCGCGGCAATATTGAAGATTGCACCTTCGGTGAAGGCTGAAAGAGACAGACAGTTTTGCTTGTGTTGATGGTGAGCCCGAATTTGACCGCTGTCGAAGCCAAAACACTAGTCATGTGCTGTAAGGCATCCGCACTGTGTACAAACAACGCACAGTCGTCAGCAAACAGCAACATACGGATAGTTATCTCACAGACTAGGGTTCCCGCACCGAAACGACGGACGTTCAGCAACCCACCATCAATACGGTGCTCCACAAGAACACCGTAAGCACAAGCCGAATCAAAAACACAAGACAGCAAGGCATGAAGATATACATTAAAAAGGACAGGAGCTAAGACAGCCTTGCTTCACACCAGAGACAACTGCAAAGGCATCCGAGGTATCTCCACTCAGCTGCAACCTCGCCCCCATACCACTGTGCAGACATTCAATTAAACTTACAAACTTACGATGGCTACCAAAGTTACTCAACACCAGTCACAACGCTTCGCGGTTCACCGTATCAAATGCCTTGGTGAAATCAACGAAAAGCAAACACAATGAATAATACCGTTCTCTACACTTCTCCCGCAACTGACGAGCCGCAAACACCATATCGATGGTGCTGCGACCCGAACTGAATACACATTGCTCTTCCGCCACGTTAGGTTCCACAACCTGACTGAAGAGGCCGTTCAGCAGGATTCGGGCAATCACCTTGCCCACACAACTCAGCAAGTTGATGCCAAGATCATTCGTGCAACATTGCTTGCTCCCTTTGCCCTTGTGTAGTGGCAGCACAAGGGCATCTTTCAGCTCAGAAGGCACCTCCTCCTCAATCTATACGCGTTGCATCAAGTGGTACAGCGCAGTCACCAACGCGGGTCCGCGGTGTTTCAATACTTCAGCCGGGATCCCGTCAGCACCGGCACAGTTGCCGTTTCGCAGCTGAGCAAGTGCTCTCTGCGTCTCATCCAGTGTCGGCGTGTCTGCCAGACCCTCCTTCACATCGTGCTGCTTCAGGCCGTTCAATGTAGGCCAGTCAATAGCTGGACGGTTGTTCAAGAGACAGTCGAAGTGTTTCCGCCAGATCTGCATTGTGTCTGCAGTCTTTGTACAGGTAGCGCCTGAACTACCATCGATCAGCGTCCACAGCGGCTCCGATCTCGGTCTATACACCGCCTTTAAGGAATCAAAGAATTCCTTATGTTGGCGGCGTTCGGCGTAGCATTCCATCTGTTTCGCCCACTGCGTCCATCATGCATCTTTAATGCGATGGAGCTCGCGAGTCAGTCGCCGACGATTTCTGCGAAACCGACTCTTCTTCCCCAAGTCACTGGGGTCTGCCACATGTGCAGCAAATGCCGAATTCTTCTCCGACACCAATGCGCCAATCGTTGCATTTTCTCATCAAACCAATCAGGTCGCTTACAGTTTGCGCGCCCGATGGTCTCCTCGGCAGCAGCTGTCACCTGGTCGCGAATGTGGTGCCACAGGTCGCCCACTGTGGCTATGCAGTCCACATCACACATCGTCTTCTCCAGCTCAGTACGTTTCGCCACAGTACCGAGGGAGAGAATGTTAAGTTTACGCCGATTCACGGCGGGAGTGCAATACATAGATTTACGAAAATATATGTACAGTTTGGTGTGCACCAATTTGTAATCAGTGCCACACTCAGCTCCACGCAGTACACGTGTCATGCGCACTTCACGCATATCACGCTGACGTACGATGACATAGTCGAGCAGGTGAGCGTGACCACTCCGTGGGTGCGTCCAAGTTGCTATATCACTCGCACTCAGTGAAAAACCGGGTGTTCCTGATCGTCAGGCTGAGTGGCACACAGCGAGAGCAGCCTGTCACCGTTCGCATTCGCTGAACCTATGCCATGCGGACCGATGACATCTGTCCACACCGATGCATTATGCCCAACGCGCGCGTCGAAATCACCCAGCAGAAATAGTCGGTCGCTCCTCGGCACAAACCGTATCACGGAGGATAGCTGAGTGTAGAACTGATCACGCGTGTCATCAGGATAACACATGCTTAACACGTGCTTATAAAAGTGGTAAACCTACCTCTTCCGAACCGTAGGCGAACAGTCACCTGTCGCGCGCTGAGGCCTGTTAGTTCACCCACCAGCTGGCCATGGAGGCGATCGGATATTTCAAATCCGACCCCATGTTCACGTGGTGCTGAGGTGGCGTTGTCCACCCATTAGGTGTAGCCAGCACCTGCTTTACGTAACTTACCTTGCTCAGCGAGCCGGGTCTCATTGAGCGCCGCAATATCGACGTTGTAGCGTGCCGATTCCATCGCGACCAGTGCAGTGTGTCGTTCGGGGTGCTTACTCGAGTTCCGGTCCAGTAGTGTGCGCACGTTCCAGTACTCTATGCTGAGTGCTTTGCGCGCAATTATACGATTGCATTTGTGGGCAATCGCACGCGAGGTGGCGGTTGTGCTTCGGAGGTTTGCTTGAGGGACTCCACCCGGAGCCTTTGGCTCAATAGCCTGACCCACATTGCAGTGAGGAGCAGATGCAACTCGGGGATGTGATTGCAGAGACAGATTGGGATTTGCTTGACGGCCGTCACACAGCATTTGAGGTGCTGGAACGATTCATATATGTTTTGGGACCGGAGTAGGATACACCTGCGACCACGGCCAGACGCAGGTGGGTTTTGGTGGGTTTGCACCAATTTGAATAGGGGCTGCCTGGCTTGAGGCGGGTAGTAACAAACCATTGAACACCCGGAGGTGCCCTCCCACCGTCAGAGACAATGCGTGGCACTCGTGCTCTACGCCAATCGAGCTGTGAGCTTATAACCCGTAGACCTGTTGTCTCCCATGGCTAACTTTTACGGGAAGATGGCCATCGACCACTTCCTAACTTCCGAAGAGGATGGACTAGGATACTTGCAGGGCGCCCACATCTGACAAAGGAATGACTCGGGTCCTGAGCCAAAGCCTTCGATTAAATGTACACCCGAAAGGCAGCGGGTTTAGCACATGGTCAGTTCATTGACTCATGCGGACTGGCGTCCTAGATCTTAGCAGGGAGATGGGGGTAACCCAATTTCCACCCAGCGGTCGCCACGAGGCGTCCAGGACATGAGCCAATGGCACAACAGTAGCAGCAGTGGGTAGACCATCTGTCAGGATCAAGCCACCACCAGCCTCAGCGCACCATAGGCTCTCCATCATAGGGTCTCACTAAGTATACAAGCCTTCTTACAGTGTTTGCGCACCGGTCCCATCTGCTCGCAATAACGCTGGTATAGACAGTTTTGCCCCGCTGCGTCTTTTAACGTAAGCAAAAACTTATTGGGATTAGCTGAGACCGAATCCGTTAAACCCTGCTCGTACTGGAGACGAACAGTCCTGAGAGGTTGCTTACATTTATTTCTTGTCTATCAATAAATATCATAAGTACTGGCTGATGGAGCTGCTTGGTAGGTTCGCCAGCATCTAGATCGTTTTTTGTGGGTACTTGCTTGTGGTATCTATACATCGAGGCTGTGCTCTTAACCCCCTTTTCCTAATGAGTGAATATAGGGAGCGGAAACCTCTGAAAGGTGTCTTAAATTTATCTCAGGCCAACTGGACAGAGTCGGCCATGGAGATCTCACAGTTCAGAACTGAAGCCTTAGCTGGCATTGCACTAAAGTCCGCCCGCCAAATATTCGGAAGTAATTCAACGGTGGTCTGTTGGTGCTTTGAAAGAGCCCACCGAAAGGATATGCATGCATGATCGCTTGACCCTGGAGGTGCACCGTAAAAAACGTCAGTTACGAAGTCGAGGGACTTAGCGTAAACCAGATCTAAAGTAGATGGTATTTGGTTGTCCATATACCCAGTGGGGAAGTCCAATACCTAGTGGGGAAGTAAAGGGACCAAGTCATTGATAAATATAAGAAACAGTAGCGAACCGAGTACTAAACACCAGGGAAATCTGCTATGTGCAGCACATGTGTCCGAAATACCATTTCCAACCCTAACAGGAAATGTCCTACGGCAGAGGAACGCGGACAGCCAAGAAAGTAGTTGAGGGTGTAGTTTGACACCGGCACATTGAGAGATTGTATTTAATTGGAATAAAAGCCCGAGCTTTACATGACCCATAAAGTAAAAAGAGTTCGGGTCGGGTCTAATGAAAGGCCAAGTAACCTCATAGCGGGTTGGACTCGCGTGTTAGCCGTAGCTTCATCGGGCTTATGCGGCATGTAAACAGAATGCACGCCGGCTCAAAGCGTGACATCCAACCACGCCCTCCGAAACGGCTATGGAAAGGAAGCAGGTAGAAGGAAAAAAGGAAAGAAACTACATCAAGTAGAAGGTAGTTATATCAGGGAATATCACCGTGTAGCTCGGCCAGATGACAGTCCAGGCATGTCTTAAAATCCGCCACAGTGGGTGACAAGACTAAATCGGCAGGCAGAGCATTCCACAGTCGGCAGATTCGCAAAGCGAAGTAGTGTCGTCTGCAGTTCAGCCGACTGTGCTGTGTGAGCCTTAGTGGGTGGCCACGTAGGTGGGAGCACGATTGGTGGAGTGTGAGTAGGTGCCAACAGGGATGTCCAGGGTTGGATAAGATCATAAATACAAGGATCAGGTCGCCCCGGAGACGTCGGTACTTAAGCTAGTAGAGGCCCAGGCAGTGAAGTTGAGGATAATCTAGGTGCTTGAGACCTCGGACCAGTTTTGTAACTAGACGTTGTGGGGCTTCGAGGATACGTTGGTCCTTCAACAACCAAGCGCTCCAAGCCTGAATAGCAAACTAAAAGAGGGGTTGAAGAAAAGCGTTGAGGAGGAGGTGGAAATTGCTAGGGTCAATTTGACCGAAGGCTCGTTTCAACGATCCCACTATGCGGTTAGCAACAGAAATGGCGCTAGACTCAAGGGTTACTGGAGAAGTGGATCCGACCTTGTACGTCACACGCCTGAGGCGACAATTCAATTCAATTCGTCCAACACCACCTCGAATCAGTCCTCGGAGTCAACAGGTACACTCGGATTTGCGCACTTGCCCCTTCGCTCTCGTGCGCGTCGATTCTGTCCGTAAACCTCTGACACCGCCTTACGAGGGCCCCTTTAAGGTTGTTGCCCGGAAAGAGAAGTACTTCGTGCTGGATAGAAATGGTTATCAGGATACTGTGACTATTGGCCGCTTGAAGTCGGCGTACATCGAGACGCGATCTTTACCGAAACCCACAGACATTCCTGTCACCGACCAGCCCACCTTCCCAAGTATGCCTTCTACTCAGCCCATTTGTGACACCTCTGTTCCCTCTTCTGCATCCCAAGCATCTCACGACACAAACTCGAAATCGCATCATCGAACACGCTTCGGAGGTACAGTTTTTCTCCCTTCCAGACTACGGTAAATGACACACAAGTATCGAGCTTTCGTCTCAGTGACTCACGCTCTAGGGGGGAGTTCTGTAGCGCTTGTACATATCTCTCTTCCCAATTGTACTTTCCTATTCTCATTCTCACTATTATTGTACAGTTTTGTTTTAACTGACCAACAACCGAAAAAAGACTTTTTCGGGTTTCGATTCGCCTTCTGGTTTCGGCTACGCGTGTTGTGCTGTTGATCGCTGTCGGTCTGCTAGCCTCGTCCATCGATCATCGGATCTAACGCGTCGATTTATTGTGCCGATTAAGTTTCGTCTTCCGACCAGATTGTGCGACTAACTGACGGCCTACCGAGGATCGTGCTTTACTTAAGGTCAGCCCCAGCATTCTTATTTATAGACTGAGCTCTTTTATGTAGGTAAGCTCTCCGTTTGGCCTTTCCACTACAAGTGTACACACACACACACATACACTATACACGTTAGCCAGAGGTGGGAAACACCTCAGCTACTGCGTCGCAATACCTAAAAGAAAAAGGGGAATAAAACGCAACAGATGCAAGCCAGCTGAGCTAACGGTAACGGATGGGCATTGTTCCGGTAAGCTACCAGCCGGCTACAACTATGCAAAAGAAAAAAATAATTTACTACGCAAAATTATAAAATGCTAAATAATGAGATCGTGGTTGGAGGGGGAGGCTAAAAGGAATGTGGAGGGACAAAAAAAACTCAGCACGAACGACAATGAGGTGGGCTCCTTGCCATGTCAGCAAGTGTGTCCAACCAAACGTGTTCATCGTCTTTCGGACCCCAACCAGGGAGCCGAGACGCTCCAACTGAGGGCCTTCATTCCTCTCGACCAAGTCATCACTTGGCCACCCCTCCTCTTCTTCCATCCACCCCCGGCGCGCAAACAATGTACGTCGTGGGAGTCAGTGGGCTGGCATGCGTAACACCTGACCGAACCATCGGAGCCTGGGTCGTGAAATAACGGTGCTGAGCGGTTCATTTCTTCTTCCTGTGCCGCAAACAAGGCGAAAAACACGCCCGTTGCTAACGCGGTGTTCCCACCAGATGTGAGCTAAATTGCGAAGACACCGGTGGTCGAACGTAACTAGCCTCTGTATGTCCACCGATCTAAGGGGAGAGGTTTCACAACAGTACAGTAGGGTCGAACGTACCGCTGCATTGTACACTCTACCCTTCAGGGCGAGGGTGATGTCGCGCTGGCACCATAAGTGGCGAAAGGTAGCAAAAGCGCCTCGAGCTTTTGCTATACGGTTCGTGATCCCATCTTCAATCGCATGGGCGCTGATACAACTTCCCAGGTAGTTGAATTTTTGTACGACTTCTAGCTGATCCCCAACAAGAGTCAGCGCAGGAGGCGATCCCTGCAAATCTTGGTGGAACACTTTGAACTTCGATGGGGCAAAGCAACGTCCGAAGCGACTGACAGCCAGTGCTTATGTGTCCAGTGCCGCTTGGTACGTCTGGGAGCTGTCACAGATTAGAGCAATATTGTCAGCATACTCCAAGTCAAGAAGTCGTTCTCCTGGGTGCAGATCCACACCTTCCAATTCGTGTCCTATGAACGCGATTTCCATGACTTCGTCAATAGCGACGTTGAAGAGGAAAGGTGACAGTGGGCATCCTTGTCTCACAACGCTGGAGATCTTAAAAGGCGACGACAGCTTGCCGTAAGCCCTTACTCTGCCTGAGCTACGCGCATGTAATGATCGGATAATATTTACATATTTCTCAGGTACACCTCTCCTGAGTAGACAGTCCCAAAGTGCACGTCTATCCACTGAACCGAATGCACCTTTGATATCGAGGAACACGACAACGGTGGGCTGCCAATATGTGTGACGGTGCTCCAACAACTGACGCAAGGTGAAGATATGGTCGACGCAGCCACGACCTCGACGAAATCCGACTTGCTCTTCACGAATATGGCTTTCACGAGTGCCAGTCATTGTGTGAAGAATGACAGAAGCAAGCAATTTGGAGGCGATGGAGATCAGACTGTTTCCTCTATGGTTGCCGCATTCCGATTGTGAGCCTCCATTGAAAATTGGGACTATGACGGAGCGGCTCCAGTCGGTTGGGACAGTTTCACTAGCAACTCGTATAAGTCATCCACAAAAGCAGGACCCCGTATTTGAAGAGGGCTGGAAGTAGACCATTTGATCCCGAGGCTCTATTTAACTTCAACAGTGCGATCTCACGTTCGGCTTCTGAGCGAGAGGGTGGATCCGAAGGGACAGCCCAGGGAGCGAAGCGCTCAGTGTCCGGCGAGAAATCTAACAATTCCGACCGATTAAATTGTCTTTCAAAGTGCTCAGCCCAACGCTTCAAGCGTTTTGCCAAGTTGTGGACAGGCTGTCCACTCTCGTCACGTATAGTTTCACTAACACAAGGTCTTCTGCTGCCCATTTCCCGTATGAGACGGAATAACTTACGATGGTTACTAAAGGCAGCGGCCATTTCCATCTCTGATGCACGATGAGACCAACAGGATCCGCGGTCTCTCTTCAGGCTAGCCCGGAGCTCCTTGCGCGTTTCATTGTGTTCGCTTCCAGTCGGAATATGCCGGCGAGCATCGATAAGTTCCAGAGACTGTGAAGAGACCCAATGTCCAAGCTGGCGATTAGACTTACCACATGAGGATTCGCTTGCTGCCAGTAAGGACTGGTGAATATGAGACCAGTGAGCTTCAACTGCATCTAGTGAGCGCTTACTCAACTCGCATTACAGCGTACTTTGATAGGCATTCAGAACAGCCAGTTTTGCCAGTTAGCTGGTGTCGATGCCCTCACAACGTCGACTTGGGCGTCCGCCAAAACACATCCGCAGGTCAGCACATACAACTGCATGGTCGGTGTCAACACCTGTGCTCCAAATCGAGCGACAGTTCTGGACGCAGCCTCACCATTGGAAACGTATCGCAATGTGATCGATTTGCGTCCAAAGCTGGTTCGAGGCTGGTGGGCGCCAAGTCACCCTCCGGCGGGTGCTATGTCGGGAATTAGTGCTCGCAATAAATAAGCGAGCATCCTCACACAAATGAAGTAACCGCTCACCGTTATCATCACGGGAGTCTACACCATGTTGGCCGCCCAGATGCAGTGCATCAGTGGGTAATTTTCCAACTTGTGCATTCAGATCCCCAGCCAGCGCAACAGTGTCCGAGCTTCTTCTGTGGTGAAGGAGCTCGTTCAATTGGCGATAGAAGTCGTCTTTTACCGAATCATCCCTAGTATTTATGGGTGCATGGGCAGCGATGACGAATAGACACCTATTAGTTCCGCGCGACTTCGAAACTTTGAACGAGCCAGCCAATCGGACCGCACACAACCGGCTACTGATTTGAATCCAGTCAACCAGAGCAGCTTCAGCCCGGGGACTCAGGGCAATACCAACACCGGCTTGGCCGGTGTTCGAAGCTGTATCGTCACCGGATAGGCGCAATGATAAAGTGCTGCTGGTGTCACCTGAAAGGGATCGTAAAGTGAGTACAGAGCTCGAGTCTTGCAGGCAGGTCTCCGATAAGCAGCAGATATCGATCGAGAGGGTCTCTACTGTTCGGGCAAGTGCTGCCTGTTGACCGATTTGTAGCAATGTGCGAACATTGAGCTATGCCAATCTGAAGGATGACCGAGGGCTCCAAATGGAAGTCGATGAACTGGGCTTGGCCGCTTGGTTGGACATGGGCTTGTCGACAGGACAAGAATGACGTTCCGCGTTCACATGTGAATTGAAACTAGAAGGTAAAAACCTAGCAAAGCAAGGTAGGGGACAGCCAAGAATTGGGGGGTTGAAAACAGACGGAATAAAAGTGAAGCTGGAAGGAGATGGTAAGAAAAAACGTAAGAGGGGAATAAGAACATGGGAAGGTTTGAGCAGTAACATCCAAACCCCTATCCACCGTACTCGATGCAGCAGATAGGGTACCGTTGATTATCCTCTGCGGTGGCCAAAGCATCAAGAAACTGTTTGAAAGGAAATTCATTGTATTGCGTGGGCAGGATAATGTTAGGTTGCCCAGGCCTAGACAGGAGAACGATTAGGGCACTCAAGCAAAGCCTTTGGTTCAAAACCTGACCGCAAAGCAGCAGGTTCGGCATTGGATTACAAGGAGTACGTTTTAAAGAATAAGGAATCACCTCATTACAACCCCCAACCTGGAAGACCAGGAGGCTGAGTTTGTCTGGCTTCTAACCATTGACCAATCTGGGATGAGTGGCTCTGAAAGTGCAAATATGCACCACCCAGCAAAGCTCAATGGATCACGTAGGTACACAAACCATCGCACCACGGTAAGGTACAGCCTCATTGCGATGGGTAGATTGATGTAATAGTTCCACATTTACAATCACTGGGAACTTTTCCTTGTGAGAAGAAGTGGATGAACAGCTCCGCTAGGGGTAAAGCTAAAGCTGCAGCGTGCGCTCGCAAGAGCCTTGGGTGGAAACCATCAGCACCAGGAGGCCGTTAGCCGCAGGAATATGAGTTTCTCCAGGATCTTCTCCGGAGTGAACTGAACACCACCATCAACAACAGCAGTACATCAGCCATTTGAGCTGATGCTTCGCTGCCATACAACCATGAGGAACTATGAAATAAAGGATAAGAAGAGGGAGAGAAGGGGGACTTATCTGAAAACCTTAATGCCCTAAGCAAACATTCTGGGTCAAGGCGCCTACAGCTTGTGTTAACAACATACCGTCACAAACAGCTGGCTATCGTGCAAAGATAAGGCGGCATCGGCGAGACAGCTTCCTTGCGGCTTTCACTGCCACGCGTCATAATCAGCCATTACCCCGCAGATAACTCAGCAGCAAACCCACTTTAAACAGACAATCCGATTAGGAGACGGCAGCTGACGCGCCACTGGTGTCGGTTGCGAGCCAAGACCTGTAAAGTCTCGAGCCAAGCACAAGGTGAGTCACGTGGACTCCAACCCGGAAGGCGAGACGGACCAACGGCACCCAGTTTGGTCGTCAGTGACTTCATTTCCCGCTGCCAAGTCAACTTCTGTCCACCTCGAGCCTTGCGCCACCCTACACCTGGCAGACTAAACAAGGCCCTCCTAGGTAAGCAGTGACCAGGCATACGTAGCACGTACCCTAGCCAACGCAACTTATTCAGTGCTATCTGTTGTTCTAGGGAGCTAGCATGATTATCACCACCTAGTACTCGCCTACGAACATCATCGTTGCGGACACGCTGGTGCCATCCGACACCAGCAATGCTTCGCAAACAACGATGATCAAAGACTTGAAGGCGTCTCAGATCTTCAGACCGAAGTGGACAAGTTTCACTACCATAGAGCAGAACGGCCCTCACTGTGGCCTAGTATACCCGGTCTTTCAGACGGAGGGTAACTCCCTTCTGTCGCCAAAGATGACGCAGGTTCAAAAAGGCAGCTCTGGCCTTTGCAATGAGTGAGCTCACGTCAGTTTCTATGCGTCCATCATTGCTGATGCAGCTGCCAAGATAAGTGAATTGATCAACCATCTCGAGTTCCTCGTTAGCAAGCGTCAAGGGGTCATCAAGTGGCTGGTGGTCCTGCAGCAACACTTTGTACTTTGAAGGTGCGAAGTGCATACCAAATAATGGGACCACTCTGGGCAGGCTATTCAGGGTTGACTGTGCCGCCACAACATCGTCGAAAAGCAAGACGATATCGTCCGCATAAACTAGATCAACTAACCTTTCACCAGGCAGCACTTCAACGCCTACATCGCGAGATTCCGCAAGGGAACACTCCATGATAGAATCCACGACGAAATTGAACAAAAATGGGGAAATTGGACAACCCTGACGAACGTCACTTGTAGTCGAAAAGCTATCCGATAGGACACCGTAGACCCTGACACGGCCTGTAATGTTCGAGTACAGAGCACGAAGGATTTCCACGTATTTCGTGGGAACACCTTTTCGCGCAAGTAATTCGAACAGAATCGATCAATCGACCGAATCGAACGCACTCTTGAAATCGAGGAACACAACTACTGTCGGTCTGCGGTATGCGTGGCGCTGCTCTAGCACCTGCCGCAGAGTGAATATATGGTCTATACAGCCACGTCCTGGGCGAAAACCGGCCTGCTCTTCCCTAATCCGAGATTCCCGTTCCGCAGTGAGGCAACGAACGAAAATTGAGTCCAGTAATTTTGTCACAACTGGCGTTAGGCTAATACCCCTGTGGTTAGAACAGTCTGTGCGAGTGCCCTTTTTGTATATTGCCAGTATAATCGATTCGCTCCAAGTAGCCGGCACACTTCGTTCCAGATACGTTCGAATAGGGAGGTCAGTGCCCTGAAGAGGACCTCACCTCCATCCTTAAATAGTGCAGGTGGGAGGGAATCCGGGCCAGCGGCACGAAAACGATTGAGGGCTGTGATCGCCTTTCGGATCTCGGCCTCCGACGAAGGCTCTAAACTAACCGTCCATGGCACGTCCTGCATCACATGAGCAGGAAGAGGTCCGGGAGCAGGGGCCAGCTGAACTGATCTTCAAAGTGTTCCGCCCAACGAGCCATACGGCGCTCCTTATTGTGTATCAGCGCCCCCGCGCTGTCTCTGATTGTCTCACTGACACCTGGTTTTCTGTGACCAGTGGTGCGTATTAGCTGGAAGAGCTTGCGGTAATTGCCTACTGCTCCTGCATCCTCCATTTCTTGAGCCCGACTGGTCCACCAGGCTTCCTTGTCAGCACGTAGGCTCCGCTTTAGTTCGCGCCTAATAGCCCGTCTGGTCACATTGTGTTCAGAACCAGCCGGGAGGTGTCTTCTAGATTCCAACAGGTTCACCGACCTCTCAGATATCCAGTGACTGGTGCGGTGACGACTGATAGTGCCACAAACAGATGATCCTGCGTCGTGCATAGCGGCCGAGACCCTATTCCACTGAAGTTCAGTGTCATTAGGGAAAGACAGCGAGAGTTCGCTATGTAGTGCTTCTTGATAGGCTTGCCTCACCGAGGGCTGGGACAATTTCTCTGTTGCCAATCGGGGGAGACGCTTTGTGCGCCTTCCGGTAAAGTTTATGGAGAAACGACAGCGCACCAAGACATGATCAGAGTCGACACAGGTACTCCAGTATGAGCGGCAATCCAGAATGGAACCGCGCCACCTGTAACCTATGGCTATGTGGTCAATTTGGGTCCACCGCTGGCCAGCTACAGCTGGACGCTAAGTGATACTTCGGCGGCTACTGTGTCTAAAAGCAGTGCCACTAAGAAACAACTAGTGGTCCGCACACAGTTGCAGCAGACGCTCGCCGTTGTCAGTCCGTTCGGAGTTAAGCCCACAATTACCACCCAGCTGAGCTTCTGAAGAGCTCAGACGCCCTACTTGTGCGTTCATACCCCCTGCAAGTACTATAATATCTGAACTAGTAGCACTGCGTAGTAGCGCGTTCAGTTCGTGATCGAATGTGTCCTTGACAGCATTAGAACTGCAGTCGGTGGGAGCATAAGCGGAAACCACAAACAGCATTTTGTACTACTTCGTGAATCAACCTTAGCTGATGTCATCAAACGGACTGCACATAAACGGCTGTTCACCGGAATCTAATCAACCAACGACGGCTCAGCCTTGGAGCTTAGAATTATACCTACACCAGCTTGACCCGTGAGTGCTGCATCGGCGTCTCCGGATGCGTGCAACCAATAACGAGAGGATAAGCCGGGTATAGTTAATTCAATAACCCCGTTAGGGTTATTGATGATAGTTTCGGACACACAACACACGTCAATACCCAGTGTGTCCAAGGTGCGTGCGAGTGCAGCCTGCTGACCTGTTTGTCTTAGAGTGTGAACGTTGAATGTCGCCATGGAAACGGGATAGCGTGGTCTTACAAGGGACTTTCGCCGATAGGCGTCCGATGGGTGCTGTGGGATGGTGGCTGCAGATGGTTCTACTCCAGTGGCATTTCGGTTGCTGTCAATTGAGCTGAGAAGTATAGAAGGAAGGTTAGTAATGGGGTCGGGATGGGAGTAAGAGAAAAAGGTGGAAAAGAAAGAAAGGAGGCGCCAGCAGTAACATGTTTTCGCTTATCCGCCCCGCTGTATGCAGCAGATAAGGCGACCCTTGATAATCTGCGCGACGGCCGATGCAGGATGAAGTTTATGTTTGAAGAAAATGTCATGGTTGTATGTGGGCTGAGATACTGCCAGGGCACCCAGACGTAGACAGGAGAACGATTAGGGTCCTCATCCAAAGCCTTTGGCTCAAAAGCTTGTCCGCAAGGCAGCGGAAGTTGGGGCTGAGATCGAAGAAGGTTATTGGAACGGAGAATGTGGATGCGTACTGCACGCACAGGACTTCTGCTGCCTCGTTTGCTGATTTTGTGAGTCCTGTGGGGGTCGTCAGTGCGATGACACAGTTGACTTGTCGAAGACTGTTGAGGTGACCATACCCGGCTTTGGGATTGGATAAAAATTTGCGCATAAGCTGACGCTGATGCTCACTCTTATCTTTGCGTACAAGATGGATCGGTAATATTCCCACTGAGCAACCGTTGGATGGGAGTGATAGTTTCTCCTTGCCGTGTTTCTGGAGGTAATCCACTTCCGTGTACGACTTCGGATGAGTGCTGGGGTCTTTTCCCTATGAAAACTTGTTTGCAGGTCGTGGTAGTGGAGCAGAGTTCACGTAGGGTAAGGCAAAAGGTTGACCACACGCTGTCAGCACTCGATTGGGATTCGAGTGACCAGCCGTTAGCGGAAATGAGAAAGTTCAGCTTTCCGCAATCAGTAAAGCGTTTGGTAAAAGGTGGCGTGCTGACGGGTTTTTCGGCGAAGCATATAAAATCGAAACGGAGGACGCAGTAGTCGCTGAGCCCCAAAGGGACCTCATAACGTGCTCAAACATCAGTTCTTCATTAGTGAGGATGAGAACTCGCAGGGATGGTTGGTTGCTGAATCGGAATCTGGTCGGCTGATAGATGTGGCTGTACAACGGGGCCGTGGGAAGAAGATCGATGGGGCTTGATGCAAAGGAGTCAGCAGACAGAACAGAGTGGAACAGACGGGGCAGGTTGAGATCTCTTATGATAAGAAAGTGTGTGCGCTTGTGGGATAACATAAGATGGACGTCGTGCAGTAGTCGTGCATTCTTCTAGGGGGAGTTGTTAGGGGGTGGTAAATGATATCAAAACACTTAATGTTTGGCGGTTAGTACAAGCTCGCACCACATGGTGTCTGGATAGCAATGTTTGTTAAGATGCTGCAACTGGGAGAGATGTCATAGTACAATGGGACACCGTCACCTGGGGTTGCGCGGTCAGAGCGGAGAACTGACATGCGAGGAAGTTGGATTTCACCGTCGGTTATGCCGTCGGAGAGCCACGTTTCCGTTATGGCTATTAGGTTCGCTGGTGTTGAAAGAAGTCGAGACTGGAGTTCCGGAAGTTTAGGCATGAGGACCGTTGCGTTCGTATAGATACAAACGAGGTCTGTGATGAGCGCGGAACTAGAGTGCTGCCGGTCAACAGATGACCGGCAGTATACCGGTTTTTCGGTTTAGAGTAGTGGAGCCGTTGAGGCTGGTAGTTGGGGAAGCAAGGTGTGGGTCGTCGGAGCACAGATGGGTGCTGGCGCCGGTTTTGTTGAAAGACTGAAGATTAGAATATGTAGGTGAGTAGACTAATCCAGGCAGTTGGATCGGTGATGGACAGTCTGAGGACGGTTTGGTCAGTGTGTCGGTACCGAGGGGGCTGCCAGTCCTAGGGGTCTGTGGTAAGCTGTGCGCCTCGGCACCCGGTGCCCATAAGGACGTCTATAGGGGAGTAAGGAAAATAGTACGACAATACCAATGGTGAGGGAGAGTACAGAAAATAGAATCAAGTATGAAGACGATAGAAAAAGGGAAGGGCTGCGCGTTGTCACTCAACTGCAGTAAATTGACGTACAAACCTCTTAAGCGCAGATTCCATGACAACATTTTAAGTGAACGAGATCCACGGCTCGATAGCTCGTCTGTTAAATATTTTTTAGCCTGCATTGAAAACCTAGATTTCAGGTCAGGTCAGGTAAGATGGACGATAGAGGCTTCCGCCTAACGAGCGTCCAGTTCTTGTGCCGGTAAGTGAAGCGGCCCCCGGCACTTCGACGTTGGATTGTCTCTGCTTGCTTCTGCAATGGAATGAAGCAAGAACAAGAGCAATCTCTGCACTTTCATATGCCAGCATCAAAATACACTACATATACCAGTACAACTACAATAGCTCTGGAAAAAGGATGGACCAACAATTGTCTAAGCCCCTTTTGAAGGCTACTACGGTCTCAGACTCCACTAAGTCAGAAGGAAGTTCATTCCAGTAGTTAACTACTCGGTTCGTAAAAAGCTTTGCCCTGATGTCCAAACGAGCTCTGTGATGTTTGAGCTTCAGGCGATGCCCGCGCAGATGGTCTGACGTAGCCAACTCAAACAGATGGGTGGAACTAATACCACTAAGTCCCCTAATGATCTTAAACAGCTCTACCAAATCCCTTCTAAACCTACGCCGTTCCAAGGAAAATAATCCTAAGCTACTTAGACGATCCTCGTAAGACTTCCCTCGTTGACCTTCAATCATCCTAGTCGCAAGTTTCTGAATCTTTTCTATACAAACCATGTCACTCCGGAGGTACGGTGACCAGGCCTGAACACAATACTCCAGATGTGGCCTGACCACTGCTTTATATAAGGGCAAGAATACTTCTGCTTTAGTGTTACTCAGCGCCCTCCTAAGACGAAATAACTCGTGTCGTGCTTTATTGGCAGCATGGCAACACTGTGCCGAAGACTTAAAATTGTTCGTTACGATGACACCTAGATCACGGGCTTCGTCAGTACATCGCAATGATAGAGATCTTGCAGAAGACTAAACTGCCATTCAGCTACCACTACTAGTCAATAGTTGACATTTGTTGGCATTTAGAGGTAGGTCACATTGACTTGACCAATTCGCCACAGTGATGATGTCCTTAGCCAATGTCGCTCGGTTCCCCCTACAGACTAGCTTCAAGTCATCTGCGAAGATGTAGCAGGGATCCTCAAGAAGAGGAGCCAGGTCATTTATAAACATAAGAAACAGCAATGGACCCAGAACCGAACCTTGGGGGACACCACTGTAGGCATGGCCAACACTAGAACTCGCTTCCCCAACGCTGACTCTGAATGTCCTTCCACGTAAGAATTCAGAGAGCCATTGTAATAGTTGAGGATGCTATCCAAACCATGTCAGCTTCTCAATTAAGAATAGATGATTCACGGAGTCAAAAGCTTTACTGAAGTCCAAATAGCACAACTCTACCGATATCCCACCATCAACACAACGGGTAATCTCGTCTAAAAAGCACAATAAATTGGTAAGACAAGACTTCTTTCTGAGAAAGCCATGCTGTTCCGCTCTAATTAGATTGTGCTCAGTCAAGTGTTCACAGATCCTGTTCCTTATAAGCTTTTCCAAGCATTTCAGCGTGATGCTGATCAAACTAACGGGTCTATCATCATCATCATCATCATCAACAGCAGTACATCAGCCATTTGAGCTGATGCTTCGCTGCCATACAACCATGAGGAACTATGAAATAAAGGATAAGAAGAGGGAGAGAAGGGGGACTTATCTGAAAACCTTAATGCCCTAAGCAAACATTCTGGGTCAAGGCGCCTACAGCTTGTGTTAACAACATACCGTCACAAACAGCTGGCTATCGTGCAAAGATAAAGCGGCATCGGCGAGACAGCTTCCTTGCGGCTTTCACTGCCACGCGTCATAATCAGCCATTACCCCGCAGATAACTCAGCAGCAAACCCACTTTAAACAGACAATCCGATTAGGAGACGGCAGCTGACGCGCCACTGGTGTCGGTTGCGAGCCAAGACCTGTAAAGTCTCGAGCCAAGCACAAGGTGAGTCACGTGGACTCCAACCCGGAAGACGAGACGGACCAACGGCACCCAGTTTGGTCGTCAGTGACTTCATTTCCCGCTGCCAAGTCAACTTCTGTCCACCTCGAGCCTTGCGCCACCCTACACCTGGCAGACTAAACAAGGCCCTCCTAGGTAAGCAGTGACCAGGCATACGTAGCACGTACCCTAGCCAACGCAACTTATTCAGTGCTATCTGTTGTTCTAGGGAGCTAGCATGATTATCACCACCTAGTACTCGCCTACGAACATCATCGTTGCGGACACGCTGGTGCCATCCGACACCAGCAATGCTTCGCAAACAACGATGATCAAAGACTTGAAGGCGTCTCAGATCTTCAGACCGAAGGGGACAAGTTTCACTACCATAGAGCAGAACGGCCCTCACTGTGGCCTTGTATACCCGGTCTTTCAGACGGAGGGTAACTCCCTTCTGTCGCCAAAGATGACGCAGGTTCAAGAAGGCAGCTCTGGCCTTTGCAATGAGTGAGCTCACGTCAGTTTCTATGCGCCCATCATTGCTGATGCAGCTGCCAAGATAAGTGAATTGATCAACCATCTCGAGTTCCTCGTTAGCAAGCGTCAAGGGGTCATCAAGTGGCTGGTGGTCCTGCAGCAACACTTTGTACTTTGAAGGTGCGAAGTGCATACCAAATAATGGGACCACTCTGGGCAGGCTATTCAGGGTTGACTGTGCCGCCACAACATCGTCGAAAAGCAAGACGATATCGTCCGCATAATCTAGATCAACTAACCTTTCACCAGGCAGCACTTCAACGCCTACATCGCGAGATTCCGCAAGGGAACACTCCATGATAGAATCCACGACGAAATTGAACAAAAATGGGGAAATTGGACAACCCTGACGAACGTCACTTGTAGTCGAAAAGCTATCCGATAGGACACCGTAGACCCTGACACGGCCTGTAGTGTTCGAGTACAGAGCACGAAGGATTTCCACGTATTTCGTGGGAACACCTTTTCGCGCAAGTAATTCGAACAGAATCGATCAATCGACCGAATCGAACGCACTCTTGAAATCGAGGAACACAACTATTGTCGGTCTGCGGTATGCGTGGCGCTGCTCTAGCACCTGCCGCAGAGTGAATATATGGTCTATACAGCCACGTCCTGGGCGAAAACCGGCCTGCTCTTCCCTAATCCGAGATTCCCGTTCCGCAGTGAGGCAACGAACGAAAATTGAGTCCAGTAATTTTGTCACAACTGGCGTTAGGCTAATACCCCTGTGGTTAGAACAGTCTGTGCGAGTGCCCTTTTTGTATATTGCCAGTATAATCGATTCGCTCCAAGTAGCCGGCACACTTCGTTCCAGATACGTTCGAATAGGGAGGTCAGTGCTTTGAAGAGGACCTCACCTCCATCCTTAAATAGTGCAGGTGGGAGGGAATCCGGGCCAGCGGCACGAAAACGATTGAGGGCTGTGATCGCCTTTCGGATCTCGGCCTCCGACGAAGGCTCTAAACTAACCGTCCATGGCACGTCCTGCATCACCTGAGCAGGAAGAGGTCCGGGAGCAGGGGCCAGCTGAACTGATCTTCAAAGTGTTCCGCCCAACGAGCCATACGGCGCTCCTTATTGTGTATCAGCGCCCCCGCGCTGTCTCTGATTGTCTCACTGACACCTGGTTTTCTGTGACCAGTGGTGCGGGTTAGCTGGAAGAGCTTGCGGTAATTGCCTACTGCTCCTGCATCCTCCATTTCTTGAGCCCGACTGGTCCACCAAGCTCCCTTGTCAGCACGTACGCTCCGCTTTAGTTCGCGCCTAATAGCCCGTCTGGTCACATTGTGTTCAGAACCAGCCGGGAGGTGTCTTCTAGATTCCAACAGGTTCACCGACCTCTCAGATATCTAGTGACTGGTGCGGTGACGAGTGATAGTGCCACAAACAGATGATCCTGCGTCGTGCATAGCGGCCGAGACCCTATTCCACTGAAGTTCAGTGTCATTAGGGAAAGACAGCGAGAGTTCGCTATGTAGTGCTTCTTGATAGGCTTGCCTCACCGAGGGCTGGGACAATTTCTCTGTTGCCAATCGGGGGAGACGCTTTGTGCGCCTTCCGGTAAAGTTTATGGAGAAACGACAGCGCACCAAGACATGATCAGAGTCGACACAGGTACTCCAGTATGAGCGGCAATCCAGAATGGAACCGCGCCACCTGTAACCTATGGCTATGTGGTCAATTTGGGTCCACCGCTGGCCAGCTACAGCTGGACGCTAAGTGATACTTCGGCGGCTACTGTGTCTAAAAGCAGTGCCACTAAGAAACAACTGGTGGTCCGCACACAGTTGCAGCAGACGCTCGCCGTTGTCAGTCCGTTCAGAGTTAAGTCCATACTTACCACCCAGCTGAGCTTCTGAAGAGCTCAGACGCCCTACTTGTGCGTTCATATCCCCCTGCAAGTACTATAATATCTGAACTAGTAGCACTGCGTAGTAGCCCGTTCAGTTCGTGATAGAATGTGTCCTTGACAGCATTAGAACTGCAGTCGGTGGGAGCATAAACGGAAATCACAAACAAACAGCGTTTTGTACTACTTCGCGAATTCACCTTAGCTGATGTCATCAAACGGACTGCACATAAACGGCTGTTCACCGGAATCTAATCAACCAACGACGGCTCAGCCTTGGAGCTTAGAATTATACCTACACCAGCTTGACCCGTGAGTGCTGCATCGGCGTCTCCGGATGCGTGCAACCAATAACGAGAGAATAAGCCGGGTATAGTTAATTCAATAACCCCGTTAGGGTTATTGATGATAGTTTCGGACACACAACACACGTCAATACCCAGTGTGTCCAAGGTGCGTGCGAGTGCAGCCTGCTGACCTGTTTGTCTTAGAGTGTGAACGTTGAATGTCGCCGTGGAAACGGGATAGCGTGGTCTTACAAGGGACTTTCGCCGATAGGCGTCCGATGGGTGCTGTGGGATGGTGGCTGCAGATGGTTCTACTCCAGTGGCATTTCGGTTGCTGTCAATTGAGCTGAGAAGTATAGAAGGAAGGTTAGTAATGGGGTCGGGATGGGAGTAAGAGAAAAAGGTGGAAAAGAAAGAAGGGAGGCGCCAGCAGTAGCATGTTTTCGCTTATCCGCCCTGCTGTATGCAGCAGATAAGGCGACCCTTGATAATCTGCGCGACGGCCGATGCAGGATGAAGTTTATGTTTGAAGAAAATGTCATGGTTGTATGTGGGCTGAGATACTGCCAGGGCACCCAGACGTAGACAGGAGAACGATTAGGGTCCTCATCCAAAGCCTTTGGCTCAAAAGCTTGTCCGCAAAGGCAGCGGAAGTTGGGGCTGAGATCGAAGAAGGTTATTGGAACGGAGAATGTGGATGCGTACTGCACGCACAGGACTTCTGCTGCCTCGTTTGCTGATTTTGTGAGTCCTGTGGGGGTCGTCAGTGCGATGACACAGTTGACTTGTCGAAGACTGTTGAGGTGACCATACCCGGCTTTGGGATTGGATAAAAATTTGCGCATAAGCTGACGCTGATGCTCACTCTTATCTTTGCGTACAAGATGGATCGGTAATATTCCCACTGAGCAACCGTTGGATGGGAGTGATAGTTTTCTCCTTGCCGTATTTCTGGATGTAATCCACTTCCGTGTACGACTTCGGATGGGTGCTGGGCGTACCTTCCCTATGGAAACTTCTTTGCAGGTCGTGGTGGTGGAGCAGAGTTCACGTAGAGTGAGGCAAAAGGTGGACCACACGCTGGCAGCACTCGATTGGGGTTCGAGTGACCAGCCGTTAGCGGAAATGAGAAAGTTCAGCTTTCCGCAATCAGTAAAGCGTTTGGTAAAAGGTGGCGTGCTGATAGGTTTTTCGGCGAAGCATATAAAATCGAAACGGAGGACGCAGTAGTCGCTGAGCCCCAAAGGGACCTCATAACGTGCTCAAACATCAGTTCTTCATTAGTGAGGATGAGAACTCGCAGGAATGGTTGGTTGCTGAATCGGAATCTGGTCGGATGATAGGTGTGGCTGTACAACGGGGCCGTGGGAAGAAGATCGATGGGGCTTGATGCAAAGGAGTCAGCAGACAGAACAGAGTGGAACAGACGGGGCAGGTTGAGATCTCTTATGATAAGAAAGTGTGTGCGCTTGTGGGATAACATAAGATGGACGTCGTGCAGTAGTCGTGCATTCTTCTAGGGGGAGTTGTTAGGGGGTGGTAAATGATATCAAAACACTTAATGTTTGGCGGTTAGTACAAGCTCGCACCACATGGTGTCCGGATAGCAATGTTTGTAAAGATGCTGCAACTGGGAGAGATGTCATAGTACAATGGACACCGTCACCTGGGGTTGCGCGGTCAGAGCGGAGAACTGACATGCGAGGAAGTTGGATTTCACCGTCGGTTATGCCGTCGGAGAGCCACGTTTCCGTTATGGCTATTAGGTTCGCTGGTGGTTGAAAGAAGTCGAGACTGGAGTTCCGGAAGTTTAGGCATGAGGACCGTTGCGTTCGTATAGATACAAACGAGGTCTGTGATGAGCGCGGGAACTAGAGTGCTGCCGGTCAACAGATGACCGGCAGTATACCGGTTTTTCGGTTTAGAGTAGTGGAGCCGTTGAGGCTGGTTAGTTGGGGAAGCAAGCTGTGGGTCGTCGGAGCACAGATGGGTGCTGGCGCCGGTTTCGTTGAAAGGCTGAAGGTTAGAATATGTAGGTGAGTAGATTAATCCAGGGTACAGTTGGATCGGTGATGGATAGTCTGAGGACGGTTTGTTCAGAGTATGTCTGTACCGAGGAGGCTGCCACTGCTAGGCTTCTGTGGGCAACTGTGCGCCTGGGCACCGGGTGCCCCTAAGGACGTCTATATGGGAGTAAGGAAAATAGTACGGACAATACCAATGAGTGAGGGAGAGTTACAGAAAATAGAAGCAAGTATGAAGACGATGGAAAAAGGGAAGGGCTTGCGCGTTGTCCACTCAACTGCAGTAAATTGACGTACAAACCTCTTAAGCGCAGATTCCATGACAAAATTTTAAGTGAACGAGATCCACGGCTCGATAGCTCGTCTGTTAAATATTTTTTAGCCTGCATTGAAAACCTAGATTTCAGGTCAGCTCAGGTCAGATGGACGATAGAGGCTTCCGCCTAACGAGCGTCCAATTCTTGTGCCGGTAAGTAAAGCGGCCCCCAGGCACTTCGACGTTGGATTGTCTCTTCTTGCTTCTGCAATGGAATGAAGCAAGAACAAGAGCAATCTCTGCACTTTCATATGCCAGCATCAAAATACACTACATATACCAGTACAACTACAATAGC
The DNA here is from genome assembly GCA_944474145.2 of Dicrocoelium dendriticum. Taxonomy (NCBI): domain Eukaryota; kingdom Metazoa; phylum Platyhelminthes; class Trematoda; order Plagiorchiida; family Dicrocoeliidae; genus Dicrocoelium; species Dicrocoelium dendriticum. The sequence goes on from OX104064.1 coordinate 143,956,210, forward strand.
TCTGGAAAAAAGGATGGACCAACAATTGTCTAAGCCCCTTTTGAAGGCTACTACGGTCTCAGACTCCACTACGTCAGAAGGAAGTTCATTCCAGTAATTTAACTACTCGGTTCGTAAAAAGCTTTGCCCTGATGTCCAAACGAGCTCTGTGATGTTTGAGCTTCAGGCGATGCCCGCGCAGATGGTCTGACGTAGCCAACTCAAACAGATGGGTGGAACTAATACCACTAAGTCCCTAATGATCTTAAACAGCTCCACCAAATCCCTTCTAAACCTACGCCGTTCCAAGGAAAATAATCCTAAGCTACTTAGACGATCCTCGTAAGACTTCCCTCGTTGACATTCAATCATCCTAGTCGCAAGTTTCTGAATCTTTTCTATACAAACCATGTCACTCCGGAGGTACGGTGACCAGGCCTGAACACAATACTCCAGATGTGGCCTGACCACTACTTTATATAAGGGCAAGAATACTTCTGCTTTAGTGTTACTCAGCGCCCTCCTAAGACGAAATAACTCGTGTCGTGCTTTATTGGCAGCATGGCAACACTGTGCCGAAGACTTAAAATTGTTCGTTACGATGACACCTAGATCACGGGCTTCGTCAGTACATCGCAATGATAGAGATCTTGCAGAAGACTAAACTGCCATTCAGCTACCACTACTAGTCAATAGTTGACATTTGTTGGCATTTAGAGGTAGGTCACATTGACTTGACCAATTCGCCACAGTGATGATGTCCTTAGCCAATGTCGCTCGGTTCCCCCTACAGACTAGCTTCAAGTCATCTGCGAAGATGTAGCAGGGATCCTCAAGAAGAGGAGCCAGGTCATTTATAAACGTAAGAAACAGCAATGGACCCAGAACCGAACCTTGGGGGACACCACTGTAGGCATGGCCAACACTAGAACTCGCTTCCCCAACGCTGACTCTGAATGTCCTTCCACGTGAGAATTCAGAGAGCCATTGTAATAGTTGAGGATGCTATCCAAAGCCATGTCAGCTTCTCAATTAAGAATAGATGATTCACGGAGTCAAAAGCTTTACTGAAGTCCAAATAGCACAACTCTACCGATATCCCACCATCAACACAACGGGTAATCTCGTCTAAAAAGCACAATAAATTGGTAAGACAAGACTTCTTTCTGAGAAAGCCATGCTGTTCCGCTCTAATTAGATTGTGCTCAGTCAAGTGTTCACAGATCCTGTTCCTTATAAGCATTTCCAAACATTTCAGCGTGATGCTGATCAAACTAACGGGTCTATCATCATCATCATCATCATCAACAGCAGTACATCAGCAAGCAATCACCCCAGTGCTTACGTGGTCTTCACTAATAGGTCTTACACGGAATTATCACTTTATGATCCGCATCTGCGAGTTTATATGGTTTGGCGAAGGTTTAGTGGGCACATACGGCATGAAATTAATCAGCGCTTTTGTTGTTTCTTAGAAAGCTGCGATAGAACAACTCAGTTTTGATTGTCGACCGTCTTCTGATCGACGCATGCATTCCAACGTTTCGTGGGGCAAAAATATTTTTTACTACTTAATTATTTGGTTTTCCGGTGAACACCGCGCACCTACTTTAATTAGTTATTATCCCAGACATAAACTGACACACCATATTTTACCAGTTCTTTTTAGCTTTATTATCCTTTCGTTTTATGTTACAATACCAGTGGATAAATAACTTAACCAAGGGAGATACTACTGGCGTTAACACTCAGGTACATCCTTATGCCTAACCTTAACACTGGATCTATAACCTACTTTGACATCATAAGACACTATATTCTGTGTGTTAAATGGTGGATAAAAGGAAGCTAGCTTCATATTTTACTCAATACGACCTACATCCCTATTCAGGCTTTGAACACGTGTGAATCTGGCTCAATGCCTAAAGAATTCATAGTGATAAACATTGGTTGATTAATTGTACGTGTTTTATGCTTTCTGTCAAGGGTTTCAGGTTCCCCGTTATGTAGGCCTACGCGTGTCATGCTAGTCCGAGTGATACTTCGTAGGAATCTAGACAGTAAGCGTAGAAGCTGGAGGGAAATCGCGTCGGTGTTAGTCCTCTTAGCAAGCTGGATGGCGTTGTCACCGCTGCCGAGGGGAAAAGCAGCCCTATGCAAGTAGATAGATGGCGAAAATACGCACAGGTTTTAGTTCCTCTAGCGACGCCAAATACAATAGCAAAAAAAGAAAAGAGGTAAGGACAGTTGTCTACTTATCTAGGCGCAAGGACATTTTACCCTTTGTTTCGCTGCAGCGTCATTCCAACCCGGGGAAGCACACAGTATATACTAACTATACACAGTAAAACAACAAAAGTAAACGGCTACAGGAAACTGCACGAAGGCGCACACCCCGGCTGCAATACAGTAGCAAATTACAGAGCATAAATAAAATTAATGAATAACTCAAGTGCAAACTACTAAAAAAGATCCTCTAAAAAATAAAGGATACTGACTATTTTTGGATTTCATTGAAGTGGTAACAAATGAAAGGGAAACTTGTCAGCATCTGCACATCCGCTTCAGAGCAGTGCTAAGGCGAACAACTGTGTAGGGGAACATCACAATGGCTTAGTAAAAGCACGTTCATTGCTACTTAACAACCTTCCTTAAAAGCTCTCCTTATATTTTTGCACTTACGACTATCTCGCGCAAATTTTTCCAGTACTACTATGCACGGTTGTGCAACGTACCATGAATGAACTCGCAACCCTCTCAACTTAAAATGTTTTCCAATGTCATTTGAAATTTACATTTCCCTCTTGATGAGCCCTCGCCGTATGTGTATCACGTAAATCGGAGCAACACATCGACACCGGTAAGACAAGGAGAGCATGTTCATCGCTTGCAGTCGTGGGGTACAGTGCCAATACTGGTTCGCTGAGATTAATTGCGCTCTCCGTCGCTGAACCTAATCTATCAGAACCCGTTCTGCCTTCGTAAGAGTATAAAGCGTGTGTAAACAGTTTTTGGGGACATGGGGCACGTAGGAAGTAGAAGGAGTCGGAAATTTTCATAGTCGTGCAGGAAATGGCTCGCTGTATGACACATAGTATGCTTTAAGCAGCTGCTACCTTACCAAATGGATTCAGGGTTTGGCAAATTAGGTCATTCTTACCCGCGGCGCTCCTGCGCAAGAAACGACTAAGGTATTAGATAACAACTGGGGCGAAGCACCGGTTATGAATACAGAGCACTTTCCATATCGATGGGTAATTGGCACTAAACTGACAAACTGTGCAGCCGGTCTAGTGTCGCTCGCAACTGATCAGAAGCTTCGCGTTTGTACATCTCTAGCCATAGATTTAAGTCGTCAGCAGAAAGCAATTTGTAACACTGATGTACGTCTTGGGTAAATGCTTTAACCTACTCCGGGCCATGGACAGAGTCTTGCAGAAGCTTGCAATGAAAGCCGGCTCGGAGTAAGTTTCATTCACCTACAGTCATCTAGTAGGGCCCGCAGATATCAACGATTCAGGAAAACACCACTTGTTTTTGAGGTTTTAGAAGATCTCCGTGCGCAACTTTACTAAATTCTTTCCTGAAGTTGAGCAAGACGTGGTCCAGGTGATTACCGACAAAAAAAAATAATTATTCTCGACTATTTGGCCCAATTTCCCTGGTTGCAATCAGTCTGGAGGCTCACGAGCATGCACCTCGGATGTTAGGCGGAGCAGAAGTAAAGCCATACAAATTATCCAATTGTCGATGGCGTGCTTGCGTTAGAATTCTATAAATCAATAAATACTTTATTGTCAACAAAACGAGGCACGTTCCTTCGGCATGATCAGCATATTGCAACGTTTTACATGCGAGCATGGTTAGCAGGACTAAGAGCGGGAGTAATACAGATGGAGTCAGTAGTGTGGGTCAACATGGCCCAAAGATTGTATGAAGTCTATCTTCACAGAATGCGTGATGTAGAGATAAGAATCAGATCATTAATGTGGTGGATTTTGATGAGGCACTGGTCTGATGATGGTATGCACACAGTGAGTGAGCATAAGGTTAGTGAAGCCTAAGGAAAGAACTGCAAAAATATTTTAAGTATAGCGGCATTTCACCAATCAAATATTTAGGCGTTGTCCTACGGGAACCGATATATGCACAGAAGTTGTGAAATGTCGTATCTGTCAACTTGCCAATGCGTGGTTGGGGCAGTGACTTTATTAAGTAGCGAGTCACATCCGCCACTTTGCAGTGTTGTTAAACAGACATTTGTGGCTTTTTGTAGAGAAAAAGCTTGACGGACGAAAACACACCAATCCTGGAGCACCGCCGACTGGTGACATGACACTGATAAGGTTGCATCTGACCGATTATCCTCGCGCATATTCGCAGTCAGGTTTCGCCAATTTGTTTTCTATGGCTGTGTAGTTGTCCGCTCTGGTGTCGACGGCAGGTAGTTGGAACTATTGAAGTCGGACGAGTCCGGTGACTTGTATTGATTTGCTTAGTTTTCTGGGTTCCTTTAGAGCGTCAGGATTACGGAATGCGGATGATGCGATTGTTCTGTGTTGAGTCCGTGTTCAGGTGTGCATCGCAGATATGTCCTCAAAGGTGTTCCGTGCAGATAATGTTATCCTTTAGCACAAGGGATAAGACAAAAACGGACCGAGAAACCGCCAAGGAAATTGAACAGGACTGTGTCAATGTACAAATATAAAGTTTTGGTAACGTTGTGCTAGTTAAAAGCGATGGAATGGCCGAATAGGTTATGCATCATAGCCGTTGTTTTGCAAGCGAGTACGAGACCCGATATTTGTTGAATGTGAGAGACAAATGCCGTCCGAATTGGCCTGGTGTACGCATGAGCTTTCCAGGGTGGAAACCGGGAGCATCGGGCGTCGTGAACCGGTAAATAAATAAATAAATATGTTATTTTCGACAAAGCGAGGCGCGCCTTCCGGGCATTATCAGCATACTGCAATATTGTACATGATAGCAGGATTAGCAGTATCAAGGGCGGGATTAGTACAGTTGGAAACAGTAGTGTGTGCCCATATGGCCCAAAGATTGTACGAAGTCTGTGTCCACAGAATGAGAGATTTAGAGATAAGAATCAGAGCACTAATGTGGAGTGTGTTGATGAGGAACTAGTCCGATGAGGTAGTATACACAGTGTGAGTCAGGTAAGTGAAGCGTGAGGAAAAAGCTGAAAAATATTAGGGTAGTGGCATGTCACTAATCAAATATCTAGTCATGTTCGAGCGACAGCAGGTATATGCACAAAATTTGTAAATTTGTAAATGAGTTGAGGGAATCAGAAGAATATATTAAGTAGTGAAATATGCGACAAAGATGTAGGTTGAGAGAGCGGGCGACAGTGGTAGAGCTCATCGTTCGAACATTTATGAGAACCAGTGGCGTTGCTATACCGGATTATAGACTCATGAAAATAATAAGGTGACATGTTCAGTACTCGATTGCTGGAGAAACAGCTGGGAGATGGTGTGACGGAGTGTCAAAGAAGTTGTGACGCGAATAGGATAGACAATATACTGCATCGGTAGGGAAAATAAAGTTGCAAAGGCAGCTCTGGTTGGGACCTGGAAAAGCGGATAAAACTAGGGAATTTTACAGTGCAGCACACATGTTAAATAGACAGCAGGAAAGGGCGATACTAGAAATGGAATTAAGTATGAGAAAGAAAACACTGTCCGCTCTCGTATGACGACGTACGGACTGATAGGCATTCAACGTTAAAAGCAGGAGCAAGAAGAGAAGGGATTGCATACCACGTCCGTAGAGAGCAAACAAGTTTAGAGCCAGCGCCGATAGTACACAGTAATATCAGTATAGTGCGGGCAGCAGCGCCTAAAAGACTAGGTGTTCCACTCTAATTTGGACATCCAGGGTGGAACGTGAAAGCTACAGATGCGGTTGGTTAGTGAGTTGCTGGCAGCCTGATTAGTTATTAATCAGGAGTGGCACGCTATGTTAGGCTCGGCATAGACTAATAGGTGTACATTGTTGAAAACAGGAGAGAGAACAGACAGCAATACTTGCAACAGCTGTAGCGAGAAAACGGATGTGGTGCCAGCCCTATTATTGATCAATAAATAAATAAATAAATATTTATTCTCGGCTATGCGAGGCATGCCCGCGAGGGCCTGATCAAATAAGCGCAATTATACAGACATGTCATGGCAGTTGTAACAGTGACAATCGGAGGTTGTTGCTACGTTCCTATTTGAAACTGTACAAATAGGACAAAAATAATAATGAAGAAAGCCCATTGCCATGAGTTCGGGCACGTACGTGTGGGTACATTCGTTCTGCCATAAAGTGCAGTAACAATTCAGGCATGAGAAGATCCAGAACTAGGACTGATCAGTTGTAAAAGAGCTGGTCAAGAACACGCTCAATCGCGATTACACGATACGCTGGGTTAATGTGAGTGTAGCCTAAAGAACAATGGTGAATGTGCAGAAAATGACGTGGCGACAAAATATGCAGATTGGGGTTAGGGAATAATACAGACAGCACTGTCAGGTGCGAAGTGTTTCACTCTAGAACTGGGATATTGCGCTGGCGCTAGGGGGACCTAGACCACTGCTGCAGAGTTGCGCTATTGCCCAGATGAAGTGCTGAACGCAATATACATTAGAGTAGGGTTAAACATAGGAATGGATGTGACCTGAAAAGTTCAATTGGCCAGCGACTGGTGCAGGTGGAATAAGGGCGACATTGGTCCGATATACGGGAGAGGTGAACACTACGGAGTACGGTTTAGTCAAGAAGTGGTCGCAGAACGAATTCATTTATGGAATAGAATAGGCGAAGATGCGAATGAGAGTGACAGACATTAATGCGAGCTAAAAACTTTTAGAGGGGAGCCGAACAGCAACATTCAAGCAGGGACCGGAAATTTCAATTTCGGTAGGGCGGACCAAGTTTACAAATAATGGATCAGACAGAGACAAGTGTTATTGAGCCGTTGCTTTTACCAGTGGGAACCATGGTCAATGGCAGCCAATGCACAAAAGAAGAGAGGCACTGGTTGAAGATCTATGGGCCCTGGAGCCTCGGAGGCCGGACTGGTCCTAAAGATTTAAGTATGAGAGGCGCAGTAGCGAAGAGCATCTAGCGAGGATTAGGAGATTACGCTGACGTTACCAGTTCCTAGACAACTACCGAAGAGTTGCGATATTGACCAGAACAGGTGCCGAACACAACAAAGAGCAGAGTAGGGTTAGCATAGGAGTGGAGGAGACCTGAAAAAAGGCAATTAGCTGGCATCTGGTGCTGGTGGCATAAGGGCGACGTCGGTACGATAGCTGGGGGATGTGAACAATACAGAGTACGGTGTAGTCAAGAAGTGGTAGTAGAATGGAGCCATACAGGCACACTATGGACTTAATAATCATAGGCCGATTGTTCCAGGGGTACTGACGACTTTCGCCTTTGTAAATGGGCTAAACTATGCAAGCGAATTCCTGAAGCCAAAAATCGAGGAAAAAAGGTGAAAGGGTGCATCGTTTTATTCAATTACTCATTTGTGAAAAACGAGCGCAGCCCACCAATGCCTGGGTGCGAGCACGGATTTAACGCGAGGAGCGGTTTCACGAATTAACCGGTGCTTGCTCTAAAGTGTGACAACGTCAAGGGAGGCCTTGGGACAAGGTTACTTGTGAACAGTGCTTCGGTCGATATGAGAGATTAAGACCTCGGCCTTTATGTCATCTGCATCAAGCTTGGAGTCAGTTTGAAGAAATACCAAGGCAGGTACTTTATGGCCAAAGTCGTATTAGGAGCAAATTAACCTGGAATGTGTTATCGATTATTCGAACAGTTGGTTTTTGTACTTTGTCGTTTCTTATGCTTGCTTAATTGTCAGACTTCCCTCACCGCGTTATAACTAGAGAAACATAACGCTGGTTGCGTAGTTTTGAAGTTGGCCAACGATTTATGTTGACGATCAATAAAGACCACAATTCACGATCGATCCAGGCGGGGTTTACGTTGAGGCAATACACAATACACAAGGGTTTAATGCGAGTTAAGAAGTACTGCTTTGCAAGCCCCATTGGATAGTCTGGTGGGTCAGTAGAAAACGTTAAGGAAAAATGCAGTTAGTCGTTCTACTGTGAAACGAATGGACTTGTCTTAGATAATGCAGTAACCATGCCTTCTAAGTGTTTCCATAGCATCAACAGCCAAAAGCTAAATCTGGTATTTCCCGGGAGTAAGGTGACAAGTAGCATCAAATAAAAAATGTAAATGGCAGAGTGCGTCATCAAACCGACTATTAAATATGGCGAGCATGGTTAAAAAACCAACCGATTCAAAGAGACGTTTCCATGGTTGACAAACACGCATAGGAAAGAAAGGTACATGGCACGCCAGATAGCCGGATTCTACTGCCAATTTCAAGTGTGGCCATTGAGTTGCTGAGTTGCAGCAAAGAGCTTCACACACGCTTCGGATTGTGTAATTCAAATACGTTATTATCAAGTTGCCTCGTAGGTGGCGATAACGCCGACTGCCTACTCCCAAAGGTTTTGCCTCTGCTGTTGCTGAAGGTGGTGCATTTCAATGCCTATTTAAACGCCGGAGGTTGAGGTTGGTCCAGTGCAGCAAGTTCGTGCTTCAGCCATGGCTGTAAGACTTCGAGTTCGTACTCGGCATGAAGGCGAACATACCCATTCAGCATCTGCTTTAAACTAATAGTGTCTACTATTCGGAACGCCCGTCGTAGCAAGCCTACGCGCTGGGTACCAGTTTTCGATGCACATTCGATGCACAATTTATCCGAAATGATCACGCCACGGTCGCCTTCGACAGATGATCACTACAGTAATTGCGTTGCTAACTGGTATGAATGTGTACTCTGGTGTCGCATGGGCAGGACTTTGCATCTGTCTCCATTACACGGTAAACGATTTTGGCTTGACCATTCCTGTACCATAGCCAGGTCACACTAGAGTAAATTCAGAACAGCACCCGTTTGTATCGTCAGCAACCAGCAGCAAAGTTAAAGAGATTTTCGGTGCAGGGCCATTGATGAAACCAAAAACCATCGTGTGCCACACCAAACTCGCCTCGTTTTGATTAGCTAAGGAAAGCCGGACTCCGGACAATGATAGGCGTTGCAAGAGAAAGTTGTCTACACAGCTCAAGCGAGGATCACCGAAAGCGTAATCTCAGAGCTTAGAAAGGAGGATCCGTTGCTCTAAAGTATCGAAGGCTTGCAACACGTCAAAGCGATCACAACATTGGCCTCACCAGCGTCATCTGACTCGTACCAACTACTCCTGTGATTAATAAATTTGTTGTGGACGACCGCTGCCGACTAACGCCGCATTGCTCGTGTGCAATATTGTTACAGCTTTTTAGACAACATACGGACACCTCAGCAGCAATGGACTCTATGACTTTGGATAACATGGGGAGAAGAGACAATGGACGGTAGCTTTAGGGCTCAGTGCGGTTTCCACATTTGTGATTCGGTTAGTATTCCAAGCTTCCACGTCGCCGGAACCTGGTGTTGGTCTAAGCAACGCTGAAAGAATTTGGCCAATGTGTTTGCAAGCTGCCTTGCCGCGGCTCTCAGTGCCAGTGGGCGAATGGTGTAGACTTCAGGAGAGCCGTGCTTACGCAGCTACCTCAGCTTTTGCATTAGAGCTTGGGCAGTAAACGATGTGGGTAAGTCCTGGCGACAAAAAGCAAACGTTGGTAGATGGCCTGATGGTAAGACCCTCTGAAATGTGAAAGCATATGACGTCCGTAACGCGTTTGCTGCTTCTGTAGCTGTACTAGTTGCACCATTCGTCGTCCGGAGTGGAGGAATTTTCTGTCACACTTTATGCCAGCCATTGACCTGCTTGTACAGCAGTTGATGGTTGGCGCTGAACATTTTCGCTATTTGCTGTCATAATCTGACTTTGTCACCCCTTAAAATTTAAGTACAACCGTTACTATGCGCTGCGTATTTGTCCCAATTGTCTGACGGTATTGAGGCTTTTTATACTCGCCAGGCTGCCTTGCGTACAGTCATACGTATGCTAGCCCTGCTCCTCACGAAAAAACCTTTTGAGGCCCATTGAAAATCCTGGACTCCGTGACAGCCTTTATTAGTTGATTGCATGTACTAGTGAAATCAATAAAAGCTAATTCGGGTGGCCTTCCTCGAGGAACGACCTGGTTGTGACTCTGGGTTGAGCAGTCGTAGCGCGTAGTGCTGCCCACCATCCCAGTGTTTTGGTGACACAATTACGCAAAGCAGATGAATTCGAGCCTTATAAGTGCATGATCACTGCGAGCCGAAGGGCCTTATACAAGCAAATACGGCAATCATAAGTTTCTCCTTGTTGAACCCATGACCCACCCAAGATAGTCTATCATCTGTTCTGAACCGAGTGGGCATAATCACGTGATTGTAACATGGAACACTGGTTATAAGCTCACGCAGAGCTGCGTTGAATGGTTATCCGAATGTAGCATGGGTTGTCAAATGGTGTGCGTTGAAATCACCCATTATAAGGGTGTGAGTATGCTTTCGCCTTAGGCTGCATTCTAAAACTCTCGCAAGGTGACAATCGATTTTAGGCGTAGAGTTTGGGGGCCCTGACTAAAGCTAGAAGACAGTAGTCTGCTGTATAATTACAGGCGGCCACGGAAAAAGGTCGGCGAAAGGTACTCCGAATCCCCAACGGTATCGCACTGCAAATCACTTCCTTAATAAGGAATAACACCTCCTTCCGTCGGTTTCCCGTTTCGTATGAGTAACATGCCCAACAGTGAGCCTACAGCGTCTGTCCTTATACTGTGCAACCATGTCTCCTTGGTACAGCTAACATCGTATGGTAGCAAAATTTGGCGCTCTAGCAGTTCGGACAGCTTATTGAACAGACCATGCTTATTGGTATAAAATCGGGATATTTTCACGTTCTCTAGGAGCCTACAAGGGGATAAAGGAGTCGGGTGTGGTAGGATGCCGGCCCATGTGAGGTCGGACGTAACTTTTTTCATAGGATGATGATAACACGTCGTTCGCAAACGGCTTTGGCCAACGTATGTCCCACTCCTTATCCGAACCTGCTGCTGGATCGCGTAATCGAGCGGTAAACTGAATCTCATGCGTTGTCATTGGTAAAAAATTGCTGTTTCTGGTAGGATCCTGTCGGGTCTTTACAAGGTTACAGCAGCTTACACGGAATTTTAGCTGGCAGGCTTTTACGAGGTTACTGCCGACCTTCTAACACTTCCGACGCTGTCTGCCTTGACTGAACTATGCGTTTAGGATGCTTAGTCTGCTTCCTTTATAACTTTCTTGAGGATGATAGGCATCTGAGCCATCGGGCCACAACGGTGTCAAAGAAAATAGTCTCACGAGGGAACCGCTCCTGAACCAAATCGTGATTACTGAACTCATGACTGTCGCAAGAAATACGTTCTGCCAAGTCATAAATAAACATTGCGCACAGACAAACCAGCTTGCTTTATGCATGCGAGAGATTACTTTTACATGGACGCGTGCTACAAGGGAACTCATGATAGACGCGTATTTAACAAAGCCCGTGTTTTAGCGCAGGTACATGGAGTAATACGTTTTCCACACCAATGAACGATTCCATTGTTAACCTACTAATTCCTGGTTCTTTCTAGTGTGCGAGTTCGGGTGACGAGTACCGCACACTAGGTTAGTAGGCTTTGCTTTTACGTTCATCCATATGCACATGGGGTTCCACTGGCCTGCGTCCTCAGACAACACACCGCAATATGTTGGCGGCTGGTTCGGGGACAGTTGTGCACACGACAGTCAAGGCGTTACTATCGACGGCCAGTTTTGTAGAACCGCCAGTTCGGGTAATCGTTGGGCCACGCTTGCTGCCAAGTAAGGCTGGTCTACTATTCGTGACCCTGTCGGCAGTAACAGTGTTTGCGACAGAGAAGCCACAAAAAGCAGCATCCCGAAGGAAGTTGGTGGCGACCTCTTTATATTTGGCTGGAGTCTCGGCGGATTTGGACCCAACCAGAGACTTTTCAGGTCACAGACGCAGTCGGTTCGAGTTTGGCTGTCCTAGCAGTGCTAATGGTACAAGTTGTAAAAACCGGCTGAAGTTTATTCGCACAGGTTTCGAGTGGTGTCTGATTTTCGTTGTCCTGAGTAGGTTGGTCTATCAAAGTTATGGTATGCTTTCTCCCGACCTTCGTTCAAAATGATGTAACATAACCTCAATGAATACCTCGTCAACCGTGGTTTGAGCAAAGCGAATATCTCTCACTTACTTTGCTTTAGTAACACTATGTTTTCCTGATGCATGCTCGCTTCCGGGGATATACTTCTATCCTTTGCTCGTGGTTTAACGGATTTTGTTAGCCAGTCTCACTTTTGGCTTAGAAGAAATATACATTAGATTTGTAAGACGGTCGCGCGCGCAGTACCACACCCGAGACCGTCTTGGAAGATGCTTCGATCACACACGTGTCGCTCGTTTGGCTATTTCCAATGAAAACAGGGTGAGCAAGATAAGCCAAATTTGACTGCTCCGTTACACTGCGGACCAGCATTTTTACTGAAACTGGCGCCCTTTTGGATCTGCAGCTGCACTCTTGCTGCTATTCGTTGTATTGTTAGTATCTTACACAGTAAGCTAGTTGGCCTTGCCTACTTTGCAGACTTGTCGGTTGCCGGTTACACACTGCAATGTAGAGTGAGGAAATGCGACTAAACCAACCTACCCAAGTTGAAACGGATGCACCGCACACTGGTTTCCGTTCACAATCCGGTCCAAAACCTCCACGGTCAGATGCCTGCGGGTGTGAGGTACAAAGCTATCAACTGGTTGGAGCACTGCTAGCAAAAGGCCATCGCGGCTGACACAACAGCAGGGAAGATCTATCGTTGTCGACCGATAAATTTGGTAATTTAAGTAACCAACTTCAGAACAAGTAAGCCGATTTAGGTGATAATGCGACGGAATAATCCATGGAATTGGCTACTCACTGGTTAGAGCTGATAATGCCGAGACGGATGAGCAAAACGTGGGTGGTGTGTGATAAAATGTGTGGGGAAAACCCCCTATAAGTTGGGTCACAGGATGATTGTAACCTTTTGCACGGTTTTCCCTAAACCTGATAAATCTCATAGGTATAAGGGCTTTTTGCAGGACGAGTAAGCTTTGGTATTCGGTGGTTTGACTTTGAGCACTTACGACAGGGTTCTAAATTTCTCAGTAGGTGCCAAGTGTAGTAACTTGTGACTCTGTAGTGGAGTGGGGCACAGTTATCCAGCTGCTTGATTGCGTGGAGGTGGCCACCTGGAAGAAAGGGACTTGTATGAAGGTAAGCGGCCGAGTTTGGCGGTGTTGCTTGGTTGCAACTGAGGGCATAGACTTGCCAGTACGAGGATATAAATAAGTCAGAGAGGAGAGAGTTGGGTAAAGTTAAATAAGTGCTAACTCAGAGGAGTGTCGAGAGCTAGTGCGTCAAACGAAGTGACCTTACCGGCTTGCTAAGCGATTGGCCCGTCTTTCAGCGTGAAGGCCAGCGTGACAAGAGCCATGCATCTTGGCAGCTTTTGCAGACCTCTGTATTATGTGCTAAGACAACAGTTTCAGGCGCGGCGTTCCGGACGGAGGCGTTAAGCACACTGAGGCTGGTTCTTAATCACTGAAACTGAATACTGCGATTTCTGAGTTTGAGCGAGTACCCTCTTAGGTGGCATGCGCGGGCGCAAACGAGTGAGTCGGAACTAGGGTGCCTGCTGTTAGCCAGGATAGAATAGGCTAAGATAATCTTACCACAAAACCTGGTAGTTTAGTGGGAAGGGTTAAAGAGCAGCCAGGTGTTCTTCTTACGAGAAGTGGTATAGTCCCTTTAACCATCTTTGTGTCTCCGCGCTGCTCGGTTTCTAGCATAGCCTTGTCCATCTTCAGATATGGCGGATGGACCAGTATATTTTACTTCAACAGCTGGCGTACCATAGTGCAGTAGGGGCAGACTAATGTATTTCTAGCGTAAGACCCTAATGCACGCCCAAGGAGGGCTAGGCGCACGCTAGCCTTTCTTGTCAAGCTGGCTTCATTAGCGCCCAGGTTCAGGTCTGCAGAGGTAATACTGACTAGGCAGCGTTCTTGGGATGTGGCGTTAAAGCGCAGGCCGCCGATAGTGTACGGAGTGCTCACACCTTATCTGATGTGCTGCACCTTGCATATGAGAGTGTTGAACTGGAGCAAGTTTACTATGGCCCAGTAATAGGTAGCTTTGATATTTCTCAGACGACGCGCCTAAACGCTTGGCACGCGGTTAGGTCACTATATTGTAGCACCGTCAGCATAGAGCAGTATATGGTTGCTAATGGAAAGTTGTAGGTCATTAATGAACAAGGTGGACAGCAGGGGCCCGAGGATAGATTCCTGGGGAACTCCGGTCGTCCCAGCCAGTGCGTTTGAGAGTGTACCATTTACACGAACTTGGTAGGTGCGTCCGGATATGTAATCCTTGTGCACATTAATTGAAACAAACTGCGAAAACACTGAAAAACCTTTTTTTCAAAATTGTTATTATGAATTGCACTAATATACTCACATCAATACACAACATGATCCCCTCGACTTTGGAGTAGCATTTTACTACGGTTTAGCATGGAACCCACTAAATTTGGACAAACTTTAGCCCATCTTTGGTCCCTGTACCAAACTTGAATTAAAGCTTGCTTAAGTTTCTCCTTTGTCGTACAGTCCATACCACGAAGGCGTTGCTTGCAAATAGACCACATATTTTCAATATAGTTTAAATCTGGTGAATTCCCAGGCCAGTCCAAGATGGCTATTTGATTAGTATTGAAAAAAGTCGACCATTTTGATGTGTGTCACGGGGCCAGATCTTGTTAAAATACGCCAGATCCGTTGGAAAATGTCATTTTTAGTTCTGGAACAGCTCTTCATTGGAGAGCTTCTAAATATTGTGGAGAGCGCATCATGCCCTGGACTGGATACAAGGCGCCGACGCCGTTATAACTAAATCACCCCCAAAACATCTGCTTTTGTGGGTGTTTCCCAAAGTGGTCAATGCGGGAACCACGAACCTTTTCTCCCTCTGAACTCCGGACATACTGACTTCTCGGACCATGAACACAGAAATGGCTTTCATCGCTGAATACGACTTTTCTCTAATCTTCTTTTGTCCAGTTTTTGTATTTTAGTCCCATTTGTAACGCTTAACTTTCATTACTTTTGTCAAAAGTTGTCTCTTCACAGGCCGTCTGGCTTTCCGACCAACTTCCAGGAGTCGCCTGCGAACCGTTGAAAAACTGATTTCTATCCCTTTCTCCCCCAAATCACGTTTTAATGCGTCACTAGTCTTTCGAGGATCTTTAACACTTTCCCGTATTAGGTATTCGTTATCCCTGGCAGTGGTTTTCCTCTTAGGACCACATTTCTTTTTGTGTTTTGGCGAAATGCATCCCGTTTCCTTTTTCATTTTGACCACACGGCTGACGGTTGCCGGACTGACGCCTACTATTCTTGCTATGTCCCTGTAGGTCTTGTGTGTGTGTTCGTGCAAGGTCACGATCTTCATGCGCCTTCTGGGAGTCACGTCCATCTCAAACAATGACTGCATCACAAAAACAAGAAGTTGAAACAAAAACCTTACTAACCATAAAAAGTATGCTGCAAGCTTGCGTGACGTAACGACTAGACAAGCGCAGTTCTTACATCGTCTGATTCACAATGATGAAATATCTATTCCCACTCTTCTTGACAGTAACTAGTCATTGTTGGCCCCATGTAACCTGCAAAGAGCAACTACTTGACACTCCAGTTTTCATTTTCCTCTGACGTCTGTCTCCTTATTCGGCGCTCGTCTGTTGACATATTCATTGAAACTGTAGGTATCCGGTAGTGTTCAAACTTCTTAATCATTTGGCTTCACCAGCCACCGATACATTCTTATCTAGAGCCACTATCTCTACTTAGCAGCAGCTAGTCGCCATAGCTTCAATTCAACTTTGCGGATACCCGGAGCTCGCTCCCTTCTTACAATGTTCATTCTCTTGGATTGTTTGGGTCACAGCTCAGCTGTTTGTTGACCTATTCTGTGCCACCGTAGGATCCACGAGTAATTGAAGCCTTAATCCGAACTCTATTGCTGGGCATTCATCTCTCCTTGCGCGCCGTTATCCGTAGTCTGTCTTACTCGCGTTCCCTTGACATGTGGTCAAAAGTCGTAATGATATGGTTGAATCAGCCACTGATACATCCTTTCCTTTTGCCACTATCTCTGCTCTGCAGCAGCTGTTCGCTGTAGGCTCTATTCAACTTTGGGAGTACCCCTTAGCTCGTTAGGCGTCAGTCCTTCTGTAGAATGTTTATTCTCCTGGTATAGCTTTTTCACAGCTCAGCTGGTTTGCTGTCCGATCCTTTGACACGGTAGTTATTCATTGGCACCTCGAATGATTAACCCAACAGGCTCCCTTGGCCACTGAAACCCGGTCCATTATCGATATCTCCTGATCGTCATACCTTAAACACTTAGTCCTCCTTTGATATCCATTTAATCTTAGCCTGCTTCTAATATGCTCAGCTTTCTATCTTCATATACCCATGTACATTGTAGTTATGGTGTCTTAGGTAATCCTTATCCCGTGGAGCATTTATAAATACGGTCACATCGTCACTGTCTTTGGGTTTCCGATAATAACCAATCGTGACTACACACCCACTTTCTGATCTCAGGTAGAATTCGAACATTGTCAGCTTACACCTCATGAATATCTTACCGGAATCCTGCTCTTCATCCCTATGTACATGAAAGTATTCTACCCATCATGCCATGCCTTCCGCGTAAGTAAAAACATCTTTGGCGTAATATCTGTTACACCTTGTACACTAGTTGTCTCAAATAAATGTCTAAAGGTAGGATTTTGATCAAACGCTAGGTACATTGACTGTTCCTTTTCGGTCTTCTCTCGGCTTGTTCCTCTCTCCCTTTTCTCTGAGGTCGTGAACATCGGAGAGCCTCGGGATTGAACTGAGGAACTGCCTCCGTCTGGGATGGGACGAAATAACCAACAAGTACTTACCTGGACCATGGCCTCACTTCCACTCTAACTATTTGCACCCAACCACCGATGTCCAGTGAGGGTAGCTGGACACGAATTCTTCGCTCCCCGGCAAATATACATAATCAGAGCTGAGTTCATTTGGTTCTGCGAAGGATCAACACATCATATTCAATAAGAATATTTAGTACCTGACCTACCAATGGACAAGACCCAGGAACGCAATAGGCAACCAGTTATTGCATCAACCAGCGGAAAAAATGGGACGCAACCTGACTGCGAATAACCGAGCAAACAGACTTTTAAAAAGAAACGTAGCCAGTTACAATTTGCCATTCAATGGATTGGTGGCAGTGTTCCAGGACGTGGTGGGTTTTCGCCTGGCAAGCGTTCTCCCTACAAAAAGCCACAAATGTCCGTTTAACAACACTGCAACGTGGCGTATGTGACTCGCCACCGAATAAAGTCACAGCCCATAACTTTACACTGGCAGGTGAACTAGCGTCACAATTCTACATAGGATCGTTACACTGGGACTCCTACATCTGTATATACTGTTGTCGTTTTACATCCTACGATACGATGACCTTTTCCTTCCTTGTGTGCGGGCTCTTCCATTACCTTTCAATGGATCATTCAGGATTCTCAATCCCTTATTAGCTGAGGTCCCGTATCTCATGACAGCCAAATTATTGTTTCGCATTTTCAACATTGTACAGTTCCAATCATGGATATATGAACAATTTTCTGCGTTACTGTTACAATTGCATTAAAATGTTTGTACCGTTGTACATATCTGATCATGCCTCCGTGAGCGTGCCTCGCATATTCGAGAATAAAATATTTATTTATTTATTTATTTAAAATAAAATAAACAAATAAATGCCAAAAGGGCAGCATTCATGTATAAAAACATGATATTCATAGAAAAAGAGACACAATCCTAGTTTGTTTCAATTAATGTGCACAAGGATGTAGATACTTAGTCGGAGATGGTTTTGTGGTCAATCCCAAAACGGTGTAGTTTACTTACGAGGACTGCCTGAGTTACCCGGTCGAATGCTTTTGAAAATCTACGTAAACCACGCCGGTCGGATTATGACTATCTTCCTCTGCTGTCAAGGAATCAAGGGCGGCGAAAAGATAAGCGGCGTACTAGTAAGCTTTGCAGAACACGTGCTATTCCATGGCTATTAGGGACTGGCTTGCTAGCTGGTAGCGCAGAGAATCGTTTATGATGCTCAACGTTACGATGGAAGCAGTGGGAAGTACTGCTATCCGGCGGTAGTCAGAAGGGTTGGTCCCGTCACCCCTTGTCACTCAGTGTTATGACCCATTGCATCCAGGTGTTCGGATATGTTTAGCTGGTGTAGGAGCGGTTGTACAGCGTGACAAGCTGTACTGCCAGTACAGATTTGCCACTTAGGCAACCAAATTTGAGAGCTCCCGTCCAAGCCCGGCGACCCCTCTGTCCTTACTTTAGC
The DNA here is from genome assembly GCA_944474145.2 of Dicrocoelium dendriticum. Taxonomy (NCBI): domain Eukaryota; kingdom Metazoa; phylum Platyhelminthes; class Trematoda; order Plagiorchiida; family Dicrocoeliidae; genus Dicrocoelium; species Dicrocoelium dendriticum. The sequence goes on from OX104064.1 coordinate 143,974,726, forward strand.
TAATATTTCCAAAACATTCTGTGGCCGATGCCTGACGGCGTTTAGCGTAAAATTGATGTCCACTATTGTAATGCTGACCGAGGTGCTATAAATGGGCTCGTACTGAGTCTTCAACAGGTCTAAACCTTCTTTTCTTTAGTTGTAGCGTAGCCGTCTGGTCTATACAGGCTACCGATGACAGAACGCGATTTAGTTAGTGGCAATGTGCCGAAAGAAGACATTGTAGTTATTTGCGAAGCGTCTAGAAAGAGCAAGCTGGTAGGCTTCTTTGTCTTGGCAAACGGCTGCTGCACGAGAATTTTGCACTCTACGATACAGTGCTTACAATTCAGTCAACCACTAGAATGAATCTGTGTCAAGGGGCCATCTTCTCACTGAGCAGGGTGACGGGCTGAAGCTGCACGTTGCGTTTTGGCGCAGCACTACGCATTGTAGAACGTATACCCTAATAACGCTTTTGATATGAGCAGGGGTGTAGTTCCAGTGGTCATAAACCGTGAGAGTTTGGGATGCGAGGAAGCAAGACACTCAGAACGTTGGCCTTTGATCACGTCATAGTCCGCTCGGTGAAAGTTCAGTCTATTGAATATTGCTTTAGTTTTGAGCACGACTTTTGCCACCACGAGTAAACTTATAACTACATAAACCCTGGCACCAAATGGGGCGTTCAGTTTTGCGTCAGCAATTAGACGTGGCTGGTTAGTGAGCAGCAAATCGAGTTTCGACGAGTTTTGCCCATGTCGCCACCGAGTGCACTGCTGTACATGTTCGGTTAGGCCGTGTTCTAAAACTATGGCAAGAAACTCCTAGCCTTGCTGGCAGTGAGCCTGGCCAGAAGCAAGGTCGACCTCCATGAAATGGAGGTCCCATGCGAGGAGTAGTGGCGTAAGTTAAGTTAAAAGCAACTGCTGGAAGGGCTGCATTACAGTTCCACAGTCATGCTGGAGGAGCTAATGGCAGGCAATATACCAATCCATGAGTAAGACAGGTTGCACGGGAACCGCAGGGATGAATCCAGAGAGATTCAGGAGGAGACAGTCGTTCCAATGCTTTGAGACGGACACAAGTGTGACGGTCTGCTACGTGCACAGCTACGTTTGGAGCTTGCCTCGTTCACCTTCGTTTCACAGCCGCGCCTATTCGCTTATAGCTATCTCGACGCCGACGTCTGAGAAGAAGCAAGTTTCCGTTACACACATGAATTTAGCTTGCACGGGAAGCGAAAGAACAGCGATTTCCGGCACTTGGTTTCCCAGTGATAGAGCGTTAGTGTAGAAACATCTCCACGTGTTAACATGAAATGCAGGCGACCAGCGGTAACAAGGTGAAATTGGTGGGGCAGTTTGGAGTTGGTTTACGCTGACCACACCGGGGTCGGTGTTCGCTCGTTGTTTGATAAGTCTTCAGGTCGCGTATAAGTTAATGTTGGAGTGCTTTGGCTGAATGACGTGGAACTACGTCGCTGAATTTACATGCGTTCCTCACGCGGTTTGTCCGGGTGTATCCCGACTTCGTAAGGAAAGTTGCCAGGAGGCGCGTACTACCGTTATAGTACAGCCTGGCGCATCTCAGGAGTAAAGAGGATAACCCTGAGCAGTTTGCAAGCCGGTATCCGCAAGCGGTGAGCTGGCTTCGGAAGCCAGTGGACAGACCCCGCATTACCGTCGTCCGCTAATAGTTACAGCTGCGTTCGAATGTTGTTCCATTGCTAAAACTCATGGTGCAAAGCTTCGACAGGATCGGTTGCGTGGAGTAAAATAAGTGAATAACGCAATAAAAGGTATGTTACTAGCTGTCCGCTAGAGCTGTGCCCGCAAGGGACCAGGTCATATTGCGCAACAGTTCCTAGCTGTTGCATAAATCAAACAAGTATTAGGATTAGTTCTTTCTAAAAGTCAGGAGGTAGGTTAGTACAGTTTGACAGTCTTCACGGTATAGCACCGTCCGACCTTCCTTTGATATTCATGCATGCTACGTCAGTCGATTTCTTTATGATTGTGTGTCACTCCTTGGAATCCAAAACAGTGGGGCCTTATTATATATATTTTTTATATGGAAGGCCAGAGCCCTCGAGCCAACTTCTTGATTAATCGATTCCGCTTTCAGTGAAGTATTTATGCGCTTTCAACTGTCCGATTTATGGCAGACTCATAGAAGAGAAAAGAAAGCCAGGAAAGTAGCAGGAGTAAGGGAAGGGTAAAATTTACCTTTTACGCCAGTAATTATAAGGTTGAAAGGTTTTACAAGATGTAGACTTAATAGAGCAGTGTAAAGTACTAAGAAACTATGCAAACTAAGAGTGATTTCAATGTTTCTGTTGAATAGGTGACGTGGAGCACCACGACGCTGAGCTAACCGAGTAAACCATAAGGATGGGTTTCAGCAGAAGCATAGAACATTATAGAAACATAAAGCGCTAGATTTGGTAAACTGAGTGCTTGATATGATGAAAAAATAACTAAACTCTTTGCAGTCCTTTGCAAGTTGTTTAGTGACTACGGATTTCGCCATTATTTTTCCATGCTGGAAATGGTGCATTTATTTCGCTAGCAAAATTGCGTAACAGATAAAGAAAAGGGTAGGCGCATTGCCGTTAGCTCTTTTGCATAAAGATGTGTAGCTAAAAAGGTGCAAGGTGGCTCAAAATTATTAGTAAGTATTAGGTGTGACGTGGTTAACCCAAAATCATATCTTCTAAGCCTACACGATAACGCATAGCAAAGTGAAGGGAAATCGCGCTAAAACGCTAAGCAAACGCAAAGGAACGTTATTGATACCCGAGGCTTTTTGACATGGCGCAGCTAGTCCTGGGTCAACAGGCCTAAGCTTGTGCATTCGCGTGGATGCTGAGCGCTAAAAAGCACTGTAAAGTTAGAAACCAAAAATGTTAACAATGCTGGATGGTGGCGCTTATTGCTGCGAAATTACAGAGGCTACCTCTGTACGCATTAGTCAGGGCAACTAGTGGTTTATTCCGTCCATATCCATTTGTCAGTGCTGCGTAGTTTCAACATAGATAAAGTAGTTTTTATGACCGTACACTTTATATATAACCACCGACGTAAGGCTATTTTTAGTGACACAAATCAGAGGTTCGTCGCCCTGAATAGGCACTTGCACATCAGAAAAGTAGGCGATCTACTACAAAGAGTACAATTCACTGCAGGTTTCATGTGCGGCGCGGCATTAACTATAGTTTTGAGAGCTAGCGTTTTCAAAAGCGAAGGAGCACTGTAGGTTGCATGTTAGGCAACAATATGGTGAACTCGTTTGACCACGTTGTGGCTCATCTCCCATGTTAAGTAGGTTGGACGCAAATGTTCTTTGACCGATAGTATGCGATGTGGCTTTGGCAATAGATCAGCTAGCACGCTAGCGATTTATCTGACCGCAGCTGTTCTAGTACGTTGAAAAAGTGAATGCAAGGTAGTATAAGCCAGGAGTAGGAACGTATATGCAAAAAGTAAGAGATAGCTGTCTATACACCATGGTGTATGGCACATGGGGACCCGACGCAGTGGAGCTGCAAGCTCCGTCCTTGTTGGGATAGGTTCGCTTGATATCCGCATTCCTTTTGTTCCAACACTACTCAGGAATTGTTGAGTTGGATGCGAATTTTTGCGTTCAAGTTGCTTAAGCAAGCCGATGCCAGGAGCATTTTCATGACGTCACCAGCACAATCCGGAGTGACGCGTAATGGTCTTGGACGCTTTGCACCTAGCTTGAGGGGTGCCCGTAAACAACAGAGCGAGGACGAGGGATGAGTCCTAGTCCAAGTACGTGCTCAAAGGTTTGCCATTTGAAGAGATCGGCACTGGCTCTGTGGGCTGGTGATGGGTGATCGCTGTTGTCCGCATTGCATATTATTCCGGCAGGACCTATTCGAGGCTTATTGGTGTCTTGGCTGGATTGTGTGGGTATCGGAGTGCAACATGAGTGTGATAAGAACCTAAATAAATAAATAAATATTTTATTCTCGACTATGCGGGGCCTCCTTAACCGCTCGGCGTACTAAATGTACTCGGCGCAGGTCTTAAAAATAAAAAAATAAATGATTTATCTTCGACGGTAAGAGTCAATTTAAAAGGTATGACCATGGTAATGCAAACGTTTAACATCAGTAACGGTACAAAAACGTTGCAAGTTAACCAATACACACTAGATATATATGTGCATACGTATGGGTGGTGTGTATGTAGGTGCTTGTGTGAGCCACCAATTTGAGCGAATTGTTTATTATACCGGTGAAGTTGTGATTTTGTTCGGCAAAATTGCCGATGTAGGAATTGATCATATGAACTCTTTGAAGAAACTGACACCTGCGAAATGGGTTAGATCCTCCGGTATGGCAAGATGCAGACTTTATTTAGTAGCTAATCAAAGCCGCCACGTCCCAGCGCTGTTAAACAGTCATACGTGGATTTGTAACGGGAGAACGCTTGGCAGGCGCAACCCACCACTTCCTGGAACACTGCCGTCGAACTATTAGCTGGTGTGAGATTAACCTAAACTACTCAGCAGATGTCACGTGTGGTTTGCATGGCCAGCCAGTTCTTGTTCCTCGTTCGTTTGGGAAGCCATGGTAGTTGCAATGTGGGTGGATGACGCTGGTTCCTGGGATCTGCTCACCTTTTGACGAGCCATCTATTAGTTTGGGGATGGTTTTTCACCTGTTCTCATTGACCGTGACAGGTAGTGCGGACAGGATGAATCAAGGATCATGAGTAGGGCATCATCCGGTTCCTGCCCGTTGAGGACCGATTCTGTAGCGATAGGCTTATGTGGGCAACTAGAAGGTAAATAAATAAACATAGAATAAACTTTTAATCTCGCATTGCGGGGCACAATTTTCCAGGCGGGTTCATGGTAACGCAACAAAGTGTGGTCAAAATGTACAAAAATGCCTGATTTATGTAACAGCTAATTTAGGTGTACGAATGTATATACGTATGAAACCGGAAGCCGTTAACCAATTGTTATATAGGTAGAGGGGTAGCTGGTGATCGCAAGTGCGTTGCCGTCCTTTTGACGGTTTAATATCGCCAGGAATGTGAGAACAAGCGAATGATACCTGTAGGTTGGATAGCCTCATCCGCATATCTACGGTGCAGTGACGTTTGTTTGTGACCACTTACATCCTCCACCTCACAGTATTATTAAAGAGACATGTGGTTTTATATGGAGATAGCTTGCCAGTTAAAAACCCACCACTTCCTGAAACACTGCCGCCGAACTATTTGCTAGAACGAGTTAAACAGGAACCACCCAGCTGGCACCAAGAGGAGGTTGTTCGGCTAGCCAGCTGAAGCTGTAACGGGGATGCTGACTGGTGCCTCGTCACCAGTATAAAGGCCAATGCTTAGGATGGACATCAGGTTCATCCAAGCAATTGAACTGACTGACATGCTGGCTTTTCCGATCAGGCTGGAGGCGTAATTAGCTTTGTCTTCATACACCATACTTGGGCTCTTTGCAGCGCATAAACGTGCCCCACTCGGTAACTCCGAGCATGGTCTCATAAAGCGGTGCTCCTTAGTTTATGGCAATTACAATTAGTTTCACTAGCTATTTTGCCCCCCAAAACTGTGAAGCAATCAAATATTTTGGCATTCCTGACTGCCACACTCCAGGAGACTCTGATTTTTGACTATTTTATAGTTCTTATGGAAAGCATTTGTGTGTTCAGTGTAATCGCCGCACGGACAAGGTTAGCGCATGCTTCAGTCTGTGTTCCCCGGGCGAAACAGTGCGATGTGCCGGATGTGACTTACTGCTAACTAAAGGTAATGCTCCCTACCACACATTGGCAAGTTGGCCAATACCACTTTTCACAATTTCTGTGCATACATACACTTTCACACAACTACATGTTGGCGTTTGCCTGAGGACATGCCACTATTAGTAAAACGCTTTCATAAATTCTTCCTCATGCTTCACTAAGTTGACCAGCATGGTGTACACAACCACGCCGGACCAGATCCATATCAACCCACACGCCCCTCCAATAATCTCGGTAACTCGTCAGTACCAGGAGTTTTAGACGTAAGCATAAGCTTTTATCCCTGTAGTTCACAAGTTACGTAGCTAAACCCACGTTCCCCATGGTTCATTGGCTTATGCTGCTGGCTAGTTTGCATCTGGCTCTGGCGGTCATGGGTTCGATCCCCTGTTGGGTACCGAGAATATGCACACCACTGCCGAGCCCCACTAGGACGAAACGATTTTGGGGCTTTTCCGGACTAGACTGTGCTATGTAGCTTGAGAACTACGGGGATGAAAACTTCTAAAGGTTAAATCGTCTTAACTCTATACATCCCATATCTGTGAAAGGTTTTGGCTATGCAAATATGATGGTGCCTGCCAAGACGTGCGTCGATCCGCTAGAGGCAAAACTTCATTTAGTTTTTATGCCATACCGGATCAGCCACACTATTGTACCTGTATTACTGCTGCGGCTTGAACTGCAATTTATGCTAGGATGTACAAAAATGCATTATTGCGAACCTGCCATAAAGCAGGCCACGCCTTATGGAGAATAAAAATTTATTCATTTATTTGTCTATTTAAGGGTTGATAGATTCTCCTTACCATTATTCAAATCAATTGAGAGGAACTGAAACTTTCCATTTAATGTAATGTGACTGCTTGTGTCAGTCACGTCGCTTTAGCAAAAAAGCTGAGATTTCATTTCTGACTACTCTACACATCGATGCCATTTTATGCAATCCTAATCGCAGAGACTTGTGCAGACCTAAAAGTGGGCATGCAGTGTAGCTTGCTGTGGGCAGTCTGGATTTGTGCATGTAGCCAAAGTCCCTTAAGAGTTCAGTTCTTTACCACTGAACGCATCTGCTTCCTCTTCATTCTTTTTGCATTCGTTCTCCGGCTCTCTTCCCAAAAGTTCATCACCATCTTGAAACTGGGAACCTTAACTCAAAGATGGTTAGCGGGTCCACTGCACTATCAGTAGTTCTCTTGAGTGTGCCGATACCCACAACTTGCACGCGACATATCATATAATCTTTGCTTATCCGGTGGAATTAGCCCTGCTCCTACTAGGCCTGTCAAGGTACCGCCCAGACCCAAGTAGCGATCAATGAAACTTCATCCGCTTGAGCGTAGGTCCATCATACTGAAAGATTTCCAGCGACTAATTGTGGCCAGACTCTCAAGAAGCACTTCGCTCATGAACGTATATCATTACGCACACAGACCTATTAGTGGTATGTTAAGTACTGTGGCATAACTTGCGCACCCAGAATGATCTGCGTTGGGTGCAAAATGCGAGACTGCGGCTTCTCTTCCTTAATTACCCTAACGCTTTTAAATAAAACATCACAAATAGCTAACATCCTTTTCTGCTATGATAGGCTTGCCCATGGAGGCATGCTTAACTAGATGCAACTGTAGACATTTTCTGGTAATTGTAACGCTGGCACACAAAATTGTTCAGAGGTTTATGGTTGAAGCCGTACAAATTGTTAAGATGTAAAAAGTGATTGTCGTGTGCGCGGAACATGCTTTTTGGACATAGTCAGTCTGCCATACATTGTTACGAACAGACCAAGACTTATGAAAGATAAGTTAGAAGGAAACTGGTGAAGGACAAGTTCAAGCATGATGTGACTATACACTGGTTTTATGTGAATGTAACAAGACAAGCGACAGATATAACGTAATTATTGTGGTATGGCGACGGAATATGCAGCCAGAAAACTGGCAGGGTAGTGAGTGTATGAGAAAGGGCGAAAGGCAGCGTCGTAGATATTCCAGTGTAAGTCGCAGGCTGTGACTCTTTTCGGTGGCCAGAAAATTCCGCCATGTCAAAGTGTTGTTAAAGGGACGTCTGTGGACTTTGACAGAGTTCCCGCTTGTCAGGCGCTAACCAAGCACGCCCTGAAGCACTGCGGTATATCAATGTTAAAGGCGAGGACCCTTCTAGCACGGGGAGACGTTCCCAAGTAGATCTGTGGCGAACCGCAATCTAACCAGGCTTGAGGGGAATCGACTCA
>OX104064.1:143983236-144282165 GCA_944474145.2 Dicrocoelium dendriticum
CCACCCGTCCAAGTGGAAACACGCAAGCGTCATACTACGAACCGAATGATCCGTCACCAAAATACTGACAATTATTGTCCTAGTAGTCACACGCACATTGCGTCTCGACTCATGGAACGAATAATAAAGGACGGGATGCTTGGCTTGCTACTACAACGCAACCTTATCAATAGGTCCCAACACGGGTTCTGCCGACTAGATGCTGTCAAACCTGCCAGTTTGCATTCATAAACCAAGTGACAAACTCCATCGAGCTAGGTCAGGCACTAGTCATTATCTGCCTGGACATGAATAAAGCGTTTGTCCGGGTACCACACCATATGTTAGTGACTAAGCTAGCAGCATTTGGTGCCACCAGCTAAACGTTTCATGGTTTTCTCCTTACCATTCCACCCGAAGGCAGTCAGTGCAACTGAGCGATATCTCCTCCAAAGATCATCCGTAACCAGCGGAGTATTTGTAGCGGTCTGAATATTCCTCGGTTTGCCGGTGTAGAATTCCAACTAAAATTATTTCCCTGTACACCTAGGCAACCGGTATTGTTTGTTGAACTGATTGCTGAGTTCACATGCTTGACTTGGTAATGGTCAATTTTGCTTGGCGCTCCTTACGGTTGCAAAGCGCGACTGCCCTGTGGGCTGTGCACGCTCCGTTCTCCCAGCTAAAGCCTCAACGATGTTGGTCTTTAATGGCTAGGTAACAAGGAATATTTTATGGTACCAATAACAGTTTTCCTACAACCCGATCTGCCTTTTTGAATAGCTCTCCGGGCTCCCGGTGCAGGCGAAACGCTAAATTAATAACCCCGATTCCGAAAAAATCTCAGCGCCGGATATTTCGAACTTTTCTGCGGTGAGCTCGTTCCATTCTCTTTTTCAGACTTTCAGGTTAATTTTTGCGTACGCCAGCCTATGCGTAATTTTTGAACCATGGTATCTGTGGACCCTAAGGTAGAGACTCTTAGCCTTGTATCTCTCTACCCCACCCTTATGTGGCGATCATTTTTTGTGATTTGTTCACATTGAGGCTGTTTTGTAATCACAGAATCACTTCCGACTACTCGAAGTATATCAAGCTCATTTCCTATCGCCCCAAGAAGATATCAATGCAGGTTTGTGACGTTATCATTTTTCAGAAGGAAAAACGTTGTGAGGCTCTCAATGAGGTCACGATTAAGCGTGTTATGCCCTCTGAGAAAGCTCGCCTACAGCAGCTGTTCGAGGACCTGCAGCTGGGCGACAAAATGCTACAGGGGCTGCAGCAACTTCTCGGTTCCTCAACCATGGACGCGACTTTACTACGCCAACTATGGCTACAGCGGCTACCAAAAATCGCCCAAGCGGTTCTTGCCACTGAGTTCCGTTTCGCTCACTCAACTAGCAGATTTAGCGGATCGGGTCATTGGGTGAGCACAGCTACCAGCCGACGCCAGCAAGGTCAATGCCATCGCGCCGCAGAGCACTTCTATCACTGGCTTACAGTCAACTATAGATGCTCGCAAGCACAAGTTGCGATACTTAGTCGCCGGGTTGAACAGCTTACTGTAAACCGGCGTCGTCATAGCCGATCAAAATCGCCCTTCAAACATTTTAATTCCAGCGGCAGGCAGTCTTGCTGTTGGTACCACCAGCGTTTTTGTACCGCAACTTGTACATGAGTCAGACCTTGCAACTTTGTCGAGAAGCAGGAAACCTTCGCGGCCGGGCCCTAACGGCGACGGACGCGACCAGCCTAAACCCGAGTCGCCTCATCCGCGTTAGGGATTTAATTTCCAGCACCGAGTTCTTAGTCGCCACTGGAGTCGAAGTTAGCCTTAAACACCGTGGCCCAGATGAGGTGGTTGCACGATCACCAACCAAGCTGCGTACCGCCGATGGCACACCAATCGCAACTCTCCGCGAAAGATTTCTAGCGCCCAATTTAAGTCTCAGGCTAAGCCTTTTGCTTGTCTTTCGTAGTAGCAGCCGTACCATTTGCCATCATAGGCATAGGCTTCCCTCAACGCTTCGACCTTATCGTCGACGCTAAGAGCAAGAAGCTTATGGACTCTAGGACACAGCTCAGTGTTATCGGGACTGGCGTCAATGTGGCCGCTATCACCCCCACTCTTGTCCTACCTCAAGCTTCACAGCCTTTTTTAGCACTTTTTAACAAGCATCCTGAACGCGGTTGCATTCCGAAAGACTTGGCTTCTGTGAAGATCTGTCTTTCGAATCGCTCTCCGGGCTCCCAGTACAAACTATTTGCTAAATATTACAAGGCAGCATCTTGGGTCCTCTGCTGTTTTTACTGTACCGCAATGATATATTCCAGATCTTCAAACACGGCACTCCGTACCTTTTTGCCGATGATATAAATGCTATTTTTTCATTTGCTAATAGCTGTCTACGTAATAGCCTCTAGCCTTCAAAGCGATATCGATGTTCTGGAAACATGGTGTGATGCATGGAAACTAGAGTTCTTACCAACGAAATGTAACGCCCTTTACTACCGGTGCTCTATACCACCCAACATATTAACGCTTAACGGTTCATCACTAAATAACAGCTTTAATGTGCGCGACCTCGGTGTACACTATTCCAGCACATGGCATTTGCGGAACAAGCGAGCTATGGCTCTGCCAAAGCCAGGTCTATCCTTGGCTATATACTGAAGTCAATGTGCTTGCTAGAGTCTCGACCCATGCTCCATAACTTGTGGGCCGACCTATAGTAGAGTACTTTTCAATAGTTGTTACTGACTCAAGTAAATGTGACGGGACGGTGTTTAAGAAAGTTCAGCGTTCGTTCACTAAGCGTCTTCTAGGATCATTGCACTCAACTATCAAGGCGGCTGCAAGCAGCTTGGTCTGGAACCACTTTGGGTGCGACGACTTAAAACCAACATTGTTTTCCTATATAAGCTAATCAAAACCTCGGACTCATGTGTCTCTAGCTTTTTTCAGCCGTTTGGCCATACACCTTATCCTCTACGCCAGAAGGCACACTCATTCTCACTACCCAACACATGTTGCTCCATAAGTTCTAACTTCTTCCTCTATAGATATGCTCAGGTATGGAATAAGCTACCGGAAGCCGTCAGAGCATCTGATATTATCACGCAATTCTCCACGGTCATAAATAGCCTACTAAATATCCCCAAAGTAGCAGAGATCCTGGGCATCTGCATTCCCGAGGACTAGCTCTGGGAGAACGGTCCGACCATATATAGACTTTCAAACAAATCCACCTTATTGTGGGGAATAATCTCAATGTGCGTACAGCCATGTCAGATGCTTCAACCAGCATAAGTAAAGCTCTCTTCATCCCGAATCTGTAAGTTACTTATCGCGTTCTGCTTTCATTTCCTCTGCAATCGGACGTCAAACTCACTGCCATGCGTGACCTAGTCTCCTTAAGGCAGTCTGACTGCATCCATGACTACCGAGTTGCAAACGGTCTGGCAGCTTCAGAGTCAATGCTAAGTCTACTACACCTTGAGAGCATGCTGGAATTGCTTACACTTTATTAATGTAGTTTATTCCTCTTCATTGCTGCTGACCCTCCTTATTTGGCTTTCCACCTTAGCTATACTTTTCCACGACTAACTCAGTCTTTCTGATCGGTCTCCTGGTCTACGACGATCGTGGCTCTAACGGCCAATATTCGGAACACCAAAAACTACAAACCCCTTAGCACAAGTGTCTCATTGTCTTTCCCACACCTCATCAGCAGAATTCTTTTTAGCCTAATCTTTTCCAGCTCCTAAAAGCACTCTATGCCGTTAGCACAAGAGAATCGTTAGCTTTTTCTCACCTTAGCGGTAAAGCTTTTTCCATTCCAACCTGTCTTTTGCTTGTTGCTTTCTCTGTTTTCAATCCTTTTTTAAGCAAACAGCAAACCCTCAGTGCGCTGCCCTAACCTAATCTAATCTGCCCAGTCTGCTTCGCTTGGACTTCTTCCAGTCTACCGGGATGATAACGGTCTAGGCGCTGTAGATTCAAAGCAACGTCACCATCAACTCGAAAGCCTGCTGAAATTGTTCACGCGTTATTGCTATGGCCACTTGGCTCTCTAACCTATCCACCTCTCGACCCACACTATTTTTCTTCCCAAATGCAGTATACGACTCAATCACAACGCGCCGACTAGTCCAGTCTCATCTGATCAATCTTCTTCTCTCCGACTTTTGTTAGGATGCCAACCGGTGCTCGAAAGGCTGAACGCTCTGTTACTATTACCTCAAGAGCGACGTTCACGGTCCCATTTCTTATCTGGAAACGTTTACTCTCGACTCTGTCCCGTCCTTAGCTCGCTCTAAGTCTTTATTTCTTCTTCAATCGGTAACGAGATCTCAATGCAATGCCCTATTCTTCTCTTTGACTGCATCCGAGCTACCGAAATGCAGACATATAAGACTCTGCATAACCAACCCAAGTTCTATCACAGAGCGTTCGTTCCTGGCTTGCATACCCTATATACGTATAGCCACTTTAGTCCCAAACCTCTCCGTCTCGGCCGATTCTTTCGTCGTCTTTCCACCTTAAGTGTACGACATAATCCCAATGCGCCGACTAATCCAATCTCGTCTGCTCCGTCTCCTGTTCTCTTTGTTCTCTCAGACTGCTGTGAGGTTACCGGCGTTTGTTTAGAAGACCAAACGCTCTGCCCACATTAGATCGTGATCCTCATCGACTTTTCCACACCTTATAAGTAAATCTCTTACTATCCTGACCCTCTCCTCTCCTTATGACGCTCTCTGATTTCATTTCTTCATTAATCGGACTGTTAACTCTCAGTGTCCGGCAATAACCTAGCCTCATCTGCCTGGTCTGCTTCTTTTACCTTTTCCAGACCAGCAACTTTTGAACGGTCTAGGCTCTGTAGGCTCAAAGCTCTGTCTCCTTAACTTTGACAACTTGCTGGACTTGAGTACCATTTATTCATACTGGCACTTCCATCTCTAACCAGTCCATCAATTGACCCACTCCACTTTTCCTCCAAAAGTAGCTGTATAACAATCTCATTGCGCTTGGTACTTCAGCCTAATCGGCGCGGTCTCCTGCTCTCCGAGTTTCCTCAGACTGCTGTGACATTACATGACATTGTTCAGATGACTAAACTCCGTATGCTTTTAATAGTTCTTCAATAAGTCAGACAACTATCAGTGACCTTCTCTAACTTAGCCTCCTCTGACTACTGATTCTCTGTGAATTCTACCAAACTGCCGGGCTTTTAACAGTCTAGGCGTTGTCAAATCAAATATGTCTTTCTCACCTCGACAACCTGCCAGACTAGTTCGTCCTAGTTTAATATGGCCACTTCTATCGATGACCTGTCCGTTTCGTCTGATCCACTCCATTTGTTTTTCCAAATTAACTGGATGACTTATTCACAATGCACCGACTAATCTAGTCTCGTCTGATCGGTCTCATTCTCACCGACTATAATGACGTTACCGGCCATTGCTCAGAAGACCTAAGGTCTGTCCCCATTATTTCGAGAGCCAGGTTGACTTTTCGCTGTCTTATGTATAAAAGTTTTCTATCTCGACTCTGTCCTCTTCTTATTACGCTCTGTCTTTCTTCCTCAGCCGGAGCGCAAGCTCACAGTGCCCATCCCCAGTCCAGTCTGACCAGTCTGCTTCTCCTTGAATTTTACAAAACTACCGAGATATGAGCGGTTTACAATCTGTAGACTAGAAGCCATGTCTCCCTCACCCTGGCAGCCTGCTGGAGTGGTTCATCCTTTATTAATAATGCCACTTCATTCTCTAACTTGTCCATTATCTGACGCACACCATCTGTCTTCCAACATTAACTGTAGGACGCAATTTCCGTGCGCCGACTAATCCAGTCTTCTTTGATTGGTCTCCTGCTTTCCGACCACTGTGACGTAACCGGCCACTTTACTAAAGACTGAACGCTCTGCTTTTAACCCTTCTTCAGTCGGACAACTAACTCTCAGTGCTCTGCCCTAACGTAGTCTTAGTTGACCAGGTGGTTTTCTCTGCCTTCTTCCAAACTGTCGAGATACACACTGTCTACGCATCGTAGACTCAGTGTCATATCTCCCTCATTTCGACAGACTGCGGGTGTTGTTCTCCCGTTATTAATTTAAACAATTCTATCTCTAACGTGCCAACTTCTTGACCCACTCCATTGGTCCGCCAAAATTAGCTGTATAATTCACTCGGACTGGGCCGACTAATCCCATCGCAATGAGGTTGGACTTTACCTTGGTTCTGTGGTTTGTGTGCCTCAGTGATCCATGAAGCCATGCTGGGTGATGCTTTTATGCACCCTCAGATCCACTCATACTAGACTGGTCAACGGTTAGAGGCCAGACAAACTCAGCCTCCTGGTCATTCAGGGTAGGGGTCGGAATGAGTTGGTTCCATATTCCTTAAACCGGACTCCTTTTAGCCCAACGCCAAACCCGCTGCCTTGCGGTCAGGTTTTTGAACCAAAGGCTTTGGTTGAGAGCCCTAATCGTTCTTCCGTCAAGGCCTGAGCAACCTGACAGTATCCTGACAACTCAATACAGTGAATTTCCCTGCAAACAGTTGCTTGCTGCTCTGGCCACCGCAGAAGATAATCAACGGTAACCTATCTGCTGCATCAAGTAGGGTTGATAGGGGTTTGGATGGCATTGTTTAAGCCTTCCCATTTTTAGTCCCCCTTACGTTTTCTCTCTTACCGTCCCATTCCAGCTTCACTTTTATTCCCCCAGTTTTCAACCCCCAATACTTGGCCCTCCCTAACTTGCTTTGCTAGGCTTTACCTTCTAGTTTCAACTCACATGTGAACGCGGAGCGTCATTCCTGTCCTGTCGACAAGCCCATGTCCAACCAAGCGGCCAAGCCCAGTTCATCGACTTCCATTTGGAGCCCTCGATCCTCCTTCAGATTGGCATGCCTCAATGTACGCACACTGCTACAGATCGGTCAACAGGCAGCACTTGCCCGAACATTAGAGACCCTCTCGATCGATATCTGCTGCTTATCGGAGACCCACCTGCAAGACTCGAGCTCTGTGCTCACTCTGCGATCCCTTCAGGTGACACCAGCAGCACTTTCTCATTGCGCCTATCCGGTGACGATGCAGCTTCGAGCACCGGCCAAGCCGGTGTTGGTATTGCCCTGAGTCCCCGGGCTGAAGCTGCTCTGGTTGATTGGATTCCAATCAGTAGCCGGATGTGTGCGGTCCGATTGGCTGGCTCGTTCAAAGCTTCGAAGTCGCGCGGGACTAACAGGTGTCTATTCGTCATCGCTGCCTATGCGCCCACAAACTGTAGCGATGATTCGGTAAAAGACGACTTCTATCGCCAACTGAACGAGCTCCTTCGCCACAGAAGAAGCTCGGACACTGTTGTGCTGGCTGGGGATCTGAACGCTCAAGTTGGAAAATTATCCACTGATGAACTGCATCTGGGCGGCCAACATGGTGTAGGCTCCGTAATGATAACGGTGAGCGGTTACTTCATTTGTGTGAAGATGCTCGCTTATTTCTTGCGAGCACTAATTTCCGACACAGCACCCGCCGGAGGGTGACTTGGCGCCCACCAGCCTCGAACCAGCTATGGACGCAAATCGATCACATTGCGATAAGTTACCGATGGAGAGGCTGCGTCCAGAACTGTCGCTCGATTTGGAGCACATGTGTGGACACCGACCATGCACTTGTATGTGCTGACCTGCGGATGCGTTTTGGCGGACGCCCACGACGACGTTGTGAGCGCATTGACACCAGCCAACTGGCGAAGCCAGCTGTTCTGAATGCCTATCAAAGTACGCTGTCATGCGAGTTGAGTAAGCGCTCACTGGATGCAATTGAAGCTCACTGGTCTCATATTCACCAGACCTTACTAGCAGCAGGCAAATCCTCATGTGGTAAGTCTAATCGCCAACATGGACATTGGGTCTCTTCGCAGTCTCTGGAACTTATCGATGCTCGCCGGCATATTCCGGCTGGAAGCGAACACAATGAAACTCGCAAAGAGCTCCGGGCAAAACTCCGTGCTAGCCTGAAGAGAGACCGCGAATCCTGGTGGTCTCATCGTGCATCAGAGATGGAAATGGCCGCTGCCCTTGGTAACCATCGTAAGTTATTCCGTCTGATACGGGAAACGGGCAGCAGAAGACCTGGTGTTAGTGAAACTATACGTGACGAGAGTGGACAGCCTATCCACAACTTGTCAAAACGCTTGGAGCGTTGGGCTGAGCACTTTGAAAGGCAATTTAATCGGTCGGAATTGTTAGATTTCTCGCCGGCCACTGATCGCCCGCTCCGTGGGCTGTCCCTTTGGATCCACCCTCTCGCTCAGAAGTCGAACGTGAGATCGCACTGTTGAAGTTAAATAAAGCCGCGGGACCAGATGATCTTCCTCCAGCCCTCTTCAAATTCGGGGGACCTGCTCTTGTGGATGATTTATACGAGTTACTAGTGAAACTGTGGGAGCAGGAAACTGTCCCAACCGACTGGAGCCGCTCCGTCATAGTCCCAATTTTCAAGGGAGGCTCACGATCGGAATGCGGCAACCATAGAGGAATCAGTCTGATCTCCATCGCCTCCAAATTGCTTGCCTCTGTCATCCTTCACAGACTGACTGGCACTCGTGAAAGCCAGATTCCTGAAGACAAGCCGGGTTTCGTCGAGGTCGTGGCTGCATTGACCACATCTTCACTTTGCGTCAGTTGTTGGAGCACCGTCACATATATTGGCGGCCCACCGTTGTCGTGTTCCTCGATATCAAAGGTGCATTCGATTCGGTGGATAGACGTGCACTTTGGGACTGTCTACTCAGGAAAGGTGTACCTGAGAAATATGCAAATATTATCCGAGCATTATACGCGCGTAGCTCAGGCAGAGTGAAGGCTTACGGCCAGCTGCCGCCGCCTTTTAATTTCTGCAGCATGTGAGACAAGGATGCCCGCTATCACCTTTCCTCTTCAACTTCGCTATTGACGAAATCATGGAAATCGCGTTCACAGGACACGACTTAGAAGGTGTGGATCTGCTCCCAGGAGAACGACTTCTTGACTTGGAGTATGCTGACGATATTGCCCTAATCTGGGACAAATTCCACACGGACACTAGACAGATTAACACTGGCTGTCAGTCGCAACGGGCTATGCTTTGCTCCATAGAAGTGCAAAGCGTTCCTCCAAGGTTGGTCTGGACCGCCTCCTTTGCCGACCGTTGGTGGGAATCAGCTGAAAGTCCTTCAAAAATTCACTTATCTGGGAAGTTGTATTCGCTCCTGTGGGAGTGAAGATGAGATCACGAGCCGTATCGCAAAAGCTCGAGTTGCTTTTGTTAACCATCACCGCTTGTGGCGCTGCACGCTATCGCGCTCGCCCTGAAGCGTAGAGTGTAAAATTCAGCGGTGCGTTTGACCCCACTGTGCCATGTTGAAACCTAGTCCCTTTGCTTAGCGGACATTAAGAGGTCAGTTATCTTTGACCACCAGTGCCTTTGCACTTGACTTGGTAGATAGAGAGGTTTTGTTTGGAGCATGCGTACTCTATGTCTAGTCGCTTACCCCGGAATGTGGCGGGTTTCTAGTTCCTCTGGGACTAACGCAATAACCGCACCCAAGGTGGTGTACCTACCCGTATACCAACCTTCCGTTTGTTGGTGTTTGAGAGGAGCAATACACACAGCCTGTGTGTTGTTCGCTCCCCCTCTCCCTTAATTTTATCTACCAAGTCAAGTGCAAAGGCACTGGTGGTCAAAAATAACTAACGTCTTAATGTCCGCTAATCAAAGGGACTAGGTTTCAACATGGCACAGTGGGGTCAAACGTACCGCTGAATTTTACACTCTACGCTTCAGGGCGAGCGCGATAGCGTGCAGCGCCACAAGCGGTGGTGGTTAACAAACGCAACTCGAGCTTTTGCGATACGGCTCGTGACCTCATCTTCACTCCCACAGGAGCGAATACAACTTCCCAGATAAGTGAATTTTTGAAGGACTTTCAGCTGATTCCCACCAACGGTCGGCAAAGGAGGCGGTCCGGACCAACCTTGGAGGAACGTTTTGCACTTCTATGGAGCAAAGCATAGCCCGTTGCGGCTGACAGCCAGTGTTAATCTGTCTAGCGTCCGTGTGGAATTTGTCCCAGATTAGAGCAATATCGTCAGCCTACTCAAAGTCAAGAAGCCGTTCCCCTGGGGCGGATCCACACCTTCTAAATGGTGTCCAGTGAATGCAATTGCATGGCTTCGTCAATAACGACGTTGAAGAGGAAAGGTGACAGCGGGCAGCCTTTTCTCACAACACTGGAGATATTAAAAGGCGACGTCAGCTTGCAGTAGGCCTTCACGCTGCCTGAGCTACGCGCGTATAATGCTAGGATAATAGTAAAATATTTATTAGGTACTCCTTTCCTCAGTAGGCAGTCCCAAATTGCACGTCTATCCACCGAATCAAATGCACCTTTGATATCGAGGAACACGACAACGGTGGGCTGCCAATATGTGTGATGGTGCTCCAACAACTTACGCAAAGTGAAGATGTGGTCAATGTAGCCACGACCTCGTCGAATGCCGACTTATCCTTCACGAAAATGGCTTTCACGAATGCCAGTCAGTTTGTGAAGGATGACTGAAGCAAGCAATTTGGAGGCGATGGAGATCAGACTGTTTTCTCTATGGTTGCCGCATTCCGATTTTGAGCCTCCCTTGAAAAATGGGACCATGACGGAGCGGCTCCAGTAGGTTGGGACAGTTTCCTGCTCCTACAGTTTCACTAGTAACTCGTATAAGTCATCCACAAGAGCAGGTCCCCCGAATTTGAGGTGGGCTGGAGGAAGGTCATCTGGTCCGGCGGCTTTATTTAACTTCAAGAGTGCGATCTCACGTTCGACTTCTGTGCGAGAAGGTGGATCCAAAGGGACAGCCCAGTGAGTGGGACGATCAGTTGCCGGCGAGAAATCTAACAATTCCGACCGCATAAATTGCTTTGCAAATTGCTCAGCTCAACGCTTCAAGCGTTTTAAATAAATAAATAAATAAAAACATAAACGGTATATTCTCTGTAAAACGAGACACACCTCTAAAGGCATGATCAATTGTGGATGGGCAATCCACGCTCGTCACGTATAGCTTCACTACCACCTGGTATTCTGCTGACCATTTCCCGTAGTAGCCGGAAAAACTTACGGTGGTTACCAAGGGCAGCGGCCATTTCCATCTCTAATGCACGATGAGACCAACAGGATTCGCGGTCTCCCTTCAGGCACGCAAGGAGTTTCGCCCGGAGCTCTTTGAGCGGCTCATTGTGTTCGTTTCCAGTCAGAATACTCCGGCGAGCATCTATAAGTTCCAGAGACTGCGAAGAGACTTAATGTCCAAGCTTGGCGATTTGACTTACCACATGGGGATTCGCAAGCTGCCAGTAAGGATTGGCGAATATGAGACCAGTGAGCTTCAACTGCATCTAGTGAGCGCTTACTGAACTCGCATGACGGCGTACTTGGATAGGCATTCAGAACAGTTAGTTTTGCCAGTTAGCTGGTTTCGATGCCCTCACAACGTCGTCTTGGGCGTCCGCCAAAACACATCCGCAGGTCAGCACATACAACTGCATGGTCGGCGTCCACAACTGTGCTCTAAATCGAGCGACAGTTCTGGACGCAGTCTCACCACTGGCAATATATTGCGATGGGATCGATTTGCGTCCAAAGCTGGTTCGAGGCCAGTGGGCGATAAGTCACTCTCCGCGGGCGGTGTGTTGGAAATTGGTGCTCGCAATAAATAAACGAGCATCCTCACACAAATGAAGTAACCGCTCACCGTTATCATTACGGCAGCCTACAGCATTATGGCCGCCCAGATGCAGTTCATCAGTGGATAATTTTCCAAATTAAGCGTTCAGATCCCCAGCCAGCACAACAATGTCCGGGCTTCTTCTGTGGTGAAGGAGCTCGTTTAATTGGTGATAGAAGTCGTCTTTTCTCGAAGCATCCATAGTATTTGTTGGTGCATGGGCAGCGATGACGAATAGACACCTATTAGTTCCGCGCGACTTCGAAACTTTGAACGAGCCAGCCAATCGGACCGTAAACATCCGGCTACTGACTGGAATCCAGTCAACCAGAGCAGCTTCATCCCGGGGACTCAGGGCAATACCAACACCGGCTTGGCCGGTGTTCGAAGCTGCATCGTCACCGGATAGGCGTAATGAGAAAGCGCTGTTGGTGTCACCTGAAAGGGATAGTAAAGTGAGTACAGCGCTCGAGTCTTGCAGGCATGTCTCCGATAAGCAGCAGATATCGATCGAGAGGGTCCTTACTGTTTGCACAAATGCTGCCTGTTGACCGATTTGTAGCAGTGGGCGAACATTGAGCTATGCCAACCTGAAGAAATATTAAGGGCTCCAAATTGAAGTCGATGAACTGGGCTTGGCCGCTTGGTTGGACATGGCTTGTCGACAGGACAGGAATGACGCTCCGCGTTCACATGTGAGTTGAAACTAGAAGGTAAAGCCTAGCAAAGCAAGGTGGGGGAGGGCCAAGAATTGGGGGTTGAAAACAGGGGGATAAAAGTGAAGCTGGAACGGGACGGTAAGAGAGAAAAGCGTAAGAGGGGAATAAGAAGATGGGAAGGCTTGAGCAGTAGCATCCAAACCCCTATCCACCCTGCTCGATGCAGCAGATAGGGCACCGTTGATTATCCTCTGCGGTGGCCAGAGCATCAAGAAACTGTTTGAAGGGAAATTCACTGTATTGCGTGGGCAGGATACTGTCAGGTTGCTCAGGCCTAGACAGGAGAACGATTAGGGTTCTCAACTAAAGCCTTTGGTTCAAAAACCTGACCGTA
This sequence comes from Dicrocoelium dendriticum, assembly GCA_944474145.2. Classification (NCBI taxonomy): domain Eukaryota; kingdom Metazoa; phylum Platyhelminthes; class Trematoda; order Plagiorchiida; family Dicrocoeliidae; genus Dicrocoelium; species Dicrocoelium dendriticum. The sequence goes on from OX104064.1 coordinate 143,996,038, forward strand.
AGGCAGCGGGTTTGGCGTTGGGCTAAAAGGAGTCCGGTTTAAGGAATATGGAACCAACTCATTCAGACCCCTACCCTGAATGACCAGGAGGCTGAGTTTGTCTGGCCTCTAACCGTTGACCAGTCTAGTATGAGTGGACCTGAGGGTGCAAAAAAGCATCACCCAGCATGGCTTCATGGATCACTGAGGCACACAAACCACAGAACCACGGTAAAGTCCAACCTCATTGCGATGGGATTAGTCGGCCCAGTCCGAGTGAATTATACAGCTAATTTTGGCGGACCAATGGAGTGGGTCAAGATGTTGGCACGTTAGAGATAGAATTGTTTATATTAATAGAGGGAGAACAACACCCGCAGTCTGTCGAAATAAGGGAGATATGACCCTGAGTCTACGGTGCGTAGACAGTGTGTATCTCGACAGTTTGGAAGAAGGCAGAGAAAACCACCTGGTCAACTAAGACTACGTTGGGGCAGAGCACTGAGTGTTAGTTGTCCTACTGAAGAAGGGTTAAAAGCAGAGCGTTCAGTCTTTAGTAAAGTGGCCGGTTACGTCACCGTGGTCGGAAAGCAGGAGACCAATCAAAGAAGACTGGATTAGTCGGCGCACGGAAATTGCGTCCTACAGTTAATGTTGGAAGACAGATGGTGTGCGTCAGATAATGGACAAGTTAGAGAATGAAGTGGCATTATTAATAAAGGATGAACCACTCCAGCAGGCTGCCAGGGTGAGGGAGACATGGCTTCTAGTCTACAGATTGTAAACCGCTCATATCTCGGTAGTTTTGTAAAATTCAAGGAGAAGCAGACTGGTCAGATTAGACTGGGGATGGGCACTGTGAGCTAGCGCTCCGGCTGAGGAAGAAAGAAAGACAGAGCGTAATAAGAAGAGGACAGAGTCAAGATAGAAAACTTTTATACATAAGACAGCGAAAAGTCAACCTGGCTCTCGAAATAATGGGGACAGACCTTAGGTCTTCTGAACAATGGCCGGTAACGTCATTATAGTCGGTGAGAATGAGACCGATCAGACGAGACTAGATTAGTCGGTGCATTGTGAAGAAGTCATCCAGTTAATTTGGAAAAACAAATGGAGTGGATCAGACGAAACGGACTGGTCATCGATAGAAGTGGCCATATTAAACTAGGACGAACTAGTCTGGCAGGTTGTCAAGGTGAGAAAGACAGATTCGATTTGATAACGCCTAGACTGTTAAAATCCCGGCAGTTTGGTAGAATTCACAGAGAATCAGTAGTCAGAGGAGGATAAGTTAGAGAAGGTCACTGATAGTTGTCTGACTTATTGAAGAACTATTAAAAGCATACGGACTTTAGTCATCTGAACAATGTCATGTAATGTCACAGCAGTCCGGAGAATACTCGAGAGCAGGAGACCCGCGCCGTATAAGGCTGAATTATCACCAAGCGCAATGAGATGTGTTTAGACAGGCTACTTTGGGAGGAAAAAGGGAGTGGGTCAATTGATGGACTAGTTAGAGATGGAAGTGCCAGTATGAATAAATGGTACCTCAAGTCCAGCAAGTGTCAAAGTTAAGGAGACAGAGGCTTTGAGCCTACAGTAGCCGTCAGACCGTACAAAAGTCGTGCTGGTCTGGAAAAGGTTAAAATGAAGCAGACCAGGCGAGATAGAGGGACTTAGGGTATTGCGGCCAGTCATGAGACGTTAACAGTCCGTAGTGATGAAGGAAATGGAAGTCAGGAGGCGCGTCCTAAGGAGTAGCGAGAGTGGTCCAGGAATTAGTACGAGGTTTCCTTATAGGAGTGGAAATAAGGCGATGAGGATCAACGAATCTAATGTGGGGCAGAGCGTTTGGTCTATCTAAACAAAGCCGGAAAACCGCCCGGGGGAGGGGCAGGTCTGAGAGAACAATTAGTGAGAACAGGAGACGTGAGCAGACGAGATTGGATTAGTCGGCGCATTGGGATTATGTCGTACATCTTAAGGTGGAAAAGGGCCGACGAAAGAATCCGAGCCGAGACGGAGAGGTTTCGGGACTAAAAGTGGCGATAGTACGTACTATAGGGGTATGCAAGACCAGGGAACAGATTTTACGCTCTGTGATTAGAACCGGGGTATCAGGGTCCATTCCATTGGTTTATGCAGAGCTGTTTATATGTCTGTACATTTTCGGTAGCTCGAGGATGGTCCAGTCAAAGAGAGTGAATTAGGGCTATCTGCACTGAGATCTCGGTTACGGGTTGAACGAAGAAGCCTAAAGGATCTTTAGAGCGAAGACTTAGTAGGCACGGGGGACAGAGTCGAGTACAGTAAATCGGTTTGCTAGATAAGAAACTGGTGACCCGTGAAGCGTGTTGCTCTAATGAGGGTAATAGTAAACAGGAGCGCTTCAGCCTTTCGAGCACCGGTTGGCATCCATTAACATAAAGCTCGGAGTAGTTATGAGAATGACCGATCAGTATGAAGGAATCCTCGGATTAGTCGGCGCGTTGTGATTGAGGTCCGCTATGAGACTGCACTTTCGGAGAAGAATAAAAAACTACAGTGTGGGTCGAGGAGGTGGTTTAAATAGGTTGAGTGTAGTGACCAGCAAGATGGGCCACATAGCAATGAACTGGTTGAACGACTACGCATTTTACATGTCAGGACTTTCAGAGCTTGATGTGTGACGTGTGCTCTGAATTCTCTACAGTACAGCCTAGGACCGGTTATCATACCGGTAGCCGTTAGATCTGTGATAGAAGTTCCAAGCGTGAATGCAGACACTGGGCCAGATTATGTAAGTAGTGTTGTTAGATGATGAGTGATTCACAGAGATGATCACTGAGAGTTTTGCGTGTTCCGACTTTTAAAGATCAATGGAGTTCGTACGAAGAGACATAACAGAGAAAGCAACAAGCAAAAGGGACCAGGTTGCGAATGGGAAAATCCAGATGATCTTTACCGCTCGCTACAAACGGTGAGAGTCCAAATGCTTATCCACGATTATGTTCATTCTGTTGTCGCTAAACGGCATAGCGAGGTGCTTTTGGGCAGCTGGAAACAGATTAGGCTACTAAATCATAAGTAATTCTGCGTGCATGAGGTCGGGGGAAATGACGCAATAGCGAGACACTTGTGCTAAGGGGTTTGAAGAATTTTGTGTGTCGTTCCGAATAATTGGGCCCGTCTAGAATGCCACACACGGTCGGTCGTACGACCAGGAGACCGATCAGAAAAGTCTGAGTTAGTCGTGGAATAAAGTTATAGACTAAGGGGGCAAAGACCAAATAAGGAGGTGTCACGCTAGCAATGAAGAGCGAATAAATCTACATCTATATAAAGTATGTAAGACAGTTCCAAGCATGCTCTCCAAGGGTGTAGTAGACTTAGCATTGACTCTGAAGCTGCCCAGACCGTTTTGCAACATCGGTAGTACGCCTGGATGCAGTCGGACTGCCTTAAGGAGACTAGGGGGGGGTCACGCTTATGGCAGTGTTAGGTTGACGTCCGGGATTGCAGAGGAAATGAAATGCAGAACGCGATATAGAGAACTTACTAGATTCCGGGATGAAGATGTAGCTGCCCTTAATTTATGCTGGGTTGAAGTTTAATCTGAACATCAGGGCTGTACGCCAACCATTGAGTATTCTATTGCCCCTCACATTAAGGGCCTGGATTTGTTTGGAAAGGGTCCATCATTATCTCGGTCTCGGACACCGTTCTCCCAGAGCTAGTCCCTCGGGGAAAGGCAAGATAAGCCGCAGAGAATTCTCTGCTAATTTGGGGCCATGTTAAGTAGGCTTATTATGGACAGTGGCGATATGTGCGTGGATAATACCAGAATGATCGCTTCGGACGGCTTCCGAAGTTACGCTGTATTCCATACCTGACGCATATTAGTAGAAGGAGAAGTTGAGAACTGTTTCGGCGCAAAACAAGTGTTTGGGTTATGTGAGACTAGAGTGTAGCGACCTTTTGGCGCTATGAGCGCATCCAAGGTTGTATCGGCCCAAACGGCCTGAAAAAAGGCTAGAGAGACTACTAGAGTTCCGAGGGTCTTGCTTAGCTTATTATAGCGAATATACAATGTTGGTTTTGTTATGTCTTCGCAGCCAACGTGGTTCCCTGCCCAAGCTTTGCTTGCTAGCCGCCTTTGAATGGTTGAGTCGGCAATAGATCCTAAGAGCCGCTGAAGCTTAGCGCCTGATACGAAACGCTGTGACTCTTTCCTTAAACGCCACCCGGTTCGGGGGCAAATTTACTGGGAGCCCGTATACAACACTATGGACAAGGTTACTGCTCTACGCCATCGTTAGGTCGGCACCATCAAGTTATTAGGCTAGCATGAGGGTCGAGGACTCTAGCAAGCACACTTGGACTAGCTCATGTACTCTATAGCCAAGGAGTTATTGGACCTGGCTTTTGGCTAGAGCCATTAGCTCGCTTGGTTCCGCAAAATGCCATGTGCTGGGAATAGTGTACACCGAGGTCGCGCATCAGTAAAGCTGTTATTTAGTGATGAACGAGTTAAGCGTTAATATGTTGGGTGGTATAGATAGGCAACCGGTAGTTAAAGGGCGTTAAATTTCGTTGGTAAGAAACTCTAGTTTCCACTGCATCTGCACTCCATGTTGACCAGGAACATTCGATGATTCGCTTTAGAAGGTCATTGTCGTCGAGTGCGATTATCGGTCGACTGCTATTATCAATATGAGTTCCCCAAAACTAGCAATGCATTTACTTGCACCCAAAATCACCATCCTCGCCGCTACAAAAAGGTCCTACGGCAGTGTAAGCCCGTGTTCTGATAGATCTGGAATAACACTTTCATATGCGAGTAACACGTAAAATAACAGCCAGCACCGGGCACCCAACGATGCTGCCTTGGTAACTATTTTAGGCAAAGTGAGGTTATGTTCTACTGAGGAGCGCCCGCAGGCCAGAGCGATTCGAAAGACAGATCTTCACAGAAGCCAAGGTCTTTCGGAATGCCATATGCCGCGCTTCAGGAATGCTTGTTACAAAATAAGTTGCTAAAAGAATGGCTGTTGAAGAGCTTTTGGCGAGGATAGGGGACAAGAGTGGGGGTGGTTCTAGCGCTGGCAACAGTTGGCGCCCAGTCCCGATAATCACTGAGCTAGTGTCCTAGGAGTCCATAAGCTTCTGAGCTCTTAGCGTCGACGATAAGGTCGAAAGCGTATGAGGGGAATGGCCGTTTATTGCCTATGATGGCCAATCTCGCGGCGCTACGTGGTCGCTACTATGATAAGGACAAGACATATAAGGCCCGTTGCCTGAGGCTTATAAAATTGGGCGCTAGCATCTTCTTTCGCGGAGGAGTTGCGATTGGTGTTGACCATCGGACGGGTACGCATGGCTTGGTTGGTGATCGCGTGCAAAACGACCTCAATTCTGGGCTACGGTGTTTTAAGGCACTAACTTCGACTCCAGTTCGGCGAACCTATAAGAACTCTCGGTGCTGGAAATTAAATCCCCGAATCGCGGATGAGGCGACGCGGGTTTAGGCTGGTTCGCGGCCGTCGCCGTTTCGCGGCCTGGCCCGCGATAGGTTTCCTGCTTAGCGGACATAGAGTTGCAATGAGTCTGACTTCAGGATACAACGTTGCAGGTACACAAAAAAAACGCTTTTTGGGGTGTTGTCGCTCTATCACAACACACGTCAACGACTGCCCTTGCCCCCCGCCGCTGAGTCACATTAGACAAGTGCCGCTTGCAAGGGACGATTTTAGTGATCGGCCTATGTCTGTCGGACAGGCCAGCGGTTTACAAGCTTAGCGGTGTGTCAACCCGGCGACCTCTAAGTATCTCGCAACATTGTGCTTGCGAGCCATCTGATAGTTGACGGTAAGACCAGTGAACTAGCAGTGCTCTGCACGGCCGCGATGGGCATTTGACCTTGCTTGGCTGAAGTCGGGCTGGTAGCTGTTGCTCACCCAATAGTACCGATATCCGCCGACATATCTAGCTAGATGGAGTGAGCGTAAACTCGGAAGTCAGTGGCAAGAACGCGCTTGGGGCGATTATTTGGTTAGCACGCTGTAAGGCCCTAGGCTGGGCGTTAGTTTAAAGTCGCGTCCATGGGGTTGAAGGTATACGACGAGAAGTTTGCTTTGCTCAAAGCTCAACCTGCTAGCATGTTTGTCGCCCAGCTGCAGTGATCCTCGAACAGCTGCTGTTAGTGCCGAGCATTTCGCTCAGAGGGCACATACACGCGTAATTCGTGGGCCTCTCTTTGCCTGACCTCCTATACTAACGTTTTTGCGTTGTCATTGACAGAAAGATTGTATTAACACTTCACAAACCTGACATTGACTTTCAAGAACTTTCATTGGGTGCGATCAGGAAATGAAGCTTGATTATTTGAATTCCGCGTAACGTCGCGAAAGTGATTACTGTCGAGTCTACTACAAACTGCCCTACTCGCAATTTGAAGAACAAAACCCACAAAATATGATCGCCATCTACTCCATTAGAGATGGCGTGCGCCCGGGTATGTCCTGACGTTTCAATTGCGATATGAGTATATATCTTAGGGTCCTAAGTAGTCCATGGTGGTTCGTTTTATCTATAAATTATTTATAGCAATAGAGCTAGGCGATATCGCTAAATTATTTACTGAAAGTTCTGATTTAGGTTATTGGACGTCATCAGACTCCGCTCAATTCAACCGCATGTCGAGGAAAAAGTCTCGATTATCCCGGCGATGGAATTTTTTTTTCGGTAATCGGGGTCTTTAATATTTTCTGCTGTTTCGAGCCCGACTGCCATCCCGCGGAGCCTCGCCTACGAGAGAGAGCGGATTATTCATTAAAAAGGCATGATCGGGTTCGTAGGTCTTTAACTGTTTTTCATTTGGCATTAGACGTATAATTAATACGATTTCTCTTTTTTCTTGTTAACCGTTAGCCATTTTATGATAGATAAGATCCCCCAAAAATCCTTCCGTACGTTGGGATACGGGTCTTTAGCTGTGGGAGATACTCAACGCGGTGCGGTCGACACAAGCACACAGGGCTCTGCCGTCGCGCTTTTGCTACCGTAAAGGAGCGCCAAGCAAAATTGTACCGCTTTTACCTAGTTCAAGCCATTGTGAACTTCTACTCATCATCATGTTCAACAGAAACCATACCGTGTTGCCTAGGTGTACGAGGAAAATAACTTTAGTTGGAATTTTTACTCCGGTGCAAATCGAGGAATAGTTTCAAGACCGTACTAAATGTTCTGCCGGCGTCTTCGATTTGTGTTTATCAGAATGTAGTCTTTGCGAGATAGAATGTTTAACGCGTCAGTGCACGATTGGACTCTGCCTTAGGGTGGAATAGGTGAAGGAGGAATTACCAAGATTTGGTGTAGCTGGCTAGACACCATATATGGCGGATTAGCTATCAGTGTCACTTTACCACTACTTTTGTTGTGTGGTACCCGAGACTAAATTCTGCTGTATTATTGTTCCTAGGTCAGATAATATTGACTAGTGCTTGACACCTAAGCTCGATGTGCAGTTCTATCACTCTGGTTTATGATATCCTTGCATTACTGCTGGCTGGTCTTGACAGATTATAGTCTCGGCAGAATCCCGTGTTGGGCCGAACGCTAATTGATAAGGTTTCCGCGACTTGTTTTAGTCGTACAGCATACTACAAGACAATCACCGTGTCTTTATTTTCAGTTTCGTTCATCTACCGATTGAGTCAAGAGATCGTCAATTTGGGCGTGTAGTCTACTGAGAAGACAATAATTGTCTGTTATTTTGGTGATCTGAATTCATTCGATAGATCGGGTTCGTTCCAGTATTCTAAGACACGGTCTGCCGTGTCTTCGCACTTGGTACGGGTACGGCTGACCCACACACATTACATTGGGATAGGCGAAGACTTTGAAGGTGTAACAGGTAGCGCGTCTTATCCGGGCATCGGGCAATATAATTTGATATTGAGCCACTTGGACATCCCCTTACATGGGCATGGGTAGTGTGACAGTTTACAACGAGTCATTCATCCCCGGGTACGCCATCTATTTGATTGTTCTGTAGAGTCCTATCAAACATCAGTAGTGTGTAAAATTTGATACCATGCAGTAAAAGCTTGAGTTTCGTTCCGTAGGCACTGGCATACTGCCATGTCACTGCTTTGAGGTAATGGAGTTAGGAAGGAGAATAATGTGCCGACTTAAAGGAACCTCGTCTTGAGATCTACCGCACCAGTTGGACTTTGTTTGTATCAGGAATGCACGTAAGGTGTCCGAGAGATATCGGGAGTTATTTCTGATTCCCATCTCCGCGGCCCCTCTTTTAGTCTGAGCTTTGCATAAAAAAGCTCGCAACATGCCGTGGATGTTATGCCCTATTTCCTATTTAGCGCAAAATGGTATTGATGAGAGATCAGTTTGGGCCTTTAGAGATAGGACGAGGGGGTTTGGGCGTAGTAGCGACATTGCGCCCCGTGGTTCATGTAGATAGGGGGGGGTATGTAGGCATGCGATGGTGGGGTTTTTACTGGGGGTGCCTGTAGGGTTGCTCGCCAGTAAAAGCCTGCTCGCCAATTTGCTTGTGGAGGCATCATCAAGAGTTTGACGCTCTCTGATCTTCCTCTGTTTTTGGAGTATGGACATTTAAGCATTTGGGGTAATTGTCATAAAGCACCTTGATCGCAGTATCTACGTCGTCGGAGTGGAAAAAGTCGTCCCAGGGTGATGCTCGGAGAATGGAGAAGAGTGCCCAGTTGATGCGCTGGAGGGGCCGATATTCTTCATATTTTGTGACTGCATGTTGAGGGGGTTTGGGGAGCGCGTAGGGCAGCTTCACCACCTTGTGGTCGCTGTCCGGTATATTGTCTAACACGCAGGGGCATGCGTGGGAGATACCGTTAGTGAGTATAAGGTCCAGTGTGTTGGATTGCCTAGTCGGTACATTCACGTCCTGTGTCCATTCATGCGCAAAAATAGTGTCAATAAGGGCCCTATACTTGCGTGGGGTTGACTGCCTGAGCCATGAAACATGAGGCATATTGAAGTCACCAGCAATGGTCATCTGGCGCGCAGAGAGGAACGAGACTTCCTGCAAGAGCCTGACCATTTTGTCAACGCTTGCACACGAGGAGTGCGGTGGGTTATATAAGCAGTCTATCAGGAGGTCAAGATGACCTCCAACGGCCTGAATCCACGCTGATTCTTCAGAATTGCCAAGAAATATACTGTGGAACGATGATGCGTAAAACTCGTCTTGAAGTATACGAGGCATCCGTCAACACGTTTGCTGGCGCGTCCATTACGGATAGTGGTGTGCCCTGGAATGTTGAACGGTGCGTCCAAAGCGTCGCCGAGTGTCATGTTTCTCTTCTCAATGCTATATGCGGGCTTGACAGAAGAATAAAGGGGCCTAGTAGGTGCATTTATTATTGATTGATCGTAAATTGAGGAGGACGAAAGTATACAAGTCATATTCGTATCGTCCCGTTATCAGGTCGCCACATTCTATAGTAGGGCAGTAGCAAAACGGTGATGGATTTAATTCCACTACACTCTTAACTACAGTTCCCGAGTTGCATACATCAAGCGAAGTGGCAGCAAGTGCTAGTGCTACTTGCAGGGGGACAATTCCAACAGGTGTAAGAGTCAGCAGAGGTTGGCGTGGGTGGGTGTGTGCTCGACGAATGTGACGTGGCGGGCCGTGTCTCAGCAAGTCCCATAAGAAAGGGTTTGAACAAGCTGGAGAAAATTGGACAGCTCGATCTGGATTGGCAAACATAGATATTGTGCCCTGGATGTGCGGCAACCAAGGCACTGAGATTTGTTGATATGTTGGCTGTCTTTTAAGTGTGTTCAAGACAGAAGCTGGAGCAGGAGTGAACGTGAAGTGTGAATAGACAGCATCAGGGCGAGAAGAAGGTGGGTTAGTATTGGTTACTTCGCTAGTGACCTGATAAACAAATGGATTGTGTGGGAATTGGTAACTGGCAAGGCATTCTGTATAAATTGGCATGACGTTGGATGGTTCGGGAGAACGTTCGTAGGTAGAATGTTTGAGGATTAACAACTGTGGGTCGGTAGAAGAAAGCTATGAAGCTGAGACTGGATGTAGACTTTTGTTGGCAGAAGGTGCAAAAGTTGTGCTAGATGTAACTGCATGGGTTGCTATGTATACGGCTGACCGTGTCCCCCTTGTCCCATAAAATGGTATAGAATTCGTGGGGGCCAAAGTAAACTGCCTTGGATGATGTTCGCATTTGGTCTGATTTGCAAGGGCATTTTGAGTAGGCGACAGTTATGCAGGTAGATAACTCGCCTTATTAGGTAAACAATTCGGCTGGGTCCGACTACTTTTCATGCGCGATATACAAAGCTCCGGTGGTCGCAAGTAAGTAGCGCTGCGACTGGAAATGCTGTGGATAGCACGCCCATTTGTCGGCGCGAATGGTGCATGTAAAACTGTATGCATGTATGGCAAAAGAGCATTGCTTGGCTGGTGCAGTTGCGGCCGCGATTGAGCCATGCAATGTGTAGTTTTCAAAAAGATACTTGTGAGGTGAGAAAAGGCGTTGAGGCAATATTACATTTATAAATAAAAGTGATTTCTGCAGCGATCCGCGCATCTGTTCATCTGCACTGTGATTATTTTATTTGGGGGTGTTAGCGTATTTCACTGGATTTGAAAGCTGTGCATATGGCCTCCTATGTTGTTAGGTTGGCGTAATTTTTCAACTTTCTCGGCGTTGGAAGCCAAATACAAATAGTACAACCGCTGTTGTCATGCGGCAACTGAACAGCAGAATCCGGCTTTTCAAGTAGACAAGGTTATCGAAGTGGGGCGCGTAGGGACGTTACTATGTAGCTGAATCGCACTGTCGCTAAACGTCAGGGAAAGTCGGATGGAGACGGCTGTATGGGCAAGATGGAGGTTTATTGTCGTAACACACAATCACGCTAGTTGAAGGCACCGCAAAGCGCTTCTAGGTAGGGGAAAGGTATAGGTGCCAGCCAAAAGGCAGCAAACGCCCTGCGAGGCGGAAACTGCAGAAGCGCGCAAATGCGATTCGTTTGGATGGCACTAGCACTCGTAGTCATCGTGCTAACAGGCAAGTTTCCTACGTTGTCTATGTACAGAAGGAAATTATATTATAATAATATAATTTACACAGACAAACGGAACAACCTCCAGGTCACTAAATTGCTCCCACCTAGAAGGGAACCGTTAATAACCCTTCGAACTACGTGAGGACTCTTCGGCGCGAGCCAGCCTTCTGCAAGACAATGAGGTGCAACCTGATGTAGTTGCTGGAGGAGAACCAGGCGATCGGACCTTAGAGGGCTCTTACCCATGTCCTCCATTAAGGTGACGATAAAAGAAAAAGAGGAAGAACGTTCGTTGCATACGATCACTTATGTTTGACTGCGAGTGGGTGTTCTCCGGTTCAAAACATGGAAAATAGAAAGAAACGGGTAGGTCAAACATGCAGAATATGCGACAGCAACGTACGGAAAAAGCACTTACCGAGTAGGTAGCAAAATATCAAGGAAACAATTCCTTTTAGCGGTTTTCAAAACGGTTTCACCGTTTTCCTGGTTTTCAAAACCTTACGCGAGGATTTTGGTTTTCAAAAAGGTTTGCGATTTTGTTTTGGTTTTCAGAAGGAACTGACGAGAAGGAAAACCTGGAAACGTCATTAGAAGCAAAAATGCTAATCTAACGTTCTAGGAAAGGTGTCGGCCAGTGAACCCGACGACCAGACATAGTAACGTTTTGGGAGTGGCAGAGTCAGATGGCTCAGGAGACGGGATTCCAAGCGTCGCGTGGATGTCTGCAGGTGTTTCCGCCACCATTGATTGGGACGATTCATCGGAGGACGAAAAACTGGGTCAATCGTTCGATGCCGGTTCAACGTTAGTAACTCCGAAGCGGTCGATTGAGATGATTTCGTGCTTGCCGTGGCGTTTGATGGCAAAGCAGCGATCCTTACGCTGTAGGACCTTTAATGGACCATCGTAAGTTCATCTGAGTTGTCTGCGTGTGCCACCTTTTCGAATGAAGACAAACGGATAGTTGTAAAAGGTCTTTAGGAACGTGAGGCTTGCGATGCACTGCCCGTACTGCAATCGATGTACTGCAGCGCATGCTCGTGGCTAACTGCCGAGCGTAATGCGCGTCGTAACGAGGAGTGTTCATGCTTTCAGAGCAGTTGCCTGGTAGTTAGGGTGCTTGTCTATAGACCAGTTCGGTGCCGGACGTTCCGAGATCGACTTTCAGTGCTGATCGAATTCCGCGCAGCGCCATTGGTGGCAATTAGCGAGGCTTTAAACTGTCGGTGGAACCGCTCCACCAACCCGTCTGCTTGAAGATAGTAGTCAGTTGCGCGGATGCGTTTACATCCGAGGACTTTGAGTAGGTATTTGAAAGTCGACAATTCGAATTGTGGACCATCGTTGGTGGGCACAGTTGTTGGACAGCCATGTGAATGGACCCAGCGCTCGACGAATAAGCGCCATGGTCTCAGCTGATACATCGGAATTGGAACAGCTGCAGGTCAACGACTGGCGCGGTTCAAAATGGTCAGATTGTAGACCATGCCTTTGGACTGCGGAAGCGGTCCAACGATGTCGAGGTAGACGTGAGCGAATCGAGTTGACCATGACGGGAAGCGCCTTAGCAAAGCGAACTTTTGCTCGTTGGCAACGCAGACAGTTGTGTGCCCAAAGTCTGACGTCGTGCTGCATGTTGGGCCAGACGTATCTGTCTATAATCATCTTGACTAAAGCGCGGATGCCAGGATGCGCCATGTTGTGCACCGTATCAAAGACGTTTCGGCGAATGGCAGTTAGTACCAGTGGACGTGGATGTGCGGTAGCGACGTCGCAGATTATTGTACCTGTAGACGTAGGAAGCGATCTGGGTACCAACTTTACCGTGGACTTTTTGTAGAATGATGTTAGGTCCTTTTCGGCTAGCTGTGCAGCGGCCATAGCTGACAGGTCGAACAACTGATCGGTCGGAGCCAGAAAGTTTACTCTTGAAAGCGTGTCCGCCACGACGTTCTCCTTGCCAGACACATGCTAAACGTCAGTCAAAACTGAGACACGAAATCTAGATGACGAAGTTCACGCGCAGCGTTGGGGCGAAGGGTTTCAGAAGGCAGAGATGAAAGATTTATGGTCAGTACAGATCGTAAAATGATTACCATCGAGAACGTGACGAAAATGGCGAACGGTGGAGTACACAGCGAGTAACGCGCGGCCAAATGTGCTGTATTTCGACTCAACTATCTGAAGACATCGGGAGAAGAACGCTAGTGGTTACCAAGTACCTTGGGAAAACTGTTGTAGAACAGCGCCGATTGCTTTTCCCGAGGCGTCGACGACTACACCGATTGGAGCGTTGGAGTCGAAGTGCTGAAGCATGACAGCTGAAGCAAGTGCTACTTTCTGACCTCGGATGCTTTCAGTGCTTCATGTTTAAGCTCAAATTTTCCGGTGTTGCGTCCACGCAGATGCTCGGTGAGCGGTTGCATAAGCTCAAAGCAGCGCTGCGGGATTTGACAAAGTTAGTTGACCGTGCCGTTGAAGAGTCTAATGGAGGCTAGAGCCGATGGATGAAGTGTGGCGAATTCCCTGGACTCTTTCCTGCAAAGGGCGGATGCACGCGGAATCAAGTTGAGGTCCGAGGAAGTCAATGCGCTCTATTGACCTGGAGATTGTCCCGCTTTTCTGTGTAAAACCTTATTATAATATAATTTTATTCTGTATATAGACAACTTAGAAAGCTTGCCTGTTAGCACGATTGCTACGGGTGCTTGTGTCAGTCAAACGAATCGCAGTTGCGCGCTTCTGGCTTTTTCTCTTTGCGGGGCGTTTGCTGCGTCTTGGCTGGCGGCTATACCTTTCCCCCAGCTAGAACCATTCTGCGGTGTTTTCAACTAGTGCGATGGTGCGTTTCGACAATAAACGTCTATCCATACATATATCCATCTTTTTCTGGCTTCACTTTGAGGTTGGACGAACCTGGCATATAGCGACTGAGCGATTTCGCTATAACTGGTGACCTCTACCGAAAATTTGGTAAGCTACTTACTAATTTTTCTTTCCAGGTTTGTTTAGTTCTTGCGGTAAATAAATAAATAAATAAATATTTTATTCTCGACTATGCGAGGCACGCCTATGGAGGCATGATCAGGTATGTGCAACTGTACAGACATTTTATGGTAACTGTAACAGTGACAGTAGCAAATTGTTCATATAAATAAATAGTTTGTTCACAAATTCATTGAGACACACCAAATCAGGCGTGATCAAGGTTTACAGGCAGTTGTGTATCACGACGATACTTCGGGTTCAATCGTTTGTAGTTGAAACGGTTAAGGCACTATAAGTGCAATGTAACAGTGCTTGTAGACGGAGCGTAACATATTCTTGCAAGTGTCGGGAAGAGTTGAGATATGAGTCTAGTCGACTTGCCAATATGTACTTGTGGGCAGTTACCTTATTCAGTGGCGAGTCACATCCGCCACGTCGCAGTATTGTTAAGCAGACATTTGTGGCTTTTTATAGGGAGAACGCTTGCCAGGCGAAAACCCACCACGTCCTGCAACACTGCCGTAAAGCATTTTGAACATTAATGTATGACTGGCAAAGCCGTTTGACGACTGATTTCATATTCGGTTATTCGCAGACAAATGGCTCCTAATTTCCTCTGTTAGTTGGACAGGTAATATGATCGGGGTCGCCATGATTGTTGAGGCCGGTTGAGGAGGGGAGCATCGCGAATAGTCGTTTTGTTGTGTGTCCAGGTGAGCAAAAGATCAAATTTTCTGCTGTCTGGATTTTTCAGATGTATAATATATGGAAGTATGAAGATGTGTCCAGTTCTCCATACTGGACAAGGATTTTGGTGATTGTAGTTGGGTCCTTTTGGTGTTCAACCATGCTCCATGTAAGTCCTTGTCGGTGGTTACGTCCGTCTTGGGCGAAAATTGTTCCTCAGTCCAATCCCAGATCTCCAAAAAGTTCCGGACCTCGGAGAAAAGGGAAAGTGAGGGACAACCGAGAGAAGACCGCAAAAACAGGCATGGAGTTAAACATTTAACAATGTCTTATGTTACAACATTTGGTCTTGAGACAAAAGCATGTACACTGTGCAACAATAATTATGCTGAAAGTGCCTTTTGAATATCCTATAGAATCATTAGCCGTATAGGTGGATTGCTGACGCCTGCGTAGAGACAAGAGCGTTGTACCAGTAAGTAATCTACGAAGTATCGGTTTAGTATGAGCCAAAAGTTGCGTGGGGAAGAGCAAAGAGAGTTAGAATATTGGTGGTGATTGCAAGGTGCATGGACAGCAAGTAGCTAGCGTACTACGATAGGGAGCGCAGAATAAGTGAAAATAAATAGGTTGCTGCGAGAGAGATCTAAAGGTCAGTTGGCGGTAGGGCAGCGGAAAGATTGAATGCAGATATTCTAAAGGAATAAAGGTTATTGAGATACGGAGTGGCTCCTAACGAGCACTGGGTAATCGCATATGTGTGGAGCCTATGACCACTAGCTACTTCTAAACAGAGGTGCCGAAGTTAAGACGACCGACGGATGGTGGCGCTAGGAAAGGCTATCAGTGGCCAGAAGTAGCCATTCGAATCAGACGCTTAGTCACTAGTGTATGCCTATAGGGTCACTGAATGCATCAACAAGCCAGTGGAGGTAAGTGATAGACATTCCAGGAGAATGTATGATGGAGAGACAAGGAGTGAATCCTAACACGCTCAAGATCTGCGCGGAGGGGACATGGAGCATACGGCGAATTGCTGCAGAAGTGAGGAAGATTAGAAGAGCCATAGATAGTGGCGCTAGGTTTGAGAGTATACGTGACCAGCAAAGGCATTCGGATTAGGCCTACCAATTGCCAGTGGATACCTAGTGACAGAAGAAGTCAACAAACCAGCGAAGGTGTGATGCAAACAATTCCACAAAGTAA
Source organism: Dicrocoelium dendriticum (assembly GCA_944474145.2). Taxonomy (NCBI): domain Eukaryota; kingdom Metazoa; phylum Platyhelminthes; class Trematoda; order Plagiorchiida; family Dicrocoeliidae; genus Dicrocoelium; species Dicrocoelium dendriticum. The sequence continues at coordinate 144,011,974 of OX104064.1, forward strand.
GTGTTGGAGAGATAAGGAGTGACTCCTGGCGCAAAGATCAATTCTAGCTATAATGACTCGCTACAGCTGAATCGGGTTGACGAAGAACTGATAAAGGTACTAAGAGAGAGCGTACAAACGGCTGGCAATGGCATTAGGGTGAAGCTTACTAGTGGCTAGTGGATACCTAAAGTGTCCCAGCATAAGTCAGCAGACAGTAAATGTATGTGACGCAGACAGTCCCAAAGGATGAAGGTTAGAGACAAAAGAGTGTGGCTTCTAGCAAGCTCTGGATATGCGCAGAGATAGTTGCAGCCCACGAAGAATCGATCCTGCTAAACAGAGGTGCGTGAGGTAATAAAAGAACTGCTAATGGTACAAAGGGAGGGAGAGTATAAATAAATAAATAAATAAATATTTTATTCTCGACTGTGCGAGGCACGCTCATAGAGGCATGATCAGATATGTACGACGGTACAAACATTTTAATACAATTGTAACAGTAACGTAGAAAATTGTTCATATATCCATGATTGGAACTGTACAATGTTGAAAATGCGAAACAATAAGTTGGCTGTCATGAGATACGGGACCTCAGCCAATAAGAGATTGAGAATCCTGAATGATCCATTGAAAGGTAATAGAACAGCCCGCACACAAGGAAGGAAAAGATCATCGTATCGTAGGATGTAAAACGACAACAGTATGTGCAGATGTAGAAGTCCCAGTGTAACGATCCTATGTAGAATTGTGACGCTAGTTCACCTGCCAGTGTAAAGTTATGGGCTGTGACTTTATTCGGTGGCGAGTCACAAACGCCACGTTGCAGTGTTGTTAAACGGACATTTGTGGCTTTTTGTAGGGAGAACGCTTGCCAGGCGAAAACCCACCACGTCCTGGAACACTGCCACCAATCCATTGAATGGCAAATTGTAACTGGCTATGTTTCTTTTTAAAAAGTCTGTTTGCTCGGTTATTCGCAGTCAGGTTGCGTCCCATTTTTCTGCTGGTTGATGCAATAACTGGTTGCCTATTGCGTTCCTGGATCCTGTCCATTCGTAAGTCGGGTACTAAACATTCGTATTGAAAATGTTGTGTTGGTCCTTCGCAGAACCACGTGAAGTCTTCTCTGCTTATGTATAATTGCCGGGGAGCGAAGAATTCTTGTCCAGCTACCCTCACTGGACATCGGTGGTTGGGTGCAAATAGTTAGAGTGGAAGTGACGCCATGGTCCAGGTAAGTACTTGTTGGTTATTTCTTCCCACATCAGACGGAGGCAATTCCTCAGTTCAATCCCGATGCTCACCGATGTTCATGACCTCAGAGAAAAGGGAGAGAGGAACAAGCCGAGAGAAGACCGAAAAGGGGCAGTCAATGTACCTAGCGTTTGATCAAAATCCTACCTTTAGACATTTATTTGAGACAACTAGTGTACAAGGTGTAACAGATATTACGCTAAAGATGTTTTTACCTATGCAGAAGGCATGGCCTGATGGGTAGATTACTTTCATATGCATAGGGATGAAGAGCAGGATTTCGGTAAGATATTTATGAGGTGTAAGCTGAAAATGTTCGAATTCTACCTGAGATCAGAAAGTGGGTGTGTAGTCGCGCTTGGTTGTTATCGGAAACCAAAAGACAGTGACGATGTGGCCGTATTTAAATATGCTCCACGGGATAAGGATTACCTAATACACCATAACTACGAGGTACGTAGGTATATCAAGATAGGAAGCTGAGCATAATAGAAGCAGGCTAAGATTAAATGGATAGCAAAGGAGGACTAAGTGTTGAAGGTATGACGATAAGAAGATATCGAAAATGAACCGGGTTTCAGTGGCCAAAGGTGCCTGTTGGTTTAATCAATCTTGTTACCAATGAATAACTACCGTGTCAAAGGATCGGACAGTAAACCAGCTGAGATGTGAAAAAACTATACCAAGAGAATAAACATTCTACAGAAGGACTGACCATTAGTGAGCTAAGGGGTATTCCCAAAGTTGAATAGAGCTCACAGCGAACAGCTGCTGCAGAGCAGAGATAGTGGCAAAAGGAAAGGATATATCAGTGGCTGATTCAACCATATCATTACGACTTTTGACCACATGTCAAGTGAACGCGAGTAAGACAGACTACGGATAACGGCGCGCAAGGAGAGAGGAATGCCCAGCAATAGAGTTCGGATTAAGGCTTCAATTACTCGTGGATCCTACGGTGGCACAGAATAGGTCAACAAACAGCTGAGCTGTGACCCAAACAATCCAAGAGAATGAACATTGTAAGAAGGGAGCGAGCTCCGGGTATCCGCAAAGTTGAATTGAAGCTATGGCGAATAGCTGCTGCTAAGCAGAGATAGTGGCACAAGAAGAGGATGTATCAGAGGCTGGTGTAGCCATATGATTATAAATATGGTCATATATCGACCGCTAGCAATGGCATTGGGGTGAAGCATTCTAGTAAATGCCTATGGTGTCCCATGATTGATCAACAGACAGCAAATGTATGTGCCGCAGACAGTCCCAAATGATGAAGGTTGGAAATTATAATGTTGCACTTAGCAAGCTCTGAATGTGCGCAGATGATTGTAACCTAAGACCACTAGTTGCTACTAAACAGAGGTGCTGAGGTTAAGAGGATTGACGGATAATGGCGCTATGAAGAACCGTCGGTGGCCAGATGTAACCATTGCACTGAGCAATTTGGTCCTTAGTGGATTCCTACAGTGTCACAGAATGCATCAGCAAGCCATCGAAGGTAAGTGATTCAGACATTCTAAAAGATTACAGGATGGAGAAACAAGGAATGTCTCCTTGTAGGTCCGGATATGCTCAAAGGTGTATGCAGCCTACAACGAATCATTGTGGAAAACGTGATGAAGATAAGAGGAACGAAGGATAATGTTGCGAAGAGAGAGAACCAGTGGTCAGCAACTGAATTTGCATTAAGCTTGCTAGTTATTAGTGGATAGTTACAGTGACAGAATAAGTCAACAAACCAGGGAAGGTGTGTGATGCAAACAATTTAAGAGAGTAAGTATTGGATAGATAATGAGTGACTCCTACGGCAAAGTGGTATGCTATCTACAATGACTCGCTGCAGCTGAAAAGTGGTGACATAGGTAGTACGCAGAGCTGATAATGGTACTAAGGGAGAGAGAGTATCGACGGCTAGCAATAGCACTGGGGTGAAGCCCATTAGTGGCTAGTAGATAACAGTGTCCAAGAATAAGTCAACAGACAGCAAATGTATGTAACGCAGGCAGTCCCAAAGGATGAAGGTTGGAGATAAAAGTGAGTGGCTCTTAGCAAGCTCTGGATATGCACAGAGATGATTAGAATCTACGAAGAATGGCTCTTGCTAGACAGAGGTAATACGAAGAACTGATAATGGTACTAAGGGAGAGAGTATCGACGGCTGGCAATGGCATTGGAGTGAAGCCTTCTAGTAGCTAGTGGGTATTTAAAGTGTCCCAGAATAAGTCAACAGACAGCAAATGTATTTGACGCAGGCAGTCCCAAAGGATGAAGGTTGGAGATAAAAGGGTGTGGCTCTGAGCAAGCTCCGGAGATGCTTAGAGCCAACGTCCACTAGTTGCTACTGCACAGAGACGCTGTGATTGAGAGGATCGACAGATATTGGCGCTATGAAAATCTTTCGGTGGTCAGATGTAACCATTGCGATAAGCAGATTGGTCTCTACTGAATTCCTACAGTGGCACAGAATACACCAGCAAGCCAGCGAAGGTAAGTGATACAGATATTCTAAAAGGTTACAGGATGGAGGAACAGGGAATGTCTCCTTGTAGGTCCGGATATTCTCATAGATGTATGGAGTCCACAACGAAGCACTGTGGAAAACATGATGCAGATAAGTGGAACGAAGGATAATGTTGCAAAGAGAGAGAACCAGTGGACAGCAACTGAATTTGCATTAAGCTTGCTAGTTATTAGTGGATAGTTACAGTGACAGAATAAGTCAACAAACCAGGGAAGGTGTGTGATGCAAACAATTTAACAGAGTAAGTATTGGAGAGATAATGAGTGGCTCCTAGGGCAAAGTGGTATGTCATCTACAATGACTAGTTGCAGCTGTAGTGGTGAGGTAAGTAATACGAAGAACTGATAATGGTACTAAGGGAGAGGGAGTATCGACGGCTAGCAATGGCATTGGGGTGAAGCCTTCTAGTTGCGAATGGATACCTAACGCTTCCCAGAATAAAGCAACAATCAGCAGATGTATTTGACGCAGACAGCCCTAAAAGATGAAGGTTGGAGATAAAAGAGCTTGGCTGATAGCAAGCTCCGGATATGCGCAGAGATGATTGGAGCGTACGACCACTAGCTGCTTCTAAACAGAGACTGAATTTAAGACGATCGACAGACAGTGGCACTAGGACAGGCTATCAGTGGCCAGATGTAGCCTTTCGAATTAGACGCTTGGTCATTATTGTATATCTACAGTGTCACAGAATTCGTCAACATGTCAGCGAAAGTAAGTGCTACAGACATTCCGTAATGGGAGAGGAATATACGGTAAATGGAAGCGCGATTAAAAGAGAATATTGAATGTTGTCGTGATTCATAGGGTAACAAGTATAAGAGAGAGCGGTGTCAGCTAAGCGATTAGGATATATTTCCGCAACGTCAACTGGTACCTGAGGCCCTGCGCACGCCGGCTTCACCCTCTAGGTAGTAGCCAGTTAAGTTGATGCGATTAGCTAGAGGCGGATGTCTCGAGCTGGCCAGATGTGGGAGGTTTGAGGGAATGCCTAGGCATTCGGTATCCTGTGGCTAATGCCTAGATGGTGGAAGACTTAAGGGGTTGTTGGAGGAAACAGGCTGGTAGTACTATTAGGAATCGGGAAGGGGATAGTGTGTGAAGGTAAGAAGAGGCGATAATAAGTTGGCTGGTCCAGTTTCAAAAAACGCGTCTTCGGGACAGTTGATATTCAGTAGTTTGGAAGCTTGTGTGACAGAGAGGTATTTGCTAATAGACAAGCGGAACTGGTTTATATTCATAGATGCCGTTATTGTGAGAGGTAATCTATTCCGTACGTGTGCGTATCTGTAGAGGTAGAAGTTGGAGCGAATACTACTGCGCGTTCTTGGTAGGATATTGGCGTGGGGTCGATCACGTAGGGGGTACGAAGTTATATATGCTTCTGAGACAGGGATTAGTTGGTTCCCATTTGGACTGTTAATGAGCGAGTATAGGAAAGCAAGGTTAGTTTTCAGTCGGCGCAGCCATAACGGGTCAAGCTTAAGTGTGTTGCACCCATCACGGTAGCTTAGACTTCAGTGACCCAGGAGGCGTTTTTTGAAGATACGCTGAACCTTTTCGAGGGCTATTCTGTCGCATTTTCTGAGTTGGGGAATACCATAGAGCAGTATACTAGTAGAGGCCGAGCACATGCTTTGTAGAGCGCAGTACTAGATTCCTGCGTTGTCATGGTTTTGAGGATGCATCCGATGAGGCAGCGTGCTTTAGATGCAGAATAATCTACTTGTTCCGCGAAGTTCAGCGAACAGGAGTAGTGCACGCCTAAGTCACGCACTGTTAAGCAGTTCCGTAATGACGTGCCTTGCAGCATTAAGGTATTTGGTGGCATGGTGCTCCTGTATGTAACGACATTGCATTTTGCTGGTGTGGCATTTTGCATATTTCGGGTTCCATGTCGCTGAGCTTTTATCATTTTTCTGCTATGGATACGTGTCACGTAGTCCTCGATGAACAGGTTGATAACGTAACCATCGCCACGCCGCCCTTTTGCAAAAGCAATCCAATACTTGGCTTGCACAGTTGAAGGCACTTTTCTACTTTGTGGCATTATTTCTGAAAGAATCAAATATTACATCGTCTCCGCGCTTTCCTTGCACGTCGCTGATGTTATCGACACTATCCTCGAGCTGCCAGCGGAGAGGAAAGCTTACGCGGAAGGTAAAGCCGCCGTTTTTAAAAGGACAGGTCTTTCAGCTCACCAACGGATCACGAAGCTTTCGAGCAACTTGGGGGTGGGTGACCTCAAGCCATCGCAGCTTTTGCGCATGGTTCAAAGTTTAGTCAACCCCGACATGAGGGACGACACAGTTCTTAAGGAAATATGGCTGCGTAGATTGCCAAGTGAATGTGCGATCTCTCACAAGCAAACGCTGGCGCATCCCTAATGCTGATGACCGATATCGCAGACCAAATAAGGGAATCCTACGGATATATTTTGCAAGTTGAATCTACGCATAGTCGAGAATAAAATATTTATTTATTTATTTATTAATGTTGCAGAAATGAAAGCGCAGACTACCGCTCGCACCAAGAAGTTTGCCGATTTCACAACATCTGGGAGTAGCTGCCGATGTCGTAACTCAAATCGTCAACGCTCAGCTCCATCAAACTCACCGTCGAAATCACCACGCTGAAAAGCTACCTACTGTTGGTACCATCAAAGATTTGTCCCACAGTCCTAGTCGAAATTGTGCGTTTCAACAATAAACGTTATCCTGAAAATATATCCGTCAATTTACAATGTTTCGGGACAAATAGCGACTGAGTAATTCCGCTAAAACTGGTGACAAAGAGTTGACTAATACGGATCGTCATCCAATGCCTCACATACAGCATATTACGGCAGGTTTCATGGGGCTATCGCGTTCTTCAAAATCGATCCGGTGAGAGATTAACAGCAGCTCCTTGTCGCCGACGGGGACATACCGAAAACCGCTGTTATTACACCACATGGACTATACGAGTTTATATGAATGCCATTCATGCTGCGCCACACAGCGCAGACCTTTCAACATTTAGTTGACTCCGTCGTAGAGGGACTCAAATTCATCCACCCGTACCTCGACGACAACGTGGTGGCCAGTTCTTAGGAACAGGAACACCGAACACATGTACGACTCTTGTTCGAACGGCTGAAGGCGCACAACGCCCACGTGAACCACAGCAAGTGTAATATCATGCAGCCGCGCACTGATTTCCTCGGACCTCAACTTGATTCCGCGTGCATCCGCCCTTTGCAGGAAAGAGTCCAGGGAATTCGCCACACTTCATCCATCGGCTCTAGCCTCCATTAGACTCTTCAACGGCACGGTCAACTAACTTTGTCAAATCCCGCAGCGCTGCTTTGAGCTTATGCAACCGCTCACCGAGCATCTGCGTGGACGCAACACCGGAAAATTTGAGCTTAAACATGAAGCACTGAAAGCATCCGAGGTCAGAAAGTAGCACTCGCTTCAGCTGTCATGCTTCAGCACTTCGACTCCAACGCTCCAATCGGTGTAGTCGTCGACGCCTCGGTAAAAGCAATCGGCGCTGTTCTACAACAGTTTTCCCAAGGTAATTGGCAACCACTAGCGTTCTTCTCCCGATGTCTTCAGATAGTTGAGTCGAAATACAGCACATTTGGCCGCGCGTTACTCGCTGTGTACTCCACCGTTCGCCATTTTCGTCACGTTCTCGATGGTAATCATTTTACGATCTGTACTGACCATAAATCTTTCGTCTCTGCCTTCTGAAACCCTTCGCCCCAAAGCTGCGCGTGAAGTTCGTCATCTAGATTTCGTGTCTCAGTTTCGACTGACGTTTAGCATGTGTCTGGCAAGGAGAACGTCGTGGCGGACACGCTTTCAAGAGTAAACTTTCTGGCTCCGACCGATCAGTTGTTCGACCTGTCAGCTATGGCCGCTGCACAGCTAGCCGAAAAAGACCTAACATCATTCTACAAAAAGTCCACGGTAAAGTTGGTACCCAGATCGCTTCCTTCGTCTACAGGTACAATAATCTGCGACGTCGCTATCGCACATCCACGTCCACTGGTACTAACTGCCATTCGCCGAAACGTCTTCGATACGGTGCACAACATGGCGCATCCTGGCATCCGCGCTTTAGCCAAGATGATTATAGACAGATACGTCTGGCCCAACATGCAGCACGACCTCAGACTTTGGGCACACAACTGTCTGCCTTGCCAACGAGCAAAAGTTCGCTTTGATAAGGCGCTTCCCGTCATGGTCAACTCGATTCGCTCACGTCTACCTCGACATCGTTGGACCACTTCCGCCGTCCAAAGGCATGGTCTACAATCTGACCATGGTGAACCGCGCCAGTCGTTGACCTGCAGCTGTTCCAATTCCGATGTATCAGCTGAGACCATGGCGCTTATTCGTCGAGCGCTGGGTCCATTCACATGGCTGTCCAATAACTGTGCCCACCAACGGTGGTCCACAATTCGAATTGTCGACTTTCAAATACCTACTCAAAGTCCTCGGGTGTAAACGCATCCGCGCAACTGACTACTATCTTCAAGCAAACGGGTTGGTGGAGCGGTTCCACCGACAGTTTAAAGCCTCGCTAATTGCCACCAATGGCACTGCGCGGAATTCGATCAGCACTGAAAGTCGATCTCGGAACGTCCGGCGCCGAACTGGTCTATGGACAAGCACTCTAACTACCAGGCAACTGCTCTGAAAGCATGAACACTCCTCGTTACGACGCGCATTACGCTCGGCAGTTAGCCACGAGCATGCGCTGCAGTACATCGATTGCAGTACGGGCAGTGCATCGCAAGCCACACGTTCCTAAAGACCTTTTACAACTATCCGTTTGTCTTCATTCGAAATGGTGGCACACGCAGACAACTCAGACGAACTTACGATGGTCCATTAAAGGTCCTACAGCGTAAGGATCGCTGCTTTGCCATCAAACGCCACGGCAAGCACGAAATCATCTCAATCGACCGTTTCGGAGTTACTAACGTTGAACCAGCATCGAACGATGGACCCAGTTTTTCGTCCTCCGATGAATCGTCCCAATCAATGGTGGCGGAAACACCTGCAGACATCCACGCGACGCTTGGAAACCCGTCTCCTGAGCCATCTGACTCTGCCACTCCTAAAACGTTACTATGTCTGGTCGTCGGGTTCACTGGCCGACACCTTTCCTTGAACGTTAGATTAGCATTTTTGCTTCTAATAACGTTTCCAGGTTTTCCTTCTCGTCAGTTCCTTCTGAAAACCAAAACAAAATCGCAAACCTTTTTGAAAACCAAAATCCTCGCATAAGGTTTTGAAAACCAGGAAACCGGTGAAAACGTTTTGAAAACCGCTAAAAAGAATTGTTTCCTTGATATTTTGCTACCTACTCGGTAAGTGCTTTTTCCGTATGTTGCTGTCGCATATTCTGCATGTTTGACCTACCCGTTTCTTTCTATTTTCCATGTTTTGAACCGGAGAACACCCACTCGCAGTCAAACATAAGTGATCGTATGCAACGAACGTTCTTCCTCTTTTTCTTTTATCGTCACCTTAATGGAGGACATGGGTAAGAGCCCTCTAAGGTCCGATCGCCTGGTTCTCCTCCAGCAACTACATCAGGTTGCACCTCATTGTCTTGCAGAAGGCTGGCTCGCGCCGAAGAGTCCTCACGTAGTTCGAAGGGTTATTAACGGTTCCCTTCTAGGTGGGAGCAATGTAGTGACCTGGAGGTTGTTCCGTTTGTCTGTGTAAATTATATTATTATAATATAATTTCCTTCTGTACATAGACAACGTAGGAAACTTGCCTGTTAGCACGATGACTACGAGTGCTAGTGCCATCCAAACGAATCGCATTTGCGCGCTTCTGCAGTTTCCGCCTCGCAGGGCGTTTGCTGCCTTTTGGCTGGCACCTATACCTTTCCCCTAGCTAGAAGCGCTTTGCGGTGCCTTCAGCTAGCGTGATTGTGTGTTACGACAATAAACCTCCATCTTGCCCATACAGCCGTCTCCTTCCGACTTTCCCTGACGTTTAGCGACAGTGCGATTCAGCTACATAGTAACGTCCCTACGCGCCCCATTTCGATAACCTTGTCTACTCGAAAAGCCGGATTCTGCTGTTCAGTTGCCGCATGACAACAGCGGTTGTACTATTTGTATTTGGCTTCCAACGCCGAGAAAGTTGAAAAATTACGCCAACCTAACAACATAGGAGGCCATATGTACAGCTTTCAAATCCAGTGAAATACGCTAACTCCGCCAAACACCATATTTACAGTAACTATTTACGGATGGCGTCGTTGAATAAGAATGTCGCGAATTTTATGGACTTTTTCTTGCACATTCCGGATACACTTGAAATCAAGTTACGGTTCGAGGAATTCTTTGCGCGACTGCATGATATTGCTCTTGCTGTGGTTCACGTGGGCGTTGTGCGCCTTCAGCCGTTCGAACAAGAGTCGTACATGTGTTCGGTGTTCCTGTTCCTAAGAACTGGCCACCAGGTTGTCGTCGAGGTAAGGGTGGATGAATTTGAATCTTTCTACGACGGAGTCAACTAAATGTTGAAAGGTCTGCGCTGTGTGGCGCAGCATGAATGGCATTCATATAAACTCGTATAGTCCATGTGGTGTAATAACAGCGGTTTTCGGTATGTCCCCGTCGGCGACAAGGAGCTGCTGTTAATCTCTCACCGGATCGATCATGAAGAACGCGATAGCCCCATGAAACCTGCCGTAATATGCTGTACGTGAGGCATTGGATGACGATCCGTATTAGTCAACTGTTTGTCACCAGTTTTAGCGGAATTACTCAGTCGCTATTTGTCCCGAAACATTGTAAATTGACGGATATATTTTCAAGGTAACTTTTACTGTTGAATCGCACTAGTACGCTGTTTACAACGTTTCATAATTCTTCTAGCTAGAGACAATTATATTCTCTATTCGAGAGGCAGCAAAAGCGCTTCGAAGAGGAACAGCCGGAAATGCGATATTGCCATTCGTCTAGTGACTCAAACACACGTAGTCATCGTGCTAATACACATGCTTCATATATTGTCTATGTTCAGAATGATTTTAGATTTTGAAAATACTTTTTCGCAGACAAACAAATCAATTTCCAAGTCACTGCAACAATATTCGTAAATGGAAGCGATGTCTGCGTGGATATGTGCTCTAATGCCTTTTTGCGGTGATGAAAACTATCTGCGTCTTTTCTGTGCCACGCTAGCGTTGAATAGCATGCTTTAGGTCATGTCCTGTTGTTGAGTTGGCGTGCGCTGTTCGTGGTTCTTGGGATTTTAGGCCGATTGCGACTATTAAGCCGATTGGTGTCATTAGGCGATTAGACGACAGTACCAGGCTCACAAGTCTGGCCTACATGGCTAGCAGTAGACTCAACACTCATGTCCGAGTTGCTATGCGACATATCACTTGCAGTATCAACGGCAATGGCGGAGAGTGAGGGTAAAAAAGGCCTTTTTAATGCCGTCTGGAAGAAGCGTCCTGTTATGGTGGGTTTCGCAGTAAGAGGGTATTGCTGCTTGAGATCGTTGACAGCAAGCAGTGGATTACCCAAGTTAGACGCACAGTTAAGAATGCAATTAGATGGTTGACCAGGTGCGGCGTTAGGGGCATGCATGCCGAAGTAGCCATTAGTCACATGGTTAGCAGGATCGATGGTTAAAGCAGCCAGTGCAGACCAAGATCCTTCGTTAACTTCAGTCCAACGCAAGTTTCGCTCTGTTGCAATTTTTGCATTTGAAGTGGGACCTTGTTTCTGAGACAAGTCGAGGTCCAGCGCTGGCATGATGGTCGGATGGGCCGGACATTTTGCAGCTGAGTCAATAAGAGCGTTGCGCTTGCCATTTTGCTTGATTGAGGTCGGTAATAATCTTTCAAGTGTGGTTTTGTCAAGCTTAATGATAACCGGTCCAAGGTTTGCTTACGTGAACACAGTCAGTCTACGGCCTATAAATGCTTTAACAAGTTCTGGAGTGGCAAAAGGCAAAACTGTAGAGCAAGTGCAAGTTGTACCGGACTTACGTAATTACTTGCCAGCACAGCAATCCGGTGGTGTGTTGCATATACTCAGAAGAGAAGGCTCCTCCTTTTTAAGTGGCAAGCGATCAGGTACGTTGAATACAACGGCGTTCTGAGAAAGTCGTACACGCTTCGTTATTTCGTCACTAAGTGCGGCTAATAATTTACCAACCGCGTTCAGTTCATTTAGATTATCAGTTTTCATTAATCTCTACAGAACCGACAGTGGTTTAAAGTACTCCAAAGTTGCATTCATCATAAGCAGCTCATTTTTAGGCACGCTAAGCTCAATTTTTAATTGGTGAATTTTGGCTCCAGCTGCACTAAGTGGCCATTAACCATGACACCGCCACGCTTCACCACAGATGAATATGCTGAGGATGCTGACGTTGCTGCTGTTTGCACTGCTCTCTTTACAGAAAGTGAGGGAGAATAACGTTTAGCACGAATTGAGCAGAAGTAAACAACAAATGGCAAGCAGCCCGTTAGGTGGAGTAGCCGTGAATTATAGGATACAATCCTGTGGCTGATGCGAAGACAGTGTTTCTGAACAAGCTATACTAGAAGTTAAAAGCTGTGGAATAAGATAGCGCGTAAACGTTACAATAGTTTAAGTGAACCACTTGAAGGTGGAGTTCTATGGTGTTAAATGCAGCTTAAGTGGATACATATTGCATCAAAGTTGGGAGCCGCTGTACGTAAGAAGCAAAGGACCCTCGTGGTTGAGAGCTTAAGAGACAAGAACGGTCGAGAAGTTAGTTTGGTGGAGGATCAGCATCGAAGGAAGGAAATGCCATGGTTTCAACGAAATCACCGTTGCAGAACGAGCAACGCTCAAAACCAACAGCTGTGAAAAATGGCGTAGTAGGGATTTTAGAAGATTAATTGAAACAATCGAAGGTAAAACTCGACGGTGTCACTAGTAAATCGATTGGACGCAGAAGGCAGTGTGAGTAAGAGCCGGATTAACAGTATTTTACACGAAGTAGACCATAAGCATCTCAAAAGTATGGTAAGCCAAAAATTGAGCTAATGCGTCAAGCTCAAGTGTAGAAAGGCTTGGATTGTTTGGTTAGTAGATCCTAAATTGAACAGCTTTGGAATGTGACATAACTTGTCTGCATACCCGCAACAGCAAATCGGACGTCCTCCCATATTAAACTGTAAATAAATAGTAAAGGAAAGACTTTATTGATGAAATTATCGTGCTACACAAAATCAGACATAGTCAAAAGTTACTATCCGTTATGTTTCTCAAAAGACACGTTGCTATGTATATAATCGGCAGTAGCGGAAAGTTGTATAGGCTGCGGAAGTTGAAGAAACAACCATGAAGAATAAACTCGTCAGTGAATAACGATACTTTGAGTTCAAGGGTGCGTAGTGTAAACTGTCAAAACACTATAAATGTAGTGTAATTGGTAACTGAAGCCAGAGAATAACTTAATCTTGTGCACGGCAAGCAAAGATTGAACCAGGACTATAATCGACATGCCAGTATGGGTGGTGCTGGGATCCGGGCCAAGTTGATGGTCGAATCATAGAATAATGAACAATGAACAATGAATTTATACGGGTTAAGAAGCGTTGCTTTACAAGCCCCGTTGGATAGTTGGTGGGGATATCAACATAACAATTATGATGAAAAGAATAGTAAAATAGTTAACACTTTAAATACGAAAATAAGGCCTTATCGTTTGCTTTGCTGCACTCCTGCGATCCTCTTAGATTCACAACACCCACAGTTAACAACAAATAATTCCAGGGTAAACTCCAGGTGTAGGATGGAGACATAGTGTTAAGTAACAAAGTGTAAGTGGATGAGTGCATCGTCCAACCGTCTTTTAAATATTGTTAGTGTCGGTGCAGAGACGACCGATTCTGGGAGAGCATTCCACGGGTGACAGACACGGATGGAAAAGAAATTTCTGCGGCACTCCAGACGACTGTATTGTTCTGCGAGTTTTCATGAGTGGCCCCTCAGGTTTGTATTGCTGCTTAGTTGCAGTAAAGGGCGGCACACATGATGTGGGTCTCGCAGAATCAAGTATGTCATAATCAGGTCGCCTCGTAGCCTGCGATAGCTTCCACTGAACAATCCTAGTCGTCGCAGCCTCTCCTGGTAGGACAGATTGCGCATTCCAGTTACTTTCTTAGATGCCCGGCGTTGAGGCTGCTCCAGTGCATTAAGGTCGTGTTTCAGCCATGGATGCCAGGCTTGAATTGCATATTCGACATGGGGGCAAACATACGCACTGAGCATTTGTCGAAATATGGAGCTGTTTATTCGTCCAAACGCCCGCCTCAACAGTCCGATGTGTTGATTCCCGGTCTTCGAGGCCTTTTCGGATTGCCTGGAGCAACCCAAGTCATCTTGAACCAGGACACCTGTAGTGCAACTGAAAACATGCTCTTTCAGTATCTTATAACATTGGATTTTATGGTTGTTTTAACCTTCGAAACGTCCATTTGTTTAACTGACTGCACATCCATGGTCACAAACCGTTTTGGTGAGTTCCACGCTGCACGTTCCTCGCTCTCTCTGATTCGCTTCCTATTTTTGTAGCCTGTACAATATACGTTGGGTTCAGTTGCCTCCGACTTCTATACTGTCGTATTTGACACGTCTTACGTGTCATTGCTTACCGACTAGTATCCCAGGCTCCGCCCAACAATTGGTGACCCCCTGTCAGGAACACGCCGTCCGCCATTGTGAATTTTCATTTTGGTGAGCTCGTTCCAGTGCTTTTCTGATTCATTACTCGCTATCGTTTTGTTTTCTCATTTGCCGCATATACTTATTCATTTCTCACGATGAATAGTGCTGATGATAAACCATCTACGTACGTGGTTAGTGCCGTAGAGCTAGCCTCCCCACCTTTTTGGGAGAATGACCCGTTGTTATGGTTTGCACATTTAGAATCCACTTTTTACAATTGTAAAATTTCATCTGATAATTCTAAATATCATCAGCTTATGTCCCGGCTTCCGCAAAGCGTATCCTCCCAGGTGAGGGACATCATAGCTTGCCCGCCCCCCGATGCGAAATACGATACTTTAAAGCAGGCGATCATTCAGCGAATCACGCCCTCTGACAAGGTCCGACTTCAGCAACTGTTTAGGGATCTGCAGCTAGGGGACAGGATGCCTTCAGCCTTGTTACGACAGATGCAACAGCTCCTAGGCACATCCAGCATGGATGAAGGTATTCTCCGCGAAATGTGGATGCAACGTCTCCCAGAAAGCACACAAGCCATCCTTGCGGTGGCAAGCGCCCTGCCTCTCACAGCAGTTGCGGAACTAGCAGATCGTGTCATGGAACGACATCAGCCAGCGAACGAATCTAGGACGTTCACTCGACTTAGCCCCGTCACAGCCCCGGCGACATACGCGACTAGTGAGCCGTCGGCAATCGACGCCTTATCATCGCAGATAGCGTCATTACAACGCCAAGTCGAGAAGCTCACCCTAGATCGTAAGCAGCGCAGCCGCTCTAACTCATCAACTCGCCGCACGAAGCCTAACAATTCAGGCTTTTGCTTTTACCACACGCGTTTTGGTAACAAAGCCCGCAAGTGCCAGCAGCCATGCAGTTTCTCCGCCGCCAAGCAGGGAAACTTCCACGCCGGCCCGTAATGGCGACTAACGGTGTCGGCAAAGCTCAAAGTCGTCTCATCTACGTTAGGGATTATGGCTCCGATACCCAGTTCTTAGTTGATACCGGGGCGGAAGTCAGCGTCATTCCCCCTATGCCAGGTGAGCCTACCGCTTCTCTGTCGACAAGTCTCAGTGCCGCCAATGGCACACCAATAGCCACCTATGGTCATCGGTCACTTACCCTGGACCTAGGTCTTCGGCGTACGTTCCGCTGGGTATTCACCGTCGCTGCAGTCCCCTTTGCCATCATCGGCATTGACTTTCTCAGGCATTTCGACCTCTTGGTCGATGCGAAACGCCAGATGATAGTCGACACTGCAACAAAACTCAGCGTACGTGGCATCACCGCCGATGTGACATCTATATCCCCGGTCTATGCATTTCCCCAGACCTCGTCAGCCTACGCTAATCTCCTTTCTCAGTATCCCAAGCTCGTTCAGCCAATGAACGCAGCTTTGCCCGTGGCAGCTCAAGTCACGCACCACATACGGACGAATGGCCCACCTGTGTCATGCCGTCCACGCCGACTATCGCCTGAGAAACTAAAGGTAGCTAGGGCGGAGTTTGAGCACATGCTTGAACTTGGAATAATCCGCCCTTCCGACAGCCCTTGGTCCTCGCCCCTGCAGATGGTCCCCAAGAAATCTGGTGACTGGCGCCCTTGCGGTGATTACCGCGCACTCAATCGCCTAACCGTCCCAGATAGGTATCCCATCCCACACATGCAGGACCTTACCGCATGCCTCACAGGTAAGACGATCTTCAGCAAGATCGATCTGGTTCGCGCCTATCACCAGATACCTGTGGAAGACAATGACATTCCCAAAACAGCCGTAATCACTCCTTTCGGTTTGTTTGAATTTTTAAGGATGCCATTTGGACTGTGCAACGCCGCACAAACCTTCCAACGCTTCATCCACGATGTCACTCGTGGCCTAGACTTTGCATATTCCTACCTCGATGATATCTTAGTAGCCAGTTCATCGGAACAAGAGCACCTCGAGCATCTTCGAGCTCTCTTCCAGCGCTTGACCCAACACGGTGTCACAGTCAACCCGACTAAGTGCGAACTCGGGAAATCAACGGTAGAATTCCTAGGCCACCTCGTTTCATCGTCTGGTATCGAAGTCCTTCCTGATAAGATCCAGGCAATCAAGGACTTCCCAGCTCCGACTTCCTTCAAGCACCTCCGTCGATTTTGTGGTTTGGTCAACTACTATCGACGCTTCATTCCGCGCTGCGCTCAGCTCATGCAGCCACTGACTGACTTACTTAGAGGAAATGAACGCAAGTTCGCTTTCCCTGAAACAGCACAGGCAGCCTTCGCCGAGCTCAAGGATGCTATCTCCAACATAGCCCTCCTCGCTCATTCCGAATCGACTGCACCTCTTTCTATTACGACTGATGCCTCAGACGTAGCGGTAGGAGCCGTCCTCCAACAACACGTTGGTGGGCGCTGGCAACCCCTTGGGTTCTTCTCCAAGCGCCTGCAGCCAGCGGAATCCCGCTACAGCACGTTTGGCAGAGAACTGCTCGCCATTTACCTAGCAATACGTCACTTCCGGCACACACTTGAAGGCCGCGCTTTCACGGTCTACACTGACCACAAGCCCCTTATCTTTGCCTTCAACTCTGCTAGCGACAAATACTCACCACGGGAAACAAGACACCTAGACTTTGTCACGCAGTTCACTGCCGACATACGTCATGTCTCAGGTGTCGACAATCCCGTCGCCGACGCTCTCTCACGCGTCAACCTCACTCTGCAGTCTTTGCCTACCGTCGACCTTGCCGCCATGGCATCGGCTCAGGCTCAAGACGAAGACATACAGCGCACTCTGCAGTCCACTTCGCTGCATGTGCAACCTGTTCCTCTCCAAACCACGGAAGGAACCATCCTCTGTGACACGTCCACAGGTTGTCCTAGACCTCTCGTGCCCGTCTCCTTCAGACGCACAGTCTTCGACGCACTGCACTCACTGTCACATCCCGGTATCCGTGCATCTTTGAAACTGGTCACCGAACGTTTCGTTTGGCCACGCGTAAACAAAGATGTTCGTACCTGGGCTCGCGCCTGCCTTCACTGCCAGCGCATGCGTTCACTACGCCCGACCCCGCCCCGTGAACAGACTAGAGATGTGCAAATGCACAGCGGACTCTCTACCTGCACTCACGTCTTCCTCCGCACCGACGCAGTGCGGCGCCCTCTCCAGCCTCCCTACACTGGCCCTTTCAGAGTTCTGCAACGGACTCCGAAACACTTTACTATAGACCAGAATGGTCATCGAACAACGGTGTCCATCGACCGCCTCAAAGTGGCTTTCTTTGACGAGCCACTTGCAGCTCATCCTGATGCTCTCTCACAAGCACCCGCACCTGTGGTGACTTCCCGAGCACTGGATAACCCGGATCCCTCCGTACTCCTTGACCCGCAACCTATCCCGCCTCAACCCCAGGCAACTGACCGACGCGGTAGACAGGTCAAACGTCCGGTCCGTTTTTCTGATTTTGTAAGCGTTTGCTATTTCCATTAACACGCCTTTTTCGTATTTAATGGTTATCCTGCGTCTCACCCACAAACGTTTTGCAAAATCGATAAAAAAACCCAAAACATTTTGAAAAACCTAAAAAGCGTATTTGCTTTTATCATACATGCCATGTCCCCTCTCCGGCGTCAAGCCACTTCCCAGACCCTTGCCAACCCCCTCTGAGTTCTATCTTCCAGAAACTCAACCGCCGGAACCGCCCAGGCAACCCTCGAGTGACGCGCCAACCGGCTCAACACAACCCTGGAGTGACTCGCCAGCCGTCCCACAGCCCCCATCCTCACCCCATTCCCCGCCCTCGATCGCAGACACCCGCGAAGGATTGGTCCCTAAACGCCGCCTAGGCATTGCCGACGAGGACGCCGGATTTCTTCGTGGGACGAGGACGCCCCGCATTCCTTCGTGGGACGAGCACGTCTGGATTTCTTCGTGGGACGAGGACCGTGGACTAAAGTGCGGTGGGGGGAGTGACACCTCCCAAGCGCACCGTCGGGTCTGCAGCAATGGGAAGGTCCTGTCGGCCTTTTTTCTGGACTAGCCAGTTTTTTTTGCAGTCCGACCAGCCCGCCCCGACGGCCCACCGATGATGCACTCTGGTCCACACGATCGTCATAAATAAAACTAACAAAAGCCTGGACCCAGCGAAATCTGCTACACCCCACTTTGGAAGCTATTCTCAAGCCCCTGCAAACATTCGCATCCACCCTCATCTTCCGTTCCCCCCACTAACAGCTCCATCGAAGGCTTCCATCCTTCAGCCTTCTAGGGGGAGGCCCTTGTAGTGCAACTGAAAACATGCTCTTTCAGTATCTTATAACATTGGATTTTATGGTTGTTTTAACCTTCGAAACGTCCATTTGTTTATCTGACTGCACATCCATGGTCACAAACCGTTTTGGTGAGTTCCACGCTGCACGTTCCTCGCTCTCTCTGATTCGCTTCCTATTCTTGTAGCCTGCACAATACACGTTGGGTTCAGTCTCCTCCGACTTCTATACTATCGTACTTGACACGTCTTACGTGTCATTGCTTACCGACTAGTATCCCAGGCTCCACCCAACACACCCAAGTCACCTTCGAGAGTTGATTGTTGCAGTACGTCCGTTCCGAGTCGGTATGAGTAGCTGCCCTGATGTTGGATGGAAAGCACCTTGCATTTACTGACGTTGAAATGCAATAAGTTTTGGATCGACCATTGATACAGTGTATCTGAGTCACTTTGGAGCACATGTTGGTCGGCGTTCGCCTGGATCCTGCGCCAGCTCGGCAAACATTAGGAAGTTTGAAGCGATTCCCTGCGCAAGGTCATTAATAAACACCAACAACAAACGTGGACCTAGAACCGAGCCTTGCGGCACACCACACTCCACTTGTATGGGGTCCGATAAAGAGCTCCGAACTCTGACCACTAATTGCCTTTGAAATAGAAAGTTGGCGATCCAGCTTAAAAGAGGGTCTCCGATCCCGTAATGCTGCAGCTTGGATAGTAGTATCCGATGGTCTAGACGATCGAAAGCCTTGGAAAAATCCAGGTAGATCACATCAACACCTTCTCCAGCGTCGGCTGTCTCGGTCCAACTACTGCGTGCAATGAGTAAATTAGTTGTACATGACCGCTGTCGACGGAAACCGTGCTGTTCAGGAGTGATGAGGTTGCAGTTTTCCAGATAGCACACCAGTGCATCGGCAACTATGGATTCCATGACCTTGGAGAGTATAGGAAGAAGGGTTACTGGGCGGTAGTTGGAGGGATCAGATCTGCTTCCACCTTTGTGAATTGGGCTTATTCTTCCAAGCTTCCACATGGCGGGAACTTGGTTCTGGTCTAAGCAGTGCTGGAAAAACTGAGCTAAAGGTCCTGCCAGTTGGTTTGCTGCTGCTCCCAATGCCACAGGACGAATAGCGTCGACACCCGGCGAGCTGTGTTTGCGTAGAGAAGTCAGCTCTTGCAATACAGCCTCTGCGGTAAAATTGATGTGGGTTAGTCCTGGTGAGCCGAAGACAAAGCTTGGTAGATCGCTTGATGGCAAGACCCTTTGAAACGTGGGGGCGTATTGCATCTGCAGCGCGTTTGCAGCTTCCATAGACGTTCATGTTGGGCCATCAGCCGTCTTGAGGGGAGGAAATCCTTGCCTCACCTTTCGTAGGCTATTAACTTGCTTGTACAGCAGCTTGTGGTTAGCACTGAAGGTTTTTGCGATGTTCTGCTGATAGGCGGCTTGGTCTTCTCTTAACAGTTGAGAGCAGTGGTTACGTTGGGCTACGTAGTTGTCCCACGTTTCTGGTGCTGGAGCTTCTCTGTACACTCGCCATGCTGCGTTGCGTACTGTCATCCATTTTCGGGTTCTGCTCCTAACGAAAGAAACGGATTTGCACTTATTGTAAGCTTTTATCTCTGAAGCCTGTGCAATCAGCTGACTGAATGTGTTGACGAACTCGAGCCAGGCGAGTTCCGGGGGTTCTTATTCGAGGAAAGACCATGTTGTGGCGCTGACTAGCTGGGCGAGTCGGTCGTACCTTGTGATGGTTCGCACAGTCTCATCTTTATCATTCCGATATTCTGCATAGCAGACGAAGTTGAAACTGATGACTGCGTGATCACTGCGACCCAACGGGCAGTCTAAAACCAACGCATCAATCATATGCTCCTTGTTGGTAAGCACAAGATCCAACACAGATGGCCTGTTACCAGTTCTGAACCGAGTGGGCAAAGTGATGTGGTTGTAAAGAAGAGCAGTAGTTACTAGATCTTGTAAATCGGTTTTGAATTGTTCGCCGGTTGTGGCAATGGCTTCTAAACAATGTACGTTGAAATCACCCATGAAAAGAATGTGAGTGTACTTTTGTTTTAAACTGCACCTTAAAGCAGCCGCTAGGTGGTAGTCGGTTTCGGGTGTTGAGTTAGGATCGTGGTACACCAAGCTAATAAGGCAAGCGTCCCTGCCTTTTAACTGCAACCGGCACCAAAGAGAGTCGGGGAACTGCGAATCTGAATACTTTACGGCTTCGCAATGTGAGTCGTTTCGGTAGTACAGGATTACCCCTCCTCCTTTTGTGAGCCTATCGTTCCGGATCAGCGATATGCCGGGTAGCGATACTTCAGCGTCCGTCATTCCCGTGTGCAACCATGTCTCGGTGATACCAATGACATCATACGAGCCGGAAGCTTGGCGATCTTTCAGTTCAGCCAGTTTGTTAGAAAGTCCCTGAGCATTTGTATACAAGCAGGCCAGTTTCTCGGTCTCTAGGAGCCCGCAGAGAGGTGAAGCTGTCAAGTGTGGGAGAATGCCGACCGATGGGAGGTCGGCAGTTATTCGTTTTTTTGATGGGTCAATGATACCTCGTTTGCAACTTGATTCGGCTAAGGTGCGTCCCAGCCTTCGTTTAGACCTACTTCAGAGTCAATTAAAGCAGCAGTCAAGTTACACTTCTGTACATTCGTCAGTATGCTTGTTGCTTCAGTTGCTTTAATACTTGAGCTGTGCGAATTGTTTGCAACCTTTAACCGAATTTCAGACGGAAGATATTTCCGATTTCTCCGCCATCGATCCAAAACATCCTTTGCTTGTTGCTCTGACTGAACCACACGTTTTAGGATTCTAAGGCCGCATCCTCTATAATTCGATGAGAGAGGTATCCTGGCGAGCGATAGTGCCACAACATCATCCAAAGAAAGTGTTTCGCGAATGAACCGCCACTGTTCTAAATCGTGCTGCCCGGTATCTTGAACATGGTTAGAAGGATGTTCTGGCACGCCATGTATGAAGACTGTGTTTAGGCGGTCTTGCTTGCTGTGCCCCTCTTCGAAGTTTCGTTTTGATTGTCGCGCGCTCCAAGGGACATCAGGATAGATACGTATCGCACAGGATTCGTGTTTCAGCGTGCTTGCGGAGAGCAAAACATTTTCCACGTCGGGGGAGGATTCTAGAGTTACTCGAATAAGTCTGGGTTCACCATAGTGTGGAGAGTTCGGGTGACGAGTAATTCGTAACAAGTTTATGGGCTTGGCTTTGATACTCATCTGCATACACAATGAGTTCCATTGGTCTTGGTCGTCTGATAACTTATCCCGCAATGTGATGGCGGCAGATTCAGGGACATTTGAGCATACAGTAGTCCGGGCACTGTTGTTGGATCCCTTTTTAATCGATCTACAAGGTATGGTACTCATTTGTCTTGACTTGTTGACAAGTGATTGTTTGCTGTTTTTCCCTCCATTTGCGTTAACGGTGTTTACAATGGAAGAGGACGCAACGGCGGCCTCTCGGTGGACCCTTGCAGCAATCTCTGCATATGTAACCGATGTTCTGGGAGGCTTAGTCTCGACAAGAGATATTTGAGCTACAGGTACCAAGGGTTGGTGTTTGGCTGCTCCATCTTTTTTAATACTAATTGTCAGGTCTAGTGGAATTTGCTTAACCAGGCATTTTGAATTGTGTCTGATTTTCTTTGCTGTGAGTACTGCTTGATTCACGTAGGTACAGTCTGTTTTCGCCCGGCGTTCTACCAAAGTTGGGGAAGACAACGGAGATGGAGACATGGCTGATTGCGGTGCAGGCGAAGCGATTTGTTCAGCATTCCGTTGCTTAGCAGCCGCTACGCTTCTGTGATCCATACTCGCTCCCATTGAAGTAATCTTATTGTTGATCCTCTGCTCTGCTTCTGCGATTAACCGGTCGCAATTCTCAGCTAGGATAAGCAAGCAATTAACGAGGGGGATGGTGGAGCACGCAGTACAGAACCAAAATGCATCTTGGGAGCTATTTCGCTCCCGTAACTGTTGTTGGGACACATTTGCACATTTCGTATGGTACCATGCTAAACAGTGCGAACAAGCCAGACCGATTTTTACTACCCGATGACATTCTCCTAACCCGCAAATGCCTTTCGATGGGAGTCTCTTCGGTTTCGCCTTTCTGCCATTCAATTTGGTGTCGTTACCTGACCCGGTGGGTTGGTTAGCGTTCTGTACTGTTACAGCTTTGAGAGCGGCGCACATCGGCCAGGCGAGCGTGGTAGTTGCAAGGTCAAATGAGCGGTCGGCGTAGTCGCGCGGTCCGTGTGATGGGTAATGCAGCCGCACTGGCTGACAAGGTCACAAGGAATGGCGAGTGACTGCAACCTGAACAGAGCGCTGAACACAGATTCTTTCACAGCTGTGTTGAGAAACACTGGATCGGAGAATTCTGTATCGAATGGTGTCAAACAGAATGGCAATCGGCTCAATACGATTGAATTAAACGATTGCGCTTAATCACAGATGCCAGTGAAAACGCTTAGTGATGGCACAGCCTCTAATCGTAGAAGATATTTCCGCGTATGTTGGATCTTTGTGTAGAGCTGGTAAATCCGGTTCGAATGAGCGTACAGTGACAACGCTGCGAGAAGATGGAGAGAGGATAGAGGGAAATAATCCAAATGAACCAGTAGCATGCACGTCACGCGTGTGTTGTAGCTGGAGCTGAATGAACAGCTCCAGGTGAAAGGGGATTAACAAGCATTTTTCCAGTGGCAACAATTGCCGAATCCAATTGTTCTGCTCTCGGTGGAAGAAGCAATAACTCGCGATTTATGCAAAGCAGTACCACAAAGCATAAGCAAGAACTCCTGCCTTTTGAAGTCAGGTAAAGGCCCGTGTGTGCATACTGACATTGAACGTCAACAGAAGAGCTCCTAGTAAGCGGTAGGTGAAGAGATGTCCGTGGGTGAGCTGAACGCAATTATTCAGGCATCTAAAGAAGGCTACCCTTACAAGCAAAGAATAAATTTGTCTAGCCAATAAGACGTGACAATATCGGAGCACACATCTATCCATATCCAGGAAAAATATTGTGCCTTGTTTTGGATTGTTGAGGCATCGGCAATAGAGAGTTCCGCAGGTGCGGGCTGTTGTAGCTGTGAAACTTGCTGAAAAAGGCATGGAAGCACGGCAGCCAAACCGGAACGTAAGAAAACTACAGCAGAATTGCATACAACAAGCAACCTTATTAACTAAATATGTTACGTATATTTGCATCATAAAAAGCATCGGATGCCTTGAAGGACAAGCGGCCCCTGGCTTGATAGATTAAAGAGGAAAGGTTCTAAAACAGTGATGAAAGTGGAATGGGTATAGAGAGCGTTAGCAATCAGAGCAATAGTTTTAGCGGTTCAAAGCGAATAATTCACATTTATGGGTCACCGGATAGTGGCGGACGAGGTGCGTCAAATTGGCAGAAGGCTGACCGCTCTGGACGCAAAACGTGAGAAGAAGAGACAAACGTGTAGAGGGACAAGAAGGTTAATTAGGAATGAAGTGGTTAGTTAGGGTTAGGATAAGCGATCACGATGGAACCGTTGATCGTTAAATATTGATTTAAAAAGTCAATAAATGCTTTATTCTCGTGCAATGCGAGACACGCCCAGTAGATATGATCATGTTAAAGGTATATCGGAGAAGGCAGAAAAGCTGGTGCAGGTTATCCATAAACCTTGGATCTGTAAGTTCGTGCATGTATGTGGGACTGCATACGTCTATCAGTTATACGAGTTTGAATATGTGCCAATGCAATTGTGCTTGATAACGTGGGTGGTGTGAAAAGGGTTGAGTGACGTTCATGGTGGGAGTGTGGTTGGTTTGGTAATCATAGGGCAGTGAAGTTAGTTAGAAGCGAGTCACCGCCTCGTCGCAGTGCTGTTAAATACATGCGTGGTGTTTTATGGGGAGAACGCTTGCCAGGCGAAAACCCACCACGTCCTGGAGCCCTGTCGACAAACATTTGGTACCCCGGAAAGTCATATATGTATTGTCGATGATGTGGCCTAAGATTTCTGACAAGCCATAAGCGAGTGCTTGGACGTTTGACAGCCGGGACCACAGGTAGGTAGTAATGGTTTGGTTCAGGTAAGTTGTGCTAAGCAATTGTTTTGAAGTCTATTTTGCATGCAGCTCCTGGCTGATGCAATCCTCTGAATAAGGGCATCCAGCTCTAATGGAACGGTGTAAGTACACCAGCAATGGAGTGTGTTTGATGCCTGTTATGATCCACTACTTTTTGTAGGTAAACTCAGTCGCAGACCCACAGGCCAGGTGGCATTCTTTGTAAGTTTCTGTTGATACTAAATATAGAATACTGCATTATAGAGCGAGTACAAAGCTTTCGAGATATGGTGCAAAACGTTATAAAAGTTGTCCGACGGGAATATCGTTGTCGTTCTCATGTAGCTTTTACAATATCTGACTCATGATATTGTAGGACTCACACATGTGATATGTCATTATTAGTGTGTAATCGTTCTCTGAATCGAGTAGTAGTAACATATAAGTGTAACAACCTTTTGAACTGCTACGCAGATGTTGTCTCCATCACAAATTTGTGTAAACTGTTCCAAATATGTACCACTCTCCGTTCGATGTAAATTTTGTGGGGAACACATTTTACATCCGGCACGACAAGTTTGTCTCCGTGTCCGCGTGTGCTGCCTGGCCCTCTTAAGTGCAGCATTGGCGTTATCATTGGCAATTCACCGAGATGTAACATACAGTACGTCATAATGAGGTCGGCTCGCCCCCGAAGGCTGAAGAAGGTGTAGGGTCCTAGTTGCTCGCACCGGTCTCTATACCCCGAGTCACGTAAATTCGGGATGAGCCTGGTAGCAACGTGCTGGACCCGTTCGATCTTTTGCGCCGCGTCTCGGGTTATGGAAAAGTAGGCGGGCGAACCGTACTCTAGCATTGGTCCAATGCAGTAATGCAGTAATCACTTCTTCACGCTCTCCTCAGCAGCCTTTGTCAAAATATGTGTCAGACAAATTGGCCTGCAGCTGTCTACTTTGCTAGGGTCGCCGGCTTTCGGAATAAGCTTTACCACCGATCATTTCCAGTCAACCGGCAACGAACCTTCAGACAGCAACCTGTTAGAAAGGTCAGTCACGACAGGAGAGATGCTGATCGAACCAGTGCGTGAAGGCTAGCAAGTCTGGCAGATTTGGTGCCGTCAAAGTAGGTGAGTAGTTGACGTAATTCTTCAACGCCGCAATGCAGACTATCGAGTTCGGTAAAAGCGGTAAACGTCGAACTAGGAGCAGACACCTGGTCATTTGCAAATAAAGAAGTGAAGCGTGCCGCCAATGCGGACGCACGCTCAGTGCTGGAGGTTGTGGGCCGTCCATCCGGGCCATCCAGCACTGGCACATCACCTGCCAGCTTCAGACGTCGCTTCACGTATGAAAAGATTCGCTTTAAGGCAGCCTTCGCGGCTAGTAGGAGCTGCTTTTCGAGCTGCCGGCGTTTATTCCCTTTGCACTGTTGCATAGGTTTGGCTGACTTGTATTCCCTTCGTAGTCATTGATAGAACCAGAGAAGAGGAATCTGTCCCACAGTCCACCCCGCCTCTGAGCCAGATTTATATACTTCTTGTCAAACAAATGAGGCTTAATCGGTCCAACCTTCCGACATTTAAATGGCACAAATTGGGAGCACATTGATGTCAACCACACTTTTATAAAAATTTAACAGTCTTTCGCAGATGCAGCTTGTGACAGAAACAAATCCAGTTGGCTCGCGGCTCGAGCTAGAACATTAAAGTTCCTTTTCCAGTAGGTTGCAGCTGGTTTCAGCGGACGAGAATCCGGCAAGCATAATTATATATCAGCTATGAGCACTGAATAGCTGCTTGTAGCCATGGGCTCAAAGATCCTAACGTCAAGCACTCGTTGTTCGTGGCTCCTTAACATCAGGTCGAGACAGAACGGTGTTGAGCGTGTTGTCATGTGGGTTGGCTGGCATATGTCTTCAAACCTCGAGAAAGAAAAGAGAAAAGTAATGAAAACGAGAGCAGCAGAGATCACCGCGGAAACCTGTGACCTCAAGTGGTGTGAATGTAAAAGTCGTATAGGTTACTACATGGTGAAAATGCTACATGTAAAAGTCAAAAGTATTCGGTATTTTGTGCTCTGCGACCACCTAATGAATCTGTGCGGGTGAAGGTTGCTTAATAACTAGAAGCAGAAATACGACGATGACTGAGGACAAAAAGAAGACGCTGACAAGTAAAACTAAAAATGGAAAACCAAATGTATCAAGTGTGAATTTGCTGTAAACCAGGCTTTTAAGTCCTAGTGGGCTAAGCTTGGTACAAAAACATTAAAGAAGATGAGACTATGCAAGACGAATACAGCGGGCGGAGAACAAGCAGGCCAGGTTCAGTGCGAGTAGACTAAGAGGCCCAAACAAATAAGCGCATCATCGGATCAAAGTGGCTTCAGAGGAAAGTGTGCAAGCGCAACAAACCAAGCAAAAGAAAGTGGTAGGTCAATGGAAGCGCCAAACATGAGTCAGTATACCTTAGTAGCCTAGCAGCTGTCAGAAAAAGGCAAGAGAGTTTAGAGGAGACTGGCTTAAGCAGAAATAAGAGACTATTCGGGCCAGCAGATTTGGTGGTAATATTTGGAGACGCAAGCAGAAGTTAAGAACACAACATCTGAATCGATCGTCGCTGGAATCAGCAATCGGTCAGCACGCAAGATGAATTAGCAGCTGTGGTGATGACAGTGCGTGGCCAAAAAGACGGTTGTGAGGTGTGGTAAAAACATAACAGGAGATAGCCGGTACTGGCAGCTACGCTGCAAAATAGTTGCTGTGAATTGAGAGATAAACCAGCGCAGAAAGGTTGAAATGGGAGCGAACAAGTGGGGTACGGTCTACCGCTGTGGCAATTAACGCGCCTCCGTCAAGGTAAGGCTAGAAGGAAGCTAAGTAAATGAAGGGCGGAACTCTGGCGCCGATTCGTACATCGGCCGTCGTGTTTAAGTAGAATTAAAATGACTACAGCAGAACCATAGAATGCCCAAGAGCGGAAAGACCATGCAGTTAGGTCTGATAGGTAAGATGTAGCGGAGAAATGTGGATGCTAAGAAGACATGTTGCAAGCTTTATAGGTCGGTAGGCAAGAGAGATGCATATTATAATGCGGTGAAAGCCGACCGCTGCCTTTACGATAATTAGCCATAACTTAGCGAGGTTAAAAGATGTCGGAGGCAGTCAGACGCTCGTAAGTTGACGTCGAAAACGTTGATTAACTGCGAGTGGTATAAGCGGAACATGTAGAAGGAAATAAGAGACCAGGTCCCTGTGCTTCGACTAGCGTACCCCAGCCTGGAATCGGCGATTAGAGGAACCGAAGACTTGTGT
Organism: Dicrocoelium dendriticum; assembly: GCA_944474145.2. NCBI lineage: Eukaryota > Metazoa > Platyhelminthes > Trematoda > Plagiorchiida > Dicrocoeliidae > Dicrocoelium > Dicrocoelium dendriticum. The sequence goes on from OX104064.1 coordinate 144,040,121, forward strand.
AAGCTAAAGGGTCACAAGGAGGCAGATGTATTTTCATCGCGGATAAAAATTCAATTAGTATTAAAGGGATTGGTGGAGAGGGAGGCTGGTAGAGTCAACGAAGCCGTACCGCCGGAGCCAGAGGTGGTCAGCACGCAAGGTGACTGCCACAAAACGGGTGACGGCAGCTCGTTACCTTAAAGATAAGTAGGGAAAGGTAGATAGGGTTGGAAGCAAACAGAATCAGGTATCCTTTGGGGAAAACTCCGTTGTAGATGGTGGTTTATAAACAAAGCTAGTACATAGAAACAGGAGGAAAACTATAGTGAACGGTTAACCTCGTCGAAGATCGGCGCACCTTAGTCCTTACACAGGTTAGAAGTAAGCTACATGGGTGGAGAGACGGAATGGCACCTTCGAGTGGAAGCTCGTCCGTCACATTTACGTAAATAAACAAATACATAAGCTATAAAGTCGTTATTCTCTGGCCATTTGAGGCAAACATTTATAGGCGTGATCCTGGTTGGGGTACAACAAAATTGGGGGCTGGAAGAAAGGATGCATTTTTGCTTTGTACATTAGAGCAGTGAGCTTATACATGTAGGTGGAAGTGCTTTGTGTAGCTGCTGTCTAAGTTTGTAAACGTGCCGCAGTACTATTGGTTTATCACGTGGATAGTGTAAAAATAGATAACTGACCTCCTCAGTGGGGTGGGTCTGGCTGGGCAAGCACATGGTCCTGAATTTAAGTGGAGGTGAGTCACATAAGCTGCGCCGCAGTGCCGTTAAACCGACATCAGTAGCTTTTATAGACAGAAAGCTGATCAGGCGGAAACCCAGCATGTTCTGAAATACCACCGCCAAAAACATTTGCCGGGAGGAAACAGAACGAGCAACCATGTTGATGTCATGGAGAAATAATAGTTGCGTTGTGGGTTAAGGACCATGCGATTGCTGACAGGCCACGAGCGCTTGATTGAACACTTGACATTCAAGATCGCAGGTTCAATAATTGTGGAGTGGTTCAAGCAGTTTGTAGTAAGCATTTGTTTAAATGGTTGTTTAGAAGCAGGCCACGGCTACTCCAATTCCCTGGATTTGGGTATCCGGGTCTAGTTGACCAATGGCTAGTGGAACAGGAAGAATATAAGTGCACTGGAGGTCTGATATGATCCATGTATGTCATTTTACTCCCGTTCGTTAGCAGATCCACTAGCCAGGTGTAGTTCATTGGCAATATCCTGATGACCTCTTCAGACCGCAGAGAAGACCGAAAAAGACACGTGTGACATCATGCGATGTGAATGTAAAACGTATAAATACTACAACATGATAATCTAGTAAATGAGGAAGAAAGAAAAATATACTGTATATTTTGTGCTTTGCGACCGTCAGAAAATGTTACGAAAACGCCATCAGGTGGCGCACAACGTTTTTCGAATTAAAGTTAGCGACTGCAAAGACTGCCATGCAGCACCGTCACAACAAATTGGTTGCGTCCAAAGCTAATAATGGGACTCATAACTGGGCTTCTGAGGCTCTAACGACTGTTATCACTCCAGCTGCCTTTCGCACAATTGATTTAGATTTTGCGGATAATGTAGGGTAAGATGAGATCAAGCAAAAGGTGCAGCTTCATTGCTCAGTAGCAAATATGCAGAGTTTATAGGCCATTAAGACAAGGACCCTAACCGTGTGTGGAAAGTAAGTAACCTTCTTAAAGATAATAGGCAAAGACGGCAGAGCGAAGAAACACCGTCTTCTCACAAAATAACCGAACTTAGCTGCAAAGTAACATCCGAGGAACCAAGAGCGAACAGCGGCAGATTAGCGTGTCCCCTGTGCGGCATCGACACACAGGCTCCTTCACCTAAACCACCTGGCAAGTGAATAACACCATCTTGCTCGCCTGTTACAAACATCCCCTTCAGAGCCACGCCAAAGATAGCCAGGTTGAGAGCCTCAGTATATGCGGATTCCGTTGGAGGCAATCAGACGCTTAATACCATTACGTTTCATGTCCCTGATGAGACCCCTTTGTGGTGTTCAGCCAAGCGAACATTGGAGTCAATGGAATCGCGGATAATTTACTGGAAATAGTGCGGCTGCACAAAGGAAGCAGTAAATTCGCGAAAACAAACGTACTGATTTTAATAGACAAATCAATCCCGCGCACTATTGTGAAAAGTTAGAGGAACCACAAAGTAAAACCGATCTACAAAGGCTTTAGTTTGGGTAAATAAGAATAAACCGAGGTGGGGGCTCACTCCGTTTGGGTTGCTGGCATCAGGTTGTTGCAACCAATAATGATCCCAAGCGCCCGGCTTATCGCTTTCCCAGAGACGATAGGCATGGAAGGTAATACATAACTTGTAGCTGAAATAAGAGGTAAGAGTAGAAGCAAACGTCTTCGCTCATGGTTGACTCAGGTAAACTCTTCTGAGGCACTTTTACATCCCTCCCCATCCAGGAAGCAGCCAGGGCAGGGGTATCAATTCAGTCGACTTCCAAACGAGACAGTAAACCACGTAGCACCTTGGTGTTCAACGTTTACGACGATAGTTCGTTAGAAGCATTTAGGCGTGCGACGCTTGCAGTCCATGGTTTAGGCGCAAACTATGTACGATCGGAGAGACTTCATAAGCAGAAAGGCAAGTTCTTTGCTCTGAGTACACTAGGTTTTAGAATGAAACAAACGTCAACACCATTTTGAAAACCTGTGCTTAACTACGCAAGGCCACCTTGATAGGTCAATTCTAGTTTAAACTGCGAGAGGTTCCGGTACCGAAACGAGTCTTAGGTAAAAGCGTAACAACAGCATGCCCTCTAGCTGCACACAGGGCATTTGCAAATAGTACTTCATTTAATATTAATCAAAACTTTCCTCATCACGGTCATGACCTTTCAAACTGTCGTGTATGGACAGCATCGCAAACAATGCCTGGACCGGCAGGTTCCCTTCAGTCCACTTTGCATCAAGCACCTGTTTTATACCAGGTAGGGATGTGTCGCTATAACCTCATCCGGACAACCAAAATGTCACTAACGAACAGCACACTCTCATATATACTGACCTAGTTCTGACAACTTCTACAAACGGCGCAGTAGCTCCTTGTGCGCCCTTGCGTCGTCAGTAAAGCTAAGAGACTCCGGCCACTTTTTAATCATACTTATCAACGCCAGGTCGTTGAACAACAGGATGCGTATGCTACGCCCTTGGTTATCCTTGCCGCGCCTGGCGCAATTCTTATAACTGAGAGGCGGTTTAAATTATTTTATTTAGAGGCTCACTATTTCCTTCAAAGCTAACAGCTGTTTACACAATCTCGTATGCGCCAGCTTATTGCAGGGAGTACGATTTATCTTAAGCCAAGCGGCCTTGGGAAAATCAAACTCATATATAACGTCAAAACAATAAACTCTGTATGGATAACAGCCGACATCAAGGACTCCGCCTTGTTACTTGGATGCAGGTACAGGGCTCCTGCTACATCCCATGTGACTGTTCAAGCCGTTAGAGTTACTCGTTCGCAAGTATCGAGCCATTCGTGTGCTGCATGCTCGTTGCGGGGGATTGCAACCTGCTTGATATGCAATGACTCCCGCCTACCGCCCCAATCAAACATAGAGGCCACTTAGGTTGCACCAACTTGGGTGAAGGGGGTGCAACATGTTACAGCGCCGGCCAGGTCAAACCATTTATTAGGCTTAATCTTCACACTAAGTATACCCACATTAAGGGTAGCTGTAAGCCAAGAATTGCTAGGGAGCGAACACAGAGTGGGAAACTACTCAATGTACTTAAAACGCCCGGCCACCTGTTCCATTAGAACAGATAACCTTGAGACCTACCGCCAGTTGAACTCCATAAACTGGCTCACCTTTGTCATACTTATTGGTTCAAGGAAATAGGATCAATTCTTTCTATTCGACTCCCTGGAGAGATCAAGTGCAATATTTTACAGCGAACTGAACTACTTTTTGAATTGTATGGCTCCTCTGAGTCCTCAAAATCCCATGGGTCTCAAACCAATGCTTCTTCTTTTGCTCATCGGCTTTCATTGACCGCGGTGCCCATTGGGAAAAGCAGCAGCTTAACAAGACTTGTCTCCACCTGATTCACTATCTGTATGCTTAGTCCTCCATACGGTACTTGAAATCTTCGGTCTCTGACTGAGTGTTATTTCCTGGTTTCCCTACCAAAGCTTTTAGCTCACGTTAACGCCTACCTCTCTCATGCGCATCCTTGCTTATTCTATTCCCTATATGGCTACACTCTACTACCCCTTCTTGACGACACCGTACTTTTTAGCGTGCACGTCATCCGCCTATGGGACCTAAGTCTCCCTTATCCTATCAGCACCAGCCCCTGATCACTTGAAACTTTTCAGGTCTTATCCACTCCTATGCTTAACCCTACGCTAATATATATTGTATACTGCCCCGCTTCATGTCAATATCGCAAGTCTTTGATAGTGCTCTTGGTACCCCTAGCACCAGAGCAATATCCCAGTCCTCGCTATCTTCACTGCACTACTGCGTCTCTCTCTTAATCTTTTTGGACCAGTCCGCCCTCCGCGTCTCCAAGTGCCCATAGGTCTCTGACCAATGCCCCTCTTCTTTTGTGCATCGACTGCCATTGACCACGGTGCTCACTGGTATAAACAACAACCTCGTTGGCCCTACCTTCTTATTATTGTCTACTTACAGCTTCAGTCTGATGATACCTGTCGCTCCATAGCTACTTCTTTGCGTCTCAAGTACGATTACTAGGACTTGAGTAACCACCTAGCCTGCGGCCTATTCCTATTTTATCTACAAGCTTTCATTTGGATTTTGATGCCAGTGCGAGCACAACCATCTGAATCTACAATCTATTTATTCTTTCATCTTATGCTGGACGTCTCCCAAACGTTACATGCTCATAAATATCTAGTCTAGGATCCCGAACAGCGACGCATGTTTCCCCTAGCTTCATATTTTGTCTCTTGTATGCCTGCCGGACCTCAAAGTACCACCCAGCATGTGGTCCACTTCCATTTCAGCTTAGCAGCCGTTTATTATGACTGGGATAGCACATCCCTCACGACCATCCGACTGGCGAACCCCTTTATCCCTGCATTTCTCTTTGCCGAGGTCTGAAGATACAAACACAAACTTACAAAGGTTGGCAGGCCGAACAACCCCCTAGTGGTGCCAGCTGGGTGGTTTGGGTTTACCCCCTTCCAGCAAATAGTTCGGCGGCACTGTTCCAGGACTTGGTGGGTTTTCGCATGTCAAACCTTCTCTCTATAAACGGTTCCAAATATCCGTTTAACAACACTGTGACGTGGCGGTTGTGAATCACCACTGACTAAATTCACCCACTGCTTATCCGAACAGTCACTTCAAGTCCACAGATAGCAAGCATCCATAGAACACTGGCGACACATTCAAACACATTCAAGCAAAACGACAGGAAAAGGTTACTAATCCCATAAACCATGTTAAACGCGAATACGTGCAAACTTACATACATTCTTATATAAACATATGCAACAATCTCATTGTTCCATTGTACATTAACTGATCACAGTTTGTACACTTAACATGATCATGCTTGTGCAGACGTGTCTCGCTCAGTCGAGAATGCACAAGTTATTTTGTTATCTAACTGGCCTGTGTGCCTGCGACTGAATTTACCTACAAAAAGTAGTGGATCATAAAAGGAATCAAACACACTCCATTGCTGGTGTACTTACACCGTTCCATTAGAGCTGGATGCCCTTATTCAGAGGATTGCATCAGCCAGGAGCTGCATGCAAAATAGACTTCAAAACAATTGCTTAACACAACTTACCTGAATCAAACCATTACTACCTACCTGTGGTCCCGGCTGTCAAACGTCCAAGCACTCGCTTATGACTTGTCAGAAATCTTAGGCCACATCATCGACAATACATATATGACTTTCCGGGGTACCAAATGTTTGTCGACAGGGCTCCAGGACGTGGTGGGTTTTCGCCTGGCAAGCGTTCTCCCCATAAAACACCACGCATGTATTTAACAGCACTGCGACGAGGCGGTGACTCGCTTCTAACTAACTTCACTGCCCTATGATTACCAAACCAACCACACTCCCACCATGAACGTCACTCAACCCTTTTCACACCACCCACGTTATCAAGCACAATTGCATTGGCACATATTCAAACTCGTATAACTGATAGACGTATGCAGTCCCACATACATGTACGAACTTACAGATCCAAAGTTTATGGATAACTTGCACCAGCTTTTCTGCCTTCTCCGATATACCTTTAACATGATCATACCTTCCTGGGCTTGTCTGGCACCGCACGAAATTAAATAATGTAATTATTTTTTCATTCCGGTTCTACATTCTTAGGAACTTTTGCTTTCGGATCGTCATCAGCTGCCGCCTCTTATCTTACTCTGTTTCTTTATAATATGTCTGTTATGCATCAGATAGCCTCCTAGATCTTGCCTAACTTCCATTCCACAATACATTCTTCCATCTGGTTGGTGATACCGCATCTCGCACAACCATCCGACTTGCCATCCCTTTCCTTCTTCCGCCTAATATTAGAGGACCCTGCGGTCTTACATTCTAAATACCATCTACTTCCGGATTCTGATATTGCTGCTTGCTTTTCCCTAATTGCAACGTAACACGTAGGTAGATATGCTCAGTCTGGAGAGCCTTCAATCCTGTTACTTATTTCCAGTTCATAATAACAGGCCTCCATTTGAATGGCATAGCCGTATAACTCACAACCGTCCCACCAACTGATGTTTCCTTCCCTCCCACTTTATGCTTGAGGTCTCTCTGACCTCACACTTTTATTAGTATCTGCTTCCGTGTTATAAATGTCATTATCTGCTGCTTCCAAATTCTGTCTGTTTCACTCTAGTACGACTGCTAAGCCTCGGTGAACTACCGCGCCTGTGGCTCGTTCCCATTTTATTTTTACAGGCCTCCCTTTGGATGGTGATGCTGCGTCGCTCACAACCGTTGGCATTCCCAACAGCTTCCTTACTCCATCTTATGCGTAAGGTCTCTGTGGCCATATATTCGTATTATTCTTCACTCACGGCTTCCGCATGTTGTTGCCTGTCGCTCCCTAGCTCAATCTGTTTAACCTTAGTAAGAACAATAGGCCTCGAAGAAACAAGTAGTCAGTGGCCTACGCCTTTTTTATTTTAACAGACCACCTTTACATTGTGTTGCCGCATAAGTTACCAACATACGACTTGCTGACAGTGCATCTTTTTACCTCAGGCTTGTTGGTATTTCGACCTAACATTTTTATCATTATCTCTTTCCGGCTTGAGAATGTCATCTCCATCTGGTTATCCCGATTATCACTGATATGCACCGAAGAGCCACCTAGAGCATGCCTCGTTTACCTTTCACTATTACAGGCAACTATTTCACTGTAGAAATCCACCTTGGAGTTGAACAATTGGTATCTTTTAACGCTGCTGCTGAGCTTAATCCGCTACACTTGATCCATTTCAGAGCTCGCTCTGCACACAGTTAATCCGGCTCTCTCCTGTTCTTTGCCGTCTATTTTACTTGCATTTTCTACTGCAGTAATCCACGTTGGAGTGGAACAATCAGCGCTTTTGGCGATTCAGCCTCTATCATCTTGTTACCCTTCGTCCGCTACAGAGCTGGCTACACAACCGTATTCTCGTTACACATGTAGTAGGCAATCCCATAGCTTCTCGCTCCTGTTCTGACTACTAAACGACTATCAGCCAGTGTCCTATATTATAATATCGAGCAACTGCTGCACCCCAGTTAAATAGGCACGCACCATTACTCTTCTCCAGCGTCAATTTCACATGAATAGTTCACTGTAAAAGCCCACCATGGAGGGGAACATCTAGCATCTGTTGGCGCTAAGGCCCATCTCATTCTACCACCGCTGATTCTGGTTAGAGACGCGGCCACAACCGTTTTTCACTACAGTTGCTTTGTGCAATTGTTTTCATGCTTGCTCCAGTTATTAACTTTGATAACTTGTTAGCCTATGCCTCATCTTACGATAACGTTTCGTTCCCGCTGCACAACACATCCGGCATCTACCTTTCTATTCTATGACGTCTGTTAGCCCGATACTTTACAACCCAGAGGCGCACTTTTAGATGGAGCACTATCAGTTGGCACTGCAGCCCGTATCACTCCGATAGTCTACGTTGCTTTCAGCACCGGCATTGCCACAGTATTCTCACTACAGCTGTAGTATGTACTCCTGTCTTTTCTCTCTCCTGTTTTCAACATTGAACTGCCATTTTCCGTGCATTATATTACGATAGTAAGCGGTTCTTGCTTCACTGCTTATCCGGCACTGATCACCATTATTCTCAGATGTCTGTTTGACTTGCATTTTTCATTTTGTAGTCCAACCTGGAGTAGAACACCCAATCTCTGTCTGCGATGCTGCCCCTATCATACTGCTACCCCATGTTTGCTACTGAGCTGGCACTTAAACCGCTTTCGCGATACAGCTTTAGTAGGTATTTGTCTCTCCTCACTCCAATTTTCAACTTTGAATGAGTATTATAAGTGACTTATCTTAGGATAATGCGCGACTCCTGCTTCACACTTAATTCAACACGCAACAATATTCTACTTGGCCGTCTATTTGACTTGAATATTTCACCGTAGAAGTCCACCATGGATTGGAACACTTAGTACTATTTGGCGTTGCTTCCCATCTTAATTTGTCACCCCTGTTCACTTTCAGGGGTGGTTTTGCAACTCTCCACAGCTGCAGAAAATAGTCCTCTCTATTCTCGCTACTGTTCTTAATAAGAAACGGCCATTAAACCGTGCCTTACATTACGATATCTAGCAGCTCTTGCTTTACAGTCAGTACGGCCCCTCCACTCTATCCGCTGCTATCTATCTGACCAATAAGTATCAATTTCGAAGTCAACCATGAGATGGAAAACTTGATATGTTTTGGCGCCGATACCTATCTAATCCGGCTACCTGTGGTTCTTTTTAAATAGGCGTCTGCAACTATTTTCTCACTACAGCGGTATTACGCAATCGCTTCCATTCTCGCCCCAGTGCTTAAATTTGAGGGCTTAGTAGTCCATGCCTCATCCTACCATAAGCACTGGCTCCTGTTTCCCAATAAATCCGGCTTCTTCCATCATCTTTCTCCATCTTCTTAGACTTGTATTTTTACTATTGTAGCCCATTTAGAGTGGAACGTTTAGTTTTTTGACGATGCGGCACGTACGATTCTGCTACCCAACGTCCCATTCAGAGCTGCTCCGCGACTGTTTTTCCCTACAGCTATAGTATGTAGTTCAGTCTCCTCGCACTCCAGCTTCAAATTTGAATGCCTATCAGTATATGCCACTGCTTCAGGTAGCGAGCGACGCTTGCTTCTCTATTAACCAAGCACGCATCCTTACACTTCTGTACCGTCTATTTGACTTATAAGCTTCACTGTAGAAGTCCTCCCCAGGATGGATTACTTAGTACTTTATGACGCTGTTGCCCAAGATTTCCCGCTGCTCCAGGCCCGGTTCAGAGCTCACGCTGCAATTGTTGTCTCACCACTGCTTTAATAGGTAGTCCCGTCTACTATCGCTCCCGGTTTCTACGTTGAATGCCTAATAGTACGTGCCACATCCCTAGATAACGCGCGGCTCCTGCTTTAAAATTAATCTGGCACGCACCTTTACTCTTCTCTACCGACTTATCACAGTTGTATTTTCTTACTGTAGAGGCAAACCCTGGAGTAAAATACTTAGCACTATCTGGTAGTGCTGTCAGTATTATTTCCTTACCCGTGGTCACTTCCAGCGCTGGCTGTACAACCGGTTTCTCACTAGATCCGTTGCAAGTGTTGCTGTCTGTTCTCCCTCCTGTTTTCCATACTGTATACCTGTTAGTCCATCCCTAAACCTACAACAGTGTGCTGCTCTTAATTATTGATTAATCAGGCTTCCAGCCACTCACTGCTTGGTCGTCAATTTGACTTTTACCTTCCACCGTGGATGCCTTAGAGTAAAACACCTAGTACCTTTTGGCGCTGCTGCACGCACTATACTGACATTACTGGTCGCTTGCAGACCTGGCTCTGAAACCGTTTTCTCGCTACAGCCCAAGTGTGTACTCCAGCCACTTCGCTCCTTTTAAGGTTTAATGCCTAGCAGTCGGTGCCTCATCCTACGCCAGCAGACAGTTTCTTCTTCACTATTAATCTAACTCCTAGTATCGCTGGTTCCCGCCGTCTAGTTGGCGTGTATGTTGTACTGTGAAAATCCCTATCTTTTCCGTCATACCACATCCCTTTCATAGCTGTCTTTGCAAGCGCATGCTCGCTACAGATGTAGTATGTAGTCTCTCCTCCCCTGTCGCAACTTCTCTGACACTCCATCACACAACAACGCCCAGCTGTTTCTCTAGCATCCGATTACTGAATCTGATACGTTACTATTTTCATGGGTCTCAAACCCGGCGTAGCAACTCCACTGGCTCTCATGCATGTTCGAACGATAAGCTCTAACACTTTCTACCATTCGCTTAATCTACATCTTAGTTGCATATTTCACTACTTACTAGGTTCTGCTGATTACCTCAACTCCTTCACTGGTTGACATCACCTGATACTCCCGGTTTCCGCACCGGACAACTGCTGAGTTCGCTAGACCAACTCGCACAGCAGTTGTCTCACCTTCGACAAACATGCCGTCTCGTACTTGCAAGCAACACAACAGCTCTGATTTATAATATATACGGCCATTCCATCGCTTTTAACAAGCACAACGTTACCAAAACTTCTATTTTTATACATTAACCTAGTCCCGTACAATTTCTTTGGCACTTTGTTCGGTCAGTTTTTTTCCCTTTTTCTAATGGGTAACATTATCTGCACGCAACATCTTTGAGGACACACCTGCGACGCTCCCCTGGCCACGAAACCAACACAACCCAAGGAAATCAATCGCAATCCGTAATTCTGACACGCAAAAGAGCCTGGAAAACTCATTATCTTAATACAAGTCACCTGAGTCATCCGACTTCACCAGCTCCATCCACTTGCGGTCGCCTCTAAAGAAGATAACTACACAACCATAGGAAATATTTGGATGAAACACGACTGCGAATATCCGCGAATATAAAAGGTCAGGTACGATCGTGTCAATGTCATATCACTGGTCGGCAGTGTTCCAGGACGTGGTGAGTTTTCGCCTGGCAAGCGTTCTCCCTTCGAAATGCTACAAATGGCTTTTTACCAACACTGCGACGTGGCGGATGTGACGCGCCACTCAATAACGTCACGCATTGGCAAGTTGACCGATATCACTGCTCACTAATTCTGTGTATACCTGCACTCATATGACTACGCCTACATATTTGCTCCGTGACATACCGCTATACTGAAAATATTTTTGCAACTCTTCTGCAAGCTTCACTCACCTGACCAGCACTGTGTACACAATCTCGTCGGCGTAGTTACTCACCAACATACTTAACATAAATGATCGAGTTCGTATCACTATATCTCGCATTCTGTGAAGGTAAACTTCATACAAGCATTAAGCCGTGTGGGTCTACCCTACTGACTACATCTGTTTTATTCCCTCCCTTGGTCCTGCTAATCATGCTATTATGTACAATATGGTAATACGCTAAACATGCTTAAAAGGCAGGCCTCACTTTGTCGAAAATAAAATATTTATTTAAACATTTCGTGTAAAAGAACCTCACCAAATATATGAGGCAACCTAAGCTGCATGTCAGGGTGTGCCAAATACAACGTTCTTACCACAAGACCCTCAGCTTTGTACGCCTCCTGAGGGCCAACGAGATTGCGAGACAGCTAGCAGCCAGATCTATACTGAGAAAAGCTACACAGAAAAGGGCGGCAGTGGCTAGTGTGAACAAATCCAAGCAGCTCAAACGTCTGCCGCGTTCTCGCACTCCTTATCCCGGGGAAAGCTTTCAGTCTTACCTGTTAGCGCCAGCGACGCAACTAAAAGCCCACCTATTATATGCCAGGCATTCAACCCATTACCTCAAATCCACCTAATGTGCAGCACCGCTGCCAGTCACTACTGAGCTACACGTGTGCACCCACTAACCTCTTTGTACGGTTCGTTTTAATCTAAAAGTTATCTGATCTGCTAGCTCAGCAATTATGCTATATACAAGCCTTAGCCCAGACAGAATTGCACCCAGTTTAATTAAGAACGGGACAATAACTTTCCGATATTTCCCGTAAAACTGTTTGCCATCTCCATGGCGAAGGGCCAATACCTTACGGCTTAGAAGCACACTATCATCAGACTGCGTTACAAAGGTGGCTCCGTGCAGTAAGTCAACCACTACCGGCCCATGAATCACACACCCATGATCACACGCGTGATGGTAAAATTGTCTAGCGGGCACTCATTGATATCCGGTACGCAGCAGAGTATGTAAAAAGGACACAACACTAAATTTAGGCGCTCGATCTTGCGCAAACTGTCAGCTTCATTTCCTTAACCTTGTCCCCTACGCGGTAGATTCAGATCTTGAGATAATTACACTATACCTTGGTATGCGAAGGCGTTCGATGGGGACCCCATGTGGCCTGCGCACGGTTGCTACATTGTCTCTCCCTTCTAAACGTCCATTATCGCTCGCTTGCTGCAAAGTCTGTGACGCCTGCTCATGTAGGATTCCAGACCTTTCACTGGCATTTTCCAGCCCAGTCTTCCTTAGTACTAAAACCTTAGCACCATAACAGGACTCAGTATCTGCGCGCCTCTGACTCATATGCTGCGATGTCCTCAGCAGGCTTAATTTATGCATGCACGCCGACTGTGTGATGTCCTTCCATATAAACTTTTCAGCTTTCTCTAGCACTCCTTCCAACTCTTTATGTCGGTGCTCAGCTGCTCCTTAGCCTCTCTATTCTAGACGCACTATTTGACTAGCTTTCCCAGGATCTTTCCAAATAGTAATACCCCAGCACCATAGCATAAATTGAGAACTTATACACCGCCGTGGTTCAGCATTATATGATACGATTCCCTCAATCAACTCACTGTACGCTTGCATTCTTCTTGACTGTGGTCCTTTCTTTATCTGACATTCTTAGCTCTCGGGTGGCAACCATCTTTAGTTCATCCGGTCAATGCACAGCTGCTCCTTGCTAGATGCACAGCTGTCACTCGTCTATGACACCTTATTAATAGCAGTTCAGCATTCTAACTGGCTTCTCCCGGCTCAGTATTCCCTAGTTTTATTCCTTTGGCACCATAGCATGATCATTTTATATGCGCATTGCCGCTTCTTTGCCTGTTTTGCTCTAAACTAGTTAAGAGCCTTAACGTATGCCTGGGATTCATCCCTACGTTGTCCTTTCTTTATGAAGTCTTTCTTTGCTCTCTTCTATCACGCAGTCATATCCATGTATTCAGCGCAAGCTGCTGTTTCGCCTTACACTTCTTACTGTTCATTTATCTCTTACTTGATGTATTGTCTTAGACCTTATTACCTGCAATCATCCAACTCTTGGGCTAGCATTCTGGCACTATCCAGCTTGGTACTCTTATCTTAGCACCCTAGCTGCTTAGGTTAGGCCTCACTATTCTGGTACTCTAAGCAAACTTACTCTACGCTTGCATTTCGGCTATTCCCTGCCCTTCCGTCAATTAATGTTTCTTAGCCTCTTAGTTCTTCCCTCCTCTCACTTGGTCAGCATACAGGCGCCCGTTAGCTTCACATTTCTAGGTGTTCATTTCTCACCATTTTCTTAGCACCCTAGTATGACTTGTTTCTCTGCGCGACGCTACATATATATTTGTTCTGCACGTTTGCTTTCCTTTAACTGATCTTTAATACTCCACTTCTGCCGATCAATCCTTTCTCAACCAGTAATCTGGGTCCGTTCTTGCAGCAAAGATTTCGACACTTACTTTTGTAGGAGGTTCGCTCTCATAGGCGTTTCCTATTTCAGTAGGCCAAAGCACTATACCCCTAGTACCCTCGTGTCGTCTTCCTGTTTTGATCCCCCGGTACTTTTTACTCAGCGCTTGAGTCCTACCTATCTGCAGTATAGACCATATATTTACTTTGCGGCAGGTGCTAGAACAGCGCTACGCATACCACAGACCGACAACAGCTGTGTTCCTCGATTTAAAGCGTGCGTTCGAATCATTGGATCGATCGATTTTGTTCGAATTGCTTGCGCGAAAAGGTGTTCCCACGAAATATGTGAACATCCTTCGTGCTCTATACTCGAACACTACAGGCCGCGTCAGGGTCTATGGTGCGCTATCGGATAGCTTTTCGACTACAAGTGGCGTTCGTCAGGGTTGTCCGATTTCCCCGATTTTGTTCACTTTCGTCGTGGATTCTGTCATGGAGTGTTCCCTTGCGGAATCTCATGATGTAGGCGTTAAAGTGCTGCCTAGTGAAAGGTTAGTTGATCTAGATTATGCGGACGATATCGTCTTGCTTTTCGACAAGGTTAAGGCGGCACAGTCAACCCTGAAAAGCCTATCCAGAGTGGTTCCATTATTTGGATGCACTTCGCACCTTCAAAGCACAAAGCGTTGCCGCAGGACCACCAGTCACTTGATGACCCCTTGACCCTTACTAACGAGGAACTCGAGGTGGTTGATCAATTCACTTATCTTGGCAGCTGCACCAGCAATGATGGGCGCATAGAAACTGACGTGAGCTCACTCATTGCAAAGGCCAGAGCTTCCTTCTTGAACCTGCGTCATCTTTGGCGACAGAAGGGAGTTTCTCTCCTTCTGAAAGGCCGTGTATACAAGGCCACAGTAAGGGCCGTTCTGCTCTATGGTATTGAAACTTGGCCCCTTCGGTCTGAAGATCTGAGGCGCCTTCAAGTCTTTGATCATCGTTGTTTGCGAAGCATTGCTGGTATCGGATGGCACCAACGTTTCCGCAACGATGATGTTAGTAGGCAAGTACTAGGTGGTGATAATCATACTAGCACCCTAGAACAACAGATAGCACTGAATAAGTTGCGTTGGCTCAGGCATGTGCTACGCATGCCTGGTCACCACTTACCTAGGAGCGCCTTGTTCAGTCTGCCAGGTGTAGGATGGCGCAAGGCTCGAGGTGGACAGAAGTTGACTTGGCAGCAGGAAATGAAGTCACTGACAACTAGGTGCCGTTGGTCCGTCTCGCCTTCCGAGTTGGAGTCCATGTGACTCACCTTGTGCTTGGCTTGAGACTTTACAAGACATGGCTCGCAACCGACACCAGTGGCGCGTCAGCTGCCGTCTCCTAATCGGATTGTCTGTTTAAAGTGGGTTTGGTACTGAGCTATCTGCGGGGCAATGGCTAATTATGACGCGGGTCAGTGAAAGCCGCAAGGAAGCTGTCTCGCCGATGCAGCCTTATCTTTGCACGATAGCCAGCTGTTTGTGACAGAATGTTGTTTACGCAAGGTGTAGGCGCTTTGACCCTGAATGTTTGCTTAGGGCATTAAGGTTTTTGGGTAAGTGCCCCTTCTCTCCATCTTATTCTTTATTTCATAGGTCCTCATGGTTGTATGGCAGCGAAGCATCAGTTCAAATGGCTGATGTACTGCTGTTAATGATGATGATGATGATCCGCTGACTTACCACCAATTGACCTTTGCATATCTTTCAATGTAGGTGGCCACCAGCCGTCCATCCACCATTCAAACGCCGCTGGTCCCTGAACGCTGCTTTCTGTCTTTCCACGCAATAGTCGCACCATAGTAAGCTGATACTGCGTTTCTGCTTAATGGCGCAACGCTCTGTATTCCTTGTAGATAGTAGCAACCAAATTATAGGGCCACTGCTTTCGAAAAACATTCAAAAGACCCTGTCAGCCCAATTATTACTGCACGGTGTACATCATTTGTCTCCACTCTAAGGGTTATAACATAGGAGGTTAACAAGGTTTGTATCCACGCCTTTTCGTTGCGGCCTTGGTTGTCTCTCACCTTCCCTTTACTCCGAGGTCCGGAACTTCTTGGGGATCTGGGATATGACCGAGAAACCGCTTTTGTCCGGGACAGGACAGCCAATAAGGACCTATGAGGCACACGGCTGTACAACATACGGATACAACTGCCCTCACTACCATGACCGTTGTCCAGTGATGATAGCTGGACTCGAGAACTTCACACACCTGAAAAGAATACATACTCCGGAAAAATCCAGACGCAAGAAACTGACGTTTCGCCCGCCTGGATACCTAGGTAGACGATTCTTCGTGAAGCCTCCATCCTCGATTCGGCTCAGCCATTATGGCGGCCTTGGCCAAGCTACCTGATCAAATAACAGAGGAAATTGAAGGTCATTTGACTGCGGACATCTGAGTGTGAAATCAGTCGACAACCTGGTCTGCCAGTTGTATATTAGTGCACAGACAAATTTCTGACAGTGTTCCAGGACGTGGTGGGTTTTCGCCTGGCAAGCGTTCTCCCTATAAAAAGCCACAAACGTCCGTGTAACAACACTGCGACGTGGCGGATGTGACTTGCCACCGAATAAAGACACTGCCCAGAACTACCTACTGGCAAGTCGACCAGAATCATTATTCAATATCGCCATGACACTTTCAATAATAAGTTACACCATGCCTACATGTATCGTTTTCATTACACATGTAGTGCCCTGACTGTTTACACTACGCACGCTAGAATTCAACATTTTGTCATTCATTGAAGACTATATCCCTCATGACTACTTACACAATTTCCGCAGCCTGTAAAACCTTCGGCTTACTGCCGACTACACTCATAGCAACGTGTTCGTTGCGAAGCAATGTTGCATGTAAATACTGATCATGCCTCGCTTAGTGTGTCTCAAAAAGTTCGAGAATAAACTATTTATTTATTTATTTACGCCTATTACATCAGATTAAAGCTTACAGTGTAGACCGCCTCCTCACCCGCTTGGTTAGACCCTTGCCTAACCGGGAGCACGTAGTCTGTAAAAATTGCGCAGGATAAATCATTCCCTGTCACAGTTTCCAGTGGGGTCGGATAAGGGAACGTGGTTGGACGGACCCTGTATTTGCTTTACGTATACGGGCTATGTAACAGGTTACGACATGACCGTACCTTCCTCATTACCGACGGTATAAAGTTCGTATATGTCTAACCAATAAGTGCAAAACTTTCCACTGCAAAATCCGCGTATACCTGCAGATTTTAGGTTTTTAGTGTCAGCATTGTCAACTGAAATTTTTCGCTGCTAAATCGAGCATCATTACCAACACATGCTGCATACTTGATATCACCGTAACGTTATATAGCATACTTATCCAACACAATGCTTTGTATAAAGATTTAGGTATACGGTATTCTATAAGCCTCAACGGCTCAGAGAATGCGCAGTAGCAAATTGCAAAGGCTTGACTATTAGCATTCTGCATAAGCCGCCATACAAGCGCAGCAACCGGCAAAAGTCAAATCACGTACTGCTCGGAAAGGCCCAGCGGCGGTTAGCCAAAAGGATAACCACAAAATCTATTGCTTAGGCACCTACAGAGGTGTGGCCATCTCAAACTCCAGCCTCCATGGTGCGATGTCTTAACTTTAATTTATGTTTCTTACATACATCAAGCGGTGCACAATGACGTACACAACCTGACACTGAGAACAGGATCATAAATTAACCCCAGAAACAGGTACTGCACTATCCCTTGCTAACAGCGCGGAAAGAACTAGATTCACATTTCTTATTCCTTGCTTAAGTTATTATATGGAAAAGTTACCACCACGGTTACGGCAGCTACACAATCCGCAGGCTTTCAAGACGTAGGAATAATTCTTTATGTGTCTAAGTATTAAAAACGCCGTTTCAACCTTCACAATTCAGATGAGCAGCTTTTTGAGACTGGCCCAAATGGAGCATAGACAACTCCTCGGGCTGCTGTACAACATCAGTTCACAAGCGTTTTATCCGCGTAACGTATCAGCACCTTCGACTTACAGGTTACGGTCAACGGCTGACTCCTCAACCAGCATGGTCTCCACAGAGCCGAGGCTTAAATGCATCGATCAGCACGCTGCTATTCTCTTCTAATTTGATCGTTCCAGAGGCTATCCTAATTGCCACAAGTTGTCTACAGCAACCATTATGCTAAACATGCCGAATCTTTCGTGCTATTTATGCTTCGCAGCAAAGCATCATCGAGACATGCTTATACATTTTAGCAACATTCACCACCGTGCTTGTAAGCGTAACGTTCGTCCTGTTTAGGATGGTAGGTTCCTCCGTATTCGTCACCAGAAGGAGGTCGAAATAGACATGAAGACCTGCAACAGGAGGCAAACAAAGGACGTAGGCGGTCGGACGACCATTTAGTAAGAACGGATATCGACCAGCAAGTTACCGGGAGTCTGTTGGCAACTAGACACCTAAAGTGGCCGAATAGCCACAAGCAACCGAGCATAGGAGCACAGTCCGCAGTCAAGCTCACAATGAGGGGAACACGCGCTGGGTAGCGGAGTGGGTTAAATCAAGGAGGCGCGTCGCGTAACCTTGATCCTATTAAAGATAAATTATATCCTCGACGATAAGAGACACTCCAGCACAGGCGTAATCAAGTGGTTGACAGAACCACAGAAACTTTAAAAGAGTGTGTAAACCACACGACAGAAAGACGGGTTGGTCAATTACATGACACAAATATTGCACATAATTTTGCACAGGAATGATGCAGAGATGAAGGGCATGATCATTGGTGTCAAAGAAAAATGTGGCGACGAAGAGCTGTAAGAAAACGAAGTGGTTCTGTTAAGGAAACGCTGTGTTGGGATTGGAATGGTTCCGGAAATTAATCGCCGTTTTCCCTTAGGCATATGAGTCCGATGGAGAGTTTTATAAACTCGCTGTGTACGCAAATTTCGGATGTTGTGCCCACTCTCTGCGTACAACAGCGGTAGTGACTTTATTTCGGTGGCGTGTCACATACCCCACGTCGCAGTGTCGTTAAACAGACGGTTGTGTCTTTATATAGGGAGAACGCTTTCCAGGCAAATATCCACCACGTCCTGGAACGCTTCCATTGAAAACAATGTAAATGACATTGCGATACTGGTACGGCTTCTGTAGGAATAATTTCCTAAACGGTTAATCGCAGTCATGGCACACCCGATTTTCCGTTGGCTCAGCGGAAGGCTTAGTCAGGATGCACCTGTAACCGTTGGGGACGGCGATATTGTTCGGAGATAGGCTTGTAAAACGGAGTGCTGCGTTATGCAGGCGAGTATGGAACTCAAATCGTAGGCAGTATCATTGTCGGAGTAAATAACCGACGGGCCAGTTGGGTGTCGCTGGCAGGTCCACGAGAGATATGCATCTCATCTACGTGTGACGCTTGCATAGAGAGGATGCCTCGAACAATCGAGGAGCTTGTGGTGGTCTTTGGAATCAGGTTCGGCCGAGCTAATTAGTATAGATCACAGACAATATACATCCGAAAGTAATAACATATGCCCACCACACTGGGTGGTTGAAGTATCCATTGTATATTGGCGCCAATTAGACAAAAGTTCTGTTACCAGGAGGAGATAATCCACTAGCCAGGTGGATGGAGCATAACGCCGTGGAATCGCAAGTAAGTTGAACGTTTGCATGGAGATAACATTGTTTTTCGACGTTCCTAAACGGATAATAATTAGATCAAAATTGTTCATATGCATAGAGGATACGGATCCAAAGGCTATTAGGAGAAATGAGCTACTGACGAGGTGGGGAGCATAACCCAATGGCTTCGCTTGTTAACCACTTGCGTCATGACGAAGCTATTTAGGTGATGTTCCGGAGGTAATAATGATTTGAACCCAAGTGATTAAACAAGCGGAATCTACGGATCAAAGCCTTTCTATAATAGATAAGCTTCCAGAGGCCTTAAACTGATGACAGACAACACTGACGAGGTGGGTAATGTATCCGTCTGATATTTACGCCAAGCATATGAAGGATCTGGCGCCAGAAATAATCCAATGGCGTAGTGGACGTACCATAACGCCATGACAACGCAAGTAAGTTGAACACTTACAGGGAGATGAAGCTTTCTTGAGGTGACGTTCCGAAGGTGAAACTGATCTGAATGAAGTAGTTCCAAACACTCGGTGATGCATATCAAGGGGACCGAACGCCCGAGGGGATGGCATGAACTGTCCACATATGGCTGTAGGTCAAATTTATAGATAAGACGATTTAGATGTTTATTCAGCACTTCTACGCAAGTTTCGCGAAGGACAAGGAAGTAAAGGTCACAGAAAGGAAGGACTTCGAATGTAAAGAAAATAGTAAGGGGATCTGAAGTCCTCAAGCCTTGCTTAAAACGGTAGCGCGTTTTAAAGGTGTAGTTACAAACTAAGGCAGCAGCAGTTGGTGTGTACCTTCTGATATTAGGGATGAGAATAGAAACCTCGTGTACAGAAACTAGATGTTAGGATATGTGGAGCAGTGCGTAAAAGAAAAGACGGTGCAGTACACAGTTGTGACAAAAATGGCTATCTCATCGGAGCGTTGAGTAATTAGACCAAATGATGCAGCAATGGAACCTTGATTGTATCAGCAAGGCAGTTGAGTTAACTGTGAAATAAAATGGCACAGCGGCGCCTCTATAGACTAAATGAGCCGAAAGTGGAGCTCTACGGTGCCACAGGTAAGGCAAATGGACAGAAATAACTGAGAGGGAAGTTCCGGGATATAGTAAGTAGAAGAATCCGATCTAAGTTAAGAGTAACGGACATGAGAAGAGGAGCGAACCTTCATATAATCTATGTCTGTAGTTAAAAACGATGAAAAAGCGGATCCAGCAGTGGTATGAATCTGTAAACGTAAACAACATTTGGCAGCGGTGCCGCGCACAAAATTTGCGCAGCTGCAGCGTAAAAGACAAGTCGTTGGAGCACCGTAAGTAGGTGGTGTCTAAGAGGAAAGAAAAGCCAGATCCAGGCATGCAAGAGAAGTAACAGGAATTTGCGGTACATGGAATCGCAATGAGACGAGAATATTCAACGTTGTGGTTCAGAGGGTAACCATTAGAAGCAATAACGATTTCAGCCTGGCGAGAAGGTGATAAGTGGGTGACGAAACCCGATCCTTGAGGTCCTACGCACTAAAGAGCCGAGCTACAGTGGGGAAGGTAGGTTGGTGGAGCAGCGGCGCTTGGTGTTTTGCAAGCTGGAATGATCCAGTGCAGAAGGTCTAAGTGAAAACGTAGGACAAGGGTTAGGTAGGCATCATAGCCAGGTATTGATGTCTCACGCGCAGAGGTGCGCAGCTACAGCGTAAGTGATAAGTTGTTGGAGCACCGTATGTACCTGGTGTCTAGGAGGAGAGGAAAGCCAGAGACAACTAGGCAAGAAAGTGGCAGAAAGGTGCGATAAGTGAGTGCAAGATAAAAAGAGAATATTCAATGGTATTGTAGTCCATAGGGTAACAAGTGTAAGAGAGAACGCTGTCAGGTTGGTGATAAGAATAGTAGTAGGCAACGGAGCCTGCTACTTTAGGTCCTACGCACAAAAGTGCGGAGCTACGGTGTGGAAGGTGAGTCGGTAGAGAACCGGAGCTTGGTGGTCCATACGTGTCGAGGGAAGCCATCGCCAAAGATATAAGTGAAGACGTAAGATAAACAAAGGTTATTGGTAGGCATCATAGCCAGATACTTGAGGGTTTACGCAACAGATTGCGGAGTTACATTGTGAATAGCAAGTCACTGGGGTATTGTTGATAGGTGGTGTCTAGGAAGAGGGAAAGTCAGAGTCAAACAGGTAAGAGAAGTGGTAGGAGTATGGGATGAGTGGAAGCGAGATGAAAATAGAATATTCAATGATTGACCTTCGTAGGTAATAATTCTAAGTTGTACTTATGTCAGCTTGGCGATAAGCTAATTGGGCAAATGAGCCTGATGCTTGAGGTCCTAGGCACTAAAGTACGGCGCTACAGTGTGGAAGGCAATTCGGTGGAGCGTCGGAGCTTGGTGGTTTGTAAGCTAAAATGAGCCAGGGCAAAATATGTAAGTAGAAGTGGGACGAAACAAGCATTAGGCGGCTATCATAGCCAGATAAAGAAATAAGTAAGTGGTATACTCGGTAAAACGATCCACACCTGGAAGCCGTTAAAAGGAGAATAAGGCAGGGCACTGTGAGACCTCTTCCCGGTTGAGGAACAAATAAAGTCAGATAGCGCGATAAGGAGAGGACTGATCCTAGCTAGAAAAATTACAGCTCAAAAATGGGAAAGTTATCGTGGCTCTCGAGGTAATGGGGACAAAGCGTTTTCTTCCGAGCGATGGCTGGCAACTTCACAAGAGTCGGAGAGAAGGAGACCGATCAGACGAGACTGGGTTAGTCAGCGCATCTAGATTGAGTCATGCAGTTAATTAGGGAAGATAAATGGAGTCAGCAGGATTGAATAGATCAGAGATAGAAGTGGCTGCAGTAATAAAGAGTGAACATGTTTAGCAGGCTGTCTAGGAGAAAGAGACATTACGTTGAAACTACTGATCCTAGACCGTTAACATCCCGGTAATCTGGAAGAAGTCAAAGGGAAACACGCTGGTCAGCTGCGACTAAGTTAGAGCAGGTAATTGAGATTTGGCTGTGCGGTTGAGGGAAGAATGAAAACAGAGAACGCAGCAAGCGTGTCAGCATCGGGATAAAAAATGTTCACTGCTATGATGTGGAGAGGCCAACGACGCTATCATGTTAAGAGCAAATAGAGCGATTAAGAAAGAAAAAGGTTTGGGATAGAAAGAATGTTACTTATAAGGTGTGGACAAGACAACAAGGCACTTGTATTAAGAGGTTTATGGTGTTCGGTGTTCTGTGTTTTGGCCTTTAAAGTCACGGTAGTCGTAGAGCAGGCGATTGATTGGATAAGACTGAGTAATTCGGTGCATTGAGTTGAAGCGTATATTTAAGACGGGAAGACAAATAAGGAGGAGCAGCAGAAATGGAAAGGGATAAAATACATTAATAAAGTGTAAGCAATTCCAGCAGACTGGCAAGGCGTAGTAGACTTAGCATTGACTCTGCAGCTCCAAGACCGTTTGCAACTCGGTAGTCATGGATGGACTCAGAGACTGGTCAAATGAGACTAAGTCATGCAGGGCACTGCGTTTGACGTCCGACTTTAAAAGAAAAGAAAGCAAAGAGCGCGATCAGGAGCAGATCGATTCGGGCCGCAGAGAGCTTTATTGATGCTGGTTGAAGAATCTGACATGGGTGTACGCACATTGAGATTATTCCCCACAATAAGGTGGATTTGTTTGAAAGTCTATATAGGGTCGGACCGTTCTCCCAGAGCTAGTCCTCGGGAATGCAGATGCCCAGGATCTCTGCTACTTTGGGGACATTTAGTAGGCTATTTATGACCGTGGAGAATTGCGTGATAATATCAGATGCTCTGACGGCTTCCGGTAGCTTATTCCATACCTGAGCATATCTATAGAGGAAGAAGTTAGAACGTATGGAGCAACATGTGTTGGGTAGTGAGAATGAGTGTGCCTTTTGGCGTAGAGGATAAGGTGTATCGCCAAACGGCTGAAAAAAGCTAGAGACACTAGAGTCCGAGGTTTTGATTAGCTTATATAGGAAAACAATGTTGGTTTTAAGTCTTCGCATCCAAAGTGGTTCCAGACCAAGCTGCTTGCAGCCGCCTTGATAGTTGAGCGCAATGATCCTAAAAGCCGCTTAGTGAACGAACGCTGAACTTTCTTAAACGCCATCCTGTTACATTTACTGGAGTCCGTAACAACTATTGAAAAGTACTCTACTATAGGTCGGCCCATAACTTATGGAGCATGGGTCGAGACTCCAGCAAGCACATTGACTTCAGTATGTAGTCAAGGATAGACCTGGCCTAACATAGCTTGAGGACGCCCACGATGTAGTGCATGATATCTAAGCCCCTTGAGCTCAAACTCTTCCACATTCCTTGTCCTTACCGTCTTATCACCTAAGAGACCTTAACGGTATCCTTTGCACCCATTTTCTAGGGTTTAAGAAGAGTAACCTGAGTACAAGATGACTTTAGTCTTCAACGAACTTTTCCTTACCTAATTGAGTTCTCCTACGGACAATTCCGCCCCATGACTGCAATATGGAAATAGTAGGCGCCACCACAAAAGCATCCTGTAACGGATAATAAGGGCTAACCCTCATGAACTGTCTCCATCAACTACCCCTTGTTATCCATTACCGGAACCACAACATCCAGGAGGTCTTAGTCGGAGCAGTCTCACGCATCGTACCGGTGCTAACGTTAGAATTCTGAATGCAAAAGATATTTAGTTATTATTGTTTAGTTCCTTATGTGCTTCGGCCCCTCACTGACACGTTGGTCCAAAGTCTGCATGGAGCAATTTGTATCCACACCTCTCCGGTTTCTCTTTCTCAATGGTAACTTCGTCAACTTTTAAAAATTTCAATTAACCGTACAATCTAGCCTGTTGACTGGCAGGTTCACAAACCCGTAGTTATTCCTCATACAGGATATTGCGGGACAAGGACGAAGCCGTCCGAGCAGGCGAATTTCAATCCTTAAATCTTTTCTACGTCTTCATTCCTTGCCTTCAGCTTTACATTTGTCACATTCCGACTTCTTAGACCATTGGGTCCTTTGAAAACATATTAGGCTTATGACCTGAGGTACGCCTAGTAAAGACATCCTACCAAACTTAGGCCTTGCATAAGATATTGAAAGTGTTTGTTGCTGATGATACACCTAAGGTTAGCGTCGGCATTTTCCAAAACCGTCTAATACCGGCTTTGGATGAACCTTCATGTGCCTTCGTGGATGTCGGTTGCTAGCTGGCCTTAATTGATGCGTTTTCATTAAGCCTGAGCACTAGCTACTTTACTCCGCTGTACCCAACTACCATCAGTATGTAAACAACAAGACACTATATATGTATCTTTCATATTGTCGACAAATAGAGCAACCTAAAAGTTCCAGGCCCAAGGAGCAGTCATGTTGCTCTCCACTTATCCTCTCTTGGCCCCATATACTTAGCTTTATGGAGTATACCTATGCCTAGTACTATTGGCAACACTAGTGGACAGACATAATGAAAGCCAGATCCTCTTCTTTAATTGCCATTACCAGTAAAACACTCGAATTTCCAGGTTGCACCTCACTGGCACGAAAGCTAACCAACGACGGCGAGGCCCCTGTCACACTGCCTGGCTAGACCACCAGAAAATTTCGACCACCACTTGTCTTATCTTGGCCCGCCCGTGTGTTATTTAGATTTAGATAGCTCCAAAGCTTAAAATGCGTTATGCGTAATGGTGGGTGAACAACCAGCTCCCACTATGTTTTGTTACTATCCTAACCCTGATTTACGTTAGCACTCTTTGCTTAGGGTGCTAAAATAGCTATTGTTAGGAAAACACAAAGGAAATAGCCGGTGCGACAGTAAAGTGCTAGTTAACATTGCCACATGGATGAACACCGCTAGCACTTGTTTCAAAAGTTAAAATTGGAGAAAATAGCTCAAAATTAATCAACGAGCTGCAGATTAGCGTGCATTAACACATGAAGCATAATAATCCCTCATGTTCAAGCAAGCTAAATCCCCAGCACTAGAGTTGGTAGTGCCGCACCAAGGCAGACAAAATGGATTTCACGCCCCAAAGCGTATTGCTAAATTTTACTAAATTTTCCCATACTCATTTCTTTATTATTAGTGGCAGGCTCCTCTAGCTTACTGGTGTTGGAGACATAGCCTCATGAATAAAAAGTCGGCTCTAAGAGATAACATTTGCGATGTTTAGCTAAACAATGTGTGTATTTTCCAGGCAAAAATGTGCCAACTAATCCGAAAAGTCTCCTGTGTTTTCAGGTAAGCCTAGCTCATGCAGCATTGATATAAAGTTCAGAACCACTTAGTGGCTTAAAAAATACTAAACTCTATACATCTAGTGGTTTATGTGGCTCAGTGTCCACTGAAACTGGCATACTAAGGCCTATTGGCTGTGGGTTAATTATAAGTTCTCCTGAATTGCCATGCAAACATAATACTCCTTACTGGATTTCTAGTGTTTTTGTGCAAAAGTATAACTTATTTGCCTACCTTTGCTATGTATGTCTGCAAAGTGTGCTTTCCGGCCACCTACGAATTCCCTAGTTGTTGCAGGGTATTACGGGGTATGTAGAGCATTGCTAGATAGCTATGTCTATTTAGAACTACGTCGCATGGCTAAATTTAAACTTTTTTATCCTCTCTCTGTTATATGCCTGCAAATCAGAAAGCAATTGTTTGCGAAAAAGAACAATGGCATTATTCATAGACCAACATTCAATTGCGAATATCATCATCATCATACACGTTAGCTAGAGGTGGGGAACACCTAAGCTACTGTGCCGCAATACAAAGAAAAAAGGAGAAAAAAGCAACTGGTGAAAGCTGACTGAGCTACCGGTAACGGATGAGCATCGTTCCGGGAAGCTACCAGCCGGCTGCTGTGCACCCAAAAAAATTATTATGCAAAATTATATCAGGCTAAGTAATGAGATCGTGGTTGGAGGGGGAGGCTAAGAGGGATGGAGTGGGACAAAGAAACTCACAGCACGAACGCCACTGTGGTCGGCTCCTAGCCATATCAGCAAGTGTGTCCAACCAAACGTGATCATCGTCTTTCGGACCCCAACCAGGGAGCCGAGACGCTCCAACCGAGGCCAGCTCAGAAGTGAGCGTCTTCATTCCTCTAGACCAAGTCATCGCTTGGCCACCCCTCCTCTTCTTCCATCCACACCCCCGGCGCGCAAACAACACACGTTGCGGAAGTCGGTGGGCTGGCATGCGTAACACGTGGCCGAGCCATCGGAGCCTGATGCGTGAAATAACGGTGCTGAGCGGTTCATTTCCTTTTCCTGTGCCATAAACAAGGCGTCGAACACGCTCGTTGCTCACGCGGTGTTCCCACCAGATGTGAGCTAAATTACGAAGGCACCGGTGGTCGAACGTAACTAGCCTCTTCAGGTCCGCTGCTTTAAGCGGCCAGGTTTCACAACCGTACAGTAGGGTCGAACGTACTGCTGCATTGTACACTCTACCCTTCAGGGCAAGAGTGATGTCGCGCCGGCGCCATAAGTGGCGAAGGTTAGCAAAAGCGCCCCGAGCTTTTGCTATACGATTCGTGATTTCATCTTCAATCCCACGGGCGCTGATACAACTTCCAAGGTTGTTGAATTTTTGAACGACTTCTAGCTGATCCCCACCAAGGGTCAGCGTAGGAGGCGGTCCAGACCAATCTTGGAGAAACGCTTTGCACTTCAATGGTGCAAAGTAAAGCCCGAAGTGACGGACAGCTAGTGCTAATCTGTCCAGTGCCGCTTGGCACGTTTGTGAGCTGTCACAGATCAGGGCAATATCATCAGCATACTCTAAGTCAAGAAGTCGTTCTCCTGGGAGTAGCTCCACACCTTCCAAGTCGTGTCCTGTGAACGCGATTTCCATGACTTCGTCAACAGCGAAGTTGAAGAGGAAAGGTGACAGCGGGCATCCTTGTCTCACACCGCTGGAGATATTAAAGGGCGACGACAACTTGCCGTAAGCCCTCACTCTGCCCGAGCTACGAGCATATAATGCTCGGATAATATTCACATAATTCTCAGGTACACCTTTCCTGAGTAGACAGTCCCAAAGTGCATGTCTATCCACCGAATCGAATGCACCTTTGATATCGAGGAACACGACAACGGTGGGCCGCCAATATATGTGACGGTGCTCCAACAACTGACGCAAGGTGAAGATGTGGTCAATGCAGCTACGACCTCGACCAAATCCAGCTTGCTCTTCACGAATCTGGCTTTCACGAGTGCCAGTCAGTCTGTGAAGGATGACAGAGGCAAGCAATTTGGAGGCGATGGAGATCAGACTGATTTCTCTATGGCTGCCGCATTTCGATCGTGAGCCTCCCTTGAAAATTGGGACTATGACGGAGCAGCTCCAATCGGTTGGGACAGTTTCCTGCTCCCACAGTCTCACTAGTAACTCGTGTAAATCATCCACAAGAGCAGGTCCCCCGAATTTGAAAGGGGCTAAAGGAAGGTCATCAGGTCCCGCGGCTTTATTTAACTTCAACAGTTTGCTCTCATGTTCGACTTCTGAGCGAGAGGGTGGATCCAAAGGAATAGCCCACGGAGCAGGGCGATCACTGGTCGGCGAGAAATCTAAAAATTCCGACCGATTAAATTGCCTTTTTAAAGTGGTCAGCCCAACGTTCCAGGCGTTTTGATAAATTGTGGATAGGTTGTCCACTCTCGTCACGTATAGTTTTACTAACACCAGGTCTCCTGCTGCCCGTTTCCCGTATAAGACGGAATAACTTACGATGGTTACCAAAGGCAGCGGCCATTTCCATCTCTGATGCACGATGAGACCAACAGGATCCGCGGTCTCTCTTCAGGCTAGCAAGGTGTTTTGCCCGGAGCTCTTTGCGCGTTTCATTGTGTTTGCTTCCAGCCGGAATATGCCGGCGTGCATCTGTAAGTCCCAAAGACTGTGAAGAGACCCAATGTTCATGTTGGCGATTAGACATACCACATGAGGATTTGTCTGCTGCTAGTAAGGCCTGTTGCATATGAGACCAGTGAGCTTCAGTTGCATCCAGTGAGCGTTTATCCAACTCGGATGACAGCGTAATTTGATAGGCGTTCAGAACAGCTGGATTCACCAGTCTGCCGGTGTCAATGCGCTCACATCATCGTCGCGGGCTTCCACCAAAGCGCATCCGCAGGTCAGCACATACAAGTGCATGATCGGTGTCAACACCTGTGCTCCAACTCGAGCGACAGTTCTGGACGCAGCCTCTCCAGCGGTAACTGATAGCAATGTGATCGATTTGCGTCCATAGCTGGTTCGAGGCTGGTGGGCGCCAAGTCACCCTCCGGCGGGTGCTGTGTCGGAAATTAGTGCTCGCAAGAAATAAGCGAGCAGCCCCACACAAATGAAGTAACCGCTCACCGTTATCATTACGGGAGCCTATACCATGTTGGCCGCCCAGATGCAGCTCATCTGCGGATAATTTTCCAACTTGAGCGTTCAGATCCTCAGCCAGTACTACGGTGTCCGAGATTCTTCTGTGGCGAAGGAGTTCTTTTCGTTGGCGATAGAAGTCGTCTTTTACCGAGTCATCGCTACAGTTTGTCGGTGAATAGGCAGCGATAACGAATAGACACCTGTTAGTCCAGCGCGACTTCGAAGTTTTGAACGAGCCAGCCAATCGGACCGCACACATCCGGCTACTGATTGGAATCCAATCAACCAGAGCAGTTTCAGCCCGGGGACTCAGGGCAATACCAACACCGGCTTGGCCGGTGCTCGAAGCTGCATCGTCACCGGCTAGGCGCAACGAGAAAGTGCTGCTAGTGTCACCTGAAGGGGATCGCAGAGTGAGTACAGAGCTCGAGTCTTGCAGGCGGGTCTCCGATAAGCAGCAGATATCGATCGAGAGGGTCTCCAATGTTCGGGCAAGTGCTGCCTGTTGACCAATCTGAAGCAATGTGCGAACATTGAGACATGCCAGCCTGAAGGAGGATCAGGGGCTCCAAATGGAAGCCGATGAACTGGAATGGGCCGCTTGCTTGGACATGCGCCTGTTGACAGTGCAGGAATGACGCTCTACGTTCACCTGTGAGTTGAAACTAAAAGACAAGCGACTATTGAAGCAAGGTGGGGGAGGGCCGAGAATTGGGGGGTTGAAAACTGGGGGATAAAAGTAAAGCTGGAACGGGACGATAAGGGTGAAAAAGCGCAAGAAGGGGAATAATAAGATGGGAAGGCCTGAGCAGTAGCAACCAAACCCCTATCTACCATGCTCGATGCAGCAGATAGGGCACCGTTGATTATCCTCTGCCGTGGCCAGAGCATCAGAAATTTGTTTGGGGAAGGATTCATTGTATTGCGTGGGCAGGATACTGTCAGGTTGCCCAGGCCTAGACAGGAGAACGATTAGGGTTCTCAACCAAAGCCTTTGGTTCAAAAACCTGGCCGCAAGGCAGCGGGTTTGGCACTGGACTACAAGGAGTCCGTTTTAAGGAATAAGGAGCCACCCTCATTCCAACCCCCAACCTGGAGGACCAGGAGGCCGAGTTTGTTTGGCCTCTAACCATTGACCAATCTGGTATGAGTGGCTCTGAAGGTGCAAAAGCACCACCCAGTATAGCTCAATGGATCACTGAGGCACACAAACCATCGCACCACGGTAAGGTCCAGCCTCATTGCGATGACAGTTGCGAATAACTCGCAAACTAATGCACGTATTGCATTGGTTTTGATTTTTGGAACTAGCAGTTAAAACTTATCAAGAGCAGCCTGTTTTGTGCTACTTTACGCAATATTCTAGCCTCAGAAAGGGTTTTTCTTTTGCTATGATTTACTTAGGTGGAAATTTGACTCCAGAAATCCAGATCAGCGCAAGACAATTTCGGCCATGTTTGTTGTCGCTTTGTATTTTTCTAGGAAAATACGCCGCCTTAGTATGTCTCTTAACAAATCCTTTTCCTTTTCCTCTGCATTGCTCGAAATTATTTTTTAACTTCCTATCCTTTATAATTCCGCCACGCATATTTTTTCCATGTGCGCATTAATAATTGTGGCGACTGAGCCGGCCAAAAGAGTCCAATGAATTTAAAGTGAAGTTGTGGTGAGTTGAATCCCGTTCCAAAGAAAACCGGCACAACTACAGTTCTGCGCAACTTCCACAACAAAACAACAAGGTGCCTTATGTCATACGTAGGAAGCTGAAGAATTTCAAGGTATGCGACTATGACCCCATCAGCTGTACACCAACCAAGGACAATGCATTTGTAATTGCTAATTAGGAACATACACTCGTATTATACTTACTTCCAGGGGCGAGCACTAGATTAATGTAAAGATTGATCTGAACCTTTAAGGGTGCAGCCTCTAGTTAGTCTAGAATTACATCTATTTATTTAGTTTTTATTTATTTATTTATTATTTACCAGTAAACAAACGATATGCGGTGGATAGTTCTCCTTACTTAATTGTGGCTGCAGTCCAAACGAAGGGTTGCATGGAGGTCTTGTTGGCTGTTACCACGTTCGCCGAACGCTCTAGAAAGATGCCTGCCCTAGCGGGGACGATATGTTTTCGATCTAGGGAGCATGCAAACCGAACCAATTAGGATTTTGACAAGAATGCTCAGCATAAACCCAAACGCGTAGGAAACGAATGCACAACGCACGCTGGACACGGTTAGTGTAATGTATGGATACGTGCTGGACTCAGGCTGTTGTTTGGGCTCACGGAATTTTGCTGTTTCACCCAGAATCATGCGGAGCGTATCAGTTTGCTGCAGGTTGCTGCTTAGTTTTACAGCAGGGCGGTTGATGACAGACTCCTACCGTTCAGCGCTGCTCAACGACGCACGCATAGCCGCAGCCCCGCGCTGAAGTTTCTCCACTTATTTCAGGGCATCGTCCAACTGCTGTGGTGGGTGTAACAAGAGCACGCGTTTATTAGACGACGTACGCACGCCCTCTGTTAACGGTACCAGAATATTATTCTCTTGCACTCCTCTAAGTTTTTTCTCAAACGCGCTCATATAGGCATCTCAGGTCATATAAGAAAGCTCACCGACTCTCGTCTGGTGTTTGGTAACGAAAGTTGGATGCTTGCAGCCATTGCGTAGGAAGCAGTGGTAAGTCAAGGAGCTATTTTAGCATTTGAAGTGTAGATACATTAATTTCTTTCTTGCTTGCTTGCTAGCCTTTTTGTTATCTACCACAACGTTTAAGGGTTCAACTTCCAGTAATCCCAACCATATGCTTCCTCGCATGGACTCTCGGCACTTCAGGATATACGCTGAAAGTTGCTTTGTTCACTTGGGGTAGTGCATTCTAACCGAATGTTCGTTGTAGGGGAATTGCAGGAAGACTTGGGCACTTATAGGTAGACAAGTAGGATTTTTCAAGCTAGCTGAAAACTTTGTTAAAATGAAAAACAGTTTCTGCTCAGCCGCTTCTGCAACATCAGCCGGCACGTCAGTTGACTGCTCTATTTTTTTCAACATTTCTAAGGAGAGGATCCTGGCAAGGTTGCTAAATATATAATATCTGCCCTGCTCGGGTGGTGGGTTCCTCCGTATACGTTTCCAGATAGAGGTCGCAAAAGAACTGCCGGCATTCAATGGAAGGCAAACAAAGCACGTAGGCGGCCGGACAACTACTTAGTAAGAACAGATATCGATCAGCAACGTATCAAGTGACTGTTGGCATGCAGACACCGAAAATTGGCAGGATAGTTAGGAGCAACCGAGCCCAGGAGAACGCACCTACGGTCATGCTCACGAAGACAAGAAGACGCTCGGGTTACGAGAGGGGGTTAAAACAACGTGGCTCTTCGCGCTACAATAAGGGCCTTTTCATGTTTGACCACCTTTCAAGCTATAGACCGCAGGCTTCTCTGCTGCAGAAATCTGTTTACTTGCATTGATACTTCACTCCAGAACTTGTGCCGTTTTAACCTTCACCCTGTATCAATTTGTCCTCTACCAAAACCTACATTGGCACTTCGTGCTAGCTCTGGCCATCATTATGCAAGCCTTATTATGCTAGCAAAGCTTATGACAGTCTCTACTTATGCCTGTGTACTCTCCAGCCTACTGAAAGCCTATTAGTCACTGAGGCCTTTATCAGCCTGGGCTCTCCAGCCGTGATGAGTTTATGCATCCATCCTGGACGACTTTCTATTATCACTCTTCTTTTCTCCTTTACTGTACTCACACCCATGGCTGTCACCCCTGACAATCACTCTAACCCCGGAAAACGTTAAGCAAATCGAGTATTAAACCATCTCATGTTCTCTGGGTACTTCCGGATCAATATATAATGTTGTCAATTCTTATTTGCCGGCACGTAGCAAGATACTTCGTAGCTGGCCACCAAATTTAGCTTAATGATACGAGCATACTTTGCCATAAGTCCTCCTTATCAATCGCTACTATACTGTTCATCCATAAATTTCATCCCTCAATCCTTTAGATTAGTTGCTTGTTGCTACCCATAGTATTCTAACGAACTGGCTAAATGCGCACCGGCTTAATTCCGCCGCCTCTGACTGCACCCGACGCATGAAAAAAGGTGTACCCAACCTGATCGACAAACTGACTACTACTAAAGCCACAGTTGTTAGAATGACACACTTTATTTGTCACTTTATCCTTTCGGTCTCATACACATAGTTTATCTGTTAGATGCAGGCCCATCACTGTTAAAAAGCCTACTAGAGAGGCAGATCCCCTACTTCAACAGCCTTTGTTATCACAACGTTTATTTTTCTAGCTTCCACTTCTCTATAACAAGACCCAACCATGTGACAGCGATTCCCCTGTCACACCAGCCAGCCGGACATCCAGAAATTTCTAACCACCGCTTTGCCTTGCCATGGCCGTCCACGCAAAATTTTCTCTTTTACCTGGCGCCAAAGCCTGCCACGCGTTATGCGTAGTGATATTTGAGGTACTAGATCCTACCTTTGTGCATACTTTTCTTCTCTTGACCTAGACTATTATTTATTCACTTTGCTTGATGAACTAAAACAGGTCTTGTTGGAATGACTTCCAGTGTGCTAGAGGGTTGGACGTCCGCTACCTACCTTGCCAGGCATCCTCTGTCCTATTTTAATATCAGCTCAAAGAAGTGCAAGTGGCCTGAGTAAGAAGTGGCGCATCATCAGCCCGACCTTCCAAACCACTTCCCCAAGACTTACTTTCCCAAACTAAAGCAAATGCCACTCGCTCAGAAAATCTAGCCTAAATGATCGGTCTAACTGTCTTTAAAGAAGGCGGCTGATGCTGCACTTCCAGGCAGCTTCCGCTTGGATCACTCATTTAACGAGTTTGAGGGATGCCGCTAGCCTAGGGTGTAAACAAATGGGTTGCGCTCGCCTCGCAATCACACTGTCACAATTTCCTCACTGGAATTATGTCTTTACATAGATCCTTGGTTTTACTATGGACGAAAGATTTAGCTTGCACAACTACTTTGCCATCAACAACTTTGGTACTTCTCATTGCCGTTCGAACAAATGGGTTCGGAGCCTTACATTGCTGCCAGCATATTTTGATACCTCGCTAACCTGAAGATCTTCTAATGGCATATCCTGGAGCAATTACTGGACATGAAGACAACTTTTAGATAATAAGTTACTTGTAGCGGTTCCCTGTTCCACTTCCGTGGATAATATGTACTTTTACTTAGACTGAACTCAGGGGTTCGTCATTATTACTCTGGTAATTCTACACAAGTTCTGAAGAGCATTGATGCAAACATCCAGTGCACCTCACACTTGAATGAAGAATCTCATACTCGCCTGCGATGGGACTACTTTAGGCATAAGGATCAAACCCACGCGCCAAATGACAAGTGCAGTGTGGATTCCTGGGCACGAAGTAAGTACGCCAAGACTAGTAAAACCCAAAGAAAAGGCCAACGTCCATTAATTCGAAATCGTTACCCTCATGCACCATCCCTTACCCGACTTTCCTGGACATTGCATTTTTTAACTGTTTTCAACGGCTACTGGCGGAACTTGACTAAGCAATTCGCTTAGCCAATGCCGAACTTTGCAGCTCGTATGATTGCGAATAAGGGAGTGTGAAATTGGTCGGTAAGATTCCTTGCCAGTTACACATTATCATTCAAACCGATCGAGAGCAGTGTTCCAGGAAGTGCCTGGCAAGCGTTCTCCCTATAAAAGGGCACAAATGTCCGTTTATCAACACTACGATATGGCAGATGTGACTCACCACTAAATAAAGGCACTACCCACGACCTGGCACTAGTACGTTAAGTAGAGCGACATTACAAATTATTAGAATACTTTTTGTTATGCTTTTACACATTTTTGAGCCCAGACTTTCGCCACAGCTTTAAAGGTTCTCTTCCTGACCAGTGCATCGGTGATTCCATCAACTACTATATATTTTGTGAACAGCGCATTTCATGCAAGGCAACGCGCCTGTTGCGTAACCATCGCTTGTAAAGCCTTGCTTATGCCAGGTTTGATGGGTCTCAAAGTACAATGAACAATGAACAATGATTTATCACTGGATAAAAGCAAGTGCTTGACACGTCCCGTAGGATGGTTGAGGTGAATATGATGAAATCAAAATATGTCTGGGTTATCTACCGAACGTCTGCCGAGATGAATAGTTTGATAAGTAACATCAGTGAAAAATTAAAATAAATTATCTAGCGTAAACGTTCAGAAAGACACTGGGGTGCAGTGATCATTGAGGTAAAGAGTGAGCAAAGTAAAATATGGTCGCTTACTTAGATCCGTTTGATACATAAATCCTGTTGTAATGCATCCTTGGCGTAATCCACAGTAGGGGAGTTTAGGTAACAAAATGTTGGGAGCTAAGAGCAACATCTAATCGTTTTTTGAAAACATCCAAGGTAGGAGAGGATACAACTGAGTCTGGGAGTGCGTTCCAAGGTTTGCAAACCCGAAGGGAAAAGTAATTCCGTCGACACTCTAGACGGCTATATTGTTCCTTCAACTTTAAGCAGTTACCCCTGAGCTGCGTGTTGTGGCTAAGTTTCAGCAAACGGCGGCATACGTGGTTGGGGTCACTCAATATTTAATACGCTAATATGAGATCACCGCGCAGTCTTCGATAGCGCCCGCTGAAAATTCCCAGCAACTTCAGCCTTCGGTGGTAAGAGTGATAGCGCAGGCCCTTCACATTTTTTGTTGCTCTCCGTTGTGGTGCCTCTATCGCTTCTAGGTCCCGCTTTAACCAAGGTTGCCAAGCTTGGATAGCGTATTCAACATGCGGGCGCACGTAGGAATTGTACATCATTGGGAAGATTGATTGGTCAAATCTTCCGAATGCTCTTCGCAACATGCCGACATGCTGGTTGCCTCTTTTCGCAGCAACCTCAGCCTGTTTTGAACAGTTGAGGTCGCTCTGTACGATCACACCTAGGTCACGTTCCTGGGAGCTATTCTGCAGTCCTTTGGTCCCAAGTGAATAGGTATAGTTATGACGATGGCGTAATTGTACGACGCGACATTTGTCTACGTTGAACGGTAGGGCGTTTTGAGGTGACCAGTTCGACACTGTGTTAAGATCGCACTGGAGTCGTTCATGGTCTTCCGGTCCTCTGATCCTTCGCCATATCTTGATATCATCAGCGAAAAATAGGAAATCGGAAGTGATTGATCTCGCCAACTCGTTAATGAACACCAAGAATAGACGAGGTCCAAGAACTGAGCCTTGTGGTACTCCGCACGCCACATCGATTGCATCAGACAACGATTCTGGGCCTCTCACCACTAACCTTCGTTCTTGTAGAAAATTGTCAATCCAACTCAGGATTGGGTCGCCAATGCCGTAATTCCGAAGCTTGTGAAGGAGAATGCGATGGTTTAAGCGATCAAATGCTTTTGAAAAGTCTAGGTAGATGACATCGACTCCTACTCCATCATCAACAGCTTAAGTCCAGCTATTACGTGCAATTAATAGGTTGGTATTACACGAATGCTTTTGACGAAAGCCATGTTGCTCTGGGGCTATTAATTTGTGGCTTTCCAGGTATTCCATCAGCGCGTCTGCGACGATTGATTCCATCACTTTGGATAGTACGGGAAGTAGTGTTATTGGACGGTAGTTGGCAGGATCAGTGCGGCTACCTCCTTTATGAATAGGAGTGATGACCCCTCTAGACATCGCTGATAGAAAATAGCCAGTGGTGCTGCTAGATCACTAGCTACTGCCTGTAGAGCCTTTGGTCGGATGTTGTCAGCTCCAGGAGAACTGTGGATACGCAAGCATAACAACTTCTTCAATACAGCTTCCGCTGTGAAGGTGATGTTTTCTAAGCCAGATGGTAGAGTAGTAGGAATGAGGGGAATGTTTGTGCTCGTTGCTTCCTGGAAAGTTCGGGAGTAATGAAGCCGTAGGAGATCAGCTGCTTCCATTGCTGATCGCGTGCACCCATCAGCCGTGTCTAGTGCTGAAACCCCTCGCTTTACCTTTCGAAGGTCGTTAACGTGCCTGTACAGGAGTTTGCGATTCGTGCAGAATCGCTTCATTAACTTCTGCTGATGAGTGACCTTGTCTTCGCGGATCAGCTTCACACAGAAGTGATGATGAGTCACGTGTGCAGTTCAGGTTTCTGCATTCGGGCAGTCCTGGTGATCTCGCCATGCCAAATCCCTCCGGGACATACATTTACGTGCCCTGCTCCTCAGAAATAAATTACGCTTGTTTTTAGGGTGGAAGGACTTCTGCTCTGATGCGTGTGCTACCAGTGTACCAAACGTCCTTGTAAATGTTTCCCAGGCAACATCTGGGGGGCATTCGGTTAAAAAGTCCAAGATGTATCCTTAACAAGCTTAGACAACACATTTTAGTGTATGACAGTATGCACTTTATCCTCCTCCTTTTCAGGGTACTCCGCATAGCAAATATAGTCAAAGAGTAGAGTAACATGATCACTACGACCCAGTGGTGTGCTTGTAATTATCCTGCTAACCATGAATTCTTCGTTAATGAGCACAAGAGCCAGTATCGACGGCTTGTTAGCAGTTCGAAATCTGGTGGGGGAGGTTACGTGGTTGTACAGAGGGTGGCTAGCAATAAGCTCTTGCAAGCAGGCTTTAAACTGCATACCGTCGGTTGCTGGCGTTTCTATGTCATGCACGTTAAAGTCTCCCGCGATAAGAATGTGGGTGTAGGACTTGGTCAAAGCAAACTGGAAAACGTGGTTCAGTTTGGAGTCCATTTCCGAAGTTGAGTTTGGTGGGCGATAAATCACGGCTAGTAGGCATGTGTCCTTGTTTCGCAACCATAGGCGGCACCAAAGCGAATCGGGAGCTCGGATTTCCAGGTGGTCGATAACCTCACATCGGAGGTTTGTATTATAATAAAGAATCACACCGCCCCCCCTTCCGGTTCTATCGGTCCGAAGCAGTGACATACCGGGTAAATTGATCTCAGAATCGGTTATCTCAGGGTTTAACCATGTCTCTGTAATCATGACGAGGTCCCGCGGTTGTGAGGCATGGAGTTCTCTAAGTTCTGCCAACTTGCTTAGAAGGCCTTGGGCGTTTGTGTACATGCAAGATAGGGCCTTTGTTTTTAGGAGTTCATTGGTAGATGTCAAGTTTGTGTTCGCTTTTAAGCCGGCCGTTAGGTGGCCGGCAATTAATCGTTTTTTGGTTTATGTATTTCAGTCGTGTTGCAAGGCATTATTAAGCGTCCCTGTACAGAAGTTTCACTGGTGCTGTGCTCGGTCCTCCTGTGTGCCGTGGGCGCTGTTGTGTCGGTCTCTCCGCAAGACTGTGCAGATAAGGAATTTGCTGCGTTTGTAAGTTCCGTTGAATTGCTTCCGACTTTTGGTCGTTCGCCTGCTGCTTTTAGCCGGATCTCTGTAGGCAACCTAGCTCGAAACTTTAACCAGCTATCCAACAGAACTTGCGTCCTTCCCTCGGAGTGTAGTATTACTTTAATTAGCCTTGGACCGCAGCCCTTGTAGTTAGGTGATGTCGGAACTCTTGTAAGGGATTTGGCAATAACATTGTCTACAGAGAGTGCTTCGCGGATGTAGCACCACTGCTCTCGGTCATGAGTTTGTGCATCGTGATCAGAAGAATGCAGAAGCTCAGGAACACCATGAACAAATATTGTTTTCTTGCTATCTCTATTAGCAATGCCGCGTTGGTCAACTGCTTCTTTTGGGCGATTTTTCCAAGGCAGATCAGGCAATATGCGTACTCCGCTCGGTGAGTTGCGAAGACAAACTGCTGAGAGCAGGACAGCCTCTGTCTCATCTGCTGAGTTTAGTGTTACTCGAAGAATTCGAGGTTCACCAGAGTGCACGGAGGTCGGGTGACGCGCTACGCGTTGCAGAGTTACAGGCTCAACCCGAATGTTAATTGCCTCGCAGATGGAACTCCACTGGTTGCGATCGTCTTGCAACTTGCCTTTTATTGTTCCAGATTTGGATTCGGGAACATTGGTGCACACGAGAGTTAACGCAGCGTGGTTTTGTCTAGCAAGTGTTGGCTTTATACTTTTGCCGGCAATTCGCGTTGTTTAGAGGACACCACTGGATTGGACGGTGAAAGCTGCTTTGCAACACGCGTGCTCGGTACTGAAGGTGGACCTATGTGTGTCCCTCACGGCGTGGTTGTCGAGGCAATCGATGCGTACGTTACCTGCTTGTTATCTGCACCGGATTTTCTACGGATCTGAGCTGTCGATGTCATGGCTGAACCTCTAAGTGAAGCCTCTATGGTTGAAGAAGTGGAAGCAAACATGTTTGAGGCTTGCCCACTTATGGGAGTCAGGTGATCCAGTGGATTTAGAGTCACAGACGCTGCAGTGCGGTTGGAGCGTCTAGCTCTTTTCTTCGGTTTCGACTCAGAGCTTACTTTGGCCGGGTGAGATATTATCGTGGCCGTATTTACCTCCGGGGGAGGGATCTTAGTATTTACAAATTGCGCGATTATTTCAGTCATCCTATCGCATTTTTTCATGAGCAAAGATAAGCAGTTGACCACTGGAATGACTTGTCATGTTGGGCAAAACCAAATTGTGTCAGTACCTTGGTTTGTCTGTCTCACTTCTTGGACAGATTTGCCTACACATTGCGGACAGTATGATCTAATGCAGCTAAAACAGGTGATACGGATCTTAAGCAGTTTACTGCAGTTGTCTGCGCAACATAGGCGACGTTGAACCATTGGAATGCAAAGCCTATCTTAGTGCTCACCTTGATAAGTGAGGATAAATTATTAGACTCATCAGATATTTAGTTAATAGACAAATTGCTTAATGGCAAAACTCTCGGCTTCAAGGCTTGTCAGCTACAATTAGCAACCCGAAGCTAGGCTCCGAGCTTTAGTTTCAGTGGTAAATTTTTACCTTTAACTGTCATTAAAACCAAGCTCAATTAACGTTGTAATACTTATCATGAATTTAGAGTACTGGAGTCATATATGCCGTGCACTATTCCAGCCCTGAACTCTGTGAACTCTGACCCCTAATTCTTTTGAAACTCTGCCTTCTGGCGGTGCACAGCGAACCATATTGACAGTCCGGATTACCAGACACATATCCTGAGCATCAAGCCTAGTGTTTGCATTCTTTTCTACAACCAAGTTGTTAGGATGCACCGCCCCCTCCGAAACCTAACTAGTTCGCGACCTCAAGGACCGGGTGCATACTTACAGCTCTAAATCCTCGCCGGTTCTCTTCCAAGTTATGCCGTTCTTGTCAGCGGGACTTCCGTTTGGTCAACGTAACCCTTCTGATGTCCAGCTTACCGCATATATCCCCCTTAACTCCAAGCTTGGCTGCTGTCACTGCTTGACCA
Organism: Dicrocoelium dendriticum; assembly: GCA_944474145.2. Taxonomy (NCBI): domain Eukaryota; kingdom Metazoa; phylum Platyhelminthes; class Trematoda; order Plagiorchiida; family Dicrocoeliidae; genus Dicrocoelium; species Dicrocoelium dendriticum. The sequence continues at coordinate 144,080,458 of OX104064.1, forward strand.
ACTGTGGCTTAAACACTTCCTTCAACTGCCCTAACAAGGCCGTAGAGCTAACAGCCTCTAAAACTAAGCGACCATATATTTATGGCTGGCTTTGATACTCATCCGAACCTTATCACCTTCTATCTTAACATAAATACATAACCGTAATATGTCAATATTGGGTGTATAGCTTGCATCCTAACTTTAGTTCCACTTAGTTATATCATTGCCTTTATTGCAGCTTCCCAAGTAGTTCAAAGCGTGCGGCTTTGAATATTGTTTATACCCACAACCTTTTAGGTCTGACTATCATGGTGATTCTGGAGGTTATAGTCCACGTTTCCGATATCGAACGCGTGCGGCTATTGCTACTAGAAGCAGCTACCGACCCACACCTCGCTTGCATTGAAACGGAGCTACCGTATTCGCTAAGCAGCCATCGGAAAAAATAAACTGCTATGTGCATTCACAGCGGGCAGCCGACATTTACATGACACAGCTATTATTATTCTCCCTGATTCCTGTTTGTTGCGATGTTATATTTTTAACTATAAGGTATATTCCGGGTAAAAGAAGTCCACTTCGACTCCTAACCGGACGATTTAAGAGCCATAATGTTCAGCGGCAGGCAGCTTTCAGAACAGTCGCACTTAAATTAGCCCAATATCCCAACGTCTTCATTTATGCTGAACATTAACCGATCAAACTTGAAAACACTGGTTGCCAAAAAGCATAAAGAACCAGATCATTTCCTATAGCCAATTGTGCTATCTTAACATCACTATTTGCATTCCAGTAAAGTAGCAAGAAAACCAGCTACGCGCCATACTAACCCGTCGCCATGGCTAACTGCGTAGGCAGGAGGTTTTGATTACCGCTATATTTAGCTTGGCCAGCTACGCAGCATTAATCTTTTACCTGTCTCCGAGCACCCCATGTGTCAGTCATCATGGTGGATGGACAGCCATCACTTACTTTTGCATATACGCTACGACTCCTGGCTTATCCTAGCTTGCATACACTTTTCGACGTACTGGAACATCTACGGTCAGATGAACCGCTAGCTTGGTAGCTGATCTACTGCCAACGCCAAATCTCATTCAGTCGGCCTGGCCTACATTGGAAACGTTTGCATCCAACGTGCTTAACCTATGAGATGAGCCACAAAATGGTGAAACGGGTTCACCATCTTGTGCCCTAACATGCAACGTACAATACTCCTTCGCTTTTGAAAACTAGCTCCCACAACCATAGTCGTTGTTGCACCGCACATGCAAGCTGCAGTGAATTGTACGCTTCGTAATACATCGCCTATTTTTCTGGTATGCATGTGTCTATTCATAGCAGCAAACCTCTGATGTGCGTCACCAGAAATATCCCTACGTCTGTGGTTGTATAAAAATTGTACGAAGCCATAACTCCCGCATTACCTATCCTAAAGCTATGCAGCAATGCTAGGCTGCTATCGGCTGACTAAACCACGAGTCGCCCTGATTAATGCATACCGAAGTATCCTCTGTAATTTCACAGATTTAATCGCTGCCACCCAGCCTTATTAAAAGTTGTGGTTTCTAGCTCTACAGTGCTTTGCAACGCTCGTTGTCCATGCGAATGCACAAGCTCAGGTCATTTAAGCTAGGCTTAGCTGCGCCACGTCGGAACGACTCGAGTATGAACAACATTCCTTTTAGTTTGCTAAGCATTTTAGCGTGATTTTCCCTCACTTTTCTATGTATTATCGCGTACGCTTAGAATATGGAATTTTCGGTTAGTCTCATCAACAGTGCTCCAGGACGTGGTGGGGTTTAGCCTGGCAAGCGCCCACCCTACAATAAGCCACAATGTGTGTTTAACAACATTACGACATGACGGATGTGACTCGCTACTCAATAAAGTCACTGCTCCAACCCCGCACTGACGCTTTGACCGATACCACATCTCACAAATTCTGTGCGTATATCTGCCTTCGTACAACAAGGCCAACCTATTTGAGCAGTAACGTGCCACTATTCCTAAAACGTTACTACAGCTTTTTCCTCACGCTTTACTTACCTGACCGGCACTGTGAACACAACCTCATCCAACCAGTTCCTCACCAACGTACTCCACATTATCGAGCTAATGCTTATCCCTACGTTTCTCGTTCAGTGAAGGTAGTCACCATATAATCATTGGGCCAAGTAAGCCCACACTACGGACTCCAACTGTACCACACCCGCGCTTGTTTTTTCTAATCCTACCACCAGGTGCAATATTACAATATTCCGATCATGCCTAAAATGTTTGTTTTGCTTTGTCGAGCAAAAAATATTTATTTATTTATTTAATAAATACAGATAATTTTGAGCCATCTTGCACACGTTTAGATACTCCTCTTTATTTAGTAGAGCTAACGCCAATTCCTATATCTTTTTCTTTATTTCGTTGACCTGCTAGAGAAACCAATGCGCTATTTTTCTCAAGGAAATATACCAGTGCTACAAGTAGTCCCCAAATAACATGGTGGGTTTTTGCCTGACAACCGTTCGCTCTATAAAAGGCCACAAATGTTTGTTTAACAACACTGCGACGTGGCGGATGTGACGCGCCACCGAAATAAAGCCACTGCCCACCGTTTCACACCGAGAATGAGCACAATATCCAATATTTGGGTGCACTACCTGTTTATTCAACACACTATCGCACGCATAGGCCTACGGCAAAACGGAGATCAAACTGCAGATCAATGCGAACCCACCTAGCTTTTCTGTAACAGAACCACCTATTTAGCTTACAACACTTCAGCGCCACCTTTCTTTTTTTCACACCAGTGATCATGCCTTTCATCCCTGCATCATTCCTATGCAAACTTATGCGCAACGTCTGTGCCATGTAATGGACCAACACGTATTTCTCTCGTGTGGTTCATACACGCTTTTACTGTTTCTGTGGCTCAGTCAACCACTTGATCGCGCCTGTACTGGTGTATCTGGTTTCGTCAAGCAAATAAGTATTTAGTTAGTTTTATTTATTTTGTGCACCATATCAAGCGATCAAGTTTTACCAACGCTAGCGCTTTAGCGTTCTATTATATCCTTTGATTCAACTGAAAACCTTTTCCATTTCCTGTGTTAGCTCAGCTTCGGGGTGCATAATGTCACCTGTTCAAAGAAAACATTGAAATTATCGTTAGTTTACAAACTGTATTGGCGCTTTACGCGGCTTTATTAAGTCTACCGTTTGTAAGGCATTTCATCCTTTTATTTACTGTCGTGTAGGTAAATTCTGCCCTTCCCTTACTCCTGCTGCTTATCTTGCAATCCGTTTGCTTCTATTAGCGTGCAGTAAATCAGAGGTTTGAATGCGCAGAAATGCTTCGCTGTAGATCGAACCAATTTCAACAAGAAATTGGCTCGAATGCTATAACCAGCCATATGCTGAAATATATAACAATGTGCTATGTGTTGGATTCCAAGGAATAACAAACAACCACAAGGAAATCGATTAATGATGTATGTATGATTATGAACGGAATGTCCGACCATGCTTTACCTTGAATACTATCAAACTGTGCTAACCTACGCTCTGGCATTTGGAACGTACTAGTCCTAATATTTATTTTATTCCCGCAAGAGCACGGAACTATTGTACCGTCTGAGCTGATCACGTGTGGGTACTGCTAGTAGCAGGGCTAGAAATATACGTTGTTATTCTTTTTTAGCTTGTACTTAGAAGCAAAAATGAAAGAACTAGCGATTTCAACTAGAAAAGAATGCGGTACGCGATAATAAATTAAAAAGCTATGTACGGGTCTAGAAAAGGGAAAAAATATACAGGCAACTGGTTCCTTCAAATGATGAACATTTCGTTCTTGCTTAAATATTTCAGAGGAAAGCATTCATGCTTAACCTGTCAGTTAGGAACTCAAGTTGAACGGGAGCAAAGGGACGCAAGCAGAGGTTTTTGTACCCAGGTTATAAAGGGAAAGTTTGAATATTGGCAACAAACAGGGGTAAGGTAGATGAAAGGTTTGGTAAACTAACTGGTACTGACGCAGTTAAATCTCTATAGCCTGTAGTTAATCAAAAAGTAGGAGAGACGAGTCAAACAATGCTACACCAAGTCGGCAGACAAACTTTCAAAAGGCAAGGTGAAGCGGGATTAAAAAGCGTACGCGGGCAGTTAAGCATAGGTACAGGATGACAGGGCTTGGACATGGGGTGACAAAGAGCAAGCCAGAGTTGCGACTGTCAATGAGAAGACGCTTAAGGCATAATGAGCAAAGAGAGGTAAGGAAATAAGCGAGGCTGAGGGAAAGGCGACAAGTAGTCGGCAAGCAATCCCGTTAAGGTAGGCGTTGAATAGAGGGCTCAAGATGCAAAGCAATTGATCAAAGTAAAATGGCTTTAAGGAAACAAATAACCAAAAGTGAGCAAGTAGAATACTTATGGATACCAAAGTGCAGTTAGATGTGTTGGTTACTATTGTTGTGACTGGGTGGAGATAGGCGCATCGGTGGTTCTAACTAATTGCTGCGGAGGAGAGCGAAGATCAGCTGTCCCTAAGTTACAGTATGTTAAAGAAGTGAGTAGGAAGAACGGAAGCATTGCGACAATTAGAGTAGCAGTAGTCCCATGAAAGTAAGAGTAGAAGTACAGAAGAGTTCAAGCACTGAATTGCTAACAGTGAAAAGATATTGTTGGAAATACAAGATAGGGTGGAGAAACATAATATATACGAAAATAAAGCCTATTAATTAGATGTCGTCAGCCCGGGAAACGTATAAGTGAGACAAGCTGAAAACGGCTACTTAGCCCCAAATAGACAAGCTTGGAAGGCGTTAGCGACAGGCAAACCTAAGTGAGGTAGGGTGGAAAATGCCGTTAATGGGAAAGGAGAGCAAGCGGAGTAGGTGGGCGGAAGTACTAGCAAGCGTTTGGTAGACAAGTTGCTTAGAATACAAACAAATCCAAGCAGTCTGAAAGCAGGCAAGAGGCAACGTATGTGAGTTTGATAAAAGCAAGTCCTATTGCAATCAAAAAGGCAGTAGTCCAATTTTATGTAGAAATAGCTAGAGCAAAGTGAGCAACTGCTGCGTAGTTAGGAATATTAAGAGAGCGTAGGATGGGGAAAGGTGGCCAACGGCGGTACCCAAACGTATCGCCGAATACAGAAGGCAGTGAGGCCGCTAGACAGTTTTACCAGAAGTAAATAAGGCGGCGCATTGCACACAGTATGTGTATTCCTAGGCCAATGAGACTGAAGCTGGTCAACGAAAGGCAGACGCGGGTGTGGTACGCTCAGAAGGGCGGCTGAGTGGTGAGGAGCAAAAGCGAATTAGATGTGTGTAAATATTTACAAATTTTTGTTGGATAAGGTGCAACGGTGGCTATTGAAGCCTAACTGTTGGGCCGCAGGAATGGAGCAAGAATAAATAGCTTTAAATAAGCGGGAGTTGGCGATGTCGAGAGAGGCCGACGTTTGAAAGGTAAAGTCAAATATCCTTTAGGTTAGAAGGGTGCTAGGAAAGTACATATTTAGAAATAAGTGCAAAAAAGTAATGGACTAGTTGTCTTGGAGATGATTAAAGCATAGCAGCTTAAGGCAGAAAGAAGGGAAATATGGGTGCGGGAAAAAGCAAGTTGTATGGCAAGCAGCATAACATTAGTCCTATTAAAGGTACAAGCAAAAGCTGTTGAACTAAGATCGACAAGACCGTTGAGATGATATAGGCGAAAGAGAAGCAGGTAATAAAGGCAATGTCAGCAAACGTGTTCTCGCTAATTTAGCTCTAGGCTAATGCAACTATCCACCAGTTACATAGATTAGACAGTGTGCTAAGGTCGTTAACACGAGGTAAGTTCAAGTTACAAGAGATCAGCTAGCACCAGTACTCAGATAAGTAGAAATAAGTTCAACAACGTGGTGGACGGGGTGCCTGTGTGGCTATCAGAGCTCATCAGCCTGAACGTAAACAAGAAGACGGCTACTTAGTTTTAACTAAATGGCAAGCAGCCGCATGTAAAGTAAGGTGGAAATTACTGTCGTTTTGTGAGGTAACTGTAGAGCAAGTGGTGGTAATAAATGGATGGCGTGTTAAATGCAGAGCTTCCGAATCGACAGAAACTCTGCAAGCTAATTTGCAAGATAAAGGCAAAATATGTTGGCAAGAGCATGTGGGAACTTAAGTCCATAAAGTGAGCAGTAACAAACGCATAGTGCTTAGAAACAGATAGGTTGTATTCCAATTTATCCTTTCTTGGTCCATATCCCTTAGCTTCTATTCGAGTTATACATATGCCATACACTATTTAGACAATGGTAGACAGACACCATGGAAAACCTACATTTTATTCTAATGCTATTTTGCCAGCATAGCATTCATCATTTCTTATTCCACTGCCCTGACACGAAAGCTTACAATAGGCCCGGGAGACCCCTGTCACCGTAGTTAGCTGAACATCCAGGAATTTATCCCCCTCACTATGTCTTGCCTTAGCCAACTTTGTGAAATTAGCTTTTATCTGGTTCTAATGCCCATCATGAGTCAAAGGAATGGTGGGTAGACAACCAGTTGCCCCGTTATGAAATATTCTGCAACCCCTAACACAATATTATTCGTTTATTTCACCCGGTGGACTGGAGCAGCTCACATTAGGGAAATCCCAAACCTGGTAGCTGCGGGTACTTACAAGCCTTATCTCGTAAGGTTAACACCCTCCTTAGACCTTCGGAAAAGGAGAACTTCGAACTGCTCAGACATGCACAATATTGTGTCCAAGAACATGGGGCAAAATAATCTTACAAATAAGTCTGGCCTCAGTCTTTTAAAACGTAATTTGTACAGGGAACACCAACGGAGGCTACAGTGCATTAAGCTCATTCACCTTTTTAGCCAAAAAGGTTTTGGTTATATCTTACGAGAATAGTTTTTCCAGGTAACGACGCCTCCTTATTTTATCCCTTTGTATAGGAACAAGTTTAGTTATTTTGTTTTTGCTAGTATAGCTCTTTTAACACGTCACTCGGCTCGTTTCATAAAAGCGCTGCAAAGCAGAGCCATCTGATGTGCTGAACCGATCTAACGGGCTTGGTGAAGTTCTTTGAAAGCTGGATCCTACTGCGTAGTAAAACTGGGGCTTATTACAGCTGCGCTTCACTACGTCGTTGTTAACATAAAGAAACACAAAGATCGCCGGAAGAAGCCCGATGAAAATAGCGGTGGGCGCGGTCCGTCTGACAAGACAAGGTTGTTTAATACTGAACGTGTGGAAGCTTGTGTACACGTTACAGTGACCGGAATATTGGCGCTATAAAGCTGCCAGGTGATACTAAAGACCTCATAAATAGCTTTATTATTTGGTATAGTAATCCTGTATAAGGAGCATTTACACTCAACATACTCATTATCCACGCAAAACCATGAGACCTGTGTACAGATTGATCTGAGCCCTCGCAAACACAGCCCCTGGCCACAGTCCAAAGTTTACTCTTTTGGTCACTACCATAATAAGCAATTCCAGATAAAGGAGGAACATGGGCACATTCGCAGGCCGTTTTGTATGCGCGACTAGAGCTTGTTTGGTAGGTTCTCCCATAGCTCACCTTATGGCACGTTGAGCCTTAATACTTGCGATACGGTAGACATGTGTAAAACTTAGTTCATGGCATTTTGGAATTGCGTAGTGACCTCAGCTGACCGGAATTGCAGTGATAACTTGTTCCATATGTCAGCTTATCTGTAAAGAAACTTTTGGCACATGCCCCACCGAGCAATCGGCAGGGTGTACGAATGGGTCGTGCCGCGCAGCTGATAGCGGGTATCCACCTCCATTCAAAAATGTCGCGTCAGCTTAATGGCTGAAGCATTTGTAACTTCTAATATAAACGGCGGGTTTACCGTTAGCCTTGTAACACAGTGGGTCTAAACCTAGGTATTTGCGTCAACCGCGGAAGTTCAGTGTGTATGAGCCAGGTAGCCGTTTGCTAATGAAACGCTGCGGGTTCTCTAGGGCAGTCCTGTCAAACTTAAATAAATAAATAAATGTGTTAATCTTGAAACTATTGATTCAAACCATGAAGCCAGATCAAACTTTGAAATATTAGTTTGCTCAACTAGCAAGTTGCTTTACCTGAGCTGGGATGCTCCTCAAGTGGTGTATTGCTTGCAGAAATGGTTAATGTACTGTTGAGGAACAGAGTCGCTAGTCATGTGACGACAGTCTGGACCTAGTAGTAGGTAGTGTGAATGTAAACAGTGCAAACGTATAAATTGAACTGGAGACGGGTGGTGAGGACAAAGAAGAGTCCTTAGTGTGTATAATAAAACTAGTGAAAAGTGGCTCTAATCAACTTACCAGTGTGAAATGGCGGACTGTGACTATATTCAGTAGGCAGTCAGATCCGCAACGTCGCAGTGTTGTTAAACTGCTATCTGTGGCTTTGTTAATGGAGAACGCCTGGCAGGCGAAATCCCACCACGTCCTGAAACACTGCTATAGATTATTTTGAACAGTAATGAAATGGCAGTGCATCTTTAAAACCGTTTGTTTAACTAGTTATCCGTAGTCGAATGACGCCCGAATTTATTCCTTATCTGACCACATAGCTTAGTCAGGATCCGCCCTTAGTCGTTGAAGCCAGTTGAAGAAGCAAAGAGTCGTGGAGTCAAGTGAAGGACAGTGCAGGTGAGCAAACATCCTACGTGTTGGATGTTGGGTTCATCTGCTGTAGTATACTTGTCCGGGTTGTGTAGACTTGGTGTCAAGCTTTCCACACTGAACTTGTCATAGGGGTGGTGAGTACGGTTGAGCTTTGTGGCTAAATTCCTCCCTCTTAAGCAACTGCGTCATTCCTCAAACCATTGCGAGTTCCTTACGAATTCACCATTATATTTTTCAAAGAATAGGTAAAATTTTAAGAGTGAGATCACGTAAACTCGTATCTTGTCGACAAAATAATTTCGGAATTCCTTCAGTGGCAAACTTTCAGGAGGTATGCATGTCTCCATGGACAAATGTAAACAAAAGTAAATTCCATCAGCAAAACTACAGTTAAATGCAGCATCCGATTGTTCTTACGGACACCAAAGCCACCGAACCCGTTTGTTAGAACGCCAATGAGAATCACTGACAATGCTGTTAAAAGGACATTAACGTGGCTTTTATAGCGAGAACGCATACTAGGCGAAAACCCACCACGTCTTGGAGCACTGTTGATATCATTGGCTGGAACGGAGTAGACACGAACCGCCTAGCTGGTGCCACGGAGAAGTAATATTTGCGGTCGTTTGAACAGCCTAAGGTTGCTGACAAGCTATAAGCGAGTGACCGGACGCAAGGCAGACGAGATCACGTTAGGTAGTTATGGATTGAATTAGGCATGTTGTTGTAATCATTGTTTTGATAACTTTTTGGCAGGCGGGCCGTGGCCTTTCCAATCCTCTGGATAATGGCGCCCAGATGCTGTTGACCAGCGTTATTAAACCAAGAAGGAGGTGAGTGTGTTATCGGTCAGACATGATCCACGTTGTTCTTTGTAGGTTCTTTTGGTCGCTGATTTACAGGCACGGTGGGTTTCTTGGTAAGTTCCTATTTATACCCTCAGACCAGCTGGCTTTTGAAAGTGGATAAGCTGGTAAGCTGGATAAGTAGAAGCTTGACGTAGCTGTCTAAATATCGCGAAAACGTGCAACAAACTGAGGGCAGCCGGGAAGACAGGCAGACAGGAATGCATCAAAATGCTTTATTGAAAAACTGACGGCATGCTGTGGTGTCTAGCTGTATGGCACCCTGTAGCCTAGGTACTTTTGTCTGTTATACATGATTCACTGGTGTTCTCAAACATCACCTGTTCAGTGTTAGACTGTAATTACTTGGAACCGGGATGACAGCAGGCGAGTAGCAGCTTAGATGAAGCTTGCTGGCCCAACAACCTCCTCGTGGTGCCGGCTGGGTGGTTCGAGTACATCCCGTTTCAGCAAATGGTTCGGCGGCAGTGTTCCAGTGTGTAGTGGGATTTCGCCTGGCAAGTCTTCTCCCTATAAGATACCACTGGTATACGTTTAACAACACTGAGACGTGGCGGATTTGACTCGCGATTAAATAAATTCACTGCCTCCCTTTCTCGGAGGCTCCTTTACACACAATGTACGTCATCCAGTTCAAAGCGTTCCCTTGATTCCTCCTTTGATGGCAACCACAACGAAGAATAACACCTAACGTGTCACATTTACCTACTCACACAACATGTCCCCTTCCAAATATTTAGATAAATGTAGTTTTACATGTCAACACGCGTATAAACTCCCATGCTATTTGGCAAATGTACTGATTTGTGCGATTGCCGATCAAACATGTCGGTATTACCTTGATCACACCCTTGCTGGTGTGAATCGCAATGACGAAAATAAACTATTTATTTATTCATAGATTAACTTAGTAAAAAGCAGCTAGTTAGTAAAGTAGCGTTTAAATAAAAAATGGACAAGCAAAGAAGCCGTGAGGACGGCTGTATGCAAACAGGTGCGATTTCTAGTTGGTGGGGATAATGCCGCGGAAGCGCTCATGATTTCATTGTCTGAAAGCCTGCAGAAGCGAGGAAAACGGATAAGAAAATATCAAAACTGTGCTTTGAATTGTGGTTCGTTATCCGGGTTAACAGTTGGACGCTGGAAAAGTAAGCTCATACAGCAGCACTTAGAATGTAAGGCAAGTCCAAACTAGGTAGACCGCAGATACATACAACGGGAGGTACTGTGAGCATAGTAATTGTAGTGATAGCCATGAAACCTTTATACAACAATAGGGTGGAAACCACCGAATAACGGAGCGGCGGGTGTAATTAGGCCACATTAGTATCAAGCGTTAAGGGCCGGTATGCACAGTGAAGTAAGAGAGCAACACAGAGGAAAGAACACCTACAGAGTCGTTCAGGATGGTAAGGCATATTCTATTAAGAAGTAAAGAGGAGGCATACGAACGCAAGTATAATAATTATGTTGTCCTCTTTGATGAAAAACACATATTTTGAATGTCAGAGCACCGTCAGCATAATGGAACTTCACGAAAAGTGACACGCGTGTCAATATAGAAAACAGCGTGGAGTGCAAACAACAGGCGACTAAAGCAAAACAATGAAAAGTGTAAGTACGCTGCAGCACTTCTTTCGAGCAAAACGTCCTGTCTGATGTGGGTGGTTCAACAATTATTTAGTCGGAAGGGCAGAGATCCTGCAAAATGCGGCAACAGCAGTGTAATTGTAAGGTAGACTTAACTAGAGAAACTGCGTTGGAGGTAAAATCTGGGTCGCTACAGGCTGCGAAGCAGCAGTTAACCGAAAAGAAAGCTGACCATTTAATCTACAGAAGTGAGCCGGGTAAGACCCAACTTTACTGAGAAAACGCTTGGGACCAGCTGCTTCATAGTTAGAAGAGAGGCGCCTACGTCAAGCCACAGTTAGAAGCCAGGTTTACCAGTAGCCGAGGAAAAAACAAAAGGCAAAGAGTAGCTATGGAGCCCAGAAATGAAAAACAGTAAGGGATAGCTATAGTAAACTGCGATACCGCCGCGTTTCGACAGAACGCGGGGAGCAACACTGCTAAAGGTGCAACGTGAGCCCGTAAGGTCATTTGCACATTAGTTAAGAATAGACTTTGCGCTTATTTGGCATAGCGCCAGCCGAGATTTTATGGGCGACGGATTTCTTGTTATAACCTACTATGTATCTAGCTGGAATTGCGCTAGTCAACTTGTGCCGCATCGTTAAAGGAGCAGTAGCAGTGCACCCCAGGTCCCGAATAAAGTGGCTAAATGTAAGAGCAGCGCCGCCGTGACATGAGTGTTAGGTGGCACTGTGAACCGCCAAAAGCAAGGGCTGCATTTTACTGGTTAACCATCAAATATCCACAATGCGCACTAGCTTTTCAGAGCCCTAAGGTCTTTTTGAATATAACAGAGACTATCGCCTATACCATCAGTCGTACGGGAATACGACTTTGATGTCAACCGCAAATAGGTAAGTAGTTGCCTAGTAGAAGGCATGGAGGACGTCGTTAACGTAGAGCCAAAAGAGCATGGGGAAGAGGACACCTCCATAGAGCACTATAGTGGTGACTGCTTTTCGAAAAGGTGTGTTGCCACCCAGGCACACAGAGGGTGCTTGAGTTGGTAAACAAACTTGAACAAAGGAAGCCGTATTCCGCCATTGCTAATAGAGGCAATTTTGTTTAGTATTTTCAGTTGTGCAACTAAGGTCGAATGCGTACTTTATGTCGTGAAAACGACGGCCATTAAAGGCTACAAACTTATCGCGTTTGTGACGTCGTTCAATGGCTCGGACATGCATGTCTGACAGGATTCGAACAACAAGAACCTTTGTTGTGACGTTACTAAGTATTTGAGGCAACATAATATTGAGGACTCCCTCATTCACTAGATTTTTCAATCACTCGTGAGGTGACGGGTGTATGACCTATAGGAGGATAATTGTCTACTTTTAAACGGGCACGACGTTTGTATCTTGGCAGGACTACAGCGTGTTTCATACAGTGCGTAGGATATGGCTCTTCATGGATAAACTAAATAGATTAAGCAACATAACGGGAATAGCAAAATCTCCAAATGCAGACAGAACAATCCCGCTTAATCGGCTGTTTGACAATGGGTTTTAACCAGCAGCGTATAATTTGACAAGCACGTAACTCATTATTCGCCCTAATTACCTAGGTAAACAATAAAAGATCCACCGCAACTGTCGATTAGGCGGCTTATAATTAGCAAACACGCCACTTATAGCCACCCCGACACTGAAATAATTCTAATGCTCCAAAATGTTTTGAAAGTATGCTGACGGCGCAGTACGGAGCAGCATTGCTCTGACCGCTGCATAGTCGATACCTATTCAAAGTGGATTGGCTAAGCTGCAGCAGTACTCCTAATTCCAATCGATTATTCGCAATGCTTCTAAATGCCGCGATATAAATTACCCTTCCATCGCATTGACGAACAGCTGAGTTAAGAAAGGAATCCTCGTCTTTTGGAGGTAAGCGATGCCAACATACGCGTTCCATCCACGCGTAAGTAGCTATGTGCATATTTATTCCATAAAACATCACGGTTAACACACCTGTATTAAAGGTCCCGCAGTGCAAAACCGTTATTTTCTACCTAGAGAATCAGAATGCTGCCAGTGCACTGCCCCTCCGAAACATGACCTAAAAAGCTTCATCACCTTGCAAGTGAACAGCACGCGGAGCCATGGCGTTATGCACCTTCCACCTCGCTAGGGGATAATTAATCCTGAAAGCCTTTTGATCCGTATACTCTATGGAGCTGAACAATTTTGATCTAATAATTACCACTTTCAGAACATCGAAAAACAATCTCATCTCGTTGCAAACGTTCGACTTAAGGGTGCTTCCACGGCGTTATGCTCCGTCTACCTCGCCAGTGGATTATCTCTTCCTGATATCTGCATCCTTATCTAATTGGCGCCATTATACAATGGATACTTTACCCACCCCCAGTGTGGTATGCGTATGTTATACCTTTTGGATGTATATTGTCTGTAGTCTATACTAATTCGCCCGGCCGCACCTGATTCCAAAGACCACCGCAAGCTCCTCGATTGTTCGAAACATCTTCAATACGCAAGCGTCCCACGTAGCTGAGATGCAGATCTCTCGTGGACCTGCCAGCGACACCCAACTGGCCCGTCGGTTATTTACTCCGACAATGATGCTGCCTACGATTTGAGTTCCATACTCGCCTGCATAACGCAGCGCTCCAATTTATAAACCTATCTCCGAACAATATCGCCGTCCCCAACGGTTACAGGTGCATCCTGACTAAGCCTTCCGCTGAGCCAACGGAAAATCGGGTGTACCATGACTGCGATTAACCGTTTGGGAAATAATTCCTACAAAAGCAGTACCAGTATCTCAATGTTATTTACACTGTGGTCAAATGCAGTGTTCCGGGACGTGGTATGCATTCGCCTGGCCAGCATTTGCTCCATAAATGGCCACAAATATCTGTTTAACGACACTGCGACGTAGCAATGTGACACGCCAACGTAATAAAGTCACTGCTCACTGCTTCACACAGAGAATGGGCACAACATCCGATATTTGCGTACACAGCGTGTTTATGAAACTATCTATCGGACTCATACGCCTACGGCAAAACAGAGATTAACCTCCGAAACCATTGGAGCCCACCCAGCAGTTCCGTAACAGAAATACTTAAATAAGCAAATAAAAAATAAAAGAAACATTTGTTCAAGGCTATGCGAGACGTGTCCGCAATGCATAAACAAATGAGTGCAATTATACGGATATGTCATGACAAGTGACAATGGAGAGTGTTCAGATGTTTTTATTTGAAACTGTACAGTAAAAATAAAGAAAGTCTATTGTTGTAAGTTCGGGGCACGTTCGTATGGGCGCAGTCGGTCTGCCATAAAGTGCAGTAACATTTCAGTCAGTAATAAATTTAGAACTAGAACCGATCAGTTAGAAAGAGCTAATAAAGAACATGCTCAAACGTAATTAAACGATACTTTGGGTTCATGTGGGTGTAGCGTAAAAAACAAAGGTGAATATGCAGGAAAAGACGTGAGGATTTAATATGCAGATAAGAAAGTGTCAAGGAGTATCAAGTAAGGTAGTAGGTAGTCCTGCTCAGCTTGTCAGTCTGAACTTGTTGGTTGTGACTTTATTCGGTAGCGGGTCACCTCCGCCAAGTCGCAGTGTTGTTAAACGGACTTTAGTGGCCTTTTATAGGGAGAACTCTTGCCAGGCGAAAATCCACCACGTCTTGGAACACTGAAATCGATGCATTTGAACGACAAGCTGCAAATGGCACTGTTTCTTATTGAATGATTATTAGTTCTGTTATTCACAGTCAGGATACATCCATAAATTTTGCTGGCTGATGCATACTGGGCGCGGGGCTGTATCACCCATGGGTCCTGTCACTTCCTGACGAAATGGCACGGCTAGTACGGTAGGTAAACTATAAAGCGAACGGTTTGGAACGTTTTGTGTTTGTCGTCTGCAGAACCGCGTAAGATCTCCGAGGGTATCCACAACACCACTGATAATTCTCTTTTCATCTCGTTTCCATTTACCGTATGTTCCTACGACATTTCCTTCATGTTTGGCTCTGGCTTTCCTCACCTCCTAGGCACCACATGCATACGGCGCTGCAGCTGCTTATCTTTTACAATGTAGCTCCGCATTTTTTACGCGGCACCGCATCCATACCTTTTCACATGTACAGGAATATAGCGTCGCTTGATCCTCTTTTCCAGCTCACCTTCAATTGCAGACTTAGTTTATATAAATCAACGCTTCTCTTTTCAACTGACTGCTCGGCAGTGCATGTCCATTGCTCTCTTAAATATGGCGTGATGCTTCTACGTACTACTCCCCGAAACTTCCCTTTTGGTCATCTCTCTCCGTCTGTCTTACCTGTGACACCTCAGTACTCTACCTTTGGGAGGCTCACTTAGTCTATTAAGGCACGGCCGTTCCATTTTATTTCACGGTTAGCTCAACTGCTTTGCTGGCACCCCCACGGTTCTATTGCTACAGCTTTTGATTTAAGTACTCACCGCTCCAATGAGCTAGGTTTTTTCTCACAACTGTGTACTGCACCTTCTTTCCTTTGATGCACTACTCTTCATCATCTTACACCTAGTTTCTGAACACGGATTTACTATTTCCGCCCCAATGTTAGAAGGCACATACAAACAGATGACGCCATAGTTTATAGATACACATATAAAACGAGGCAAAATATTTGGCAAGGCTCAAGGTCGTCAGCCCTCCTTACTCCTTTCTTTACGTTTAATGTCCTTCCTTTCTGTGACCTTTCTTCCTTGTCTTCTGAAAGGCCTGCATAGAAATTTCTGACTAAATTTACCTGAAGCGTACCATCTATAAACATGACCTATAGACATATTTGGACGGCTCACGCCACCACCTCGGGCACTCTGTCCCCTTGATATGCATCCCCCAGCGGTTTGTACGACTGCGTTCAAATCATTTTCACTATCGGAACACTACCTCGAGCAAGATTCATCTACCGGTAAGTGTTCAACTTACTTGCAATGTCATGGCGTTGTGTTCCGTCCACTTCGCCAGTGGATTATTTATACTACCAGATCGTTCATTTGCATGGCGCCAGTATCCGATGGTCTTCCATCAAGTCTAGGCCTCGGAAAGCTTATCTATTATGGAAGCGTTTTGATCCGTACCTTCCTCTGATTTGAACAATTGGGTTCAAATCAGTATTACCTCCGGAAAATCACCTAAATGGCTGCATCTCCCTGCAAATGATCCACATACTTGCAATGACAGCGTTATGCTGTCCCCACCTGGCCAGTGGATAATTTCTCCTGAAAGCCTTTTGATACGTATTGTCCATGGGTATGCATAATTTGGATCAAATCCTTATGACATTCGGCGCATCTAAAAAACTATTTATCACCCTGCAAGTGTTTAACTTACTTGCGATTCCATGGCGTCATTCTCTGTCCACCTTGCCAGTAGATTACTTCTTCCCGCTACTTCAGCCACCTCGCCATTGTAGTATGCTGCTCTTATGCCCTCCGTAGGTATATGGTTTATGGTCTAAACGACTAGGCTTGGCCATACCTAATTCCAAAACTACAGTGAGCCCCTTGTCCGTACGAATCGTCCGCTCCATACAAGTGTCCCACTTGGCTGCGATGGTTACCTCTCATGGACCTACCAGCGACACACATCTGGCCCGTGGGTTATCTGCCCAGACAAGGCTACTGCTTATGAGTTGAGTTTCATACTCATCCGAATAAACCAGCGCCGCAGTTTGCACAGCTTATATTCGGATAGTACCACCGTCCACAACCGTTCCTGATGAATCCTGACTAAGCGTTCCGCTGAGCCAACGAAAAATCGGGTGTCCCATGACTGCGATTAGCTGCTCAAAAATCTGTCCTGCAGAGGGTTAAAGTACCGCAATCTTATATACGTTGTGGTCAACGGCAGTGTTCCAGGACGTGGTGGGTTATGGCTTGGCAAGCGTGTTTCCTATAAAAAGCCAAAAACGGCTGTTTAGCGACACTGCGCCGTAGCAGATGTGACTCGCCACCGAAATATAGTCACTACTCACTACTTCAAACGAAGAATAATCTCAATACCCTTTGTTGGCGAGCACGTTTGTCAAACCTTATCGGACTCCTACGCCTATGGTAAACGGAGATCAATCTCCAGAACTATTCGAATCCGCACCCAACATTTCCATAACAGAAACACTTAGTGATCGTACGGCGCTTCGGCGCTACCATTCTCTTTGACACCAATTAGCAAGCTCTTCATACCTGCATCATTCCTGTGCAAAATTATGTGCAATTTTCAAGCCATGTATTTTGCCAACACGTATTTCTGTCGTGCGTTTTGACCAGCTTATAGTGTTTTGATGGATCTACCAACCGTTTGCTCACGCCTGTACCGGTGTGTCTCGTTTCGTCGAGAATATAATTGTTTATTTTGTAATGTTGAACAAATTAGTAAAAGAAAGAAAATAGTTAAACGCCATCTTGCAGGCCCAAAAGAGCTGCAACTTGCCAGGAACAAAAAACCGGAACTCCTCCTAGTTTAAGTTCTGTGGATTGGGGACACTGGCATCCACGACCAAGTAGACGGAAAATGTAGTGTGGACTGCTCCAGATGTGGTACCTGAAAAGAACTTCAGTAATGTAAATAGCCAAACCCATTTGCACTTGCGATAAGGAAAGATAGTATTCTGTTGGGATATTTCCAAATTAGGAGCGTAGCATAGGCAAGAAAATCTGCACTCAGGTCAGGTGAAATGTCCGATTTGACCTTAAATGTCAGCAAGTGAAGTCTGGGTAAGAATTATGTCAGGACGTGGCAAGCTGAATCTAATTGTACAGGCCTCAATATATTGGCATCCATCCAAGCTAATAAATATGTGTTTTGTCTATCCGGTAAGTAACAAGGCGGCGTAATAATTATCCATACATTTCCAGATAAGGGAATAATGTGCTTCGTTGAAGTGTTGACGCCAAGGCATTGAACGTATCTTCGGTTCCTGGCCACCTGTTCTGTGGAAGTCTCGGAGAACAAGGCAACGAACAAAAACAGCCACAAAAACAGACAACAAGGATGCATCCAGAACTCAGATAAGAAGCTCAGTCGCAAAGGTGCTTCCACTAAGGATCCTCACATTATACGTATCAACATAAACGAAAGATCTCAAGTACGTGTTCCACAAGAATTTAGATTAGCCGTACCGTGAACGGTGACGTCTCAGTGGACTGCGCGATGTCGGAGAGCGGGGGGCCGATCCGTAGGGTTTGGATTAGATGGTGGATTGCGACTAAGTCCTTTAATTAAGTAGGGAAGACGAATGGTGAGAGTCAAGGTTAAGAATGAAATAAGCTGTGATGATAAAGCATCAGCAAGTTCAGCAAAATTCACGGGGGTAACAATGCTTTGGGTATGCAGCACTTAGATCATATACGTCTCAGTAGTATGGATGCAGACAGAAAGCACAAATACGGTCAGCTAAGAATAGAGCAAAGCAAAGCACAGAGATGGCGGTCCAGTTGAAAAGCAATCAGAGACCGAGATAAGGAAAAGACAGAGTAGAGTTAAGATAGGCCTTTATTAAAAGAGTGGAAAACTCAACGAGGCTTTCGAGGATGTAAGCGGACCATTGGGACAGCCGAACCTGGAAAGGTAACGTTACATAAGTCTGCGTGAATTCGGAGAGCAGGAGGCAGCTCAAGCAAGACTGAAGCGGTCAGCAAGTTGGGATTGTGACTTACAATATGGGTAAGAAGAAGGCTAGCGCAATAAAGAGTGAACAAATCCAGCAGGCCCTAGAGGTAAGGAAAACGTGAAGTTATCTGTAGAGCCTGTACCGCTAAACTCTCGGTTACAGCGCTTCGGCGCCACCTTTCTCCTTGACACCAATGATCATACCCTTTATCTCTGCATCGTTTCTACGAAAAATTATGTGCAAGTTTCTTGCCATATATTTTAACAAAAGTATTTCGGTCGTTTGGTTGATACACGCAACTGATATTTCTATGACTCTGTCAGCTACTTGACCACGACTGTATTGGCGTCTCATTTCATCGAGAATATAATTAGTTAGTTATTTAAGTACGTATTCATGGCTGCTTGTATGCCGTGTTAATGGCTAGTTTGCTTACTTAAAATGTTCTTGGCCTTCTACAAATACCTTTACCATGTCTGTGCATTGCCCTAAGTTCAGCTTCATGTGCAGTGGCTTGCCTAGCATGGCCGGTGGGTTTCCTAGTGACTAAGCAATTTTCTGCGTGTAAAAGTTTTGCGTTAAATGTTTTAACAACTACTTTCCACCCCTTCAAGCTGATAACTAGTTAGCTTTTGTGAAGCTGGTAGCCATAAATTTACGGTATTTTCTCCCCCTTCCTACTATGGTGTGCCATTTACGTAAGGTAAGAAAGTGACAAATGTTTTGACAGCTGCCAACAATACAAAAGGTAAGTCTAAGAAAGAAACTACCAAGGCCTTATGGAAAGCACAATAGGCCCAATGTGGTAAAGTTAAAACACAAACATTTTAAACGTTGATTCCATGATAAGGCTTTTTGTAATTAACTTACAGCGTTCGGTGATGGCGCGATGACCGTTGCAAAAGAGACTACAAGCGCAAATTAATCTTAACATCTTTCACCGTGTGACCTGTATTTAATCACCAACAAACATTGATGCACTTTTATTTATTTGCTATTAGTGTAATGGTTCATTGTAAGGAAAATTAGTGAACAAATTTTATCCTACAGCAAAACGTAAGAGTAATGGAGTACATAAATTGTAATTTGGCATGGAACACCTAATGTAGTGTACGCCTAGATTTAGCTTGTGAACATTTCCTTATCTTACTCGTAAAGCAGTTTGCATTTGGCTTGTGGGTTTGCAATGCAAAAGAAAGAGTACGGAGGTGGAAGAAAGTCACAGCTTAAGGGACATAGTATAACGAAATGTGATGAAGAGGGCATCATACACCTGCTGACAAGCTGACGCGCAAGGATGACAGAATCGCCAACTGCAGCTAAGCGCACAACCAACACGCTTAGGCAAGCGCACGCACAGTAGATGGACGGGGAGGCATCTTAAGAGTAAAGCAGCATGAGCCGTGCGCTACAATGCCGTCAATCTTATAGGCCGTACTCTTTGCGTTTGACACAGTCTTACATGGTTTTAGCCTGTTGTAGTGTACAACCGTTCAGGAACCCGGAACGCTTGTCTTCATGATTCGGTAACTCACATCTAATAACTTTTTATGCACGACGGACGGTCCTTCGTAGTTACGGCGGTGTTATGCAGGTTCACATGGTGGTAGTTACAGCTACATTAATCCAGCCTGATTCTTGATATTGAACGGACTCCAGCAATGCTCACTCTCAAACTACTCCTTGTAGTGCTGTGATGTTTGCAAGTGTGCTTGTGCTAATTGTTGAGCTCCCAACAGACTGTACTGTGACCAGCGCATATGCTCGCATGTGATTTAAAGTTCATTGTACAACTTAAGCAGCAGTATATCTGTGGGTATTTGCACCTGACGGCCAGTGCTCAAAAGATGTGTTGTTAAACACGCGATGTGTGCATAGATGCCCGATACGCTAGTAAAAAGTTAAATAGGGTTGTGTCCCATTCATGAAGTTTTTCTGCGTATAGCAGTGACGCTAACAACCGCTTTAGGGTTCGATTACGCCGATCGACTATCTAGTGTCCTACCGAGTGAAACCCAGTATACTGAATGTTTAAACAAAGACACTGCTTGTTCATCTGTGCGCCTTAGAATTTCCAACTACGAGCTGAATGCAAGCAAAAGCGGGACACCAGCCTTGCCAACCACTTACTGAAGAAGATTATGCCAAACTCCATGCATGCACGTTTGAGGAGCAACTGCTTTACACCATTTGTTAACCATGTTTGCGTTTGCTATAAGCTACCAATTGTTCTTAGGTGCTTGCGGCCTGTGCCGTCCATATCGATGCGCACTATCATATTCAGAAAACTAGCCAGCACTGCCTTCATTAGAACCAGCCGCGTTGCTATGAGGCTTTCGCCGCGTTTTACCAGTTACGCTCTTGGCAATATAATAGAAGGACACTTAAAGGTGGCCACGAAAACCGAAGTTGCATTTCCGTCTCAATCCTAGCTTGTCTCAGATAACTGTGAATAGCTACTGCGACTGCATGAGTCTGCTTTATGAATGCCGCAGATTGCAGCTGCTCAAGTGCGGCAATCGGTGGCAAGCTGTGCTTAGCTACCGATCCAAGGATTCATCCTGTGAAGAGCACCATGCACCACATGGCGTCCCAGAAGATCGACATCCAAAGTTTCTTCAAAGAACCAGGCCTCCGTTTTGTTCATCACCGCGAGGACATCAACCCTAGCAGTGGGAATAAAACCACAAGCCTAGAGAAGTCAGTGTCAGGACTTCGGAGGCAGTGACCAAACCACCACAGTCTGCGGGTTAGGAGGAGGGCTGAAAGCTAAAGAAGACCGTACCAGCGCTTACGGATTTCGTCATTAGTGGTACGCTGTTGTGTTGGAGCCTCACGACTGCTTCCATCCATTAATGGCAGTACGAACATCAACGATCGGACAACAAACAATGTTCACTCAGCACGCCAAACCTGCCAACTAGCGTTTGAGTGCGCAATGCAATCACAACATTCAAATTACGGCATGTCACAGGTTATGCGGAAAGGGTGGCATTCGCTCAGCCATGGCTGGCCAGTTCAGAAAGCGGGGCTCGATAAGTTGCCTCACGAACGAATAAAACACACAAAGAGCAACGCTAATAAGCGCAAGCTTCAGTGCCCATGCAAGCTAATCATAAAGCTGAGGCAAGTGACCGAATGCAAGGAACCGGAAAAGAGGGCAGGGTGTGTGTTGGTGAGCGGGCAAAACGCATAAAACAACGGGTGCGGTGGAGTAATCTTACCTTCGCTATAACACGCTCATGCCACTGCGTGTTCAGGATAAGCCTCAGGCATCATTGTTCAAAGTCTTTCCGCTTTCGGGTGTCTTCGGATCGCAGCGGCCATGTTGCGCAGCCATAGAGTAGACTGTCACATGTGGTTGCTGAAGATACTCCGACCTTCGTTTAAAGAATGATTCCGCCTTGGGCATTATGTGTTTCTTATTTGAAAGAAGGCTGTCCTAGCACTGTTAATCCGCTTCCGGAGTCTGAAATTCTCTTGATCATTGCGGACTAGGGTGGTTCCAATATACCTGAACACTGGAACAGACTCGATGGTTTGTTGGTGTAAAGAGAAGGATTGGGCCGACTGGTTGGCTGACGATGAAAAGTATTTCGTCTTGCTGGTGTGCAATTTAAGCCCGAACTAAAAAGCTGCTAAAGCGACCATATTTACCAGTGACTGTAGTGATACAACATCTTTCACCAGGATAGCGATATCGTCAGCAACTTCTAGATATGAGCACACGAACTCAGAGCTATTTTGAACAACGCGTAAGCTCTCAAGTGCATGACGCATAACCCAGTGGAAGTCGAAGTTGAACAGCACTTTAGAAAGTGGACTACATTACCGGACACCAGTATCGATGGCAAACTCCTTAGTTTCTTCTCCATAGACCCAAATCCGGGTCTTTGTGTAACGGTAGCATGATCTCACCAAGTTAACGAGTTTAACCGGCATTTCATCAGCAACTAGAATACTGTAGAAGGCTTCGCGGTCAACTGAGTCAAAGCCAACTCGAAACACAACGTACCACGCAAACCTGGGCTGCTAGAACTGCTAGGGGTGATGGGGTACCCGACGTAGAGTGAAGGTTTGATTAGTGCAGCCTCTTCTTGAGCAAAAGCTACCTTGATTATGGCGTGTTCGCAGGTTCTGCTTCACTGGCAAACCTGGAAAGCAAGATTGGTGCCTACATTTCGGCTGTAACATCGATTAGGCTACGCCTGCGCCACCTACTGCACACAGTTCAATCATTTTTCTTGGGAAATGGTAGTTGTATTGTGCTATTCTCTGAGGACAGATATACTTTCCTCAATTAGTTCGAGCAGAAGAGCTCTTGCATATGTTCAAGGAGAGCTGGTAGACAAGCTTTGTAGGTCTCTGCTGAAGCGCCGTCCGCTCCAGGAGCTTTCTTCGGCTTCAGACGACGAATGATGTCTGCAATTCCTGTGGGAGATAGCGTTGCGCAATCCGTGTCATATCCTGACTGCGGTACTGCTACCATGGGTGCGGTAGTAGTAAAGGTTGGTTAAGGAGGTCGCTAAACTACTCTACTTATCTGGAAAGCTTTCCTTTATGTTGAGGACGATTTGGCTATCCGACTTACTCCAGGTCGGCTGTCGTGAATAGCATTTGCCGGAAGCTAAACGGACGACGTAAAAGCAACGACCCAAATGGGTATAATTTGTTGCAGATTCCACGTTGCCAGGGATAGCAGATCAGTTATGGTTTCGATCATACCGTACTGAGCGGGTTGCCTCACGTCTTAAGCGACGGTAGTCTGCGGAATTGGTAACACGTGCTTTGCTCGCTTTAGCGGACAAGCAGATAGTAGCATTAGTGAGCCAGTCGGGCACAGGCTTGGAGCTAGAGACCTAGTTCAATAAAGATGCGCGTTATACTGCCAAGTTTAGCTTGGACCAGCGAGCGTCGACAGATTAAGCTTCTGCAAGTACGAATCGTGGAGCACTGGCCAAAATTTCTGCTTCCATTGCTGCCTCAAGAGATCGGCAGAAGTCAGTATTTTCTAGTGGGGTAGTGGTTATACGCTTGGATGGAAGTGACATTCGGCGCGTTGTCAAGCATAGTGTGAATTTAGCGTGCAGGTTTACGTGATCCGAACCACCTTTCTTGTCTGTTTCAGCCCCTTTGTACGCTCAAAAGTCATCAATAGAGAACCTTTACATAGATTGGCTTATGAGGTAAGCTCTATGAACTCCGTTGGAGCACCACCTCAGAAGCGAATACTGGTTACGCACAACTAGGTAAGCGAAGATGAGCAAGCGGCAAACACTATCACAGTGTTTTCCAAAAGCGTAGCTCTCAAATATATGACGGGTCTGCTCGTTCCTTGGTATGGTTCGTGCGTTCCAGTCCCCACCAGTAAGGAGGATGTCCCGTTTTGGAAACTGGTCTGTACAGTAACGTAAAATTTGTCTCCTTACTTTTCCGCAGCTAGTGGGGCTGGCGCATAAACTGAGCTTGCAGGAAGAGTTATCTGGTAACATTGCAAGTGTACTACTATGGTTCTAGCTGATACAGGTTTATGTGAAAAATAGTACAGTGTACCTGTCACCCGAGGGTCATGGCGACCCCAGGTTGGCCAGAAGTATCATCTGGTTTACTCTGGCAAAGCCACTATGAGGCGTCTACACCAGGGACTTGATTTGAAAAGATCCGTAGTTTTATACTATAAGTTCTGACTGGCATACTATGTCAATTGTGTAGTCATGTAGTGCGCGCCTTTGCAGTAAACATCACAACAAGCGAACCATAATGAGGAAGATTTGTTTGTAAGCACGCGTTAGTTATTACTATACATGGACCAGCGGAAGGTAAGGTAAGATATTGGCAGTTGTGAGGAAGAATATGTTTATTTGGAACGTAAGATGGAATCGGTTGCATGCACATTTAAGTTCAGTGATAAGAGACGTAGCCAGGAGTAGCGCTATGGGTCAAAGACGTCGTCCAATGGGTTTAGAAATCTAGACAGCGTCAGTTGTGGCATGCCCAGTAAGCGGTCTAACTGTTATACGCCGGTACGTTGATCCAGGCAGGATCGGTCACAGGCCCGCACCTTACTTCGTTCCATAAAATGGGGTTGCTGAAGGTGTTGGAGCGAGTCGCGTTCAGATGGTTAGTGGTTATCTTGATACAGATTCGCGGAGTTCGTAAGGCCGGGGAAGCACGGGTTTGCGCACCACCCACGCTTGACATATCCATGTGACCGTTGCCAATGGGGCCTTGTAACTCGGCCAGCAGCGAAACTTGACCGCCCTGGAATCGGCTTACGCAGTATGGGGTTAGGTGCTTTGAACCGAAAATTCCTGCGACTAGGTTTTTCGACTTTGGTGGTCATATTAGTAAAAGTCGACCTATAGCTAGTGCGCGGGAGCCTTGGTGTGTCCGTGCGATACGACTGGTTGTATCGCGGTTCCGGTGCCCACAGTGGGTTTGTCTAGGCTACACTGGCACGTTTGGGCATTGTACATTTGCTGTACTGTTTCAGATTTGATGGAAGCCGAGGAGTCCTAGTTAGCAAACACCGTGGGTGTGGGCTGCCAGACGTTGGCGTCTGCTCACTGGTAGAGTGCGTGGAGCCTTTTATAACAATGGCATGGGGAATTTAAGCCAAGAAGCCAAGGCGCTCAATTTCGGATTCCTTGTCACATATGTCGGACGATGTAGGTGATTATTGGCTGTGTTTTTTCATTTCCACAGTGGCGCTAAAAATTGATGCCCCTAAAACAGTCTCGGTACCATACTTTTTGCTTCCATTGTTTATGGAGTGCTATAGTACGGCGATGACTACTTGTCGCTGTTTTATCACATCCATACTCACATTACCAACAAGCAAAACAGGCGGCCGGGGTTGCATTTAGTAGAATATTAGGCACCAGCTTCCAAAGGGGTTGTACGGGTTGTTTCTCTTGGTTGCATTTAGACCTGGAGACAAAATATCCTCTTTAGCCACGCTTTTCTGGTCTGCACAAGCTTGGTCAAGACTAATCTGCTGGCTTTGGATAAACCTGGCGACAATAGGTCGTTTAGGGAAGCCAAGGTTGCAAAATTTGACAACCATAAGGCAAGGTCGGCAAGAGAGCTTATGTAAGCGAGTGGCCGTACAACCATTAGGTGGCATTTTACAAGTTATAAAGTGTGCGCACACCTTTGTTGCGAGGCAATTTGTTTTGTACATTAAGCGTAATAGTGGTGTTCGCGAGACGCATGCACTCACTGAGGTTGCGCAATACAGCTCAGTGACTCATCTCTTGCGAGTATATCAAATAAGTTCTTCAAATTTTGCTTTTTGGTTAACAGAGAGAAAAGTGTATGCCTGTTAAAGGTCACCGTGAGGGGCGAAATATAGCTGTTTTGGTCCCGTCAACCTGACTTTCAGAAGAAATCTTTCAGCAAACTTCGGCTAGTGGATCCGAGAATAGTCGTTCTGTGTTCATAAAATGCTGCTCAAGTTAAGCAAACTGCGAGAAGGTTCCATTTCACACATGCTAGGAGAGTGATACCACCGTGCGACACTACCTTATGGTCTATAACATCCATGGTTTAACCATGGATATAAAATTTTGCTATAAGATGCAAAAATAAACCGGAAAATATAGAAAAATAAATGGAACTAGCTAACCGGAGAAAACTTCGAAATAATCAGTGTTGCGGTTGTTTCGAAATCGGTGTCACTAATGTAGCGAGTGGCTAAAAGCAGCTACACGGTGGGTGTTTTCAGAAGACAAAACAGCTTACAAGGAGCCTTTTAGGTTTACCGCAAAAGTGTCCTTGTTGTCTAGTTATATAAAAGTGGCACCCTTGACGCTGCTGGCTAGGGGAAATTGGACTGCACAACATACAGGACAGTCGCGATTTTCTTCCGTAACCAGCACCAGGCAAAATGGCGACGCACATCACAAGAAATCAGACTACGCAATTGGTTCATCCATTGCATCGGTCGCCTTAGTGTAAAATGAAAGAATAGTACAAATTTTACTTAGAAAGGCGGGGAATCTGCAGACTGTTACACAGTAGTTTATGTCAATAACTAGCCTTCATGGTTGGTACTTTATCAGTCTCTACCTTTTACTGCTAGATTGGTGTTCCAAGCTATTATAATATTGCCTAATCTATTAGTGTGGAAGCCAAAGTATGGAACGGCTGGTAACAGTTTACCAGGCGCTGTGTGACGAAACATCTGCCGTGGTGTCATTGATATCTGAGGACATAGTATAACGATAAGTAGTAACTTGTTTAAGGGGCCTTGTCAAGGAGTAATGATAACTGAAGGGACGCAGGTTTTTATTGGGGTAGTATGCTTTGTTGCCTTTGGTGAGGTAGGTCAAGGTCGAGTTAAGTGGCTAATACTGATAAAAATGAAGTAAAGTAGCTCTGCAATAAGCTACATGGTAAATGTTTTAATAGTTTGTAATGTACGATTGACAATATTATGAAGCAAACACATGTGAGGACTAGTTTCACAAAAATGTACTGTTAAGCACAATGTATCAACTAGCGGAATTCGGAATGCTGTTCAAAACGGAAACAAAAAGGGAGTTGAGTTTATGTTTTTAACTGGAAGGTAGTTCCACCCTTATGTGGACTTCCGAAATAAGATAGCTTAGCGGGATACTTTGACGCTTTGTGTTTAGAGAAGGTTCTGTGAATTTGGCAGGAGGAGACACCGTTTATTAAAGGACAAATGAGTAGGAAGGATGTAGTGTAACACGAGCTGAAACATCAAATGTAGCTGTGTACGGTTTATATACCAAACTGAAACCGACGGTTTGTGAATATTCGTGCTAGTGGATCCTGAAGTACGCAGTGGCAAAAGGTATAGAAACTGCATGCCTAATATCTGCTACTAGAAAGGCCGCAGTCAGCGACAACATGACCAATTATTGATATTCCATAAATATGAATGACTGATATGTAAGTTGGGACCAAGAGAACAGCGAAACAAATGAAGATTTATGCTCTCTGAATGTGAGCAATAACTAGCGGCAAAAACGAGTTTGTTTCATTCTAAAGGATATTTTGTGTGTAGGTTCGGAAATGAACATTTGCGTTGAATTTGTGAAGTCGGAAATATTGTGTTTGGTTGTTGTCCTCTGAACTAGATGGACTTGCGCGGTAATAACTGAAATGAACCTTTATGAAAACATGCCATTTAACTTATATTGATGCTATATATTTCCCATCCTTTCAGAGCGGACTAAAACTTTACTGTGCCTATAAAAACAAGCTGAGTTAAGTGCACCGTTTCACTGCTAATTTGAAAAGTTGCTTACTCCGCCTCGGTTATCGTTGTGTCAGCCTTATTCCGTTGTCAAGGCAAGAAGCACTTGGATACAGCTTCACCCTTGCATGACTACCTACTGATTTGGTGCAATTTTGCCGTTAGTGTAACAGCTCCCGATGGATTTGCTACGTCTAAGCTTTCTTTTATTGAGCATGCATAACGACTGTATTTCGGCATTGCTTCAATTGCTGTCCACTGCACTGTTGTACTCATCGTGACCCGCAAATCCGTCACCGCTGCGTCTCGCTGCGCTGCGAATCAGCACGCACAAGTATTCTGTGCTGCAGCCTCTGTAGCATCAGATCTGTCCAACGGAACTGGTTTTCATACACCTAGGCGCATTGTAGCACAGACAAACATCGTCTTCTTAGACAGAAACAGGTCAAAGTTTTACATGCATTGAACGACGCCCTGGTATTTATGAGCAGATGGGCTGCATACATAATGGCTGAATTTTTACTTAGGTACTTCCCATTGAGTTAGCTTAGTTGCTCAATCCACCAAACTACCGAAAAGCATTCTCCCTTTCCTGCTTCATAATCTCCGCTACGTCTATGTACAAAACCTCCAGGGAGATAAGCTGTCCTCGGGTACACACCGTCTGCATTCACGCAGCAGCGTCTGCACTCTACCTCCAAGAATTGGTGCAACCTACCGCAAATGCACACACAGCAAGCGTCTGTGAGGAGTAAATTCACATTGATATCGGGTCTCATTTACAGTGTAGTCCCGAGTAACTTTGCCAAGCACAGCATATACAATTATCACTTTTGCCACCTATGTAACGGAGATTAATTAAACAGGGTTACAATGGCGCATAACTTGCGCCGTGACTTTGGGCGTCAACAAAGCATTCATAGCACCCTCCACGGCCACATCCTGCTGCGGAATGTAACGGCGCATCCGGTATGCACAGTGCTACTGCTATCTTGTATCTGCCATCGAGTGTACAGTCTCCACCACCATTTTGAAGAATAACCTTAATAAAGTCCACCCGCTTAACCTTATCTTTAGCTGTCAGTTTTCGTTCTTCAATCGGTTAGTGGGGAAGCAACTGCATGTGCAAATCTCCTTAACTAAGAAGCTGTCCAGGACGATACACAAGGAAGACATGACTGTTCAAAATAACGGCGGCGTCCTTTGTTCCGCTCGTAACCGGCAGACAGCAGCATACAAAAGTTGCCGTACCGTAAAGAAAGCCCAAGTACGGAGCAATGGACCCAACTCCCGTTTGGTTGCAGAAAACGCTGCATGCAACTGCTTGTGGCTGCGACTCATATCTCTTAAAATATGAAGGCGGCAATACCCCAGCGCAGTATTTGGGTAAACCAAGCAAAAAGCTTCCACTTGCGCCATGCTTTTGACCGCTACCACAATGTGCACGTTTGAAGTTTCAAGAATCCTTTCCCTCAAGGTTGCTACTAACAGCTGGTATGCAACTGCAGTTCCGTTGAGCGGCAACACATAAAACCCTAACATAGCAACACCAGACACGTCCACATCCATGCAATACCACAACACGTAGCCTCCCTAGTTTATTTGTTGAGTCGGATCGGCCATTATAACCTCGCAGTATCTGCACACAATGGCCTGCATGTGCGATTGTACAACAACGTAGCGAACTTCGTACCCTGCCGTTACAACCCGGCACGGACCTTTCGTTTGCAAGAGTTTCACCACCGCCAATAATTCAAATCTACCGCCTACATTTCGATGAGCCTGCCTCGTTGAGATTGACGTTACACATCAAAATTCCCTGTTATGTATTTAGGCATTTCATGGATACTTTTAAACGTTAACATCAAGCTACACACCCGCTGCTTCTGGGCATCCGTCAAACGTCTATGCTTTACTTACAGCCATGGTTTCCTACGTAGAAAACGTGTGCTGCAAATGAAAGACTCAGCAAGTAATCGCTGCCTTTCAGGTAGAATAAAGAGGACCTTGCACTTGTAGTTATTGTAGCTAAGTTAAATGGGTTAATAAGCTAAAACACACACAAGCTACCGCTTGACGCTCATGTTTTTGATAACCATAAACGCAACAAACTTGCACCTTTCGGTACCCAAAAGCAATAGACAACTCCTGGTCACGTTTCCGACCACGGTTCTTTACTGTCCGCTCCCTATATTTTAAAAATGTCATAGCGACAGCTATCTGAACCCCCTACGTTCTCCTCGATTTGTTCATTGATACGATACCTACTTTGAAATATACGGTGCAAATAGTTTTTTAATCGAGGATAGTGACTGGTGATCAAATATACTTTTGCCTCTTTTAGCACACCATAAACATCATCTAAAACTTAAATGATACGAAGCAGCAAGTAACTTTTAAATAAACACTGGGGTATGGGACTGTTTGCTTGCGCAATGGCGGGTTCGCATGATTTTGTGTTGACTCTTGTTCTGTAGTACAGTACATAGGTAACTCCATGAATCTACTTTTGCAATACAAGTAACATTATGCGTAATAGTTTCATCTTCAGACGCATTTGTCTAAAAGTTAAGGAATGATTAATTAACAATTAGTTAACGTTCTTACCCTAAATTAGTGTATGTAATCATGCGCGTAAAAGTCTGTGCATCTTTATTTTCAGCTAAACAAATATAAATAACGCAGGGCCGTAAGTAAACAAAATACATAGAATTTTTAGAGTACATACTTGCTGCAACGTCATCCCTGTACTTCAGAACTCACGCCTGGCGTGCATTTTCGGTATGCTGTCAACCTCACCGTTTGCGTTTGCGAGGGTTATCCGACACAAGGATTACCCCACGCATGGAACAAACCCGCCCGATAATGGGTTGTGTAGTCTGGGACGGCGGCCGTTTTAGGGGACATTGAGAAGGAGTGTGAATGCGGAACGACAACTTCTTGCATGTAAACATGTAGATGGTCATATGTTTCAATTCATACGTTATTTCAACTATTACTTTAATATAGTTCACACACTATGTTAACGCCTAGCACTTCAATGGATTGCTTTCTCTAATTTAAATTTAATTGTAAATAAAAAACAAAAGAATTCTTTATTCCCGGACAACGCAAGGCACGCCTATGTAGGCATGATTATGTTAAAGGTACAACTAAATGTCGGGGAAGGTATAAAATATAGTGCAATTTACCCATGAACATTGAAGCAGTGTGTTCACACACGTATGTGGGTGCATGTGTCTATCTGTTATACGAGTTTGAATGGGAGCCATTGCAATTGCGATTGATCACGCGGATAGGGTGAAAAGGGTTGTGTGGCGTCCTTCGTGTCGTGTGGTTGGTTCAGTAACCATATTTATATTTTATTTATCTACACAACGCGGAGGCTGTTTTATGCCATAACATTAGTTTAAAACACACAACCCGAAGGACTATTTTTCGCCATCCTATGCTTTTTATGCTTTCCGCAACTACGGGAGCAACCAACGCATGGAACGTTTGTTTACTCGTGTTCCTATTCATCCCACTTTACATATTTTCAATAATCTTCTCCCACAATCGAGATTTTATTACTAGTTAATCTTAGTCATTACATGCTCCAATATGACCTTGACGCGGTACCTCCATAGTTTAACTTGCTATACATTGCGGTGTTTAGTTCAAATATATTGCAACATAGTGTTCCTGGAACACAAGTATAAAGCTGTGCTGTTCCGTACTAATTAACAGAAATGGAATAAAAGTTAAAGCCGCCCGAGCCCAAATCCGGGGCACACATACCCACATACAGACACACACGTATGCTCACGAGGCATATGACGTGCTTCTCAATTGATTGGGTGACGCACTCTTCACCCGGTGGTTGTCAGCGTGTGAAGTGGAAGCTGTTTGGAAGTGTGTTAGCCCCAGGGCAGAAGAAGCGCTTGAATAAGCGACCTCTGTTTGCATAGTTCAGGTTGTGTAAGCCTAATCGCAATGGCTTCGGCCGTCCGTAACATTCGTTTCCCCAGCCCCTTGGGGTAGCGTTTTGGGACGACATAAAACACTTTGAAATCATCCGTAGCCTTAATTTGATGTCCACTGTCGACCAAATGTTCTAGGATAGAACGCTTTATGCAACCGGTAGTAAGAGTGCTTATTCAAATACCGCAGTTTTCGCGACTAACTGCTCTACCTCGTGCACTGTAAACGCGGTTAACTGGACTAAACGGCTTGCGGTATAAGCCGAGCCAAGTAAATTGCGCCCTTGTACGTGCCGTTCTTCTAGATCCACTGAGGGATGCGCTTAACACAATCAGTGTAATTTCAACTGAGATTACTGCCCTTAAAGCAAATGGCCTTTACTAAAGCACAACTTGCACAATTTACGCTACTGGCCCCACGCCCTGACCTTAGAAAAATGACAACGTCGACGAGCTCAAAGGTGCCGGCGCTCCTCTTACCACCGTTGCCGACAAGACAAACGAGTGCGCCTGCCGTGCCGAACGGTGAGCAGCTTCAACGTCCCTGCCAGAGTTCCGAAGCAGAAAATTACCCGTCGACTGACGACCATGTGTAACATCCTCTGGATACATGTGTGAGTATGGGGCGTATAAAATCCAATTTCAGTCGTAACTGCCCAATCCTCAGCGCCTTCAAAACCCAAGAACTGGCCACACGCTTCGCAGCAGGTAGACTTACCTTAAAGGCAAACGCAAACCCTGGTTCTATTTCTATCAAGCCTGATATAACGCCGCTGCAAAGAAGTTTCTTCATGTTACCAATACCATAGAAAGACAACCGCTACTCGATTCGTCTTTGATTGCCGGAGTTATCGCTTGATCTACATCAAGCCCTAATGTTGAGCTGTACCTAACCCCTACATCACACGTCCACGACCGCACTGCATTCTGGATCAAGTTCTATAGCCCTGATACATAAAATGGCCAGCTAACCTTTTGTATTTGCCCCAAATAAAGATCCCAGAAGCTAAGACAATGAACACTTTATTGCATACCGCCTCCGATATGAGGGACGCAGCTTCCAATCCGACACATATAGACCCCGCTGCTGCACTCGATTCCATCTCACTTGTGCA
Organism: Dicrocoelium dendriticum; assembly: GCA_944474145.2. Classification (NCBI taxonomy): domain Eukaryota; kingdom Metazoa; phylum Platyhelminthes; class Trematoda; order Plagiorchiida; family Dicrocoeliidae; genus Dicrocoelium; species Dicrocoelium dendriticum. The sequence continues at coordinate 144,113,510 of OX104064.1, forward strand.
AAGCGGAAACAGTTCTCGCTGCACAACCGACTTAGAAGAAAGCCAAAGGCAGAAACGAGACGTGCCTTGTTTTCCAACACACTCCACGCTGGTGCATCACAGGAACAGTGGCAATCTCAACGAAGCAATGTCAATGTGGCATATGAAGACAACTGATAAGCACTAAGCAAAGTTTGTGCAAACGGATCACAGAAGGCTAAAATGTTTCCGGTCACAAACATCACCACTCGAGCAGGTTTTGACCCAACCTACCAAAGCACTGCGAAAGCCGTACCTACGCGAGGCACCTAACATCATTATGCTTCCTCAGAACTATGTTAATCACAGTCGTTTCCGAAAAATGAAGTCGGTTCACCAGCCACCGAACCAAAATGGATTATGAGCCACCCGCTCCACGTCAGTGCCGTGATACACCTCATGTATAATATGGCTAGCTACCTCTTTGGTACGCTAAAGGCTATGACCAGGTCTGCTGGCTTAATGCCCACACTGCAAACGGTACAATGAGCGTCTACTACACATCCAGCTTCAGTACCACGGTCTCTGCATCGGAAAGTGGCACCGTCCTCCTTACAAAAAGCGCTGTTCCTTCAAATCTTTGGATGCACAACCCGGCTACTAATCCCCACAACCTCACGAAGCACTGAAAAACACAACACCCTCCCAAGGACGACGCCCTTCTGATAATCTCTACTTCCCATTAACCCTAACTACCCTGCGCTCCCCTACTATTAGCCCTCCTAAACGAAAAATATAGCAGGATGCCAAGCACTTCAACTGGGCTCTGCGCACCTCACCCTATTTTTATGGGACGTAGCAATATACGACCCACCATATTCACGCCAACCAGGATTCTCGCTAGCCCTCTTTTACTTTCCACAACCCATATGGCCTAGGATTTAAAAGAACTTGTAGCAAGTAACTGGTAAGTTGGCTTCACAGAGCACCTACATTGCCATGTCAAAAAGGAGGTTAAACAGAAGAAGGAAACATTAAAGAAGGCGCCCGCGAAGCCTTCATTAGTATTGCTGTCGAACATAGGGAAAATAGGAATTGACCCCAAGCTTGGAGATTCTTCGAAGTCCACCAGTTTTACTAGGCTGATAAAGAAGAGTTTAGAAGCTGCAGAGAACGACATTCAGCATCTGGAAGAAGATTTAAAAATATAAGGCGAAAGAGAGTGTCCGCATGAGGTGAAAGGAGGAAACGTTGCAAGTCAGGCGGCTGTGAGCGATGAGGCCTCACAATCCAAACGGAAGCCAGTACTGCTGATTAGGAATGCGCCACAGGCTAGGTGGCTCTTTGAGGCCAAATAGTCCTACTAAAGTGAGAGAGCTAAAGTTTAGTGGCAGCAGACAATGGCATTAAAACCCGTAAGGAGGTAATAATAGCGAGAATGTGAAGCCAAGGGTGCCTCAACTAGAGGTAAACTGATGAGTGTCTGCAACTTGGATGGCTGTGAGTTATGCGGCATCACAATTCAAATGGAAGCTTATAGAGAGGACATGGGAATGGGCCAGACGTTAGATTGCGCTCCAGAGCTGAATAGACGTACTAGAGTGTACTAGCCGCAGATAGAGGGTAAACAAGCATCAACGTTCAACATCCGGAAGTATATGATAACTTGAAAGTAAATCCCTAGTGGGGTCAAGCATGATGCGGAGGAATGAAAACGAGGGCAGGTTAAATGACTCTGAGCTACGCAGCATCGCAATTCAAATGGAAGTGTGTGTATATATGGAATGGGTCAGCCAGGAGCTAGGTGGCTACCTAAACCTTAGCAGACCTAATAAAGTAATATATTTGGATATTAAAGCAGCGGACAAAGCAATTCACAAGCCCGAAGACGAGGAGGATTAGAATAAAGGGTCGTAGTATCAACAGCCATGAGGCGAAATTATGAACTTGTCTGCAAGTCGCATGATTGCGCGATATGAGGCACCATAATTTGTATGTAAGTCTGTAACAATGAACTAGGAATAGGCCACATGCTATATGACCGTCCAGAGCTAAGCAGACATAATGGTTTAAAGTAGTAAGAGCTAGGGAGAAGCAAGCATCAACACTCGGAATGTGAAAAGGGCTAATAATATGAAGGTAAGGCCACAGAGGACTCAAACATAAAATGTAGTAATAAATGTGCTGCCCAGTTGGATGGCTGCAAGTTCGACGCAGTGCGATATCTGTAAACCGTTATAAACGAGCCAAACATAAACGAGCCTTCCTCCAGCCCTCTTCCAATTCGGGGACCTGCGCTTGTGGATGATTTACACGAGTTACCAGTGAGACTGTGGGAGCAGGAAACTGTCCCAACCGATTAGAGCCGCTCCACCATAGTCCCAATTTTCAAAGGAGGCTCAAGATCGGAATGCAGCAGCTATAGAGGAATCAGTCTGATCTCCATCGCCTCCAAATTACTCGTCTCTGTCATCCTTCACAGACTGACTGGCACTCGTGAAAGCCAGATTCGTGAAGAGCAAGCTGGATTTGGTCGAGGTCGTAGCTGCATTGACCACATCTTCACCTTGCGTCAGTAGTTGGAGCACCGTCACATATATTGGCGGCCCACCGTTGTCGTGTTCCTCGATATCAAAGGTGCATTCGATTCGGTGGATAGACATGCACTTTGGGACTGTCTACTCAGGAAAGGTGTACCTGAGAATTATGTGAATATTATCCGAGCATTATATGCGCGTAGCTCGGGCAGAGTGAGGGCTTACGGCAAGTTGTCGTCGCCCTTTAATATCTCCAGCGGCGTAAAACAAGGATGCCCGGTGTCACCTTTCCTCTTCAACTTCGCTATTGACGAAGTCATGGAAATCGCGTTCACAGGACACGAATTAGAAGGTGTGGAGCAACTCCCAGGAGAACGATTTCTTAACTTAGAGTATGCTGATGATATTGCCCTGATCTGTGACAGCTCACAAACGTGCCAAGCAGCACTGGACAGATTAGCACTAGCTGTCCGTCACTTCGGGCTTTACTTTGCACCCTTGAAGTGCAAAGCGTTTCTCCAAGATTGGTCTGGACCGCCTCCTACGCTGACCCTTGGTGGGGATCAGCTAGAAGTCGTTCAAAAATTCAACAACCTTGGAAGTTGTATCAGCGCCCGTGGGATTGAAGATGAAATCACGAATCGTATAGCAAAAGCTCGGGGCGCTTTTGCTAACCTTCGCCACTTATGGCGCCGGCGCGACATCACTCTTGCCCTGAAGGGTAGAGTGTACAATGCGGCAGTACGTTCGACCCTACTGTACGGTTGTGAAACCTGGCCGCTTAAAGCAGCGGACCTGAAGAGGCTAGTTACGTTCGACCACCTGTGCCTTCGTAATTTAGCTCACATTTGGTGGGAACACCGCGTGAGTAACGAGCGCGTTGTAAGGCTTGTTTATGGCACAGGAAAAGGAAATGAACCGCTCAGCACCGTTATTTCAAGCATCAGGCTCCGATGGCTCGTCCACGTGTTACGCATGCCAGCCCACCGACTTCCGCAACGTGTGTTGTTTGCGCGCCTGGGGTGTGAATGAAAGAAGAGGAGGGGTGGCGAAGCGATGACTTGGTCCGGAGGCATGAAGGCCCTCACTTCTGAGCTGGCCTCGGTTGGAGCGTCGCGGCTCCCTGGTTGGGGTCCGAAAGACGATGAGCACGTTTGGTTGGACACACTTGCTGATTTGGCTAGGAGCCGACCTCAGTGGCGTTTGTGCTGTGAGTTTCTTTGTCCCACCCCATCCCTCTTAGCCTCCCCCTCCAACCACGATCTCATTACTTAGCCTTATATAATTTTGCATAACAATTTTTTTGGGTGCACAGCAGCCGGCTGGTAGCTTCCCGGAACGATGCCCATCCGTTACCGGTAGCTCAGCCAGCTTGCACCAACTGCATTTTTTCTCCTTTTTTCTTTGTATTGCGGCACAGTAGCTTAGGTGTTCCCCACCTCTAGCTAACGTGTATGATGATGATGATAAACGAGCCACCAACCCCACCCCAAACCTTCACATTTGCCGTCCTTTATTCAAACGAATAACACGTTTAGTTAACATATATAACGAAAAATCCACAGTGTGCAGAACGTTTCAACTCTCAGCAATTTGTTTGCATTCTATCCCTTTCCTTGTGTGCATATTTTGCATTGCTCCTTGCCTTGCTCGTGTTCGTTGCATCATTTTCCAAGTGTCTTACAGATACTTCCTTTCGTATTGCTCAATACTCCAACAAGTGGGTGGTCCAATATTAAGTGCCTGTTGCGTAACCACGTATTGAACACATCGCGGGAACGAACAGGATTGAAACCCAGTGCTGCCATAGGAGAACGCGTCATAGACCTGAGGATAGAAAGCGGAGCAGCTGACGGCAGTTAACAGCGAGAAAGATCCGCTTCAGACCAGAACAGCATTTACATAGAACAACTTTCAGTATCACACAACGTTGCTATTAAGTTTTTTGCATTTGCATTAAACTTTGTTTCAGCCCTGATGCAACGGTGAGGTTGAACGGTTCTCAACCTTCCAGACTACCGGGATGTTAACGGTATAAGCTCTGTACTTTCAAAGCAATGTGTCGCTCACCTCGATAGACTGCTGGACTCGTTCACTTTATGTTAATAGATTCAATTCAATCTCTGACCTGTCCAATCCTACTGGCTCTGTTGATCTTCCCAATTAAACTGTACGACTCCAGCTAAATGCTCCGACTAATCTAGTCTCGTCTGATCGGTCTCCTCTCCGACTCTTATGGCGTTGCCAGCCGTTGCTCCGAAGACTTAAAGCTCGGTCTCAATTACCTCGAGAGCCACGTTAATTGTCCCATTTTTTATCTGTCATCCTTTCCTATCTGGGATCAGTCCTCTCCTTATCGCGCTCTCTGCCTTTATTTGTTCCTCAACCGGAAAGCAAGCTCACAATGCCCTGTTTTATTCTCCTCTTTGCCTGCTTCCAGACTAACGCTGCATAATCAACACACAACTTTCACGCATCACGTGCCTACCTGACTTGCATAACCTACACACTTATAGCCCCTTTCATCCCAAACGTGTCTATCCCTGCTGACTCTTTATTTGTCTTCCCACATTAACTGTACAAGTTAATCTCAATGTGCCGACTATTACAGTCGCAGCTGATTGACCTCCGCTTACCGAATTTTCTCAGACAACTGTAACCGGCTATTGTTCGGAACTGAAGGATCCATTTTCCTTCACAAGAGAGCATGGTTGGCGCCTCCAGAATTTAGCCCTGGACCTTTTTCATCCTGAACGTTATTTCCTAGCAGCGCTCTTTGTTTTCAATTCTTCACTCGGGCAGTCAAATTTCAGTGCACTCCTAACCCAGCCTCAGCTGATCAGTCTGTTTCTATGACTTCTTCCAGACCACCGGGATGTTAACGGTCTAGACTCTGCAGACAATGCTGTTTTATTACCTAAAGAAGCTGCTAAGCTTGCTCAGCCAAGGTCAAAACAGCCACTTTCCTCATTTCTAACCCCTTTTCCGCTTCTTCTGTCTACTTTCTTTCCATCTTATCTGTACGACTCAATCTCAACGCACCGACTAAGCTAGCGTAGTCTGAACGGTCTCCCTCACTTCGAGAGCCTGGCCGGACCTAATCACCCCTGTACAATATAGCCTCTTTGATATTTAACCTGTCTGTTTCCTCTGACCCTCCCCGCCGTTGTTGTCACCACAAATGTACGACCCAATCTCAGTGCGCCGACTAAAGTATTCTTAGCTGAACGGTCTTCTGCCACCTTACTACACCCAGACGTCCGTGCCGTTTCCGATCACGGTTTGGCGGCGACATTGCTCTCTTTTACTTACGTCTAGATTCCTCTTGCTTTTATGTTGCTCTTATCCATGGCCTTCTCGGTTATTATGCTCTATTTTTATTCCCACCTCTAAGGTACGGCTTACACTCATTGCGTCGAACTAAGGTATCCTCGTGCGTATAGTCTCCTCCGCTCCGACTTTGCTCCGGCTTACTGGCGGTACCCGGAACACTGCTAAGTGTTTCTTGGCTGCTACCTCCATTAGTATTCTCAACTTATCTCTCTTCATATGCATCTACTCGTTACCTCGTGTTCGCATTGCATATTAATATGATTGTACCTGGGATAACGACTTCCAATGCACGGCAGTTTTGGACCTCTTTGACCCTTTTCGCTAGGTTCAGACGGCTTTCAGACTATGGAATTATGAGCCCTTCTGCATAATTACTCTCGGGAAATACCCTGCACTGCCGTCTGCATTCAGCTGTTCCTCGCTGATTCTCTGAATTTCCTTTTCTACTTGGTACGTTGCTTTACGCACTGTTGCTCCCGCATTCGGCTTCAATCTAGTTGGCCTTAGTCTCACCTAAGCTGCCTCTCGTCTTGGCACTACTGTCATCATCATCGAGTTACCTAGGTTTCTCCCCGGCAATCGTATAATTCACCCAGTTTTGTAAACACACTCTTTGCTAGATCGGTCTCTTGACCCTGTGCTTGCCGAACCTTCTTCCTATGTAGTCGTTGCAGACTGTGCCACACCAGCGACATGGTGCAAAGAACGCGCTTGCAAATCATGTATACCAAGCAACATTACATAGGTTTTAGAGTATCATAAGCACTGTTGCACGCCACAAGTCTTTCGATAGTGCTCCTTGATTCATTGCTGTCTGTCTGTTTGGCTGTCTCATGACTGCTGCCTGGTTTTTCCGAGCTGTCCAGTTACATCGGCCTAACCAAGAAGGTTTATCAACTGGGACTGGCTGACACATTCTTACTCGCCAGCTGGCTTAAACACGTGCTCCTTTCTCCGGGATATGAATACCCACTCACCGTTCCGAATGGAGTACTTTCCGCTACCCTGGAGACGCCACTTTCACGAGTTCAAACTAAATGGGTCCAGCTTGCCTTCTACTCACAGTATAACAATTTACTCTCCTGGAATAGTATATATACATGGATCCCATGCTCCACAAAGGAAGGTAAAATGTTCTGGCGTGATTACCTTCACTGCCTCGGATAGCTTTGCTAATTCTTATTGGCTTTCAAAAAATTGGATTCGGTGCCTTACATTTCAGAAAGAACCTTCCGATTCTCCTTTCATCTGGAGCTTTTCCGATGCCATTTCTCGGACAGCTTTGTGCTCGTATAAATGGCTTTTCAGATGACCTTTCATGGAGTTTTCACTTGACCATGGAGACGATTACAATTCTTTACTGACTAAAGGTGCATTTTTAGACTTGCTAGATGCGGTGCTCGCAAGGGAGCAGCTCAATATTTATACAAATCCCATACATTTACATGGGCAGTGGAAACAGTGAGAGTATATGTCCCTTGATCTTAGTAACGGATGTATGGGCTTTCCTGCGTGTACAATTGAATGGGTTGTACGCGCCTCCCGTAAAGTTAAGCGGGCTTCTGCAAGCGATCATTGTACTCCTTGACTCATTAGTGGAAAGAGAGCGCGCAGAGCCGTACTTGTGCACTTTTTCTTGTGAAGCAGGATCTAATGTTCCAGGAAGTTACTACAAATTCTTTTGCCTATTTCTGTATGCTCGGTGGGATCATTTAATGGTGGGCAGGACAGGAAGTATCCAGGGACAAAACAAGCTTCCGCTTAACCAACCTCCCGTTTCTTGTGCCGGTAAGCGTAAAAGAGCCCCCGGCACTGCAACTTGATAGAGTGTTCTGGATTCATGCACTACTATACATGGCAGAGTACCGTACAAGTTCCGTATTGGCAGTTTGATTCTATTTTGCGGAGTAAGAAACTCTTAACGATCCCGCATTGGACAAAGGGATGGCATTTTCGCCAGTTATGGACGTATTTAGCAACAAGGAGTAACCGCCGGCACCATCCACATGACAATTCCAGCGTGGCTGGCTGGACACCGTCTGCGAACCGGACAAGTATACATGAGAGACAGGCAGTCACTAGTAACGATGTTTTTACTCAGTTGCATCCTTTGTCATTCAACTCTACGACTCTTCTGCATCACTGACCAGTTTCAACGACTACTGCCGGATCAATACCAAGCCAATCGGTCAGCCAACGAAGGCACTTGGCCGTCAACAGACCGCGAATAGTAAAGTGCAAAATCGGTCTGTACTCTGCATCGCCGGCTAGCAGTACCATTCAACAGAAACTACGGCAGTGTTCCAAGACGTGGTGGGGTTTCGCCTAACAAGCGTTCTCCTTATAATAAGTCACAAATGTCCTGTTAAGAACACCGCAACGTGCCGGATGTGCTTCGCCACTGAATGAAGTCAGAGCTGAACATTTCACACAGACGCAGTCATCAGACTTCTACATACAACTTGTGCAAATGCTGTGACGAAGAAGAATGGTTCGATGGAGCGCAGAACATTTCGATCTTTTAATAGTCACCGATTGCACCGTAATCTCTTTTTGGCTCCTGTTCTCATGAATTCCTACATGGCGAAGTTACGCCTAACTTATATATTGACACAACAGTTATGACTAATTTTTACGCAACCCAGCGCCCTCAGGTTCCTTGGACGGACCATTACCTGCAAAAGGCTCACTCAAATGGATTACATCTTCTCTGTTATACCGTTTATTAAAACGAAAGGTTTTGCTATTCCAAGAAAGCTATGCGTATACGTATATTTGAGCGCACCTTCTCAGGTGTGTCACTTTTGCCGCGAATATACCATTGATTTATTTATATCATTTCTTGCAACCTACTCAGCTGCTCATTCACAATGTCAATTTCAAAGTTGACCACATTTGCTCTTTGCAGCTTTGCTTGTAAAGAATTGATCATGCCTAGTGGGCGTGCTTCACGTAACACACTGAATTGGTGTGCCTCGATGTATTCAAGAATAAAATGTCCACTTATATATAATATAACTTAATTTATTCATTTAGTTATTTAGCAGCGGCTAGCTAAAGCGCTATAGCTAGTCACCTTCATATAAGAATGGGGGGCGTACATTTGTGGCATTGCGTTTGCAGAGGGATTTTATAGTGACATATTTTTACGGGATCATAACGGTTGCTCTAGAGCACCCCTGGACTACACCGATCATTACGTCTAACATCTCCAGTTAAAGTGGATCTGTTTCCATGGTGTGTGCATTGCAGACCATGGTTCACGCTCGATACTCGAGCGGAATTTAGTGAAATTACGTATGCCACTACTGTACGAGATACCATAATACTAAATGGGTGCAACGTTTTGCCGAGACACATTGTGTATTCACAGACAGAAAACTTTAATGCTAACACTGTAAGCACATCTAATAAACATAGCAAGGTCCGGCTGCACTTACCTTAAAGGCGGCTATAACGCAATCGTTTAATCGCTATAAACTCAGGTTCGTCCCGCCTCAAGTTATGTAAGCGCGCGGAATGTAATTAGTTTGATAGACTCAAACTTATGTGGACAACATTCGAACAGGCAAACTTCTTAAGTTGTCTATGTGCATAAGGATATTATTTTTGCTAATATTTACACTAATAAACAGAATAAACTCCAAATCACTACACGAGGATCAAAGGAGTAACGTCTCAAACGCAAGCCACCAAATTGTAATGTTGGGACTGAGCTCCCCACAGTTCATGATAGCACCTTGTTGATTAAGTACGCCAGGATGCTTCCCTTGATGCAAAAAGCATATATTAGAAGATGTACAAAACCATTATGAAAGGCTTAAAATGCATGAGCACGTACTGCAGGATGGATGCGTTCAGTTTCCTGAAGGCGCGGTTACCATGGGCTGCAGTAGAGGAGCGGTGCCTCTGGCACATCACACGTGCTAGACAATGGTGGATGGTTCCGGATACCTTGCGCACATTTTTTGCTCATTTTATCGTAAACACCAACGTTTAGAGCATCCCGTGAATAAATTTTAACTAGAAGCAGCCTCTTCGCTCTACAAACATACAGTCGTCTCTCGGGAATACCACAAGAGGAAGACGGGTGATGAGTTACTGGAAGGCCATCCGTACGGTTTTTGTGCAATTCCGGTTTGTGCACAGCACTTGTATAAGCGCTGTTGGCAAGTGGTAAGTTAGAACGTCACGTATTGATACATACTGTACGCAGACGCCAGAATTTTGCTTGTTGGGCTAGATTTTCATTCCTTTTGTAGGGTCTCTTTGGTGTGCAGAATCCGGAGCAAAAGGCGGAAGCTGGAGAAGAAGTTTCCCGCTTCGATTTGCAAAGACGTGTTCTCACTGTGTTTCCCTGAGGAGGATGATCTGGACGAGAGCACACACTTAGGGTGGGTGATGTGTGATGTTTGCAAACGTTGGCACCGTACATCTTTTGCTTGCCACCTAATGAATAAACAAATAAATAATTTATGCTCAAATTCATAAAGACACACCAAATCAAGCATGATCAAGTTTTAAAAGCAGTTGTGTATCCCGACGATACTTCGGGTTCAAGCACGTGTAGGTGAAACGGACAAGGCACTATAAATGCAATGAAACGGTGCATGCAGACGGAGGGTATAATATACTTGCATGTGTCGAAAAGAGTTGAAATATGAGTCTAGTCGACTTGCCAGAATGTAGTTGTGAGCAGTGACTTGGTTTAGTGGCAAGTCACATCCGCCACGTCGCAGTATTGTTAAACAGACATTTCTGGTTTTTTATAGGGAGAACGCTTGTCAGGCGAAAACCCACCACGTCCTGCAACCCCGCTGCAAAGCATGTTGAACATGAATGTATGACTGGCAAAGCCGTTTGACGACTGATTTCATATTCGGTTATTCGCAGACAAATGGCTCCTAATTTCCGCTGTTGGTTGTACAGGTAATATGATCGGGGCCGCCATGATTGTTGAGGCCGGTTGAGGAGGGGAGCATCGCCGATAGTTGTCTTGTTGTGTGTCCAGGTGAGCAAGAGACCAAATTTTCTACTGTCTGGATTTTTCAGATGTATAATGTATGGAAGCATGAATATGTGTCCAGTTCTCCATACTAAACAGGGGTCGTGGTGATTGTAGTTGGGTCTTTTTGGTTTTCAACCATGCTCCATGTAAGCCCTTGTCGGTCGTTACGTTCGTCTTAAGCGAAAGCTGTTCTTCAGTCCAATCCCAGATCGCTAAGAAGTTCTGGACCTCGGAGAAAAGGGAAAGTGAGGGACAACCGAGAGAAGACCGCAAGAACAGGCATGGGGTAAACATTTTTAAAGTCTTATGTTATAACATTTGGAGTTGAGACAAAAACATGTACACTGTGCAACAATAATTATGTTGTAACTGTCTTTTAAATATCCTATAGAATTATCGGCCGTATGGTTGGGTTGCCAACGCCTGCATAGAGAAAAGTGGGTTGTACCAGTAAGTAATGTACGAAGTATCGGTTTATTATGTGTCAACCATTGCGTGGGGAGAGAGAAAAGAGAGCTAGAATATTGCTAGTGATTGCAAGTTGCATGGACAGCTGGTGGATAGCGCAGTACGATAGGGAGAGCAGAATAAGTGAAAATAAATTGGTTGCCGCTAGAGAGATCTAAGGGTCAATTAGCGGTAGGGCAGCGGAAAGATTGGCTGTAGATATTCTAAAGGAATAAAGCTCATTGAGATACGGAGTGGCTCCTAACTACTACTGGATAATCGCATATACATAGAGAATATGCCCGCTAGCTACTTCTAAACAGACGCGTCGAATTTAAGACGACCGACAGATGGTGGCTCCAGGCAAGACTATCAGTGGCCAGATGTAGCTATTCCAATCAGACGCTTGGTCACTAACGTAAGCCTGCAGGATCACTGAATGCATCAGCAAGCCATCGTAGGTAAGCGATACAGACATTCCAAGAGAATGTATGATGGAGAGACAAGGAGTGTATCCCAGCAAGCTCAAGGTATGCGCAGAGGGGACATGGAGCATACGCCGAATTGCTGTGGTAGTGAGAAGGCTAAGAACGACATATAGTGGCTTTAGGATAGAGAGTATCAGTGGCCAGCAAAAGCATTCGGATTAGGCCTACTAATTACCAGCGGATACCTACAGTGACAGAAGAAGTCAACAAACCAGCGAAGGTGTGATGCAAACAATTCAAGTGAGTTAGTGTTGGAGAGATAAGGAATGACTTCTGGCGCCAAGATCAGTGCGACCTACAATGACTCACTGCAGCTGAAAAGTGGTGACGTAGGTAGTACGAAGAACTGATAATGGTACTAAGGGAGAGAGTGTCGACGGCTAGCAACGACATTAGGGTGAAGCCTTCTAGTGGATGGCTAAAGTGTCCCAGGATGTGTCAACAGACAACAAATATATGTGACGCGGACAATCGCATAGGATGAAGGTTGAAGATATGAGTGGCTCTTAGCAAGCTACGGTTATGCTCAGAGATGCCTGGAACCTACGACCACCCGTTGCTACTAGATGGAGGTGCTGAGGTTAAGAGGATCGACAGGGAATGGCGCTGTGAAAAACTGTCGGTAGCCAGATGTAACCATTACATTAAGCAGTTTGGTCACTAGTGGATTCCTACAGTGTCACAGGATACCTCAGCAAGCCAAGGAAGGTAAGTGATGCAGACATTCTAAGAGATCCCAAGATGAATCGACAAGGGATGTCACCTAGTAGCTCTGGATATGCACAAAATGTATGGGGCCTACAACAAATCACTGAGGAAAAGGTGATGATGATAAGAGGAAGGAAGGAAAACGGTGCTACAAGAGATCCAGTGGGCAGCAGCAGAATTCGCATTAAGCCTTCTAGTTATTATTGGATAGTTACAGTGTCAGAAGGGTCAACAAACCAGCGAAGGTATGTGATGCAATAAAATTTAAGGGAGTAAGTGTTGGGGAGATAATGAGTGGCTCCTGGCGCAATGGTGTATGCAACCTACAATGTCTCGCTGCAGCTGAAAAGTGGTGACGTAGGTAATACGAAGGACTGAAAATGCTACCAAGGGAGAGAGCGGGTATCAACACCTAGTACTGGCCTTGGGGTGAAGCCTTCTAGTTGCTGGTGTATGCCTAAAGTGTCCCAGAATAAGTCTACAGGCAGCAGATGTATGTGACGCACGCAGTCTCAAGAGAAATAAAAGAGTGGCGCTTAGATGGCTTCGGATATACACAGAGGTGGTTGGAGCCTACGAAGAATGGCTCCTGCTAAATAGAGGTGCCAGAGGTAATACGAAGAACTGATAATGGTACTAAGGGAGAGAGTGTCGACGGCTAGCAACGACATTAGGGTGAAGCCTTCTAGTGGATGGCTAAAGTGTCCCAGGATGTGTCAACAGACAACAGATGTATGTGACGCAGACAATCGCATAGGATGTAGGTTGGAGATAAGAGTGGCTCTTAGCAAGCTACGGCTATGCTCAGAGATGCCTGGAACCTACGACCACCCGTTGCTACTAAATGGAGGTGCTGAGGTTAAGAGGATCGACAGGGAATGGCGCTGTGAAAAACTGTTGGTGACCAGATGTAGCCATTCCACTTGGCAGTTTGTTCACTAGTAGACTCCCACAGTGTCACAGGATGCCTCAGCAAGCCAGCGAAGGTAAGTGATGCAGACATTCTAAGAGATCACAAGATGAATCGACAAGGGATGTCACCTAGTAGCTCTGGATATGCGCAACAGGTATGGAGCCTACAACGAATCACTGAGGAAAAGGTGATGATGATAAGAGGAAGGAAGGATAATAGTGCAAAAAGTGAGAACCTGGCAACTGAACGCTTTAAAAAAGGAATAAAATGTTTACTCTCGAAACATTCGAGGTCCGCCATGATATTTACGAGTATAGCTTTACAGCCATGGTTTAATGTCAACCACAGTGCATGCGTAGTTGAAGAAAAAGTAACTTTGTTGTGTATGGTCCTTTGAAGTTGTCAGAAGTACGGTTTTGCACCGGCACAAATAAGTTCGCATGCTTGCGATCGTCAGTGTTATGGGTTCTTGTAGAAATTTTGATGAATGGGATAGTGCACATTATTGGAACACAGATTTAAGAAACGAAAGTTTTGTGTGAGAGGGATTGGATGCATTGTAAAGTAAGTAGGGATTGTGGGCCCTTGGCAATTTCTAGGTATTCGTGAATGGGGCGGACTGCATGGTGGCTTGTAGCTGTTTCGTTAACACATGAGCTTGAAATATAACAACTTCCTGTCCGGGTACCCACACTGTATTCGTGTTGGGGAGGTGATGAGTGCCGGTAAGTGGCGATATGAGCAGCAGCCTTGTTCTATTCGTAAGTATGTTTCCATACCGATGTATAGGCAATTAACAAAATGATCATCCCAGGTTAGTACGCGATAGGTAAATTGATCAAATTTAGGCTAAGGATGACTTAGCAGCACCCGCAGAAGTTCCCGACGGACGATATATATAAATATGCTGTCAGAGGTTTCTGCTCTACGCGAACATGCACCATGTGAATCTTGGTGTTGCCACTCGCTCGACGATTTCGGAGCTCAATAACATGCCTTATTTGACTTAGTCCTCTGGTGAGAGGTCTTTCAAGACAAAGCCCCGATGATGCACGCAGCCCGTCTCAGAATGGGCCGACATTCTTCATCATCCTGACAATCGCTTTTCAATGGGCGCAACATGGGTCTTCTGGAAGTTAACAAGGCGAAAAGCAGAGCTTACGTTAATCCCCTGCGCACTCTCGTCAAACTATTTTGATACGATTCTCTTGAGGAAGTCTTGAGCATCGAGTATCCTCTCAACGGTGGTGACTTGGTTGGATTTAGGGACGTTAGTGATGATCAGGCAACGGCCGCCGAACAGATTTCTGTTTCTACCCGGAGACAATGGACTTTGTTTGCGTGTTTTTGAGCCATGGCTCTAATTACTTTAATCTGTAGCGTGCAACTTTCATCTCCGAGTTTGCTTGGTTAGGCTTTTCTTTGGGCTTTGAGGCCGACTTCCGTGGGGGCTGATATGCAGCTGGGCTCAGGCTGGAAGTTATTGGAGCAGTGGCGCACGCCACGGCCCATAAGTCTTAGGCCTGTTTCCCGGTCCACTTCCGTGCACTGGGACGTGGTAGTCCTACCGAGGTCATCTAGTCGGACGAGGTGGACCTTGCAGGGCGAAGTAAACCACCAGCCTCACGTGGTTTGGCTAATCCCTGCCTTTAAAAACTTAAACGCCCAACGTCCCTTCGTAATTTCCTTCTTTATGCTTTCTACTCGACTTCAGCACTCAGATCTTCACATGTTGGGATATCATTGTCCGTTGGACACAACATAGGTTAACCATTTAGGCCAAGTGCAACTGGGCTTCTCACAACGGTTGGGCTTCGTGTCGGTGAGTTTGCACAGGTAGAGGAAGACGACTGAGCTGAAATCGGAAGGCTCTTCGGGCTAGGTTGTTGGGCCAAACACACGGAGCTGTTCGCAACGAAATGACGCAGCCTACACGTCGGCTTTATTTTTCCTGGCTGTGGCTTGTTTCGGCAATTTTTACATAAAGTTTGAGCGAAATCGTGTTTGATCTCGCGAAGAAGATGAAAATGCGCAACTGATAATCCAATCCATGAAATGTGGCATGTAACTTGGCATAAAACACGCTTAAGGCAGTTGCACGGTATCTGACTAGCTTGGAGCAAGTACCGCAGGATGACTGCTTCGGCTTTGTAAACAATCCGGAAACCAAATGGCGGCCAGTTGACGGAGAAAATGGTGATAGCAAGATCGCCGCAACCAAGCGATGAAAGCTCACGTATTTTTGGTAGGAAATTTCAGAATCGGAAATGAACCTGAATTGTATCTATTTTCCACGAAAGGCTTCCAATGAACGCAGAAAGCCAACATAAAGTGCTCCTGTTAACACGGCCAAAATTAACCGACTGGATGCCGCTATCCGCAGATACTTCAGCTGTGGAGGCTGTCCCAACGGACTGAAGCCGGTCCGTTCTAGTCACTATTTTCAAAGGGGCTCACTTTCAGATTACAGTTGCATTGAGGAATCGGTCTGTTCCCGTTTGCGTCTATATTACTTATCTATCATTCTCCACAGTCTGGCTGGCACTCGTGAAAGTCAGATTCCTTCAGAGCAAGGCGGGTTTCGTCGAAGCCAGAGTTATGTAGTCCATAGCTTTTCATCATTTGTTGGAACACGTATATTTATTGGTATCCCACTGTTGTCCTGTTTCTCGATATCACCTGTGCGTTCCGTTCTATAGATCGATGTGCGCTTTAGAGCTCTCTCCTCGGGAAATGTGTGCCCGATAAATATGTAAACATTCCAAGAGCGCTTTGCGCACACAGCTCGTGTTGAGTGAATGCTTACGGCAAGCTGGCGCCGACCTTCATTATCTCTAGCAGTGTAAGACAATGATGCTCTGTGTCCCCTTTCCCCTTTAACTTCGCCATTGATGAAAGCATGGAAGTGATATTCGCTGGAAACAACCTACAAGGCTTCCTAGTGACCCACTGCTTGACCTGGAGGATGCCGATGGTATTGCGCCAATTTGACAGTACATATGTGCCAAGCAGTGGTGGACACATTTGCACTGGCTGTCAATCGTTTTGGGTTATGCTTTGCACCCTCGAAATGCAAAGTCCTTTATGATTCGCCGGGACCCACCTGTGCGCTGAACTTAGGCGGCGATCACCTGGAAGCCGCTCAGAAATCTAAATAACTAACCAACAATATTACTGACTGTGGAGTAGCTGAAGTCGCGAAGCGTATAACAAAAATTGGCGACACATTTGCCAAACTCCACCACCTGTGACGTCGACGCGCCGTCGTTCTTCCTCTGAAGTGCAGAGTTTTAACCGCAGTTGAGTTCATCCCTCCTATTTGTTTACGAGACCTGGCCCATCAGACATAAAGAAACTAGTTATGTTCTACCATGCCAGCTCAGCGACCGACGCGTTGTTTGCGCTCCCGGGGTCTTGATGAAAGAAGAGAGGGGAGGCCAAACGGTTATTTGGACAAGAGGAACGATATCCCTCACTTTAAACTAGACGTCACTTGATGTTTTCAGGTTGCGAGGCTGAGGTTCCAAAGACGGCCACCTACGTTCGGATACACTTGTTATCAGGTTGAGGGGCCGACCTCAATACCAATTGTGTTGAGTTTCTTTATTCCTACCTCCCACCTATTATATTTCTCCAGTCAGGATCTCACCCGATGCGTACTATAACACTAGGCATCATATTTGTTGTTTTCTAATTTATTCCATACTGTTTTGTATTTCGCTTTTTTGTTTTGTGTGTTGCGGCACGATAACCGAAGTGTGCTTCCCACTTGCAGCTAACATGCAACGATGATCATAAACTGCACTCACTAATTAGCTAGCTGCTCACGATGCGTGCGCTCCTGCGAAAACAAGCCATTTCATGTTTGTCAGAAATAATAACATCTGAGAAACCAACGAACCAAACGCGGTTGGGGCACTGATAACTATGATTAACAATACTGGCAATTTACTTGTTCGTTGCTCAAAGAACGCCATTGTATTCAACTTGCTGGACCGCTTGCGAATTGTAATAAACGCATGTAATATAACCTCGGACTGCCTTGCATGCAAACTCCCACGCAGCTAGGTAAAGCCGGTTTTGTTCTACAGTTTTTAGTTTTCAAGCACACGAGTTGTTCAAAACTTGATTGACTACCGATTAGCACTCTCCACGAGAGCAAAGCTGGGGCACATCATTAAGTCTAACAAGGCCCCTCTACAAAGGGAGTTATTGTCACCAGCCGAGCGGTGATAAAGCGCACTGTAAGCATTATTTCTCCTGCTAGGTCTTGTCCGTCCGACCCTCATGCTAACCGTAGGTCCTCACATGTCTTCGCAGCAAGATCCTACTGTTATCGCGAAACTCGAAAAAGTGCGATGTTTGCCCTAGATTGCCGCAATCAAAACATCTTTCTCCACGCTGCTTGTGATAGCTGTAGATTTCACAAGCGCTGCCTTAGCAACTGAGACATGAGTGTAATCGGGACTGGCCTCTCACTTGATTTCCAGTACCGTGACGCTCAAACTTTTGAACCTAATTCAGTTGTTCAGGTTCTACCAGATGATAGCTAACCAAATAGTCTCACTTTGTTTCAAATTTCGAGAGCTTTGAAAAATCTGCGTCATTCTAACATCGTGAAACCTTTCAACGTAACCTTGTCAGCGCCCATTAGGAAGCGAAGCCATATCGCTTCCAGATTTACCAGCACAGCAGCCTAAACTCAGTGCACCACGCAACATCATTCTTGGATCTGATAATACCGCAACTTATCCAGTCACAAAGGTAGCGTTCTCTGCTTTGTTCGTCACATTTTACATGATTCAACCAAGTCCACGGCCACACAAACGTATTTATCACAGCTTCCTCTTATCTTCGTGTCCTACGCAACTCAACATCACTCTGGTAAACCGTCTGGAAAACAGTCCCATGCCAACCGAGACTTAACACTTTTCCCCAAGACGCCCGAACACCGCAAATGCCGCGAGACCAAACGCAGCTTTACAGATCAGCTCAACTGGTAGTTAACGTACAAACAAGACGGTCGCCTATTCAAGTCAACAAAGCGAATACGACCAGATACCCAACTCGGATGCAGTGGTTTCGCTTGGCTGCTGTGAATCCCACTATCACTTTATGAGGCAAAGCGCGATATTACCCGCCCCATCAAAATGAACTTCTTCGTCCCCTCACTTAATATCATAAAGCAGAAGTTACGAACCTCGCAAATACAGCTGGCCTTAAGTTGACGGGTGCCTTCTGCCAATTTCCAAACAATGAACTCTATCATGCTCTCGACAAGTGTCCTAAAGTATCTCACCTTCAGTCAGATGGAATACTGTGCCAATTACTAATGCTTACCCATCTCATTACTTTGTCGGCCTCGTACTCACCGAATTCAATTGGACTTCTGAGACACCAATGCTCTTAGTTCGGCTGACCTAATGGTTCTGTTTATGTTACCTGGAGAGGCTCGTGAGCTCTTCTCCTCTTTATCAAGTAACCCCTCTCGCCCCGACCATAAACTTTTCTTTTCTCTGTTTCTGTTTTCTTTCTTCTTTCAATCGGACGGTCGGCTTTACTGCCCTACCGTGCTCTAGCCTCACTTGACCTGTCCGTCTCTCTTACTACTCTTTTGTAACTGTGACTTCAGCGGTACCGGCTCTGCAGACTCAGCCCTACGTTTTCCTACCTCTAGGGCCTGCTAGGTTTGTTCAGTCTTTATTGTTCTAGCCTTTTTCTTACCTTTATTTAAGTGCCAATCCCAAAGCGCTGACCACTCCAGTCTTGCTTGAGCGGCCCCCTGCTCTCCGAATTCACGCAGACTTATGAGGCGTCATCTTTCCTGGTTCGGCTGTCCTAACAGACCGCTTACTTCCTCGAAAGCCTCGTTGACTTTCCCACTCTTTTAATAAAAGCCTTTCTCAACCCTACTCTGTCTTTTCCTTATCTAAGACTATGATTGCGTTTCAACTGGATGGCCATCTCTGTGCATTGCCTTAATCTATTTTTCTGACCGTATTTGTGTTTTCTGTCTGCATCCATACTACTGCGTCGTATATGATCTAAGTGCTGCTTACCCAACGCATCGTTCCCCAGAGAACATTGCTGAACTTGCTCATGCTTTATGACCACAGCTTATTTCATTCCTAACCTTGACCCCCCATTCGTCTTCCCTATTTAATTAAACGACTTAGTCGCAATCCACCGACTAATCCAAACCCTTCGTATTGGCCTCTCGCTCTCCGACATCGCGAAGTCAAATGATGTGTCACCGTTCACGGTACGGCTAAGCTAAATTTTTATGGAAGTCATGTATTTCAAAGGTGGACTTGGAGAATCCGCTGGTGCTTGGGTTGCTACAAGCAACCTCTATTGAGGCTTCGGTTCACTTGAGGTGGACCTCGGTCATTTCGATCTTAAAGACCGTAAGTAAAAAGAAACCTTTTATGGTGTTGCTCATCCCAAGTCATGTACTTGAGATATTTAGTTTATAATGATACATATAATGTGAGGTTCATTAGCGAAAGCACGTTTGCGACTGATCAGTTTCTCTGAGTTCCGGATGCATCGTTGTTTTCTGCTTGTGTGGCTGTCTTCGTTCGTTGTCTTTTTCTCCGAGATTTCCACAGAACTTGTGGCTGGGAACCGTGGATACGTCCATTACCTTGCCCCCAGCACTGCAACGAAGCACAATATTCCATTACCTGGAATTGGATGGAAAATTATTACACTGTCTTGTTACTAACCGGATAGACAAAACACTTATTTGTTCTCTTGGATGGATGCCACTACATTGAGGTTGAACAACTGGGTCCAGCTCACTTCTTCTTCACATAATTCTTACTTCGACTTCACTTGCTGACACTTAATGTCAATTCAGACATTTCACCCTACCGGAGCGCAGATTTTCCTGCCTGTGCTACGCACCTAATTTGGCAATATCCCAACACAATACACTCACTGTGGCAAGAACAAATGGGTTTGGCACTTTACACTACTGAAATTCTCTTCACTTACCACATCTGGAACAGCCCACACTACTTTTACCCGTTCATATGGTCGTGGATGCCAGTCTCCAATCAACAGAACTTAAACTAGCAGGATTTCCGGTTCATTATTCCGGGCAACTTGCAACTTTTCTGGTCTGAACGATTGCGTTTGGCTATGCTCCTTCCTCTAATACTTGGTTCAGAAACATATTACTGGATACCCCTTGGAGACATTACGCGGTTCCACAGACGACAAACACAAAACATTCCAACATGTTCGATTTACAGTTTAACTACCTTGTCATTCCGTCAGGAAGTGACAGAACCCATGGATGATATCGTCCCACTCCCATCATGCATCAGCCAGTGAAAATTATGGGTGTATCCTGACAGCAACTAACAGAATCAATAATCGGTCATTATGAAGCATTGCCAATTGCAGCTCGTCGTTTGAGTGCATCGATGACAGTGCTCCAGCACGTGGTGGGTTTGCGCCTGGAAAGCATTCTCCCTCTAAAAGCAACAAAAGTCCGTTTAACAACACTGCGACGTGGCGGTGGTGACTCGCCACTGAATAAAGTCACGGCCGGTAAGTCCACACTGACAACTTGATCATGGCTACATACTACCATGTTTGATACGTCCCAACACTTCTTATCTGCGTATTTTGTCGCCACGTCTTTTTCTGCGCACTCACTTTTGTTCTTTACGCTACACTCACATTAACCCAGGTATCGTGTAATCGTGATTGAGCGTGTTCTTCACCAGCTATTTTCGAATTGCTCAGTTTTAATTTTTGATCTATTCCTACCTGAATTGTTACTGCACTTTATGGCAGACCGACTGTGCCCACACGAACGTGCTCAAACTCACGACATTAGGCTTTCTTCACTTATGTTTCTGTCCTGGTTGCACAGTTTCAACTAGGAACGTCTGAACCATCTCCGATTGTCACTGTTACAGTTGCCATGGCATGCCTGTATAACTGCACTTATTTGATCACGCATTCGAGGGCATGCCTTGCATAGCCGAGAATAAATGCTTAGTTGTTTGTTTGTTTATTGAATTGCCCGTTAACTGGTCACCACCTCCAAAACCTCTTACCACATTGGTGCTGTCCCCTCAAACATCACTAAACAAATTTCGATAGGAAAATTACTTACTCTCTATCGTATACTGTGGTTCCCAGGCACACCACAACGTCCCCCACAATGTCGATGCCTGCTCCCATCTTTACTTCCTACCGATACCTAGCGCCAACTTCGTCCTGTACTACCTTCCAATCCCACTCCTCAGCGCCCTTCGACCACGGTCATATGGCCAATCTTACCGTTCTACACAACTATCTTCCGTTGCGTCAAACGCTTATTTTCCTGTTTTAGCGTACGCTGATCGAATGGATAACCTGCTCGGAAGACAAAATTCTTTGGCGAAACCGTTGAGCACCGGAAGAACAGTATTTACAGCCAATGATGAGGTAAAGATAAATAGTGCATGCGAGAATGACCTAGCCAAAAGTTCCTGGATTCCAGTAACTACTAGATGCTTGAAAATACGCCTGTTGTTTGCCCAAAGAGTACGTACGCTGGCGGACTCTAAGGCGGATTATTTTCCTTGATCAACTTTAACGGCCTCACTGACTAGCCAACTAACTTCAGGATGCATCGGACTAAGCTGCTCCTGGCTGCTACTGAAAGCACTGGCTCCGAAAGCTGCTATGTGCATGCTCCGTTAACACTTGCTTTTTCAGGCGACAGCACCTTCGAGACCTTAGGGTGCAGACAATCTCAGCTGTGCTCCCATGCTCGATTCATCCGGACAGCCTCGCTGCCCTACTCTTTCGTGCTCCTCCACAGCCAGACCATTTGATCTTTAATAGACTGGATCTTACCATGGTGCGACAGTTTGCGTACCTCCTGGACTCAATGAGCCATACTCGATGAGGACCTTTGGCCTATTATGAGCTACTCCTACCAAGCTTGCAATGGTTAAAAGTCAGAGGAAGTCAGTCGGCCGGTCCTCCAGGTTAAGGGTTTGAAATGAGATGGCGTCCATTTCTGTAAAACCAACTTGTTGACATTTCCTCACTGTTTTGCGGACAGGCTTTTGGGCCAGAGGTTTGGGTTGAGGATCATATTAGTTCTACTGTCTAGGTATGGTCGTCCTCGCGGTATCTCAGCTTAGTACAACCAGGACTATTTCTTCTAACCTCAACCATATCCTGCATTGGGCGTTGCGCAGCTTATTAAGCGTCGCCTTATCCGCTGCATACTGTAGGATGGATAAGCAAAACATGCTACTGCTTGCCGCTCCTTTTCCCTTCCATCTGTTTCCCTTACTCCCCACTCAGTCCCCGTTACCAGCCCTCCTATAGTTCTCAGATTATTGAAGAGCAACTGCAATGTCACTGGAATCAAATCATCCGCAGTTAGCCTCCCCCACCACCCACTGGAAACCAAGCTCCAGTATCTCATAATAAGGCCACACTGTCCCGTTTCCTCGGTGGCTTTCAACTTTTGCATTGTAAGAAAAATAAGTAAACCGAGTGCGCTCACACGCATGTTAGACACCTTGGGTATTGACGTGTGTTGCATGTCCGAACCCAGGATCAATGACTTTCACGGGAGGGTTGAATTAATTGCGCCCGGTTTGTCCTTTCCGTCCGTTATTCGTAACTATATTCATGGAAAAATTGGAGCGAACCAAATTGCAGACGGAGATAAACGCTTTCGATTAATGCCACCGTTATATGCATTTAATATTTATAGTGGTGTATCAACGCATTACTCTGCATGAACGTGTCAATCATTTAAACAACTTCGACGCAGCATTGCAATTTACGAACAAGGCAGAAGCATGCAATCGGCTTCCGTATCGTGGTGGCTTGTTAAGTAGGAGGCCGGACGGTTCCATCTAGCGGCAAGTCTAGATAAAGGATACGTAGGTTCGTCAGCACATGACATTTTACAGTTTCGTTCCCTTGAGGTAGCAACGAAACTTGGTTCACTGCCTTACCACTAGAGCACGTAGAATTTGCTCACCGGACACCCTGGATGAGGAATCAGCCTGTATACAGAATGCGCTGCGCGAGGATGCCTGCACCGATAGCATTATTGCAAATAATTTTCAAGAAAAGCCCAAGCTAGTATCAGTTTTAACCGCGGTGAACAGTTATTTATAAGATTATCTTTCCAAGGGGATGTCGCCACCGAACGCCTAGCTAAACGCTTTTCAACGGCAGTCAAGTCGACATTCCCAGCAGCCAAGCTTAAGTATACATTTTTATTTAACCACTCGTTTGTTCGCTTAATAAATATATACTGCCAATACCAACCTCTATGCTTCTTTTCCAGGTCGAGTGTGCCTGTGGCGCAACACATCGGTCCGACGGTAAGACACTTCTCCAAACGCCTGAAAAAGCACTCCACAAGCTGGTTGCATCAAGATGGAACTACAGCCAGTAGCAGCGCCGTTTTAGCTCATATTTTCCACACTGGGCACCAAGTTGATCTAAAGCATGTATTCAGGATAATTTACATCGTCATCCAAAATCAATCCAGAAGCCCGCGACTCCGTGCACTCGCGACAGCTGAAGCTACTTGCTCCCGGTTGTTTTGACCTTTGTGCTCGAAAGAGAAGTTGGTCCAAACGCTTCAGCTTCCTTGGCTAGCGATAACGGACGATGCTGAGGTCAACCGCACCAGATTAAATCGGTACCGCGCAGTCGACCTGTGTGGGTAATGGTCAACTTATAGCCGCAAACGTACTGTGTAATCTGAGCCAAAGGGTCCATATTATTTCTGATATTCCTATATACGATTGTACTGGTCTGAAGCTTAATCATCGCAAACGATGGAGGAAGCAGGAGCAGTATGCACTTTCGAGAGCGTTACAGTTGTCTCCTTGCTTCTGCACCTCTTCCTATTCAGGTGCTGCAGGCTGAGCCATACCAATTTAGTTTAGAGCCACCGTCAGAGGCTGAGAACCGAAACGCGATCAGGCTGATGACCCGGACTCCCACATGCGCTAATTAAGGAGGGTGGTGAGTTCCTCTACAAAGCACTGACGTCCCTTGTTTTTTGGGTTTTGGAGCACCCACCGTATGTGGTAAATTGCGACACGCAAACTCAACCGTGGCCACGGTTGAGTTTGAAGTCAGCCTCTGTCAATACGGTCACTCGAACCGTCACCTAAGTGGAGAGTTTCGTTGTGGCTGCCCCCATCCGTGCACTCCACGATCGACGGCTTCCTCTTTGTTTAGACTCACTAGGTAGAGCTGGCTTGATGAGTCTAAACCGAGACGAAACCGCCGATTGTGGAGTGCAGGGATGGGAGAGAACCACGCCGAAACCCTTCACCATTCTCCCTGTTTGAACAGGTCGGGAAGAAGGAAGGCCAACCCAGATAACTGGAGTGCACCGATTGTAGTAGCAACGTGGAAGGGCAGCAGCACAAACTGCCAACCACAGGGGTATTAGCGTACCGCCCTTGTCGACAAAATTATTGGC
Organism: Dicrocoelium dendriticum; assembly: GCA_944474145.2. Taxonomy (NCBI): domain Eukaryota; kingdom Metazoa; phylum Platyhelminthes; class Trematoda; order Plagiorchiida; family Dicrocoeliidae; genus Dicrocoelium; species Dicrocoelium dendriticum. Next base: position 144,138,381 of record OX104064.1, read on the forward strand.
CTCAATTCTCGTTTGTCGACTCTTTGCTGGGCGGGAATCACGGATTAGGGCAGAGCAGGTGGGCTTCTGCCCAGGATGGGGTTGTGCAGACCACATATTCACTCTGCGGCAGGTGCTAGATCAGCGCCACATGTGGTGCAGGCCGACAACAACTGTGTTCCTCGGTTTCAATGGTGCAATCGACTCAGTCGGCCGATACATGCTGTTTGAAATATCTAAGTGAAACGGTGTTCCCATGAAATATGTGCACACTTTATGTGCTCTATACTCGAACACCACAGGCTGCTTCAGGGTCCACAGTGACTTGCCGGATATCTTTTCGACAACAAGTGGCGTTCGTCAGGGTTGTTTACTTTTCGCATTTTTGTTCAACTTTGTCGTGGACTACACCGTAGTGTTCCTTTGCGAAACCTCAAATTGCAGGCTTTGAGGTGCTGCCTGGTGAAAAGTTACATTAATTTGCTTACGCGGACAACATTGCCTTGCTGTGTACCGATGTTGGGACGGCGCAACCAGACCTGAATAAGCTTTTTAGAGTGGTCCCATCATTTGGTATGAGCTTAGCACCTTCAAAGTGCAAAGTGCTGTTATAGGACCACTAGCCAGGCGATGATCGCTTGATAGCGAGGAAAGAGTTAGCTGATCACTTCACCTACCTTATCAGCTTCATCGACAAGGTCGGGCGCCTAGCGACTGAAATCAATTCACTTATTGCAGATGCTCAGACTGTCATCTTGTACCTGCGATATCTGTGGCGTCGGGAAGGGCCTTCCATCCCTCCAAAAGACTGTGCATACCAAGCCACAGTGAGGTCTATCATACTCTATGGAAGCAAGGCTTGGCCTCACCGAGCTGAGGACCTGCAGTGTTTTCAAGTTTTTCTCATCGGTATCTGCGAAGCGTTGCCGGTGTCGGATGGTACCTGGGTGTCCGCAGCGATGTTGTACATAGGCGATTACTAAGCAGTGATAACGAGGCTACTTCTTTAAAACAACAGATAATACTGAATAAGTTGCGTTGGCTTGAGCACGTACAACGTATGCCTGGTCACAGCTTACCGAGAAAGGCCATGTTTGGTCTGCCAGCCGTAGGGTGGCGCAAGGCTGCAGGTGGGTAAAAATTAACTTGGCAGCGGGAACGGAAGTCACTGACGGCTAAACTGGGTGTCGTTGGTCCGCCTCGCCTTCCGGGCTGGAGTCCACGTAACCAGCCTTGCGCGTGGGTGGAGACTTTATAGGACATGGCTCGCAGCACACACCAGTAACGTGTCTGCTGCTGTCTCCTAGTCGGACTACCTGTTTTAAGTGTTTTTCTGCTGGGTTATCTGAATGGTTATGGCTGATTATGACGAGAAGCAATGCAAGCCGCAAGGAAGCTATGTCGTTGATATCGCCTTATCTTTGCACGATAGCCAGCTGTTTGTGACGGTATGCTGTCTACACTGGTGTAAGCGCCTTGACTCTGAATGTTTGTTTAGGGTATTGACGTTTCCGGTTGGTTCCCCTTTTCTCCTTATCCTTTCCCGTTATGTAGGTCACCGTGGTTGTATAGCAGAGATGCTTTGGTTCAGATGGCTGTTGTACTGCTGTGGTTGATAATGATGAGGCCATCTACCCTGTGGTGGAACTAGTATTAATGTAACTTCTAACCTCCGTGCAGTGACTAATGATGCTGCCCCTCTGCAGCAGCGGCGCCAACCTTTTCCTCTATCTGGATTTGTTTCTAGGTATGATGATGCATCGGTTGGTCTGCCGTGAAACGTGATGTTTACTTTCTTCCACTTTAACAACAACGTTTCAGCCTATCACCTACACAACGACCGTGCACCTCGTCTCCCCACTCAACACTTTACAGTCTCCTGGAGTCAGTATACTCGACGTGACGGTTTTTCCAGCAGGTAGACACCTTTTCAACATTGACATCAATCGCAGCCACAGTAAGGATAACAGTTAACAGTGAACAACTGAAATAAAAGAGCATCAACGCACACACACACACACACACGTACAGACCAAGTACAAATAAGGTGTAGCACAAGGGTTGTCCTATATATCGTTTTCCCGTCAACCTTGTGTTAGAAATTATCATGAATGACTGGGTCCTTTCAAACATTTCCGGAATATACGTTCTATCTGGCGAACAATAAATTAACCTTAGCCTGTAGACGATATAGCTCTCCTTGGGTCCGACGCATTGGCTATGCAAGCAGTATTGAGTAAACTGTTGCAGAGCGTCACGCGCTTGTGCTTGTCGGTGTAGTGTTGCTCCACGATTAGCCCATACTTGTTTTCGTGCTCAATTCTAAAAGCGCAAATCTTGAACCGATAGGTAGTTTCCTCTATCTTGTGAGCTGTGCTTCATTTGGCGACACGCTGAGCAAGGAACTATTCGACTCGCCAAAGCTCGATCAACGTTTGTCAACCTGAGGCACTTGTGGCGTCATGGCACTTCCATCTCCATAAAGGGTTATGTCAACCGTATCTGTTCGTTCAGTGTTGTTGTATCAAACTGGGTCCTAGCCAGTTCGCGTGGAGCACATGAGCCATCTTTCTGCCTCCAACAACAGTTGTTTACGGAGAATAGCTCTTGTGGGGTGACAGCATCGAGTCAACCGTGGTAGCGTTCGACATAGTGTCCTGGGGAATATGTTTTCCTTTCGACACTCCGGTTTGTCTGCGCCAGTTGGGCTGGTGCCTGAGCGTGTGGTGCGCCGTGCCCCATCCGCTCGTCCAACACCAAGCTGAAGTCGACAGCCTGGACATCACATCCAGCCGCCGTTGGACTCCGTACTTCCTCCTATATGGGCCCCAAGGTTGCTGCTTGGCGATGAGTTAGCACCCTTGAAGACAAGGCTTGAAACGGGAATCAATGGGCAAACTATGTACAGATTTGTTTTGCTTCACCTACTTAACGCTTTGAATATTGCAAATAGCAAAACAACTTGGCCTAGGGAAATCAGGCTAAAAATTCTTTGTTCTATTTTTGAGCGGCCTGTACTTTCATTTGCTTCTCGCGGGTCTTTTGATGGTTCCAGGTTCAATTTTTGGACAGTTGATTATTTCATTATTTTGGATTAATGAAATGTGGGATATATAACGCTGCGGTATGACCTGTGTTACCGTAGCGGTCATAGATCTGGCCAGTTCATACCAGAGACATTAGACGATTGGCCACATTTGATCATACTTGCCTATGGAATATTGTTCACATCTGGTGGGAATATCGGAAGAGCATTGCTTTAGTCTGCCAGGTTGCAGTTGGTCTGTAAGGCTTCTAGTGCCTCCCTTAATAGTTTGTTGAATTTTGAATGCCATTTCATGTCCTCTGTATGTCTGCTGACCACCTTTCCGGCGTGCATTACGCTTCGCCGCTACACCAAGTTGAGCGCAACCGCGAGGTGGCCAGTCGATGAGGCAGCACAAGTGCATAATAAAATTTACAGACAGACTTCATCGTACTGGTGCGTGTCGTCTTTGTAGATGGGGTCCTCAAGGTAGTTCACATCAGTAGTTGGATATTCTGTAGGTTAATCGAAAGTCAGTAGCGCTCATGCATTCGGCTTCTTGCATCTTGCTGCTAATGTTCCTTTCATACGGACTATTATAACTCGTTTCTCTTTTACTCTGGTTACCTTCCACTTCGTTTTCTTACTGATGTTAGTTATTGTTATTTTAGCGACGGGAGTCGTGGTAACTGGATTCACCGCATTTCAGTGCCATGCTCATAGTTGCTTAACTGAGCTGATCGGAAGGGTGCTGGGGTGGAAGATATTAATCTCGAATTGTTCTGAGTTGGCAGTTGAACTTAAGGCCTGGACGCTCACATCTGGCGGGAACGGGTTTAGTGGCTAAGACCAACCGACACAGCCGGCAGCATAATGGTAGCGTAGGATATTAATACATAGTTAAGTAAGTTGTAAATGGCATAAATAAACGAGTAGCACATGCATAAGGGAATCGGTATCCTTTTGCTTTTATAGTACTATAGTTAACTGTAACCTTGGTATCAGGTGCCCAAATTTCCCAACTGCATAAATGGGTCTCAAGTGGACCTAGGTTAATCAGAAAATAAAGAGAAGCATTTTTAAGGGCGTATATGAAGACTGATACAAGTAAAGTAAATTGAAATGCATATTATGCTTACCTCACAGGCTCCTATGTGATTTGGTTTTCTGCGTAAGTACTAGGCAGAAATGTTAGCGTGCTCCGAGAAATAGGTGGGCAAGAACGGAAATAGCTTTGAGAATATTAGGTAAATAACGTGGTAAACTGATGTGGTACATACACTCAAGTGACACTGCGATATGCGCACATATAATTACACAATAGACTTGTTACGAACTGAGTATGTGTAACGAAGAAATGATGTGGAATTGTCGGTTGCAGGTCAGAATGTCTGGGGAACAGTAAGTTAAATGATGCAAGGTTAATGGGAAGTCGAAATGCATGTCAGTCACCGGTATGCGTGTGGTGCCTCAATGCTCGCGACTGCGGAATGAGAATCTATGGCGTGCAAAAATTGTAGATGAAACATGCTATATATATATCTACTGTGGGAGCAGCAATCTTATTTATTAGCATGATAAATTTGTCGGACTGTAAACATATATACTTATAAAGAAATATATGCATTTACTTTCATGCTGCCTTATGTTAACTAAATGTACTCATTAATAACTATATATATGCATAAATATATTTATATGTTTATGGAAATGAGGTTATTAATGCCTTCCTTTATATATATATATAGTGGTGTATGGAAGCAAATGCATATATTTACTTATAAGTATATGCATTTCTATTTTTGCAATTTTAACAAGAGAAAATGGTATTTCTGCTGATTCATTCTATCTATGCGTATATGCTTATGTGCACAGTATGGTAGTGTGGATAATCAGCATTATGCGATGTAACAGGGCGATACGTTATTATTCTTTGCTGAAATTGCCTAATGCAAGTTCCCGTAACTTGACGTCAGTGTACCCGTGTACGTTCTTTTCAATTCATGGATCTATTTGTTCTTTTCCATATGTGCTTGCATAAATAACTAATTATTTGCCTGCCGGTTTTCATGGAGGTTAATCATTGCCTGTAATTGTACACCTCAAATTATCAGGAAGAAGTGGGTTACGAATTACATGAATATCAAAATACCGTTATTAGCAATAATATTAAGGAAAGTTTATTAGGCGCAGTGTATGCAGAACTCATATGAAGCGTAACCAATAATAGGGTGGCAAAGAAAAAGGAAGGAACTCAACTAATGGGGTTGAGAGGATTGCATACAATATCCCACATATATACGCAGGAGCATATGTTGCTTTATGTTCCTGCGTTGGTGACGGGTGCATAGTAAGGCCATATGATTGCCACACAGATGGCATTTGTTTGTGCACTCAACGGGACTCTATGGTTGGCCGCTGTTGGCTGCATGAGTGATGTATGGAAAAGTATCATAGGTTCTATGGCAGTAGTGTCACAATGGCCATTAAAGGAGTGTCAATTTTTGGCTTCACTGCGTTAAAGAAATGGCGCTTAGTACGCCTACGTATGTTTTACAGGGAAACCTGAATATGGCCTAAAGCTGCACTTGTGTACTCAGCTTCGTGAGCCCACAGCCTGCCACAGCAGGCACTGCTAGGCAGGAAACGTGGGCACTAACTGTTTGCCCAAGGTGCCTTAGGGGGTTCCCTTTTAGATCGAACTGAGCCCTGCATCAATCCCCAGCTCAAGCATCCACCAAAAATGGAACGCTCACTGGGTACCTCCGTCGTTACAGTCAACTCTGAACTTGACCCCCGGATTATCCACCGTATTTCCAGTGCTCAATATCTTATAACTGTCCATACAAGAAGTAAACCATATTAGCACATGAATGGCTTGATAATGATTGCAGCTACATGCAACACTAGACCAGAATACATGGAGAGGAGTAAACCGTTACAAACCAGCCAAATAACAACCAACAGTTAACCAATTTACTTCCTGCAGCGACTGTTTCACGCGATAAACTATGCCCGCTGAGAAACTAAGACCATAGACTCATAAAGCTTATGGAGCATTTAAACAGTGACAGCAACATGATATTAATAAATACTTGGCCATTAGGTTTCATTACCCATTTACATGCGCAAAATATGCTGCCTACCATATTGAAAGGCGGTTACTAAAATAACAAACATATGATATACATATTATATATAATAAATAATATATATAATCTATATATTTAACACCTTAATATGTATACCATATCTATCATACAAAAATTATAAAATGTGACAAAAACCACGTACATCGAAATCTCCCAAACATAAATTGGATCAATGGATCGAAGGGATGGACTATATCACTAGGACTTTTCGTCTCCATTTAAAGTAAATTACAAAACTTCGCTTATTATCACGTGTTGCATATCTATCCACTGTACAATTCTGGCCAAAATTTTTATCTCATACATTTCTAATTTTAAGTGACATCAATTGTTGAAATCCCGCGCAATATGCCTTTGTCTGGTTGCAAACTACAGTTTAGTTAACCCATTCTGTAACGAAATGCGTGAAATATGCATTTTCCATCTGCATTTCCCTGGCGGTTGCAGTGTGAAACTTATTGACCTAGTAATATCTTACCCTACACACGGCATTATAACAGTTAACAACTTATTCTTCTTGCTTTTCCCTAACACACGTGAAGGGCATCACCAAAAGCCTATTTTTTATGTATAGTAACATTTCTCGTCCCGTCAACGTAAACATCCCCACACAGTACATTCTACCGCACCTTTTAAAAAAGTTCATTCCTTTAAAACATAACGCAGCTTCCATAGCTTCCATTTATCAGTGTTTCCTTTCGTTAGATACTCAATTTCAGAATACATCACCAATTGCTCACGCAGCGACCGCTGCTGTCATGGCAGGTCAGGTCAGTTCAGGTCAGGTCAGACGGAAGATAGACGCTTCCATCTAGCGAGCGTCCAGTTCTTGTGCCGGTAAGTGAAGCGGCCCCCGGCACCTCGACGTTGGATTGTCTCTTCTTGCTTCTGCAATGAAATGAAGCAAGAACAAGAGCAATCTTTGCACTTTCATATGCCAGCATCAAAATACACTACATATACCAGTACAACCACAATATCGCTGAAAAAGGATGGACCAACAATTGTCTAAGCCTCTTTTGAAGGCTTCTACGGTCTCAGACTCTCCTAAGTCAGAAGGAAGTTTATTCCAGACGTTAACTACCCGGTTCGTAAAAACTTTGCCCCGACGTCCAAACGACCTCTGTGATGTTTCAGACTCAGGTGATGCCCGCGCAGATAGGTTGACATAGCCAACTCTAACAGATAGGTGGAAGCAATATCACTAAGTCCCTTAATAATCCTAAACGTCTCTATCAAATCCCCTCTCAACCTACACCGTTCCAAGGAAAATAATCCTAAGCTACTTAGACGACCTTCGTAAGACTTCCCTTGTTGACCTTCGATTATCCTGGTCGCAAGTTTCGGCATCTTTTCTATACAAATGATGCCACTCCGGAGGTACGGTGACCAGGCCTGAACACAATACTCCAGATGTGGCCTAACCACTGCTTTATATAAGGGCAAGAATACTTCTGCTTTAGTGTTACTGAGCGCCCTCCCAAGACGAAATAACTTGTGTCGTGCTTTATTGGCAGCATGGCGACACTGTGCCGAAGGTTTAAAATGGTTCGCTACCTTGACACCTGGATCACGGGCTTCGACAGTACACCGCAATGATAGAGATCCCGCAGGAGACTGAACTGCCATTCCGCTGCCACTACTAGTCAATAGTTGACATTTGTTGGCATTTAGAGGTAGGTCCCATTGGCTTGACAACGAAGAGTACGTATTCGTGACTACATCCTTCGACCTTCGGTCGCTCATTTCAACCCAAACTTGCTTTAAACTTTAACATCACACAATGGCATTGTTGCTCATCTAATCGCAATTTCCTTTCCATGTCCAAACGTCCACCCCTTGTTCATACCACTCCTCTTATTTGCCAATCTCAGATGTACCCTGTGGCTGGTATTTGTTATTCCTTGCATTGACCCTTGTGGTGCCATCTAGTGGCAACCATGGGACTTCAAGAAATGTGGGAAATAAAAAATAAGATGCATCAATTTTATGACATAAATTAAGACCATGTTAAGTATTTTCCAAAAAACTGCTGATATCTTTGCAAATTAGGTTCGTTGCTACTTTAAGTGAGGTCTAATGAAAAAGGTCGTCTTAGGCTGTTATCTCGAATTTCAACCATGGAGGCTGACTTCGGGAGCATCTTTCTTGGACATTCGTTTCATAGCGTTGATGAATTTTATTTGCTGTTTATCTCCTTTATGCATCGCAACAAGTTTCCTATCCGTCAGGCCGTTCGCAAGCACGTGAGTTAAGCGAATTGTTTTATTCCGTGCTGTAGACTAACAGTTTCCGCACACGTTATTTATGTCACCGGATGGCTACAATTGATACGGAGACTGAGTATGCTACTTTTCCGTCATTCACACTGATCTAGGTTCCAGCAGGATATTAACCTACTCCGGAAGACGGATCCTCAGTTTGTACGGTATCTAACATCCCACTGGATGTTCAAGCGGTTTGGGCCAACTACGCTCAAGCGGGATTGGTGTATGGTTGGAACACAACGAACAACTGTGTCGTGAATGCCAATCTTACACTGAAGAAAATTACCCATGCTTCCGACCGCCTTGCTGTCGCTGTGAGTACAGTGAGGAGGCTGTCTGAGGTTCTATTGAAAGAATTTCAGATTCAGTGGCACGTGTACTAGCGCATTTGACGGGCACCTGTGGCTACTGTGCGTCCAGTTACTGATGTTATATAAGGAAAAGCAACATCCTGCGGGTAAAAAAGAGAGATTTTTCATTCTCTTTTTAGAAAACGTACCTATCCGTAGCCTATGATTAGCGAATTACAACATGCTGGAGGATTCCGTGTTGCTTCAGACCTCAAGGCAGCCCAATTCCAACGTAGCGCCACAGCTTGCTCGGCTTAATTGCCTGGAAGACGTGAACCCCAGTGCGGTATCGGGGCTCATCGATAGCCTCATTAAACAAACAGATGAGGTTATAGGCGTGGCGCCAGGTGCGTCCGTCGTAAGTGATAAGCCATACTGCTCACCATCGCGTAAGCAACCGCGGTGGCACATAGCCGTTACGTTGACAACATTTTGCTTCTCTTTCGGTGAACCTGTTGCAGGTACGGGCGTACATTGCGTGCACAATTGGCTACTGTACCACCGTAAATGCTTGGTGAAGAACAAAATCGGGCAGCGTAGTTTGCTCTAGTGACGTGGCAGCAGTTACACTTACCAAGAAGCCGTCAAATAGCAGTAACGTAAGTGAGTTGGAATAAGGTAATTTAGTTTCAGCTTCGCGCCGTAAACTATCTCTGAATATAACGATATCATCCACCCCATCTACTTCCCCGGCGTACGAAGGCAAACGCTTTTAAATAGCTTCTGACCTCCGCTCAGACACTTCGGATGTTTGTGACGCGGTACCCCGTTGCAGCTATGCATGTGTCACAGCGTACGGACAACGCACCCGCTATGCCTGTGCGCTTACAAAATGACACGAACACCTCGGCGGAGCTGCAGCCTATCTGAGTACCTGCGTTTGAATATGCTATAATATTTTGTTACGTGCACCCTCCTCAGTGTATATCTGGATTCAACTGCAAATGAACCGTCTGCTAGAAAGACAACCGTTTTAAGGAGGACTTTCATGTTTTGCTTGCCAGACAGTAAGTCCTGTGCCATTGTCATTAAACCACTGCAGCCGATGCTTATGACTTTGCTCAACTGTTTAAAGGCCAGCCTGTGAGAACGCAAACTTGGCCCTTCTTCGGGCCACCTCCTGTTTCGTTTCCGTGCGCTTCCCCTTACCAACCCGACGCAACTGCTCAGTTGATGGCATTGATCGGAACATCCAGCAAATGAATCGGACGGTGGCTCTGTAATCCTCGCAGGAATGGTCCAATTGCTGTTTAACTGGTCCTCAAAGCCCATGCATTTTTTGTTCGACATGCTTTCCTTTAGGTACGTTGCTTTTACCCCACTTCTTAGTGATCCGTTGTGTTGACGTGACGCATATGACGTGTCCGACACATTTGCGTGAGCACTTTGAATGGGTCTGAACGACAACGTTCTCGGAAATGTTTTCTTCGCACATACGTTTCTTGACAGTTTGGTTATTATATGCATGGAATCAAATCCGCATCGTCCCAGTGCTGTTAAACATCCAGCTATAGATGCCTCCTGACGGACCTTTTTGGTGCTCATTCAATGCAACATTGCGGTGTAGCAGATCTGTGCTGCTACATATAGAGGCTGCGAGATGTACCTCATTGCTGCTACTGCTAAGAGACCTATGTAGGCTACTATGTCACCAGTGCACCAGATCTGTGCTGATATGTCTAGAGGCTACGAGATATACATTCTTAGTGATAGTGCTGACAGACCTATGTACCTTGTGCAGCCGTTTTGCTCTCAAGCTTCCAAATTTCCGTTTCCATCCTGGCCCCTGACTCATATCCACGTCATCCCAAATGCCATCCACTAGGCTTGTGGTGCCCCATGGCCCATAACCATCTAAATTGCCAACATGTTCCTTCCTTCCTCACATTCTTCAGGTGACGGTGAAGTTGCGTTGTTACCATTACACTAAACATGTGCGCATAGGTCAGCGTTGCTAAACTAGTGATGCCCTGCGGATTGCTGTGTACACTTACTCTACTCGCTATATAGTTGTGGTGGCATATCGAAGTCCTGGAAGTATCACCCTGGAGGGTATTAAGTACATTCTTACTGAGGCTGCCCATAGATGTCTATTCAATACCTAATGACTTTGACTTACCTGTAGTCTGCTACGCTGAACATATTAAGATACGGAGGACAGGGGCGTAGCCGCCTTGGATAGATCGTACCGGTAAATACCTGCTCAGGAAGGGCTCTAAGCGCTGCCGAACTTACCAAACACCTAACATAAGCGAAGAACTTCTTCGGATTTTCCGAAGCTCCATCAGCCAATTACTTTTCGTACAATAGCCGAGCGTTCCGTAAATGTTGTTTACAACTGTTTCTAGACTCGCGATATCTATTATGGGTGCTATTTGATGGAGCCGTACGGTAGGACCTCCCGAACTTAGAACGCTTCTGGAGCAGGTATTTGGCAGTGGTATTTATCCACGGCTGCCGCGCTCGTGTCTTCTTTCTCCTCGCAAGCGCAGCGCCCCGCCTTGTCAATGCCATTGCTTAGTACTGTGGTACCGTGTTACATCCCTTAGTATCATTTAAGGAAAATTCTTTATTAAACATACTTCTCCCACAGTGTATGTGTATTTCATTATCAACCACCACTATCGGGGTATTAACTGCCGACATATTTGTGAAGCTGTTCTCCGCTTCCGTTCGGCCCCATCTGGAATACTGCGTCCAGACTTGCCCGCCCTGCCTTGTTCGGGAAGAAATGGAGCTCGAGAGGGTTTTGAGAGTACGTATCAAATTGATCGTGCGGTTAAGGGGACAATCGTACCCCGAGCGTCTACTTACCTTGGGTATGTATTCAATGCACTACCGACGGCTTCGAGGAGACCTAATCCCTACTTACCGCAGCTTAATAGGGAAGGTTGGTCCGGAATTGAGCTGGCTATTTAGCCCGGCTAAGTTGCCTTGTCTTCACGGTCATCCCATGAAGCTACACAAGCCGCGTTCTGACTGAATCCGAGCGGCAACTCGGTTATCGCGTAAAGTTATCGAGCGCTGGAAATGGCTTCCAGAAGGTGTAGTCAGGGGACCTATGGTTAAGGGTATCGAAGGGCAGTTAGACACCCTTGTGTGGCAACACGAAACATTTCCTTTCTCCTGACAATATCCATCTTCAAAATTTTAGTTCTTATTCTGTCATTCCCTTCACGCTTTGGTGTTACACTTCATTTAAATGACTTTCGTTTCCCTTTATTTTCCATTCACTTTCTACTGCTTTCTTACATCACGTAACCTACAAAGCCGGGACCGCTAGTGCAGGGCACGTGCGCAGTAGTTGGTTGACCAGGGTGTGTCTTGGGCGTTACGTTAAGATGTATCCGGACCTCTTAGCACGTCAACATTTCCTGGCTCGACCATCCTATCAAGAAAACACACTCTAGGGATTTGCCTATCGTCCATGGCCATTGGCCCCATGCATATGCGATGATCCAGTGCTTGTTAGTAGCCACCCCGTATCTGAATAACCTTTACTCCTCTAGAATATCTGCATCCAGTCCCTCCGCTGCCCTGCCACCAATTGAGCTTCAAGATTCTCTCGCAGCAACCTATTTATTTTCGCTTATTATGCCCCCCTCTCGGATTACACTAACTACGTGCTGTTCATGCACCTGACAATCACTACCAACATTCTAACTCGCTTTGCTTTATTCCCACGCAACTATCGACTCATATCAAACGGATACTCGTACTTTATTTACTGGTGCAACGCTCTCCCCTACGCAGGCGATAGCAATCCACCTATACGGCCAAGGATTCTATAGGATACTCAAAAGACATTTTCATCATACTTATTGCTGCACAGTGTACATGCTTTTGTCTCAGCCCAAATGTTATAACACAAGACATTAACAATATTCAATTCCATGCCTGTTCTTGCGGTCTTCTCTCGGTTGTCTCCCACTTTCCCTTTTCTCTGAGGTCCGGGACATCTTGGAGATCTGGGATTGGACTGAGGAACAATTTTGCCCAAGACGGACGGAACAACCCACAAGGACTGACATGGAGGGTGGTAAAACTCCGCAAGGACCAACCTACAATCACCACAACCCTTGTCCAGTATGGAGAACTGGACATATATTCATACTCCCATACATTATACATCTGAAAAATCTGGACAGCGGAAAATTTGAAACTTTTGCTCACCTGGACATACAACAAGAAGAAAAATCGCGATGTCCCTCTCCTCCAGCGACCACAAAAAATAATGGCGACCCAGAGCAAAATACCCGTCCAACTAACAGAGGAAATTAGAAGCCATTACCCCGCGAAAAACCGAAGGTGAAACCAGTCGTCAAGCGGCTTTGCCAGTTCAACATTAATGTTCAAAATGCTTTACGGCAGTGTTGCAGGACGTGGTGGGTTTTCGCCTGGCAAGCCTTCTCCCTATAAAAGCCACAAATGTCTGTTTAACAACACTGCGACGTGGCGGCTGTGACTCGCCACTGAATAAAGTCACAGCACACAACTACATACTGGCAAGTCGACTAGATTCACATATCTACTCTTCTTGACACCGTTTCAACTATACACGATTGAACCCGGGGTATCGTCGTGATACACAACAGTTTTAAACCTTGATCATGCCTAAGTTGGTGCGTCTCTATGAAATTGAGAATAAACTATCTATTTATTTATTTTACCATGAACATACAACCAATTTTCTACTATTACTGTCACAGTTGCCATAAAATGTTTGTACAGTTGTACATATCTGATCATGCCTCCATGGGCGTGCCTCGCATAGTCGAGAATAAAGTATTTATTTATTTATTTATGAATCTTATTTCCCATACAGCATCCATTACCTTTACCTTTACAGATAGCTCCGTGTATTCGGCTCAGGACAAGGGTTAATTTTCCAACAGTTAGTGCAATTAATCCTTGCCCTGGTAGCACAATCGTACCAGTAAACGTAGCAAACTGGACATAAACTGAACAGATGCCCAGTTCAGGTATTATTGCATTAGTTGCAGCTAAATGCATTTAGTTTGACATTTGTTAATAAGTAAACAGTTGGTACGCATTATAAGGGATATTATTTGACCATAACCCCAGTGGTTTAAATGCATCGGTAGGACATTTTATTTGCACAGTTTCGGTTTTGTAATCTTGGTCGCTGATGCCGCTTGGTTTTGCGCTATTGTTTAGTTCCCTTGAAACTGCGTTTCCTCAGGCACACCTATCAGGTTTTCCGGATATAGCTTGTTTGATACGTAAGTATTCATTTTCAGCATGCCACGTCGAAAAAGTTATCAATTAATTGCATAGTGTCCGTCTCGTAGCACCATTTACCGTGCAGTAAAAAGACGGACATCAGGATTTAGCTACGAAGAGGTGCTTCTGTTGTCAGCAGCTAAACAACAGAAGGGTAAGAGGATTAGTAACATATATTATATAGGATTGATTACACAGTTCAGCCATCTGGTAACGTTACCAGCTGCTGTGAAGATGACAGCAACCCCGAGGAATTGGTCCATAACGAGAAAACTGATTACAATGTCTCAGGTACCAGCGTCTATTGTTTGTTCACTGTTGGGACTTGTGCAACCGTGGATGCCATTTTTGCCAAAGGAGTACCGGACGCTGATGCGAACACCACGGAACTCCCTCATACGAGTTGTTGCACCGGGCACTAACCGTCACGTATGTCTGCTGAGAGGTTTACAGCGTACATGCTCTACTCTTTCGCTAGCGGCTGATGACACTGTGGACTATCAGTTGCATGTTGACGGATTTAAACCTTATAATGCGTCCAAGATGCATATATGACCGAGCTTGTGTCGTGTCGCAATGCCAGTTGTCACAAAGCCATTCATCGTTGGGGTTTATGGTGGGACCTCAAAACCAAATGACGTGGACGATTATTTGTACGACACACTTTATGAGATCCGTTCTTTGCAAAGCGAAGGATTATTCCACCTGAAAGCGGTTACCTGTGAAATCCCTGCACGCGCTTATGTGAAGCGCAAGAAATAACACTCTGGTTGTTACAGCTGTGACAAATGCGCTCAACGTGGTGAGCAGGTGAGCCGCCAGGTGACATACACGCTTACGGATAGCACACTGCGGACTAATACATCCGTTCGAAGGAATGTCAGCCAACCGTCGCCTTTCGCTGCTTTTAATGTAGGTTTGGTTGAAGACTTTCCTATTGAACATATGCATTCAGTACGTTTGGGTGTAATGCGAGGATGGAGAAAAAATTGGCTCACTTCGCCCGTGGACAGGGAATTTCGACTGCGCAGGGAGCGATTGATTTTAGCAAATGAATGGTTGCATGACTTCGGACTTTCTTGGACAGCGGACTTTCCACCTAATCTTTGATGGCTGGATGAATACCGATCTTGGAAGGCAACGGAGTTGCGTCAGTTTTTGATATATGCCGGACCAGCGTGTTTAAGCGGAGTTTTGCCTGAGGCTTTCTATCATAACTTGCTAGATCTCTCATTTGCTATTTATCTTATGTGCCACCCTCACCTTCACACTGCCTTATTCGATTTCTTTTTTCCTTTAATTAGTGCTTTTTACATGATTAATTTGAGCTTTATGGTCCCAGTGAGATGACGTGGAACGTGCACTCACTGGTTCATCTGCCCGCCGACGTACAAATGGGCTTTAGAAGGCTTCTCAGCATTTCCCTTTGAGTCTCACTTGTTTTCCATCAAGCGCATGATTCACAATTCCCCGCTTCCGGTTGCTCAAATCGTGCGGCGTAGGTCTGCAGATGAACAGCTTCCTCCTACTTTCAGCAACGCAAGCACGGGTGGGAACGTAAAGATGCGTAATTATAAGGGTCACAAAGCGTTTCGTTTGCACGGAATGTTGTTTTCAGCAGTGAATCCGGACAACGTGGTCATCGTCGAGGCGAAACAGAGAGTGCTCATAGATATGTCTGTGAATGTGTCTGAGAACATGGTCGTGCAATGCCGGGCATTTATGAATCTTCGTAATCTGTTCACGCATAGCCCGGATTTCTCAACGGCATACATCTTCCGTGCATCGCCGTTGACTACAGATGTATGTAGCTTTTCCGCCCGTCATATTCTGTTCAAGTGCATCGCTTTTCCCTTGAACGATTTACTTGTAATTTACCCTAAGCCACACAATTATGCACGCTAACTATTGGCATCTTTCTTTTTCAGCACAGATGGCTTGTCAAGGATACAGCATTGTCAGACTACTTGACTCCGACGATATAATAACTATTGTCAATAATACTTGGTTTAGAGAAGAAGGTGCGTATGCCTAAATACCTTACGTTCGCTGTATGCGATGCTATGCAGCGATGAAAATTCACACTACACCCGATGTGGATGTAGTCAGCACTGCATTGTCCATCATCGTTAGCAGGAGCAAGTCCTTTTGCTATATTAACCCACCTCCTAAGTTAGCTTCCAGCATGCCCGAGAAATGGAACGTCAATCAGAGCGCGGCATGCTGCCATCCGCAGACGATACTATTCCGATGGACCTTCCAGCTAAGCGTCCAAGGTGAGTATGGTGTATTTTATTTCCCCTTAGACGCCGGCCCGTCCGTTCTAGCACCTAAGCCGAAGACGCCCCGCGTCCCACCAAACCCAAACGGCCTGCTGCAGCAACATACGCACGTGCGCCCACTTCTAGCTTTAGTGGCATTAGTGCAGCACGTCCAGGGCCATCAACAAGCAACCGTAAGTATCGCGTTCATACTATCCTATTAAACAGTAATCGCGCCCGCTGTTGTTGCTGACGTTGCACCATGCAATTTGGAGGTGCTGCAGGAACTGAAGGCTATTAAATGAAAGACGTTACAGATGCATTCCATTACCCTCAGCTTTATTTCTAGATGAGTTATACCTCATTCGATCAGAACTGGTCGGCCATCGCCGCATGTCCGAAGCAATGTCGCAGATGCTGCAACGACAGTCCCAAAGCCTTGCACCGAGACTTTGTCTGCAATTCATCTCTCTCGGTGAGCTTAAGAGATGTGATGAACGGCGGAAGGACCAAGGTTTCAAAAGCAGAGTCGTAAGTTCGTCTTATTAGTAAAAGGCTTTCAGGTCAAACATTTGTGCGTTGTGCACGGTGATAACGTGCAAATCGTAGTCCGGGTTGCCATGGTGCTGCTAATGATAAGATCAGTTGCCGCGGAGATAAATTACTTCGGCGCAGAAGGTTTGTTTGCATTCAGGCGAACGAATATGAACGGCCTTGTACAAGGTAGGTTGACATACAGTAGTCCATAAAAACTACCAAGGCATCATTCGGCAACGCATGTGTAATGCAGCCTCGGATGCTGACATTACACGCCACATCAGAACGTGGTTGCATTCTGCGCGGCACAAGAGGCCGCCGGTTGAGCAAAGTAAAGTATACAGTGCGAATGAGGTGAGTCCCCTGCTTCCTTATGAACCTGTTTAGTCTCCTACGTAGATAATCGCGGAAGCGGATTAAACATCTTGAGAATGCCGCTTTGTGCTACTAACGATTTTTGTAATACACAACTTCATGTACACAAATCATGCTTATATCCCGGTTTTCATTTTCTTTCGCCTTGTAATGTTCTCAGGTGCGCGGTAAGCTCCACTTCCTTTACTGACCAACAGCTTGAGGCGCCGCCTATTTGGGTCCACACATCCAGTAACGGTGACAACAGGCACTGGGTGAACCTTAGGTCCGAACCGTCCATACATTCGTTAGGTGCTAAGTGCCTAGTAGTGAGATGTTCGTATTCGGATACCCATGGCAGGCAATGACGGTATCTGGACCTGCCGGAGTGTCACGCATGGTGGTGAATTTCTATTGGGCAACGCTAGCTTCATTTTCAATGGCCCGCCGTAAACTGGACAAGATCCATTTTTAGCCGTCGCACGGTACTAGTTCCTGTACAGTTTAGCCTAATGCTCTCATAGGAACCTTTAGGAGGCTAAACTGGACAGGAACTGGACATGTGCTACCAGGGTGAGTTCATTGAGCAGTAGGGAGCAGAAGACAGGCCTCGTGAACCGGTATATCTATCTGTGTCTAAACAACTGGTGTACTACTTTCATTACTTGACATTTCACTTTTACCTGTCACCCTACGTTACCCTTCTATGTATCACGATACGGCCACAGCAAATTCCAGGATATCGATCAGAATCTTCTCCAGGCGGAAAGGACCCTCTTGGTATGCTTCAATTAATAGACAAGCATTTTGACTGTCAATAAGCTACTCCCAATCGACAAAAAATACCCGCTTATTGCTTCCTTTTAAAATGAAGGAAAAATGAAATTGGGTGGTGTTTACCCACCAGCTTGTAACTCCTCGTCTTTCTCATTTATTAACGTCGCTCATTTCCCTGCCGACTGTTACCAATAGTAACCATGGTATTAGTGCATTCAAACACCAATTTTCAGGTTTAGCGGACTAAAAATACACACTTCCACGCAATTCCAATCACGGCCATACAACCAATCCGATAGCTTCGCCCCCTTGCCTTCACACTGTTTGCTGTGCCCCTAGTGGCCAGTGACCGTTGTCGAGCACATTTCCGTTTGACCCAACGCTAAAAAGCGAATATTTGGCGACGTTTACGGGTAGCTGTCACGAAAGGGACCATTCACAAAGTCTATCCAGAGCTTTCGGTAGGGCCAGTAGGACATCAGGATCACCTTATATCAGGAATTTGAAGACATCCGTAAAAATGTGATGAAACTCACAGCTCATGGGGGGCAGGAATTGATCCTCGTGGGAACGAGTCATACTTTTCCTACCAAAAGCCCTGGATAGACTTTGTGATTGGTCCCTCTCGTGACGGCTACCTGTAAAAGTCGCCAAATATTCGCTTTTGAGCGTCGGATCAAAAGACCTGACGCGTTATTTTCCTGGTGGAAGCAAGGTGCAACGGGTTCTACCTCAAGCTGATGTAGACATCTTGTTGTCGTCCAAAACTGGGCGTCAACTGCCCGCAACGATTCAACCTTGGTCCGTGAAGATTCTGAGGTCATCCTGAAGTCATGACGACCAAACTGATTTTAGAAACATCTTCAACATTCGTTAGGGTGCACTTATTGTACTACAAGCATTCTTGACCCCATGCCTATGCCGGTGCAGGTTGATGGTTGAACCAGTCCTACCGTCTGGAGTAGGAATTGTATAGGGGTCAAGGAGATTACACGACACACGCTGAGCATGTTTTCCATTTAGTGACATCCTGGCTGAAATGGGCACGAATTTGACATTTTCATGCGCATAGCTCTGAGCGATCTGTTAATATGTTTTATTAACGTTTTACGTTAGAAATTTTACATTAACCTCAGACCATGCGAATGAATATAGTTTCATCATTAAATGTTGAGTTAAACCATACACTCACTTCCCCCCATAGTATAGCTATTTTTCTCCATGACCGGGGAAAAATGAGCATACTGCGGGGTAAAGTGGACATATCGGTTTCCACCACTAATGGCGAACCGCAAGACAAAAAGGTGCCGCTGTGGGCCTAGTTTGATCGTCGCGGCGCCATCTACTGGGAATTGCTACCTGACAAATCCACTGTTATTGCCGATGTCCACTGTGAACAACGGCAAAAGATGGTTGACTAAAACCGAAAACCGTCCAAAAGCGACCCGAATCCTTCTTCTGCATAACAACGCACGTCATCATGTGGCAGAATTCAGCAGCTCGTTATCGAAACTCTTCTGCATCCAGCATATAGACCGGACCTTGCTCCTATTGATTACTGAGCACCTTCACATATATTGGTGACCCGCCCCAGTCGTGTTCCTCGACGTCAAAGGTGCCTTCGATTCGGTTGCTTTATGTGCCCTTTGGAATTGTCCACTTAGGAAAGGTGTGCCCGAGAAACATGTAAATATTATCCGAGCATTATACGTGCGTAGCACGAGCCGAGTGAGGGCTTACGGCAAGCTGTCGTCGCTCTTCAGTATCTCCGACGGTGTGAGACAAGGTGACCCGCTGTCACCTGTCCTCTCCAACTTCGAAATTATCGAAGTCATGGAGCTTTCCTTTACAGGACACGACTTAGAAGGGGCGGAGATACTCCCAGGAAAACGAATTATTGACTTGGAATATGCGGACGACATTGCCCTCATCTGTAACAGCTTCCAGACATGCCAAGCCCTGCTGGACAGCTTAGCACTGGCTGTCAGCCGCTTCGGGCTTTGCTTTGCACCAACGAACTGCAAAGCGTTCCTCCAAGGTTGGCAGGGATCGCCTCCAGCGTTAATCCTTGGTGGGGAGCAACTAGAAGGCCTTCGGAAATTCAACTACCTGGGAAGTTGTATCAGCGCCCTTGGGATCGAAGATGAGATCACGAGCCGTATAGCAAACGCTCGAAGTGCTTTTGCTAAACTGCACCACCTATGGCGGCGGCGCGACATTACTCTCGCCCTGAAGGGTAGAGTGTACAATGCAGTGTACAATGTACGGTTGCGAAACCTGGCCCCTTAAGATCGGTGGATATGAAGAGGCTAGTTACGTTCGACAATTGGTGCCTTCGCAGTTTAGCTCACACCTGGTGGGAACAACGCGTGAGTAACAAGCGTATTCAACGCCCTGTTTACGGCACAGGAAAAGGATCTGAACCGCTCAGTACCGTCATTTCACGCACCAGGCTCCGATGGCTCGTCCACGATTTGCGCAATCTAGCCTACCGACTCCACGACGTTTTTTCTTTGCTCGCCGGGGATGTAGATGGAAGAAGAGGAGGGGTGGAAAGCGGTGACTTTGTCCAGAGGAATGAAGACCCTCACTTCGGAGCTGGCCTCGGTTGGAGTGTCTCGGCTCCCTGGTTGGGGTCCAAAAACGGTGAGCACTTTTGCCTGGATGCACTTGCTGACATTGCACGTAGCCGACCTCAGTGGCGTTCCTGTGGTGAATTTCTTTGTCCCTCCCCATCCCTTTTAGCCTCCCCTACACCTACGATCTCACTTGGTAGCGTAAACATAATAATTTTGCTTTTTACCTAGTAGCCGGCTGGCAGCTTGCCAGAATAATGCATATCCGTTGCTGGTAGCTCAGCTGGCATGCAACTGTTGTATTTATTTTCCCTTTCCTTTATGTATTGCGGCACGTTGGCTGAGGCGTTTCTTAACTCTAGCTGACGTGTATAATGATGATGATAATGACCGATTATCACCTTTACCGCTCACCGGAAAACCACGTCAAAGACAAGAGATTCCATGACCGCAACCGTATCAAAACCTACGTTGACAACTGGTCCAGCTCGTTTTATGAGACAGGCATCGGCAACTTGCCTGAGCGTTGGCAGTGCGTCGTCAATAACAATGCATGTTAAGCTGATTAAATATGGTTGCTTGTTTGAAATAAATATTGCTTGCAAATGTGTCCGATTGATTTCAGGACAACCTAATAGATTTATCGGCTTTTGTTTCAGTTTCTTCTTTACGCAACCTGACTGCTCTCTACTCTGTTGTTATTACTTCCCCAGGCATTGACTGTTCTGTGAGTGCTACGCGGTAACTCGATTTTTGTTGTCGTACCATACTGGTCGAGTTACTCAGCTGAAATAACGTGGAAAACAGTGTTTGAATAAAAGAAACGAAATTTGACTATTGTCAAATTTTCTACGCTCCAAGATATCTTGGATCGATTAAAGTGGTACTGGCCAAAGCGTCTTTGGCGCTTACTGGTAATTTTTCCGGTTGTTACCAGTTTTAATCCCGTTTTGCACCCTGTTTTTGCCTTTTTATTGCGGTCATTTTTCTATTGTATACGTGTTATAATTCTGCTCTGTTTCCCACATGAACATGGCTGTCTCGCTAATCAACGAGACGGATGGACCTATGGGGTCCTCGTTTGACGAATCTACTGCAGCTTACGGACAGGTTAACTGTTCAGAGCCAGTAAGAAATTTATCTGGCGGTATGCAGTGTGACGTCTACTGCCGCTGGTATCACGAAAGCTGTACCGGCCTACAAGCTGACTAGTACAAAATGCTATCGTCAAGCGTTCACTTTCTTTTCAGCTGTGCTGAATGCTGCGCTCAAACATCGACGCGCCCGGCTATCACCGGTGCTAAACTTTCAGCGCTGACTTCAAGGTTGGCAGATGTTGAGTTGACGATAGCTAAACTCGCCTCTATTGTGTCGCTCGATACGAAGATGGATTTGATCTTAAAATCCATGAATATTTCGATTGAAGACACTGCAACATTGCTGACGATCCATCCACTGGAGTCTGTCACTCGGTCATGAAGTCGCACATCCTACCGGTCAATCCAGGTAGCATTGCTGGCTATCCTCATGAGCCAATCAAAGTGAAGAAAAATAGGGTGCGGAAATACCAAGAGCCCTCTGCTAAACCCAGAAAATTAGTTGCCATGGCATCGAAAAAGATGCCGTCTATGACAGTCTTAAAGTAGTCTGACGATTGTACACAGAACCTTCCGAAGATGCTGATCGTCTCGGCTGCCAGTGAACCAGCCCGTTCTGACGAAGTGCTGGTAACTGCTCAATGCGATACAAGGTCAACGGCCCCTGTTCCAGTGAACCAAAAGAAGAAGCGGACTAGATCTGCTCGTAAAACTTTGAAGTGGCTTGAAAACCCAGGAACTAGTAAGACGCCGGCAATAGAACGGAAAACCTACGCTACCGTTGTTTCGGCGTCGTTTGTGAAGACAGGCACAGTCCCACCGCCAGTGGTGAAAACAGCTGGTATAGGTGTCGACTCCAAGGCACGTGGGGTGAACACTCCCCGTCGTGCCGACTCTTTCACGGATAGTAGCGTTATATTCCGTAACGTTACTGAATCTGCGGCCGCTCTCCCAAGGGAACGCATCTTGGACGACATCAAGTGGCTGAAACTGTGTGTCAGCAAGCTGCTTCCATCTGGCTTCCCTGGTGTCACTGTCAGAAAGCTGACCAGATTGGGGAACGTCCCTATCGCTACGCCAAATCCACGACCCCGACTACTTCGCATGGTCCTTTCTACCCCGGAGGAACGCAAATCATTACTGCGGTTTGCATTCAAACTTAAGGGTAGTGGTGTCAGCCTTCAGCCGGACCTACCACTGGCAGATAGATTGAAGTTAAAGGAGGCTATCAAAGACCTCAAAACTAGACGGGCGGCTGGTGAGCAAGGCCTCCGTCTGGTGGGTTTTCAGGTGGTCAGCCGGAAGTTATTTTCCGCCCTATCAGAACCTATCCTGATGACGCAGGACCCAGGAATGGTCGTGCCGACTTCCTTGAGGTAGTACTTAGCAACGTGCGTAGCCTAAGGAACAAGGTGCACGAGTTGGGTCTACATGTAGACAAATCTCGTCCCGACATACTTGCTTTCACTGAAACGTGGTTGTCTCCGGATATCACGGACGGTGAGGTATGTTTACCTGGCTACGCGCTGCTTAGAACTGATCGCTCCGTTGGTCGCCAAGGCGGAGGCGTTGTATTGTATGTGAGCTGTAACTTAGATGTGTTGAGGACCTGCACATTCCAGACGTCAGATCAGACTGTTGAATCCCTATCGACTGTTTTATGCACCTCCTCTACCCAGTTTACAGTTATGGTGATATACAGAAGTCCTGGAAGTTCTTCCAGGGGGATACTTGACTTTATTCGCACTCAGTCTGCGAATAAGTGTTTAGTTCTAGGGAATTTCAACCTCCTGGAAGTCTGTTGGGCCGATCTTTCTTGCAATTCGGCATTAGGAACATTCGGTGCACTTTCTTAAACTGACTGCCAAGTGCTTTTGCACCAGTTCGTGGAATTCCCCACTAGGTATATGGACAACCAAATACCATGTACTTTAGATTTGGTTTTCGCTAAGTCTCTGGACTTCGTGACTGACGTTTCATACGGTGCACCTCTAGGGTCCAGCGACCACTTATGCATATCCTTTCGATGTGCTCTTTCAAAGCACCAAGATACCACTGTTGAATTACTTCGAATATTTGGCGGGTGGACTTTAGTGCAATGCGAGCTAAGGCTTCAGTTCTGAACTGTGAGATCTCGATGGCTGACTCTGTTTAGTTAGCTTGGGATAAATTTAAGGCATACCTTACAGAGGTTTCCACCCCCTATATTCCACACATGAGGAAAAGAGGGTTAAGGGCACAGCCTCCATGGATAGATACCACAGGCAAGTACCTACTCAAGAAACGGTCTAGATGCTGGCGAACCTACCAAGCAGCTCCATCAGCCAGTACCTATGATAGTTATCGAGAGAATAGAAATAAATGTAAGCAACATCTCAGAACTGCTCGCCTCCAGTACGAGCAGGGTTCAGCAGACTCGACCGCAGCTAATCCCATGAAGTCTTTTGCTTGCGTTAAAAGGCAGCGGGGCAAAACTGTCTATACCAGCGTTATTGCGAGCAGACGGGACCCGTGCGCAAACCGACTATGAAAAGGCTTGTATACTTAGTGATCAGTATACTGGGGTCTTTGTTTGAGAGACCTCTTTACCGCAGGTCGAATTGATTTCAAGAGTTCCAGAGGATTCTTGCTTAGCTGAATTTAGCATAACAGAGACTCAGGTCTTCGAGCTACTGCAAGGCATTAATCCCTCTAAAGCTTCCGGTCCTGATTCAATTCATCCAAAGCTGTTGCATGAATTGGCCACTAAGCTGAGTGGTTCTCTTACATGCGTGTTTTCTATATCGCTGGACAGCTGCATCCTACCTTCGGAATGGAAGGAGGCAATCATCTGTCCGATTTTTAAGGGCGGTGACAGCGCTCTATCCGCAAACTACCGGCCTGTCAGTTTGACAAGCGTAGTAGTCAAGTTGTTCGAGAAGCTGATAAGGGATTCAGTGGAGAACCACCTGAATCGATTCAACCTTCTCAGTGTTGCGCAAAGCATTTTCATGTCAGACTAATCTACTTGTAGCTCGTGAAAGCTGGGCCGAAGCAGTAGATAGTGGCCACGCTGTAGACATGCTATTCGTGGATTTTTCGAAAGCTTTTGACACTTCACATCTTCGGCTCTCACTAAAGTTGAGCTCTTACGGGATATCTGGTCGCGCCCTTCAATGGGTGTCTGCCTTCCTTGAGAGGGGGGGGGAACAGTGCGTACGGTGGCGCGTAGCCTTTCGCTCAGGCAAGCTGTCCTTAGTGGCGTCCCGCAGGGCTCGGTATTGGGGCCATTGTTGTTCGCGATCTATGTAAATGACTTGCCGCGTGAGCTAGGGGTGTCATCACTAATGTTTGCTGACGACCTTAAGCTCTGGAATATTGTGGATATCCCGAGGGGTCCTGAGGCAATTCAGCATGCCTTGGATAGGCTCTGGGAATGGTCTACCTTATGGTTGATGCCCATAAATAGGGCCAAGTGCTCTGTTCTCCAAATCGGAGCTGCTAATCCTCCCACCCGATATGTTGTCGGCGGTGGTGAACTCCCTGTTGTCAGGTTGATTTAGGCGTCGTACACGCATCAGCACTTCATTCTGGAGACAACTGGAAGAAGGCTGCTTGTCGAGGGTTTCGTATGATGTGGTTTATCCGCCGCTCTTTCGGAATCTTAACGGCCAATTTGTTTGTGAAACTATTTTCGGCATTCGTCCGACCCCACCTGGAATATTGTATTCAGGCTTGTCCACCATGTCTTAACCGAGATAAAATGGACTTGAAGAGGGTGTTACGAGTGGGCACTCGGCTAGTGCAGGGTCTACGGGGACAGATATATCCTTGAAAGCTTGCTCAGTTTGGGTATGTACTCCATGCACTACCGAAGGATAAGAGGGGACCTGATTCTCACTTATAGTATTTTGACGGGTAAGATTGGCCCGGACTTGTCAGGGCTATTTCCTCCCGCTACGTTACCTAATCTCCGCGGTCACCCACTGAAACTGCATAAACCACGGTCTGATAGGATTAGGACGGCAACTCGTCTGTCGCGCCGAGTTATAGATCGCTGGAATTCGCTTCCAAATCACGTGGTTAGGGAACCTACGGTTAAGGGTTTTGCGCGCCAGCTCGATGCTCTTGGGTGGCAACAGCAAACCTTTCCTTTTTCCTAGCTGACTCACCTTCACTTTTCAGTTCTTTTTTATTGACTCAAATATCTTGGTATTCCACTTGCTTAGCTCTTTCCACTTTCTCTTTTGCCTTCTGAGTTTACTTTTTTCTCTTTCTTACTTCACGTAACCGGCCCAGCAGGGACTGCTAGGGCAGGATACGTGGGCATTAATTGGTTGGGCAGAGTGTGATGCGCTCTTTGTTTTAGGTCCATCAGTATTTCAAAGTTCGCCAACTCCTGGTTGAACGACCCGCCGAAGAAGGAACACTCACGGGATCATTCTATCGTTCCAGTCCCGCTTGAACTTGAACTCTTTTTTCCCTTTCGAGCATTGCCTATGGCTCCCAAGTTCATGGGCAAACACTTCTGTGAAATCGTTTTTATTGTTGCCTGCTGCAAAATTTTGAACGGTGATAGTCCATCATTATTCGAAACAGATAGTGGCGTTTCAGAAGTGCTTGGTTGAGGGTCATCAACTACATTTCTTTGTCCTTCTGGTTCCACTGCTTCTGTGACTGTAAAAACGGCCTGAGCATTATCCACAGAAGTTACACTTGTGTACTTAATGGCCTCTTTATTAACTGGATAGATCCCACTGCTTCGAAATCCACTGATAACATTTTTCTGTGGCGATCGGTCAGACAGTTATTTAACCAGTGAAAGAAAATTTCCTTGCTAACTTTCTGGAGTCTACTTTCTCGAAACCACTACTTCAGACTAGACTTGCACTCCAATTTTAAAGGTCTAAAAACACCAACATCTAATGGATGATGTGCATGGCTAGTGTTTGGTGGCAAACACATATTCAACCAGGCCTCTAGCAATTTCTAAGTTTTCCGGTGAATATCTGGTTGTTTTGCGATTGTAATCCCGTGTCATTTTGTGCAAGTCAATATGAAACAGGGCTTGCCTTGATTAATTCCATAAAAATCTTACTTTCCTTAATTTTCATGTACTGTAGTCTGCAACTATTCACTCGTATTATATATATATATATATATATATATATATATATATATATATATATGGTGGGAGAGCCTATGGTTTTTCTGAGGCTGGTGGTGGCTATATCTTGACAGATGGTCTACCCACTGCTGCTAATGTTGTATCATTGGCTCATCTCCTGAGCACATCATCGTGGCGACCGCTGGGTGGGAGTTGGGTTACCCCCTTCTCCCTGCTAAGATTCAGGACACCAATCCGCATGAGCCAGTGAACTGACAATATGCTAGACCCACTGCCTTTCGGGTGTTCATTTAATCGAAGGTTTTGGCTGAGGACCCTAGTCGTTCTCCTGTCAGGTGTTGGCGCCCTACCAGTATCCCAGTCCATCCTCTCCGGAGGTTAGGAACTGGTCGATGGCCCTCTTCCCGTAAAACTTAGCCATGGGAGACAACAGGTCTACGGGTTATCAGCTCACAGCTCGATTGGCGTAGAGCACGAGTGCCACGCATTGTCTCTGACGGTGGGAGGGCACCTCCGGGTGTTCAACGATTTGATACTGCCCGCCACAAGCCAGGCAGCCCATGGTCAGATTGGTGCAAACCCGCTAAAACCCACCTGCGTCTGGCCGTGGTCGCAGGTGTATCCTACTACGGTCGCAAAACATATGAATCGTTCCAGTACCTCAAAGGCTGCGTGTGACGGCCGTCAAGCAGATTTCCATCTGTCTCTGCAAGCACATTTCCGTGATGGATTTGCTCCCCACCGCCTTGTGGGTAAGGCTATTGAGCCAAAGGCTTCAGGCGGAGTCCCTCAAGCAAACCTCCGAAGCACAACGACCACCTCGCGTGCGATTGCCCACCAATGCGATCGTCTGCCTGCGCGCAAAGCACTCAGCATCGGGTGCTGGAACTTGCTCACACTACTGCACCGGAGCTCCAGCGAGCGCCCGGAGCGGCGGACTGCACTGGTCGCGATGAAACTGGCGCGCTACCACCTCGATATTGCGGCGCTCAGTGAAACCCGGCTCGCTGAGCAAGGTAAGTTGCATGAAGCATTTGCTGGCTACACATTCTACTGGGTGGGCAACGCCGCCTCAGCACCACGTGATCATGGGGTCGGATTTGCAATATCCGATCGCCTCTATGGCCAGCTGGTGGGTGAACCAACAGGCATCAGCGCGCGATTGATGACTGTTCGCCTACGACTCGGGAGAGGTAAGTTTGCCACATTAAGCACGTACGATCCGACCATGTGTTATCCTGATGACGCGTGATCAGGTCTACACTCAGCTATCCTCCGTGATGGCTGGCTTGCCGAACTACCTCCTCGTGGTGGCAGCTGGGTGGTTCGGATGTACCCCGTTCCAGCAAAGTGTTCGGCGACAATGTTCCACCTCCGTGGGGCATTGTATTCCAGCAATTGTGCTGACTTCACGGGGAGTATTGGACCCCTGTTCGGTAATCTACCAAACAAAGGCGCTTGAACTGATCATTCAGTCAGCGCCTCCCAATGGGCGCGATTCCCTAAATTCGTCCTGCTGTCTTGCGGGTAGGTTATTTAGCCAAAGTATATTATGCACAATCTGTGGTACAGATATTGTGCCATCGGAACCATGGCTGAATGGGTAAACAATATGAGTAATAAGAAAAGAGCAACAACCTATGCTTTTTTGTCTATTTTACCGCTCACGGTCTTTGAACTTTTTCAGTTTGTTCTTTTTTAGGGGGAGGAAGAAGGGACACCGCAACAAACCGATGCACACATCCGCCATTAACATTGATCTTGAGCCATGGCTTCCAAAATCTTCAATCAGCAAGTATCCGCATCTCTCGGACCCCAACCAGGTAGTCGACAACAGCCGGCCGAGGCCAACTGTTTCCTCAGCTTTTTCATGCGGCTTCTCCATGTTGTAGGCTGTCCATCAGACCGTCTCTTCCAGCCCTGTCCAGCAAGTGCAAACAACTCACGACGGGGGTAACGCTGGACAGGCATACGCAATACGTGTCCCAACCACTGCAGTTGATGCAGTGAGACTAGCTCCACGAGCGAGTGGCTTCCACGTCCCAAGCCACGCTGTCTAACTTACACATTGTTTACGTGGTGCTGCCATCACACACGGGCAATGGACCGCAGAGAGCGGTGCTCGAAGACAGATAGCCTGCGCAAGTCGTCTTTACGAATGGGCCGAGTCTCGCATCCGTACAACAGTACCGCGCGAAGTTGCACAATAGACCCGCCCTTTGATGGAGAGACAAATGTGGCGACGCCACAAATGCCTTAGTCTAGAAAAAGCGAGGCCTGGTCTCGAGATGCGCATCAAAATCTCGTCTTTAACAGCCCCGCCAACAGTGATGCAACTTCCCAAGTAGACAAAGTTTTCTACAACCTCTAGTGTCTCACCATCAAACGTGAGTGCAGACAGAGGCACCTGCCAGTCTTGGAAGAGAGCCTTGCATTTGGATGGCGAAAAGTACATACCGTACTTTGATGCTTTAATCGCCAAGCGGTTTAATGCAAGTTGGACGACGTGTGGATCGTCACCCAGCAAGACGATATCATCAGCATAATCCAAATCAACAACTCGACTACCTGGGAGGAGCTCAACGCCAGGGTTCAGCGAATCGCCTAGAGCGTTCTTCAAGACATCCTCAATGGTAAACTTTACAAGGAACGGAGAGATAGGGTATCCTTGTCGAACTCCACTGGAGACCACAAACGTAGGCGAAAGCTTGCCATAAGCCCTAACCCTGCCCGAGGCCAGACTATATAGAGCGCGCACTATGGAGACGAACTTCTCGGGGACACCATTCCTCAGTAGACTGCCACAGCACTGTACGATCGACAGAATCGAAGGCTGCACGGATATCCAGGAACAGCAATCGTTGGCCTCTGATACACATGGCGGAGCTCGAGGATCTGGCGAAGATTTGATCGATGCAGCCGCGACCAGGGCGAAACCCAGCTTGTTCTTCTCGTTGCAACGATTCGCACGTTGGGGATAGCCTGCGAAGTATGATGGACACCAGCAGCTTGCAAACGACGGGGACTAAACTTATTCCTCTGTAGTTGGAGCAGACTGTGCGCAGGCTCTTTTTGAAGATGGGGACGACTATCGATTCACCCCAAGATGACGGAACTTTCTCTTTCGACCAAATTTTCGAGAACAAAGCAGTGAGTTCTCGGACCAGCAATGCGCCACCATCTTTAAATAAAGCCGGAGGAAGACCATCAGGGCCGGCGGCTTTATAACGCTTCATGTGCCGGAGCTTCTGCTCGATTTCCTGGGAAGAGGGAGGATCTGTGGGGTAGACCACTCGGCCCCAGCGCGAGCGCCAGAGGTAGCAGATGGAGCTGGGGGCCAACAAAACTGCCAGCCAAAATGTTCGGCCCATCGCTCCAACCGTTGTTGAAGATTAGTGAGTAAGGTGCCATCCTCTTCGCATATTGATTCACTTATACCAAATCGAACACCTTTGGTGACTCGAATGAGATGGAAGAGTTTTCTGGTATTACCAGAGAGACTAGCAAGCTCCATCTCCCTAGCACGTTCACACCACCAAGCTTCGCGGTCCATTGGCAGACTCCTGCGCAACTCTCGACCAAGGTATTGGCGTTCTTCACTGTGTCTGGAATCCGATGGGAGCAAGCGGCGTCCGTCCATCAGCGACAAGGAGTCGGCGGAAATCCAATGCTTCGGTGGGTGACGGGTAACTCCACAAGTGTCGATACTGGCGGAAACTAAAGCATCTTTGATGTGCGCCCACTGCGAATTGAGATCACCGTCAATAGTTGAGCCAAGCAAGGTTGACAGTGAGGCTTGGTATCTGTTTAAAATCGCAGGGTTTTGTAGATCCGCGACGTCCGGTCGGTAGTGGGCGCGCCTAGGTGATCCTCCGAAACGCATGCAAATCTTAGCACGAACCAATGCGTGATCGGAGTCTAGAAAAGTTGACCAGTACGATCGGCAGTCCGTTACGCTTCCGCGCCATCTGTAGCTGATTGCTATGTGGTCAAGCTGGGAGCACTCTTGCGTTTGTGAGGGCGGGCGCCAGGTAGCAGTGTGTCTCCTCCAGTGCCGAAAACTAGTGCTCGAAAGAAACAAGCGATGATCAGAGCAAGCAGTCTGTCTCCATTGTCTGATCCACTGCCACCGAGACCAAAACTACCCCCAAGGTGGTGCGCGCTTGGTGGAAGGCGGCCAACCCGTGCGTTAAAGTCCCCGGCAAGAATGATTATATCAGTCCTTTTGGAGGAACGCAGAAATTCATGTAGTTGTTGGTAAAAGCTATCTTTAACTGCATCCGGGCTGCAGTCTGTAGGGGCGTAGGCGGAGACGACAAACAAGGCACGCTTAATGTCTCGACGCCTGCTTACGTTACATGAACCTCTTAGTCTGACTGCACATAGCCGACTGTTGACTGGGATCCAGTCAAGCAGAGCTGATTCAGCCCTGGCACTCAGTACAACCCCAACACCAGCTTGACCAGTGGCGGCAGCTTCTGGGTCTCTGGAAAGCCGCAAGTAGTATTTGGCGTCAGAGTTTACCGGAGAGGCCATTCTGATGACGGCGCTAGAGTTTTGTAATCTGGTCTCTGAAAGGCAACAGATGTCTACCGAAAGCGTTTCAAGAGTACGGGCAAGACATGCTTGTCGTCCGATCTGTATCAAAGTTCGAACATTAAACGCTGCGGGGATGAATGGAGAACCAGGTCGAAGAAGAGCTGGAGCTTCGGTGGAGTGAGAGGCGGTTGCGATCGGAGGACATTGAAAACCGGGAGTTTAGCTATTACTTCCACCAGCTGCGAGACGTGGGTCGTTTGTGACGGTGACCAAAGGCTCGGGGTGGAGTCCCCTAAGTCAACTCCCTACTTCTGCTTGGGCAACCGCCCTCTCGCAAAACCATGGACTGTATTGCAACGTGCACATCAGCAACTGCTTCTGCTAGTCACTTTCACGCGACTTCATCACACGCCACTTGTTTGTTTGTTAACAATCCTCACTTTCCGTTACCCGATTCATGTGCTCAACGATCTGGCTACGATTCCGGTTGCGCCGCAGATCAAGAAGTTCAACCTATGGCTCTCCTTCGTCCCCGATCCCTGTTCCGTCTGGCGTGTTTCAACGTTCGGACACTCATGCAGATTGGACAGCAAGCCGGTCTAGCGCGCACCCTACAGTCCCTAAACATTGATGTCTGCTGCCTTTCAGAAACCCGATTGCAAGATCCCAGCACTGTGCTTACATTGAAATCCCCCACTGACCACGAAGTCAGATATCACCTGCGTCTTTCTGGAGATCCAGAAGCAGCCTCAGCGGGTTTGGCTGGTGTAGGTATAGCACTAAGTGGCAAGACCGAGGTGGCACTACTGGACCGGTTCCCGATTAAGAGCCGACTATGTGCAGTTCGGCTTCGGGGTTCATGTCGAATCAACAGGCACCGCGAAGAGAGACGCAACTTGTTTGTGATCTATGTGTATGGTTCAACTGACTGCAGTGGTGACTCGGTCAAGGACGAATCCTACCGGGGTCTACAACAGCTCTTGACTAATGCTAAAAAGTCGGATGTCGTTATCCTTGCTGGGGATTTCAATGCACGAGTTGGCCACCTGTTACCATACGAACGCCACCTTGGTGGTCATCACGCGCTCGATGAGAACCGCTCTGATAACGTAGAGACTTCTTACATTTTGCGAAGACAACCGTCTGTTTCTTTCGAGCACTAACTTCAGGCGTACGAAGAAGCGTTCCACAACTTGGCGTCCATCCTTTGTCAACACATCCGTGGTCTCAAATTGATCACATTGTAGTTAGTTTCAGATGGCGTGGCAGCGTACTGGACTGCAGGTCCTTTTGGTCCACTTTCGTTAACTCAGATCGTGCTCTGGTCTGCACGAAAATCTGTATGTTTTGGAGGATCCCGAAACACGAAGCACCGCAAGATTGATGTTAACAGATTAACTAATTCCTCTGTCCAGATGAGCTATCAGTCTTCAGTGGCATATGCACTCAGTTGCAATCCAGCGCAAGAAGTGGAACAACACTGGACTTGTATACAGAAAGCAATGACTATTTCCGGACAATCATGCTACGGCCTAACTCGACGCCCCTTGAAGGCTTGGATCTCTGCTCGTTCTCTGGAGCTATTCGAACGCCGCAAAGATATCCCCGCGGAATCCGATTGTAACGAGCGGCGCCGTTCTGCCAACCGGCTGCCCAAGCAAAGCCTACGCAAGGATCGCGAGATATGGTGGTCTGAGCGTGCTTTAGAGGTGGAGACCGCCACCCTCTCTGGCAACACTCGCAGGCTCTTCCAACTCATTCGGTCCACTGGCCTCAGGAAGCCTTGTGTCAGTGAGGTCATTTGTGAGGTGGATGAGTCTCCGATCACCAACCAACAGAGGCGTATGGACCGCTGGGCCGAGCACTTTCACTCGCAGTTCAACTGGCCTCCACCATCCATCAGTACATGCAGTACACCTTGTTGTCTACCCTGGCTCGTCCCACCGAATCCACCCAGTGAAGCGGAAGTCTACCTCGAGATTCGACGCTTGAAGCGCTTCAAGGCTGCCGGCTTAGACAAACTTACTCCGGAGCCATTCAAGTACGGCGGTGTGGCGATCATTAACCAGCTGACCGCGCTGTTCGCAAACATTTGGCATGAAGAGAAAGTGCCTTCCTCTTGGGGCGAATCAGTTATTGTCCCGATTTTCAAGAAAGGCGCTCGCACTTCATGGGTAAATCATCACGGAATTAGTCTTATTTCGGTTGCCTCTAAGCTATTGGCATCCATTCTGCTTCGCAGACTATCCCCAGTACGTGAATCCTTCTACCGTGAAGAACAAGCTGGTTTCCGTCCTGGCCGCGGATGCGTGGATCAAATCTTCACGCTCCGCCAGCTCCTCGAACATCACCACATTTATCGCAGGCTTACTATCGTTGCATTCCTAAACATACGTGCCGCTTTTGACTCCGTTGTTCGACCTGCTTTATGACGTTGCTTGCTAAAGAAGGGGATGCCAGAGAAATATACCGCCATCTTACGAGCACTTTACCTTCATACATCCGGCAGAGTGAGGGTTTATGGCAAACTTTTCTCGCAATTCGCTGTCAGTAGCGGTGTGCGACAGGACTGCCCTATGTCCCCATTCCTCTTTCACTTTGCAATCGAAGACGTTCTGTCGAATGCTCTAGAAGGTTTCCACCATTTTGGCCTAGAGCTTCTACCGGGTGAGTGCGCAACCGACTTAGATTATGCTGATGATATCGCCTTACTTGGTGACGATCCTCAGAGTATGCAGCTCACTCTGGATCGTTTGGCGGTTGAAGCATCTAAGTATGGCATGCGCTTCGCCCTATCAAAGTGTAAAATACTGCTCAAGGATTGGATTTCACCTGCTCCCGTGCTCACTCTCGAAGGTGCACAACTTGAACAGGTAGATAGTTTTGTCTACCTTGGGAGCTGCGTTGCTGCTGAAGCCACTATCAACAAAAAAGTTTCTCTTCGTATCCCTAAAACTCGATCAGCATTTGTTAATCTGAGGCACTTGCGGCGTCGTCACGACGTCTCATTCTCACTAAAGGGCCGCGTTTACAGCGCATCAGTTCGCTCAGTATTGTTGTATGGGTGCGAGTCCTGGCCGCTTCGCGTGGAATACATGCGTCGTCTTTCTGCGTTCGATAACGGTTGCTTAGAGAGGATCGCTCGTGTTTGGTGGCAACATCGAGTTAATAGTAATGACGTTCGACGTCGCACCTTGGGGAATGCGAGTATTCCCTTCAACAACCTGCTTTTGTCGCGGCAGTTGAGATGGCTCGGTCACGTCCTACGCCTCACACCTGAGCGTCTACCGCGTCGCGCTCTATTCGCTCTTCAAGGACCTGGCTGGAGGCGACCGCGTGGTGGTCAGCCTTCCATTTGGCGGCAGCACATGAAATCGCTGACGTCGTGTCTAGCCGCCGTTGGATCCCTACGTCTTCCAGGATGGGGACCCAAAGATGAGGAGTGCCAATGTCTTAGCACTCTTGAAGACATGGCCTGCAATCGGAATCAGTGGAAGAATTATGTACATTATTGTATTGATTCACATGTTTAATACTAAAAACGTTGAAAACAACAAAAAATAGCAAAATTGGCGTGTGAAAAACAAACTAAAAATGTTTTGTTCTACTTTTTGTCAAAATGTTCCCTTCTTCCTGCGGCATATTAGCTGAAGTGTGTTGCTCACCTTCAACTACCATGCCACGATGATTTTGACGCAGTGACTTCCCCTTATCTGCTAATCATCATGGCTTTGTTGGCTCTATGTCTAGTTGCTAGGCTGTTGAGATTACATACATACATACATCCTCCGTGATACGGTCTGTGCCGAGGCTGGACCTTACCGTGGTGCGATGGTTTGCGTGCCTCAGAAATCCATTGAGCTATGCTGGGTGGTGCTTTTGCACCTTCAGAGCCACTCATACCAGATTGGTCAATGGTTAGAGGCCAGACAAACTCAGCCTCCTGGTCCTCCAGGTTGGGGGTTGGAATGGGGGTGGCTCCTCATTTCATAAAACGGGCTCCGTAGTCCAGTGCCAAAACCCGCTGCCTTGCGGTAAGGTTTTGGAACCAAAGGCTTTGGTTGAGAACCCTAATCGTTCTCCTGTCTAGGCCTGGGCAACCTGACAGTATTCTGCCCACGCAATACAATGAAACTTTCCTACAACAATTTCTTGATGCTCTGGCCGTCGCAGAGGATAATCAACGGCGCCGTATCTGCTGCATCGAGCAGGGTGGATAGGGGTTTGGATGCTACTGCTCAGGCCTTCCCGTCTTCTTATACCCCTTCTTGCGCTTCTTCATCCTTGTTGTCCCGCTCCAACTTTACTTATATCCCCCCATTTTCAACCCCCCAATTCTTGGCCCTCCCCCAGCTTTCTTCAGTAGTCGCTTGTCTTCTAATTTCAAATCACACACAATCCCAGGGCCTCGCTCCAATCCAGTTGACAAGTCCATGTTCAAGCAAGCGGACGACGTCAGTTCATCCGTTTCCCTTTGGAGTCCTCGAGTCTCGCTAAGACTGGCATGCTTCAACGTGCGCACTTTGCTGCAGATTGGCCAACAGGCAGCACTTGCCCGCACACTAGAGACCCTATCGATCGATATTTGCTGTTTATCAGAAACCCGCCTGCAAGATTCGAGCTCCGTACTTACCCTGAGATCCCCCACATGCGACACTGGCGGCACATTCTCATTGCGCCTGTCTGGCGATGATGCAGCTTCAAATGCCGGTCAAGCTGGCGTCGGCATTGTTTTGAGTCCCCGGGCTGAAGCTGCCCTGATTGATTGGATCCCAGTAAACAGTAGGATGTGTGCCGTTAGATTATCTGGTTCGTTCCGTGCTACGAAGTCGCGCGGGGACAAACGGTGCCTGTTTGTCATTGCGGCTTACGCCCCTACAAACTGTAGCACTGATTCGGAAAAGATGATTTCTATCAGCAACTGCACGAGCTCCTTCGTTACAGAAGAAGCACGGATACTGTGGTGTTGGCTGGTGATCTAAACGCCCAAATCGGAAAGTTGTCCTCTGATGAGCTTCATCTGGGCGGCCAACATGGTGTAGGCTCGCGTAATGATAATGGTGAGCGATTGCTACAGCTGTGTGAAGACGCTCGCCTCTTTCTCGCGAGCACTAACTTTCGACACAGCACCCGCAGAAGCGTGACTTGGCGGCCATCAGCCTCGGGCCAACCATGGACACAAATCGATCATATCGCGATCAGTTACCGCTGGAGAGGCTGTGTCCAATACTGTCGCTCGATTTGGAGCACTAGCGTAAACTCTGATCACGCACTTGTCTGCGCCGACCTCCGGGTGCGTTTCGGTGGACGCCCGCAACGTCGATCTGAACGGATTGACACCAGCCAGTTGGCGAAGCCAGATGTTCTGAATGTATACCATAGTGCGCTGACATCTGGGCTGAGCAAGTTCCCACTAAACACCGTTGAAGATCACTGGTCGCATATTCGTCAAACGTTACTGTCAGCAGGCATGTCTTCATGTGGCAAAGCAAATTGCCAAACCGGACATTGGGTTTCTACACAGTCTATGGAACTTATGGATGCTCGCCGACGTATTCCGGCTGGAAGCGAATACAATGAGGCTCGCAAAAATGTCAGGGCAAAACTACGTGCTAGCCTTCGGAAGGACCGCGAAACCTGGTGGTCTCATCGTGCCTCTGAGATGGAAACAGCCGCTGCCGTGGGTAATCATCGTAAGTTATTCCGTCTTATACGGGAAACAGGCAGCAGGAGACCTGGTGTTAGCGAGACCATACGCGACGAGAGTGGGCAGTCGATCCACAGCTTGTCAAAACGCTTGGAGCGTTGGGCCGAACACTTTGCAAGGCAATTTAACAAACATGAGTTATCGCTTTCTTCTTCGGGCATTGAGCGCCCTTCTCCTTGGTCCGTCTCCTCGGATCCGCCCTCACGCGCAGAGGTCGAACGTGAGATCCGGCTATTGAAATTGCATAAGGCCTCAGGAGCAGATAGAATTCCCCCAGCCCTCTTCAAATTCGGGGGACCTGCTCTAGTAGATGATCTACACGAGTTGCTAGTAAAACTTTGGGAGCAGGAGACAGTCCCGACAGACTGGAACCGCTCCGTCATTGTCCCAATTTTCAAGGGAGGCTCTCGTTTGGAATGCGGCAATCATAGAGGGATCAGTCTGATTTCGATTGCCTCTAAATTGCTTGCCTCTGTCATTCTCCACAGACCGACTGGCACTCGTGAAAGCCAGATTCGTGAAGAGCAAGCCGGATTTCGTCGAGGTCGGGGCTGCATCGACCACATCTTCACATTGCGTCAAGTGTTGGAGCACCGTCATGTTTATTAGCGACCCACCGTTGTCGTGTTTCTTGACATAAAAGGTGCCTTCGATTCGGTCGATCGATGTGCCCTTTGGGACTGTCTGCTGAGGAAAGGTGTGCCTGATAAATATGTAAACATTATCAAAGCACTGTACACGCATAGTTCGGGCAGGGTGAGGGTTTATGGCAAACTCTCGCCACCCTTCAGTATCACCAGCGGTGTGAGACAAGGATGCCCGCTGTCACCTTTCCTCTTCAACTTCGCTATTGATGAAGTCATGGAAACAGCGTTCGCTGGACACGACCTAGATGGTGTGGAGCTACTTCCTGGTGAGCGACTTCTTGACTTGGAGTATGCGCACGATATTGCCCTAATCTGTGGCAGCCTCCAAACATGCCAAAGAGCACTGGACCGATTAGCACTGGCTGTCAATCGTTTTGGGCTATGCTTTGCTCCATCGAAATGCAAAGTACTTCTCCAAGATTGGCAGGGACCCAACCCTGCGCTAACGCTTGGTGGTGATCTGCTAGAAGTCGTTCAGGAATTCAAGTACCTGGGCAGCTATATTAGCACCCGTGGGATTGAAGATGAGGTTACGAACCGCATAGCAAAAGCTCGAGGTGCTTTTGCCAATCTCCGCCACCTGTGGCGCAGACGCGACATTACTCTCGCCCTGAAGGGCAGAGTTTACAACATAGCTGTCCGTTCCACTCTCCTATATGGTTGTGAAACCTGGCCCATCAGGTCGACTGACATGAAGAGACTCGTCACATTCGATCATCGCTGCCTTCGCAGCTTAGCTCATGTCTGGTGGGAACACCGCGTGAGCAATGAGCGTGTTCGACGTCGCGTATTTGGTGCAGGCAGAGCGAGTGAACCGCTCAGCACCATTATATCACGCACCAGGCTCCGATGGCTGGGCCACGTGTTGCGCATGCCAGCACACCGACTCCCGCGACGTGCATTGTTTGCGCGTTGTGGGTGCGGTTGGAAGAGGAGGAGGGGAGGCCAAGTTATGACTTGGTCGAGAGAAATGAAAACCCTCACTTCGAAGTTGGCGTCGGTTGGTGCATCCCGACTGCCTGGCTGGGGTCCTAAGGACGGTGAACACGTTTGGTTGGACACACTTGCTGATATGGCTCGGAGCCGGCACCAATGGCGTTAGTGTTGTGATTTCCTTTGCCCATCCCCCTCCTGTTTAGTATCCCCCTCCAATCACGATCTCATCTGTTAGGCATAATATGATTCTCTTTTTACGGTAGCCAGCTGTTAACTCTCCGGAACGATGTCCATCCGTTACTGGGGACTCAGCGGGCGTGCCACTGTTTTTCCTTTTCCTTTATTTTGTATTGCGGCACAATAGCTGAGGTGTATTCCACCTCCAGCTAACGTGTAATGATGATGATGACTGTGCCGAGGAGCGACCGACTATTTCTGCCGGGTGATTACAACGCGCGCGTTGGGCGTGATACATCGGTGTGGACAGATGTTATCGGTCCGCATGGCATTGGTTCAGCGAATGCGAACGGTGACAGGCTGCTCTCACTGTGTGCCACTCACAGCCTGACGATCAAGAACACTCGGTTTGCACTGAGTGCGAGTGATATAACAACTTGGACGCACCCACGGAGTGGTCACGCTCACCTGCTCGACTATGTCATCGTACGTCAGCACGATATGCGTGGTATGCGTGAAGTGCGCATGACACGTGTACTGCGTGGAGCTGAGTGTGGCACTGATCACAAATTGGTTCGGACCAAACTGTACATATATTTTCGTAAATCTGTGTATTGCACTCCCGCCGTGAATCGGCATAAATTTAACATTCTCTGCCTCGGTACTGTGGCGAAACGTATTGAGCTGGAGAATGCGCTGGCTGCATCCCTGTGTGATGTGGACTTCATAGCCATAGTGAGCGACTTGTGGCATCACATTCGCGACCAGGTGACAGCTGCTGCCGAGGAGACCATCGGGTGCGCAAACTGTAAGCGGCCTGATTGGTGTGATGAGAACAATGCGACGATTGGCGCATGGGTGTCGGAGAAGAATTCGGCATTTGCTGCACATGTGGCAGATCCGAGTAACTTGGGGAAGCATTGTCAGTTTCGCAAACTTCGACGGCGACTGACCCGTGAGCTCCGTTGCATTAAAAATGCATGGTGGACGGAGAAGGCAATGCAGATGGAATGCTACGCCGAACGCCGCCAACACAAGGAATTTTGTGACTCCTTGAAGGCGGTGTATGGACCGAGATTGGAGCTTTTGAGGACGCTGATCGATGGTACTTCAGGCACTACCTGCACCCAGACTGTAGACATAATGCAGATCTGGACGAAACGCTTTGACTATCTCTTGAACAACTGTTCAGAGATAGACTGGCCTACACTGAACGTCCTCAAGCAGCACGATGTGAAGACGAGTCTGGCGGACACGCCGACACTGGATGGGACACAAAGAGCACTTGTTCAGCTGCGAAATGGCAAGTGTGCTGCGACCGACGGGATCCTGCCTGAAGTATCGAAACACGGCGGACCCGCGTTGTTGACTGCGCTTCACCACTTGGTGCAACGTGTATGGTTTGAGGAGGTGCCACCTGAGCTGAAGGATGCCCTTGTGCTACCACTGTACAAGGGCAAAGGTAGCAAGCAATGTTGCACGAATTATCGTGGCATCAACTTGCTGAGTTGTGTGGGCAAGGTGATTGCCCGAATCCTGCTCAACCGCCTTGTCAGTCAGGTTGTGGAACTTAGCGGGGCGGAAGAGCAGTGTGGATTCCGCTCGGGTCGCAGCACTATAGATCGGTGTTTGCGGCTCGTCAGTTGCAAGAGAAGTGCAGAGAACGACACCAGCCATTGTACTCGCTTTTTGTTGATTTCACTAAGGCATTTGATACGGTGAACCGCGAGGCATTATGGCTGGTGTTGGGTAAGTTTGGTTGCCCGCGTAAGTTTGTAAGTTTGATTGAATGTCTGCACAGTAGGATGCGGGCGAGGGTGCAGCTGAGTGGAGATACCTCGGATGCCTTTGCAGTTATCTCTGGTGTGAAGCAAGGCTGTGTCTTAGAACCTGCCCTGTTTAATATCTATTTTCATGCAATGATGTCTTGTGCTTTTGATGCCGCTTGTGCTTACGGTGTTCGTGTGGAGCACCGTATTGATGGTGGGTTGCTGAACATCCGTCGTTTCGGTGCGAGAACTCTAGTCTGTGACACAACTCTCCGTATGTTACTGTTTGCTGACGACTGCGTTGTTTGCACACAGCGCGGATGGCTTGCTGCACTTGTCTAGTGCTCTGGCTTCGACAGCGGCCAAATTCGGGCTCACCATAAACACAAGCAAAACTGCCTGTCTCTTTCAGCCTTCACCGGAGGTGCAATCTTCAATATTGTCGCGAATCAGCATTGGTGCTGAAGTATTGGAAACCGCCTCCCGCTTCTGCTACCTTGGGAGTGTGATGTCGGCTGATCAGCAGCTACACATTGAGTTTCGTATCCGCGTGTCGAAGGCAGCGGCGGCATTCGGGAAGCTTGAGTACCGAGTGTGGAACAACCATCAGCTTAGCATTGGCACGAAGCTGATGGTGTACAAATCCATGGTACTGTCCGTTCTTCTATTCGGCAATGAAACGTGGACGATGTACCGGCGGGATGTGCGATATCTCGAGCGGTTCCGTCAGGGGTGTTTACGACGAATTTTGCGCATCAGTTGGGGCGACAGAGTTGCTTGCACGGATGTTGCGACAAAGTGGGATGTATGTAGTGGACTGCATACTTTTGCTGAGACACCTGAGGTGGCTCGGTCATGTGAGCCGTA
The DNA here is from genome assembly GCA_944474145.2 of Dicrocoelium dendriticum. Taxonomy (NCBI): domain Eukaryota; kingdom Metazoa; phylum Platyhelminthes; class Trematoda; order Plagiorchiida; family Dicrocoeliidae; genus Dicrocoelium; species Dicrocoelium dendriticum. Next base: position 144,179,749 of record OX104064.1, read on the forward strand.
TGGATTCAACGCAGATACCGAAGCAACTCTTATATGGTCAGCTGAGTATTGGGAAGTGGCATGTGGGGAAACCAAAGTTACGTTACCAGGACATGATCAAAGTGAGCCACTCACGTTCTAATCTTGATTGCAGGTCATGGGAATCGAAGGCGGTTGATCGGTTTACATAGCGCGATCTAATCACCAAGGCAGTTGCTGAAGTCCTTATACATGCAGAGAAATAGCGGCAATTGCGGAAGCGGCAAGCACCGATGAGTTGTACTCCATCGACATCGAGCGCATGGTGCTGTAACAAATGCGGTCGCGAGTGCCTAAGTCGGGCAGGCCTAGTGAGCCATGAGCGAAGCCACTCGGGACCACTATCGAAGCGACGACGGGTCCTGCAGAGAAGATAGGCAGAACTGGCGCAGCGTTTGTAGGCACGCTGTATTCGATTTACTAACCGCGTGCTTGCATGCTGTCTATTTATTTCAGGTGGTGGGTTCTTAATTAGGTCCTAATGCTTTTATTTCTCATATAACTGTCTACCTGTACTCTCTTCTATAAACTTGCACACGTCGCTTAAGCCAATTGCAGTTAATTTCGATAACATTTTCGTGTTTGTGGCATTTCCGTAAAATATACTTTCTGACCTCGTGAACTTATCTCGGATTCTTTTGTAAACAACTTATTTCATATGCTTATTAATTTAAGGTTTATGTCACTGTTTCCTTATGCATTACTCGATTTATTTTCTTGATTTTCTTTTTCTCAAGTGATTGGCTATTGCTTGATCTCCCCGGTGTGGCTGTGCTTGATGTGCATGTTGACAAGGTGCCTACCTGTCTATTACCCACTGCCTCGTCCATACTGGCTCTAGGAGACAGTTGGTCGTTGCTGGAGGGGACGGGATGCACGGTTCTTGTGGCCGTGTTAGGATCAAAGAATGGTTCCATACACTCAGTGTAGAGCGGACTACGGTCCAGCCGCCGCATTGTGTGCACTTGATTCCCAAATACCGCGTGCTTGTGTTTGCCTGTGAAGGAGTGTGGGCCGGCTCCGTTGATGAAACGTGGCTCCCATCCACATGCTTCCCGGTCTTGTTCCTTCGGGTTTACACTGGATATGGGGTGTGTGGATGGAGCTGTGGGTGGTGCATCTCAAGCCACCCATGGTCCTTTTGTAGGCGCAGGCGTCCTGTGGCTGGCCACAGTGACAGGCGAATCCGAAACCGGATGCCGCCAACCATATATATATATATATATATATATATATATATATATATATATATATATCCCTACCCATTTTACTCCATCCAAGTTGTTCAGAATCCATTATTTTACTATAAACAACTAATATTTCACGAAGATGCGAGAGCCTATTCCCACATAGGGAGGGGTCAAAATATTAAAGTTCATTTTGTTTGGTCTGCAAAATCAAAAGAAAACGTTTTCTGATCAATGATATGTACCGCTTACCAGTCTAAGTTCAATATTTAGTTATTTTCAAGAGATCTTATCCGCTAGTGTAGACACATGACAGCCATAAACAATATAGCGGAGCTTTCTGTATTGTATTAGCAAAGCGGAATATTGATTCTGCGGGTTTTATTCTATCCCTGTAACCATTTCATCCCGGGTGGCCTTATCACATGCTACCTCAGGACGATCTGGTCTTCACCTGTTGCATACTAACAGGTCAAAGCTGCCCCGAGTTATTTGGACTGTTCCATCTCACTCAGGTGCCAACTGTCCGTAGTTATCTAATGAAGCTGCACAAACCTCGGCCTGACGGGGTTAAAACTGATTTTCGGTTGTCATGCGGGGTTATAGGTTCTTCGAAGGCGCTACCCCCGGACGATGTGCTGGCCTCAACAGTGAATGAGTTCGAGTGTCGACTTGATTCCCTTGGTCTACAGTTTAGAACTTTCCTGGTATATTTTTTTCTTACTCCTCTATTGAAGCCTACTTTTATTCTAAACTGTTTTATGTTTGCATTCCAAATTTGCTGCTCCTAGTTGTTTTAGCTTGCTTTTTCTGATTTACCTTCCACTATTGTTTTTCTACACGCAGCTGGCGCGGCGGGGACTGCTGGTGCTGGGCACGTGAGCATTGTCTGGTTGACGATGTTGTGAACCGTACGCGTTGATTTTGATCTTCCTTGGCAGACCGAACCGCCTAATTTCCTCCTGATTGAACAATGTTTTTAAGGTTGGATTATTCACGGGATCTTCCCACTGTTCCGATTTCATTTTGACTCAAACTTTTATGCAAACTACTTGTCGGTCGGTGCCCGTAGGGATACTGGGTCCACCCTCGTAACATAATGGTCACCGGTTGGATTCTGCCTAGGTGCAGGCTACCTCATAGTATTTCTCGCCGGCGCGCGACCAGTGGTGTCGAAGTGCTGGTACGTTCCATCTACGTACTATTGATGCCTCTCTTTCTTCAAGCTAACTACTTAAGTAGGGAGCTGAAGATGCTGTCCTTGATATTTTGCGAGTTTAACATTCTGGTCCATAGGGACGAACCCTAGTGGTCCACCGACATTGCAAAACTTGTGACATCAGTTTTTCAGCCATTTGCCATACTCCTTGCTACACGTTTAGTTTCACGCATAGAGCCAACTGGCCCAACTTAACCAATGGCTGCATAGTGGGAATAATTTGCCGCGTGTATTGCTCCAGCCAGTCTTAGGTAGTTTGCCGTAATCTGGATCGACTAGATAAACTGTAAATAAGCGCCTTGATGTTTTGTCGACGGGTGGTAAGGTAACCACCACGAGATTTCTTCCATTGAGATTCTTGGCGAGCTAATAAAGCACTGTGTGATTCTCGCTCGCATGATACGCGCGATGTGACCAGCATATCTCAATTGACATAGTAGTGATAGTAAAAGCAGCAGTCTATCAACTAGACATATAGCCAAACATAACCATGAAAATCACTAAAAGAAGACAGGTTGAACACCGTATCATCATCAGGGCACATTAACTGAAGGTGTGAAATACACTTCAGCTATTGTGCCTCAATAAAAGACAACCAGAGCATTTTTTGTTATTTTGCACACTTTATTTTTTATTCTTTTTTATCCTTTTCAGCATCCAAATCTAAACAGTTATGTACACAGATCTTCCACTGGTTTCGATTACGCGCCATATCCTGAATTGTTTCCAACCATTGGCACTCCTCGTCCTTTGGCCTCCAATCAGGCCGACGCGTGGATCCAATGGTGGCAAGACGTGAAGTCAACGATCTCATTTGTTGTCGCCAGTGGATGATGGACCACAGCGTTGTCTCTTCCAGTTGAGTTCTGTACGAACAAACAGGGCGCGATAGGGCAAACGCTCAGCTGACATACGCAGGACGTGACCGAGCCATCTCAACTGGCTAAGCAAAACCAGTTTGCTGAAAAGAAGACTCACATTCCCTAGGTCACGACGTTTGACTCCATCGTTACAGGTTGTTGCCACCACACACGAACAATCCTCCTCAAGCACCCGTTGTCGAAGGTCGAGAGCCTGCGCATATCGTCTACGTGAACTGGCATGACTCGCTTACATATACGCTCGTTGAACTTAACCAGTGTGGAGCTGAGTAATGTCCTCACACAAAGCGATGGATCTGTTCAATCATCACCATTATCACACGTTTGCTAGAGGTGAGGGCATCTCAGCTATTGTGCCGCATTACCATGCAACCACATGGACGTGAAGGAAAGATAAAATACAATAAAAATGGGACAAGATATTGTTCTTTGTTGCACGTTGATATTAAGGTCATGTTTGGACGGGGGATGAAGCGGGAGGTGAAGGGACAAAGAAACTCAGGACACAAACACCTGAGATCACTCTTCACCATGTCAGTAGTTGTCTCCAAGCCAAGGTGTTATTCGTCTTAGGACCACAACCAAAGGGGTCTGGAAGTACCAACCGAGGTCGACGGTGTGCGCCTTCATTAATCTAGATCAAGCCATCGGTTGGCCTCCTCTTCTTCCACTCAGACCCCGGTCGCGCAAACTGCACACATTGCTGGATTCGGTTGCCTAGCATGTATAATACTTGGCCCAGCCATCGGAACCTGGTGCGTGAAGTAACGGTATCGAGCGACATCCTCGCTCTTCCTGTGCCATAAGCAAAGTATCAAACACGCTCATTGCTTACGCATTGTTCCCACCAGACATGAGACAAACTGCCAAGACCCCCGGTGGTCGAACGGCACTAGCCTCTTTATTTTTACCAATCTGATAGGTCATGTCTCTTAACCGTATACTACGGTTAGACGGACTGCTGCATTGTAGTCTCTACCATATAGGAAGAGCGTGATGTCACGCAGACGCAATATGTGACGAATTCTAGCAAAGTCACATCCATCTTCTAATCTACGGTTTGTCACTTCCAGCGCTGATATAGTTGCCAGGGTACTTAACTTTCTGAACGACTTCTAGTTAATCCACACCAAGTGTCAATGCAGTAGGAGGTTCCTGTCAGTGTTTGCAGAAATCTTTGTATTTTGTATATGCAACACACAACCAGAAATGATTGAGCGCCTGTGCTTGTCTGTCCAACGTCAGTTAGGAGATTTGGGAATTGTAAACGATTTTGGAAATAGGATCGATATACTCCTAATCGAGAAGCCCATCACCTGGGGATAGTTTTACACCTAATTTGTGCCAAGTGAACTCAGATCAATAGCGGAGTTAAAGAGGAGAGGTGAAACCAAGCACCCATGTCTCACATCGCAAGAGGTCTTGAAGGGCGTTGACAATTTGCCACAAGCCCTCACTCTGCCCCAACAATGCGCCTACAGCACCCTGATAATGTTTACGTGTTTCTCGAGCTCACCTTTTCTTACGAAACCGTCCCAAAACGCGCATAGATCCGCGGAATAGAACGCATGACTAGAATTTGTCGCTAATCTAAATGACCTTGTTCCATTTACTGACTCAAAGTGATGACGTGACCAGTGCATTCACGATTTCTGCGAAATCCGACTTGCTCTTTACGAATCTGACTTTCACAGTCGCTAGTCAATCTGTGAAGAACGATAGCAACAGTGCACTCATTATCGGACGTATCCTTTCAATGAGTCGAAGGTGAGCCCAGATGATGGCTCGTGGTGAAACTTCGTAATATATGCCACGTTGGCATTGGCTGAGGATATTAGACTATCGTTTATTGATGAAACTGGTTGGTAGTAACAAATCCCATTGGATGACTAAAAGTCGGTGCAAGCGAACATATGTTTTGAATAATTCCTTTTCACATATGTACATTTATCTGTGAATAAAGCATAATACCCCAGTGAAACACGCCCACATCCAAGCCTTGAACCACATAGTTAGCAATAAAGATATTTTGTTTATTCGGCCGGATAAAGGCGCTGGTATAGTTGTTATGAACAAGGAAGATTACATCCGGAAATTGCACGAACTATTTTCAGACGATACCACGTTTTTGAAGCTGCTTAATGCGAAAGACGAGACAACTGTCTCAAAAAAAACTTAGGGACGGTGGCTACATCAGTGAGAACGTATGTGAAAATTTACGCCCCACAGACACCACAGTTCCTAGACTGCATGGCCTTCCCAAAACACAAGCCTGACACCCCCCTTGACCAGTCTCAGATATGAAGAATTCAGCGTACCAATCTACTGCGCAGTGCTTGCTCGATTTTCTGGAACCTATTCGAAGACGAGTTTCTGTGCACTGCCTTAAGGACAGTTTTGATTTCGTGGATACCGTGCGCGAGCTAAATGTCACTGATCTGACCATGTGCTCTCTCCATGTGACTTCACTTTTTACCAATTTGCCGTTATTTGAAACTATAAATTACATCTGTGATTATGTCGAAGAAAACCAGGTAGCTATTGGCATACCTACGGTGGCGCCAAAGAAACTGCTGCTTCGGTGCACTTTCAACATCCAGTTTCTGTTTAATTGTGAATTGTATCGACAGCACGATGGAGTTGCTAGGATCTCTCCACTTGGACCGTTTCTCGCTGACGTATTCATGGGATGCTTGAACAGGGCAAGTTGAAATCTGTCATCACGAACCTCAGTCTTTACCGCCGTTACGTCGACGATATCTTTGTACTGTCCCACTCCTCTCGAATCATCGAAGATCTTACCAATAAATTAAATCAGGCGCACGAAGCACGGAAGTTCACCTCCGAGAATGTTACAACGCCACGTGTATACGCAATATGCATGGAATGGACAATACCTGAATTTTCACAGTTTCGTCCCACTGAAATTAAAACAACCTATTCCTCACCCTAATGAGTCGAGTAGAAAGAATTTACTCGAACGAATTGTTTCCGGAAGACCTAAAGCGCATACGTTCGACGCTGAGAGAAAATAGTTACCCTGACAGTTTCCTGAAAACCAACATGGGACAAAGCTCCCGTAACCCTTACAGTCCAGAGAAAACCCATATTTCTCCAACTACCCTACAAGGGAGAAATCGCTGCTGAACTCATAACCCATCGCCTTTCTCATGCCCTCAGACACACTTTCCCAGCAGCCAAAATGCAAATCCACTTTGCCGGTAGCCTAATGGTTAGAACTGGCCCCAAAAACATGAGGCCCGTCCACGCCAAATTAATGTGTATTTATTCGTTCTGTTCCTGTGGCGCAGGGTACATCGGCCGAATGACGAGGCGCTTGTCTGAAAGGATGAAGGAACACAATCCGGCTTGTTTCATGACTGCTTGTCGAAAATAAACCAACTCATTCATAGCCATGCATCTCGCCGACACTGACCACACCACCAACTTGGCTGAGTCAACCAAAGTGATCTATCTGGCCCTGGACAATCGATCAAACTGCGTTCGTAGGCTTTTGCTTGAATTCGCGGAGGCCATCGCGATTCGACTGTACGAGCCGAAGTTGTGTGTTCAGCAACGGTTCGTTCAGACGTTAAAACTGCCTTGGCCCACCCGAACTGCCACATCCGGCTCACGGAATGGAATGTATGCCGCACTTGTGACCTAACAGATAGTGATTGTAGTTGATCAGTGATTGTGAACCGAATTTATCTTACCAACCCTTACGCTGTGTCAAACATTTTCTTTCCACGTCTAATTGTACAAGCCTGATGGGGAATTATTGAAAACATATGTTGGCTTGCATCGACTTTTAATCGGTTGCTAATAGAGATACTATGCTAAAGCTTGATGAAGTTGCAACTGAAGTTATTTAACTGCGGTTATTACACCACAAGTTTGCTTTCGAACAAGTGAGTGCAGGTACTGAACATATTGTTAGACAGTTCGAGTTTAACCCGTTTCAGCAAATAATTCGGTGGCAGTGTTCCAGGACGTGGTGGGTTTTCGCCTGGCAAGCGTTCTCCCTATAAAAAGCCATAAACGTCTGCTTAAGAACACTGTGACGTGGCGGTCGCGACTCGCCACAAAATAAAGTCCTTGCCCTGTGAATATCCGGATAATCCTTTCCAACTCACGGACACCAATCTTCTACTCGCACATTGCTGACGATACCAAACCTTCAAGAATTTAGCAGCACAAACTACACAGCTACATACACACAATTACATGTTTAAATACCCCCTGCATTAACATACACTGTTATGGCAAACATATTAGATTTTTGCACATTCTTGATACGCATTTTTATGTCAAAATGATCATGCTTGTAAAGGCGTGCCTCGTCTTGTCGAGAATAGAAGCTTTATTTATTTGTTATTTGGGATCGGGAGATGTGTAAGGGAAACAGGTCGAAAAGTGAGGAGCAGCTTCCTACCGAATCTGTCGACCAAGACCATATTTTCCCGTCCGTGACGATATCTAGTCAATAGTTCGATGTATTCGTGGTGCCAGCTGACACAGGTGAGCAGCCACGTGTATGCAGTTCAAACTTCAGCGACACATTAGATTAATAGTTGTTTTTTGAAACCACGCTTACTTTATTTCATCGTTGAATTCCTGTTCGTTAGCCGAGTGGTCTGCGTGCCTATTTTGCATCCGTAAGGTTCCCGGTTCGAATCCGCGTAGCGGTGGGTGTCCTCGCGATATACTCAGCCCGCCCGCTACTCGTTGTGGTCACTTGGCAGCGAAACGCCGTCACGGTGTTCAGCTGGCGATTTATTTATTTTATTATTATTTTTATTATATATACATGCAACAGTCTACGAATAGACATGGAGCCATAAAAACCCATGGAAATCAAAGGAAGATACAGTTATCGTAAAAAGAAACTCGAACACAACACAGAAAATTCCATGGTCTCGTCAGTGAGCATGATACCGCCCGGTTGCCCAAACCGAGGTAGGATATTGACTTAGGAGGGACACCACTCTGAGCCTTTGGTTAAGTAGGCTGTCCGAAAGACAGCGGAACTAGTTCAGGTAATCCCTCACATTGGGAACCGGTGACTGATTTTTCAGCTCATATGCCTTTCTTTTAGTCGGTTGCCAAATATGTGCCCAGTCCTCTCCACAGCTTCAGCATCGGACTGCTGAAATACAGTGCTCTACCAGAGTGAAGCAAGGGGAAGTGACTTTATTGGGTTGCGAGTCACATCCACCACATCGTAGTATTGTTAAATGGACATATTTGGTTTTCTATAGGGAGAACGTTTTTCATCTGAAAACCCACCACCTCCTTGCGCACTGCCGCCGAAGCATTTGCTGCAATGGGAGAAACCAGAACTATCCAGCTAGCACCGCAACATTTTTCCGCAAGCCAGCTTACGCCTCCATAAACGAATTTCATCGGCAGCTCTAATCTTCTATCGTATAGCGAGGCATACGAATGTCTTGATCGTTCCTGGTTATATGAATACCCAAGTAGGTCGCTTATCGGGCGCCTGACAGCGTTTTGGCGCCCTTTATACGTAGATGCACAGTTTTTCTTCAACTACTTGCCGTTCACAACCTCCATATTATTTGCACTACACTAGATGCAAGAAAACGAATGCAGTAATGCCACTGGCTGCGCGATTACGCCATGTCTACTAGGGTTTCCAACTACTGGGGTGGATCATCCCTGGTGCCCCATCCACGAAGACTGCCCCAGCTTGGCCAAACCACTTGGTCAGTTTCTTCATTCCTCAAGACCACCTCATCAACTGTTCACCTTGCGAGTTTGTGAAACTTAGTGCAGCCACAGCGTCTATTGCACGCCATGAAAGTCTGTCAACGTGTATACAGAGGACATAACCTTGCCGACGTAAGGGATTAGGATTCAGGAGTCGCCCCTCGGGGAGTTGTTCCATTGTGCAGTGCGATTTGAACCCGAACACCTTGGCTTGTGTCACTATGCGGTTACTTGTTGGTAACCTTTTGATGACAAGTGATGTCTACCGACGCTGCATTATTTTTACTCAATTGACTCAATCGCGAGGAGTTACCTTGGGCTTCACGATGTGGGTACTGAAGTCCTGTCTGATAAAAGGTTGGTTGATCTGAATTACACGGAAGACATCCTCCTGCCGTTTAACAGTCATGAGATGACGCACTTGACTACGAGTAAACTCAGAGTTGGTTTCATGTTTTAGCATATGTTTTGCACTCTCAAGCCGGCTCGTAGCCTTAAGCATAACTAACCCCGCTCGTAATCCAAGGGCGTGGGTTCGAGCTTTCATGGTACCGTGCGACCGGTGGTGTTTGGACGACAGCGAGGTGTCGGCACTGCGCACCCGCGTGCTGTTGAAACCCTTTTTGGACTTTGAATATGAAAGGCGCTACGATAACATCAACCGATTGTTTGCTCACCGCCGACACCCACTAACCGGGAACCGGATCTTATTGGTCGATTTCTCCCTGAATCAGTATTACCATTCATGAGTGCGCACTTGCTGCAATTTGGATCTTCTATTGCGGATCTTACTACCTTTTTACTCATCCATATACCTATCACCTTGAAAAGGATTTCTTTTGCACACAAGACTAGAGTTAAGGGTGTTATTCTCCGCCTCAACGCAACCTGGCTCACTCGGCCAGACTTAAATTACTTCAAGTCTCTGACCATCGTGACCTTCGAGTACTGCTGTGGTCTAGTGGCAGCGGCGTGTTCGCTATCAGGAGGCACGTCACCGAGCATTCGGCGACGATGATCAACTTACTTCATTGGTGTTATGGTTAACAATCGATTATCGCTGAAATAATGGATTTTCTGGGAAATTCTTAATTTCTGCCGGACAATTAGATCAACGGGTCATATCGAGTCAGCTGCGTTGGTTGGGACACGCTGTACTTGTGCATTCACACCGCTTAACCAGAACGGCGTCATCTTAACAGTAACCGCAGTTGTGCTCTCCCACCATATCAACCAATCTGTGCTGCGTTAGCATTTTATGAATCGAGCTGAGCCTATACCTGGCAATCTGTTGTATCCCATTACTGCCTTTTGAGCGATGGCGTGGACCTCTTCTACGGGTGATATTAACACAGCGAAAGAGAAGCTGCAGGATAGTCCTAAGTTATCCCGATTGCCGGTGTCGTAAGGGTTAAGAAATAAGGTAAGCTCGTCTTTATTGCACCTTGTTCAAACATGGGAAGTACACTTTGTAATCATATCAACCATTGGGGATAACACGAAGCATTATATGTTAGTTATTTCTGTCATTGAGCGGCGAAATCCACAAAGACGACGTCTTCTTGATGTTGCATGATACTTGTGACTTCCCTCGATTATTCCACCCCTACAGTTAGCACTGCTCTTAATTTTGTCCGACTTGTTTGCGTAAATATGTCGGTTCCACTGGTTATTGGTCGGATCCTGTGTTTACAGTCGCAAAAGTCAACACATTGGCGATGCTAGCTCTCTTTGTTTGCATCTTTCGCACTCAATCTACATCACCATCCGTGGGATAAATCATCCCTCTTGTATAAAACGGAGGAGTGGGTTGGCCTTTTGTTTTAAAAGATGCTGCTTGTTTTTTCCTACCTGTGTCACTTTTTTCGACTAATATCCGTTTTCGTTAATCTGTCACTTAGGAATGACCACACCTTCCGTCGTTGATTTGTATGTTCATTATGAAACGCTTAACGACGAGTCATCTACTCCAGAAGAGGCAAGTTTCAGTTTTATCACGTTGATTCAGTCATATTGTTTGATAACAGAAAGAGGCTGCATATCGGTCTATCTTACGAGGTGTCAAGGGTGGTGATCAGGAAAAGAGACTTTCCAGCCAGTTCATCGCCCGATTCTCCAATCGCTTTGAAAATTTAAAAGAAGAAAGCTTCAATTGCATCTTAGACTTATGTGATGAGGACGACGTCACTATCCGGAAGCATGCGGTACATGACTTGTTGCAGCTATGCAAGCGTGTTCCGATTTTTGTTCCACGCGTCTCTGACGTTTTAGTGCAAATGTTTCAAACCGATGATGCAGGAGTGAGTCCTCGGTTCTCAAAGTACGAGATACAGTCATCACTTTTAGGAGCTGCAGTCCATTTCTCTGGTTCTCACGCAATTGTTACATTTGGATCCTAAAGCCGCTTTGGCTGGCATCTTTAATCAACTTCTCACTATCAACCCCGACAATCCTCGAGAGCATGTGATGAAATTCCTCGCGGAACGTATTAAAAGTCTTCCTGAGAACAAATTGACTCCTGAAGTGGAGGAGCTTATCATTGAGCAGGCCAACAAGGTTCTACGTGATGTGTCTGAGGAGGAATTCTCCCTATTGATATCTATTTTATCCTCCCTGAAGTGTATGTCAACCGTTCCAGGCAGACAGAAACTTGTCTTCATGATCACTGAGCAAGCTTTACAAGCATGCCCCGAATTCAATGTATGTTATGATTCGTTGATTTCTTCCAATAGTTACTTTTATCCGATAGCCAGCGGACTCTGCTTGCGTTGCACAGATCCGAGAGAGCTGTAAACAAGCGGCCATTTGTGTGTCAGTGAGTACCCTCGTAAATTTACCTAGCACATGCTGGCTCCCTCCAGAAGAATGTTCATGCACGTGAACTGTGCCTTTACTTGTTGAGAAACGTTATGCCCAACATCTTAAATATTCCTGAGAACTTGGCTGATGACCGTCTCGCTTTGTTGCGCATTACTGCCGAGTTTGCAAACTCCCATCAATCTTATCTGAGCTCATTATCGGAAAGCGACTTAGACGAGTTTTTGACCTCGACCTTTTGTGCTCTGGCTCATTTCCTACCTGAGATTCAACTTCCACACTCCGTTGACGAGGTACATATATATTTCGCACTTTGCTAAATTTCTTCCACAGACACTCCCCAGCAATATTACGGAACAACGAAGCAAACATTCCGAGAAACCATTGTTTCTGTCTGGGCTGAAGCTTTCGGAATTGGAATGTCTCTTATGTGTGTGTTGTCTGTTGGGAAAATTGCGACCCCAGTTTTTTGGTGGTTTTTCATCCGAGACTGAACGTGAAACCCAAGCTTTAGAGGTTGGCACAGAGCGCTTGCGTCAGATTCGCCCTCGCCTCCAGTATCTCAGTCGAATGTCTCACGAATATGCTCAATCAATTGCCGAACACGTGGGGCGAATCACTCAAAGTGAAGAGGAGAAAGCAAGGCTTACTGCTCATTCTGTGAGTGCTAATCCAACCTCTTGATTTACTGTGTTCTCTTGCATCTGCATCACAATCAGTGTGTTTCTGATGCCGTAAATCTCGCTGTCATGCCATCGTGAACACCATTCCAGTCATACGTGTCCGATCACATTTGCCCATTAATCGCATCAGCGAATCTTTCTGGGCGTGCGGGTGTACGTTCATTTTTTCTTCTTCTCATGTTTGTGGTTTTCGGTGTTTTCTCAGTGCTTCTAAGCCATGATATACAAGCTCACACACCACCCGTTTTGCGGTGATGATCTCTTCCTAGCATGTGTAACAGCCCTTCGTCACTACTATCTCTCTATTTATCGTTCCTATTGACGCATCCTCATTTATGTTTCGCGAGCGTACGGTTTTCCATCACTGTGCACTTATTCGCTACTTCGTTCGTGTTTCGGTTACACAGTTTCACTCCAAGTGTCAAGCCACATGATGTTCGCAACGGTTTACCGAAGAAAACTAGCTTCCCGGTTTTAAGTTTATACAGGCTATGGATCGTTTTCCGGGGCGTGGCACTCGAATTTTATCATGATTCGCAATGGAAGCGTTGGTTGGTTTCACTGAGAACACCTGAATATATGCTCCACAGTTTTGTGACCAATCAGCAATGCCCCAGAAATGCTAAAGCCAAATTTGCTTTTTTGAGGTTGCTAATACTATTATCTACGATGGCGATGGCTGGCTTGCTCCAATGGGCAATTGCGAGATTACGAGTCCCATCCTACTCCAGTTCTATATCTCATCGCGTTACTATTAACTAGCTGACCTATGGTATTGTGAGCTGCTTGGTTCTGTTGGTTGTCAGATGCGAATACGTATTGCCCTCACCCATAGTGGTTAGCGATATCACCATGATCACTAGACCATTGAGCTCCGCGAGCAGCGCATGTCACAGCTGTGTCATGGAGTGCACTTCGGATACGGTCGCAGTGATCGGAATGTCAGAGGCTGGCTTCAAATTCAACCGGAGCCACAATTGAGCTTGTGTGTCGCAATTTATGACACACACCGCAGGCTCCATAACCCGACAATTAAAATCACTCGTTATTACATAACTAAAGCCGTGCATTTTAACTAGAGTATCTAAATGAGAAAAAATGCTAATTTCCCTACGTGTGAGACATGTAAGGTATTCAGGATGTAAAAACGAGCGAGTCTGAGGAATTCATTTGCCTCTAACATTTTCATTGACAACGGTCTGTTTGTGCAAATGAATCTAAACGGCTAATAATAATAGGAAAGTGAGAGAAAATCATATTATCTCCTCTTTTAACTTCTATGCAGACCTGAAGGCCGAAAATTAGGCTTGTCAGTATGAAAGGTTAAGTGCCGGATGGATGCAAATGGCAAAGGGAAAAAACACGTTAAATGAAGATGCAGTCATAATAATAAGGTATATCGGTGCGTGTATATTGACACAGACACATTGGTAACTCATCAACTCAGACGGAACGAGAGCGAACGGCAAACTTTTGGTAAATAACAAGGTTTAGGATTAGGCTCGGCTATGTGCATGTTTTTATAGGCACATGGTGAATCTTTGAGCAGAACGAAGAGAGTTGTGCAGAACTAACTTAGGGCAATATTATGTTTTCAACTACATCAATGCACGCGTGTTATCACAAGTTGCTTGTGCCTCGTTACGCCATGGGTGAAATAACGCTGAGGATGTGATAGAGGTGGAATGATTCTTCGATTTAGTGAATTTTGTTGTTCATTATATGACATTGCGCCCCCCTTCCTCACACCGCATGATTATTCCCATGTCTCTGTTGAGTCTTGACCGTCAATTCTCCATTTGGTCGACTAAAAATGCCGCGCTTGGAACCACACATTCTCAAATTCTGTGATAGCTTATTGTACGCAACTGCGTAGCGATAAAGAAAAAATTCCGTTTTGAGCTACTGCGGGTTTTTTCGATGAGTAACATGTTACCTCTATTCCTGCTACTGTGCTTAAGGGAAAGTTGAGGGACCACCACGATGTCTGAAGCAAATGCGTGTTTATGTGTCATATCAAACATAAAGTTCACTTTGGGCGTTTGTCTTCTTAGCCAGATGAGTTCGATTTTGACCTCACTACAACGGTCATGTATGTACAATTACCATTTCCCCACAAACCACTTTTCTGTCGCAGTCCCGTCAGTTTTTCTCAGTTTGGAGTGCACCAACGAGTACTATCCTAGTAAAAGACGAATATCATCATCATCATCATCATTACACGTTAGCTGGAGGTGGAAAACACCTCAGCTATTGTGCCGCAATACAAAAGACAAGAAAAGAAAAACAAACAGGGGCACGCCCGCTGAGTCCCCAGTAACGGATGGACATCGTTCCAGAGAGCTAACAGCTGGCTGCCGTAAAAGGGAGTCATATTATGTCTAACAAGTGAGATCGTGATTGGAGGGGGATGCTAAACCGGAGGGGGATGGACAAAGGAACTCACAACACAAACGCCATTGGTGCCGGCTCCGAGCCATATCTGCAAGTGTGTCCAACCAAACGTGTTCACCGTCCATAGGACCCCAGCCAGGCAGTCGGGATGCACCAACCGACGCCAACTTCGAAGTGAGGGTTTTCATTTCTCTCGACCAAGTCATCACTTGGCCTCCCCTCCTCCTCTTCCAACCGCACCCACAACGCGCAAACAATGCACGTCGCGGAAGTCGGTGTGCTGGCATGCGCAACACGTGACCCAGCCATCGGAGCCTGGTGCGTCGTATAATGGTGCTGAGCGGTTCACTCGCTCTGCCTGCACCAAATACGCGACGTCGAACACGCTCATTGCTCACGCGGTGTTCCCACCAGACATGAGCTAAGCTGCGAAGGCAGCGATGATCGAATGTGACGAGTCTCTTCATGTCAGTCGACCTGATGGGCCAGGTTTCACAGCCATATAGGAGAGTTGAACGGACGGCTTCGTTGTAAACTCGGCCCTTCAGGGCGAGAGTAATGTCGCGTCTGCGCCACAGGTGGTGGAGATTGGCAAAAGCACCTCGGGCTTTTGCTATATGGTTCTTAAGCTCATCTCTGATCCCACGGGTGCTAATATAGCTGTCCAGATACTGGAATTCCTGAACGACTTCTAGCAGATCACCACCAAGCGTTAGCGCAGGGGTGGGTCCCTACCAATCTTGGAGAAGTACTTTGCATTTCGATGGAGCAAAGCATAGCCCAAAACGATTGACAGCCAGTGCTAATCAGTCCAGTGTTGTTTGGCATGTTTGAGAGCTGTCACAGATTAGGGCGATATCGTCCGCATACTTCAAGTCAAGAAGTCGCTCACCAGGAAGTAGCTCCACACCTTCTAGATCGTGTCCAGCGAACGCTGTTTCCATGACTTCATCAATAGCGAAATTAAATAGGAAAGGTGACAGCGGGCATCCTTGTCTCACACCGCTTGTGATACTGAAACTTGGCGACAGTTTGCCATAAACCCTCACTCTGCCCGAAGTATGCGCGTACAGCACTTTGATAATGTTTACACATTTATCAGGCACACCTTTCCTCAGCAGACAGTCCCAAAGGGCACATCGATCGACTGAGTCGAAGGTACCTTTGATGTCAAGAAACACGACAACGGTGGGTAGCCAATAAACATGGCGGTGCTCCAACATTTCACGCAAGGTGAAGATGTGGTCGATGCAGTCCCGACCTCGATGAAATCCAGCTTGCTCTTCACGAATCTGGCTTTCACGAGTGCCAGTCAGTCTGTGGAGAATGACAGAGGCAAGAAATTTAGAGGCAATCAAAATGATTGCCGCATTCCAAACGGGAGCCTCCCTTAAAAATCGGGACAATGACGGAGCGGTTTCAGTCTGTCGGAACTGTCTCCTGCTCCCAAAGTTTTACTAGCAACTCGTGTGAATCATCTACTAGAGCAGGTCCCCCGGATTTGAAGAGAGCTGGAGGAATTCTATCTGCCCCTGCGGCCTTATGTAATTTCAACAGCCTGATCTCACGTTCGACTTCTGCGCGTGAGGGCGGATCCAAGGAGACGGCCCAAGGAGAAGGGCGCTCAATGTCCGAAGAAGAAAGCGATAACTCAGGTTGGTTAAATTGCCTTGCAAAATGTTCAGCCCAACGTTCCAAGCGTTTTGACAGGCTGTGGATCGGCTGCCCACTCTTGTCGCGTATGGACTCACTAACACCAGGTCTCTTGCTGCCTGTTTCCTGTATCAGACGGAATAACTTACGATGATTACCAACGGCAGCAGCTGTTTCCATATCAGAGTCATGATGAGACCACCGGGTTTTCGCGGCCCTTCTTTAAGCTAGCTCGTAATTTTGCCCTATTTTTACGGGCCTCATTGTATTCGCTTCCAGCCGGAATACGTCGGCGAGCATCCATAAGTTCCAGAGACTGTATAGAGACCCAATGTCCAGTTTCACAATTTGATTTGCCACATGAAGACATGCCTGCTAACAGCAACGCTTGACGAATATGCGACCAGTGATCTTCAACCGTGTTTAGTAGGCGCTTACTCAGCCCAGATGTCAGCGCACTTTGGTGCACATTCAGAACATCTGGCTTCGCCAGCTGGCTGGTGTCAATCCGTTCACATCGAGGTTGCGGCCGTCCACCGAAACGCACCCGGAGGTCGGCGCAGACAAGTGCGTGGTCAGAATCTACGCTAGTGCTCCAAATCGAGCGACAGTATTGGACACAGCCTCTCCAGCGGTAACTGATCGCGATATGATCGAGTTGCGTCCATGGCTGGCCCGAGGATGGTGGCCGCGAAGTCACACTTCTGCGGGTGCTGTGTCGAAAGTTTATGCTAGTGAGAAAGAGACGAGCATCTTCACACAGCTGTAGCAATCGCTCACCGTTGTCATTACGCGAGCCTACACCATGTTGGCCGCCCAGATGAAGCTCATCAGAAGACAATTTTCCGACTTGCGCGTTTAGATCGCCAGCCAACACCACAGTATCCGTGCTTCTTCTGTAACGAAGGAGCTCGTGAAGTTGCTGATAGAAATCATCTTTTACCGAATCAGTGCTGCAGTTTGTAGAGACGTAGGCCGCAATAACAAACAGGCACCGTTTGTCCCCGCGCGACTTCGTAGCACGGAACGAACCAGCTAATTTAACAGCGCACATCCTACTATTTACTGGGATCCAATGAATCAGGGCAGCTTCAGCCCGGGGACTCAAAACAATGCCGACGCCAGCTTGACCGGCATTTGAAGCTGCATCATCGCCAGACAGGCGCAATGAGAATGTGCCGCCAGTGTCGTCTGTAGAGGATCTCAGGGTAAGCACGGAGCTCGAATCTTGCAGGCGGGTTTCTGATAAACAGCGAATATCGATCGATAGGGTCTCTAGTGTGCGGGCAAGTGCTTCTTGTTGGCCAATCTGCAGCAAAGTGCGCACGTTGAGGCATGTCACTCTTAGCGAGACTCGAGGACTCCAAAGGGAAACGGATGAACTGACGTCGTCCGCTTTCTTGAACATGGACTTGTCAACTGGATTGGAGCGAGGCCCTGAGATTGTGTGTGATTTGAAATTAGAAGACAAGCGACTACTGAAGAAAGCTGGGGGAGGGCCAAGAATTGGGGGATTGAAAATGGGGGGATATAAGTAAAGTTGGAGCGGGACGATAAGGATGAAGAAGCGCAAGAAGGGGTATAAGAAGACGGGAAGACCTGAGCAGTAGCATCCATATTGCTATCAACCCTGCTCGATGCAGCAGATACGGCGCCGTTTATTATCCTCTGCGACGGCCAGAGCATCAAGAAATTGTTGTAGGAAAGGTTCACTGTATTGTGTGGGCAGAATACTGTCAGGTTGCCCAGGCCTAGACAGGAGAACGATTAGGGTTCACAACCAAAGCTTTTGGTTCAAAAACCCTACCGCAAGGCAGCGGGTTTTGGCACTGGACTACAGAACCCGTTTTATGAAATAAGGAGCCACCCCCATTCCAACCCCTACCTGGAGGACCAGGAGGCTGAGTTTGTCTGGCCTCTAACCATTGACCAATCTGGTATGAGTGGCTCTGAAGGTGCAAAAAATGAAAGCACCACCCAGCATAGCTCAATGGATTTCTGAGGCACGCAAACCATCGCACCACGGTAAGGTCCAGCCTCACTGCGATGGAAATACGTGTTTTATATATGCAACTTTTGGACTCATTTAAGACCAGTGCTTTTTGTATCAGCCATCCCGGTTGATAGGCGTAGGTAACTTAACACGTCACCTGTTCGGCGAAATTGAAGGAACTCAAGTAGTTCATCTTAGTATCACAAGTTAGGAGACCACTGGGCAGGACCTTACTGTCTTGCATCGATGAGTTGGATGCGATACTGACCTATAACACATGCAGCAACACTTCTCGGACGCGCATTTGATTCTCTAGCTACTGCATCAAGTTTCCAGCTCTTCTTAATCTGCTTATATCTCGGCCATGACGTTACTAATCTTATCCGATTTGAATTTTTATGTCATCGACGAATACATATGATTGATTTACCGTATTTAATGACATCGTAGACACCGTTGGTGTACATCGTAAACAAAAAGGACCCAGAACACTTCCTTAGATCACGCACTTGCGACTTGTCTCCTTGTGAAACTATTCGATTTTATGATGCCTGATGCTGTTCATAAAGGCACATTCATCATCATCATTATACACGTTAGCTGGAGATGGAAACACCCCCGCTATTCTACCGCAATAAAAGCATAGTGAAATCTCAACATGTAAATTATCGGCCATGCCGAAGGAATGTGACATTCGACCGGATGCTTTATGCATGTCAAGAAATATGTTGATCAAGCGTTTACCGCCCTCAATTGAATGAGTTACGAAACTACACTTGACAGGTTATACATGATCGTGTTTTTAAAATCCGTGCTGGGAAGTGTTGATCGATTTCCGAGACGATAGGAATTCGACAATTTTGGATTTTATTGCCATTTCCATTATTTCAAACAGATTAGAGGTATGACTGATGGGCCGACAATTCGCAGTTATTTAACGTGAAACACTTATCTTTTGGCTTAACCAGTGCATATTTCCACATGTCTGGAATAACCCCAGACTTCCTGGATAACGTGAAGAGGTTTTGCAACATTATGTGGTTATCAAGGCATCCAAATTTGAGCACAACATACGGCATTCCATCTGTGCAAGGATAAAACTCGATCTCATTTTGTTGACTAGAATTCTTTGTCCGATTCCTCAAATCCAACAGCACTGATGGAATCAGTGCTTTTAGCATGGATGTCTGCCACCAGTAACATTCACGGCTGTGTGCAAAATGATCAGAAGTGTTCATTGAAAATTCACACTTTTCTTTGCAGATACGCTGTTATCATGCAGTATAATCTAAGTTGATGTCTCATGTTTAAAGCTGTTCCTTAGCTGGAATAATTTAGTCACTTCTTTTGGTTTGTTGCAGTAGGCTAGGGCATTGGTGTCAACTGTGAGGTTTTGAAAATCGTTTCGTTTCTACGGATGACATTATTACATTTTGCTAAATTATCACGTTAAAGTTGTTAGTCTTTATAAATCTATATCGTAGCTTCTTCAGCTCTCGTGTTATATGCGATGGAATAGAGTTCTTAATTACTTTGTGGGTAGCATGCCTATGACGCATCGAGGAATAGACATCTAGACAGGAGGTCATGTTTTTGTAAAGTACGTCTACTGCATCTTTTAGTTCAGAGGAAGTATAATACTCATCACAGTTTGATTTCAGAGTCCTTGCAGTTCGTATTGTGATAGTCACGAAGACTTATAGGCTCGTTGACTGCGTCGTGGTTGTAGGCGATCCTTTTAAAGCAGATCTCTGCCATCTTGTGCTTACTTCCAGGAGAATTTGGGAGGCTTATGTCCCTTGTACGGATTAGGCATAATAAGTGCCCACCTCTTGTCTGAGATAAAGTTTGTTGCATCCAACCAAATGTATGTATTGTGGATGCAGAATGCAGATACTTGAGTGAGGAGCATGGCAGACACCAGGAAATCTCGAGCATATTAAAAGCCACCCGTTATTCTTTGGATTACAAGCTACTCAAATGTATATGAGAAGAATTCCGCTAACTTATTGACATCCGATTTACGAGCGTGATGAGTTGTGCATACAACCAATAAGGATGATCTTGTACTTTATACGAATGTTAATCCAGAAAGAGTCATCACGGTTGTCTAGAAATAGGTCACCCACAGACGTTTCGTGATGTTTATTTTCCATGTATATGCATCAGCCGCCACCACGGCGGGAAATGTGACTACAGCTTCGGTCGTTTGAGATGTAACAGGGTGTGTCAGAATGATGTTCTATTCGCCAAGCTTCCTTGACAACTATGATATCGGGGTAGAAGTGAAATAGTAGAGAATGTAAGAAATGCATTTTATTGTTGATAGATCGAGCATTTTAGAGAGATACTCTAACATGTCCCATGTCCGTAGATTGATTTACTGACTGTTGGTGTACGGTTGGACAGTGGACACCATCCCTTGTAGTGGGGGGGATTTGCTTAGATGCAGTCTGAGTGCAGGTTGCTGGGTTCAAGCTTGTTTGGGCTAAATTGATGATCTGTTGGAATAACCACGAGGTGCGCTGATTGATTGGAGTTTTCGACCGCCTGGCTACCGATAAACCTGAGAAAGGAACTTGAGACAACGTTTTAACGTCGTTTGGGACACGAGTTGTGTCCTTCGCTCTCGGGTTTTGTAGTGCGGGGTATTGTAGCTTATATACGTGGCTTACTTATTGTACAAAAGGGGATAGATGTCTATTATGTCCTTCTACTGTGTCAGTCGGCGATGACGAGCGCATTATTTAAGCAAGGCATTTACCACAAATGGTTTAGAAAGAAATCGCCTCGAAGGGCAGAGATAATTGGTTCGTCTTTGTGTGTGCTTGATGGCTGTTGATAATCTCCCATTCATATTGGAGAACTCAGTAAGACTTCTTACCGCTTCTACTAGAAAATTATCGGAAATGTTAAGCGTTCTGACTGTGCTCCTTCCTTTATGCGGGCGAATTGGTCAGAGTATCTTTGCTGTTGTTGGGGAAACTGCAGAATCTGTTACCCGAGCTGCGAACTATCTTTCTATTCATCAGCTTCCAGGTTGAATCATGTGTGGCGGTGATGCTAATCTTATGGTCTAGGTTGACGCTAAGCGGAGAACTTAAGTGTCGTCTCTGTACATTTGTATGCAGTATCGGAGTTAGCACTAAGTTCGTTGAGGTAATGTTATTTTTGATGGTACTACATGCCTGGATAGGGGCGGCATTGTTGCTAAGAGTTGGTTGCACTGGGATGAAATCAACAGTACCCACGGAGTTATCTAGCTGTTATACAATGAGCAGTTGCGTAGACATGGCCATCACATGTGGTCTGTAAGGCGGTCTGCGAAGGGTCGGCTGCTCCACTCTGTTTCTTTTGGACAAGCGCTTACATTCGTCAAAGCGGCGTTTTATCTGACATGACGGCACTCTTAAGTTCACTTGTCGCTCTTATAACCGACCATTCTGGATTTAAGTAGCACTGGGTGTGTATGCTTCGTGTTCCTTTTTAGGCCTAAGATAAACCCAGCAGCGTTTAGGAGCGTATGCTTCATACACCTCTAATAGGTTGCCTATCTGGAACATTACACACTACTATGTTACTGGTCCGGATGATCTATTCGATCCCTCCGGCGGAAATCACGTTACGCAGTTGGCCGGTTGACGGATTGGTTGGTAAGTTGCTTAAGTGGAAAAGTAGTTCCGTACTACAAACCAGCGGCCCTACAACAGCCAGTCATTCTCTCTCAAATCTCTCACGTATCTTTCAAGCTTATTTATCCTACCTTGTAAATCAGGCGTTCGTTGTTGCCTTTTGTATTACAGGGAATAATAGTATTAACGTTTATTGTGACGGATGCGGTGTTATTTGTCGCGGCAACCTAATCGGTGCTGATTTCCTCATGAAGCGCGCGTGTACGACTACCATTAGATGGTAATTTCTTTCTCAAGATTTGCATGTGAGTAGGGAGCAAAATTTCAAATGAGCGGCGGTGAAACAAACAAGTTGCCACAGACACGACGGGCACTTGTAATGATTATTTTAGCTATCAACCGACCGCTTATCTGGTGATGGTGAACGGTATGGAATGTAGTGAAATGTTAAGCAGCCAGTCACCTAGAGACTGTCTACCTGTGTAGAAATATTGGGGATAAGTAAACACATCGTACTGTTTGATTTCGAGGGTCATTTTGTAATGCACTTGTGGATGGATTGCGGCACGCAATCTCAATATCGACCGCGATTCACATTGGAGTAAACCTTGGTCTAGGACCGTAGTTGAAGCAGATAGAAATTGGATGTTGTTTTCTGGCGAGCAACACTCAATTCGTACTGTTATTTGTTTCATATGAAGGTCCATTTTGACTGCTCTTCTTTGGGATCCATGGTTTTGCGACAGAGATCTTTTGAGCGAAACCGAACGCTTTGCAAACCAGTTTACTCAACCTGTTATCACATTTTTCAAACATTTATTGCTCCTCTATCTGAGCCTTGCCCTAGACTCACTCTCACTCGCTTACTTCGAAGGTGATATCAGACTGTTGAAATTGAATGAGGCCGTAGGAGTAGATAGAGTTCCTCTAGTTGTCTTCAAATTTATGGGACCTGCTCTTGTAAATGAATTGCACAACCTACTGGGGAAGCTGTGAGAGCAGTAGACTGGAACCGCCCGTTATAGTCCCGGTTTCCAAGGGAGGCTCACGTTAGGAACGCGGCAATCTCAGTTTCCTCTAAATTGCTTGCCTATCTCGTGCTCCATAGACTGACTGGCACTCGTGAAAATCAGCTTCGTAAGAAGCAAGCCGAGTTTCCTTGAAGAATAGGCTGTATTGACCACGTCTTTCCGTAGACTGTTGGCACACCGCCATATTTATTGGCGATCCATCAAAGTCGACATCAAAGCCGTTTTCGATTCGGTGGATCGATGTGTCCTTTTGGACTATATGCTAAGGAAAAGTGTGCCCAATAAATTGTAAACATTATAAGAGCACTGTACGCGCATAGTTCGGGCCGAGTGATGGTTTGTGGCAAAATGCGGCCCCTCTTCAGTATCTCCAGCAGTGTGATTCAAGGTTGTCCGCTGTCATTTTCTTTTTAATTTCGTCATTGACAAGTAATGGGAACGACGTTCTCCGGGCACGACTTAAAAGGTGTGGAGCTGCTCCCAGTTTTTCGACGTCTTTAATTGGAGTATGCCGAGGACATTTCGCTCATATGTGACAGCTCCCAAACGTGCCAATCAGCACTCGAAAAATTAGCACTGGCTGTCATTCGTTTCGGGCTATGCTTTGCACCTATGAAGTGCGAAGTCCTCCAAGCTTGCCAGCAAGCCACTGCTGCGCTCACCCTTGATGTGGATCAGCTAGCAGTCGTCGCTAAATTTAAGTACTTAGGCAGTCCTATTAATCTCCGTAGGATCGAAAGTGAGATCACAAACCTCATAGCGAAAGCTGGAGTTGCTTTTACCAATCTCCACCACCTATGGCGTCAGCGCACCGCCACTCGCCCTGAAAGGCAGTGTTTACAATCCAGCTGTCCGTCCAAATCTGTGCGGTTGGGGAAACAGGCCTATCGGATCGACCGACTAAAAGAGGCTTGTTACTTACGACCATCGCTATCTTCACAGCTTAGCTCATGTCTGGCGGGAGCACCGCGTGAGCAATAAGTGTGTTCGGCGCCGCGTATTTGGTGCAGGAAGAGCGAGTGAACCGCTCAGCACCGTCATATCACGTACCATGCTGGGATTACTAGACTATGTGTTACGCATGGCAGCACACCATCTTCATCGTGCGTTGTTTTCGCGGCCGTGGTGTGGATGGAAGAGGAGGAGGGGAGGCCAAGCTATGCTTTGGTCAGTTGCTGTCTCCCTACTTCGGTGCTAGGGTCCGAAGGACGATGTACACGCCTGATTGGATACGCCTATTGACATAGCAAAGAGCCATCCTTAATTGCGTTCGTTTGTGCATTTCTTTGTCCCTCTACCTGTCGCTTAGCTCCACCCTACTTCTCGCTTAGCTCCCCCCTACAACAACGATCTCACACTGCGTGGATAATATGACAGCATGGCGTTATTTGCTCTTGTTTTTTTTAATTTTCGCGTCTTTCAAAATTTATTTTCTCTCTTTATGCGTACATTTTGTATTAGAGCACAATAGTTGAAGTGTATTTCTCGCCTTCAGCTGTGTTGTGTTAATGACAATAATAACCTGGCAACCTATCCCCTTTCATGTGAAACATTTGCACATGTATGCAACTAAGTGTAGCTGCATGTTTTGACTGGCACCGCCACTGTGACACTTGTCATTGTAGACTCTTTGCATAACACAGTACACCTCGGTTCCCCCGTTTGGCTCCCATTTCTAGCTTGAGTGCTTTTACTTTCTGCTAAAACTAATTGGTTTAGTTAATGTTAGGTGCTACAGCCGTCTTTGTTGATTGCTCCTCTTCCTTTGCCTCTCCTTCGCAGCTGGTTTCAAACATTCAAACACTTGTGCGCAACTTCTTTCATAATCCACCAACTTTCAAGGCTTCAGTTTCCCTCTCTTGGACCCAGCCTACTGGAGCGTTATCGCCAGGCTATAAGCGTCCCGCCACAAGCACGGAAATCGGAGGAACGCCCTTGACCCCGAACAAAGTTCGTCGCGAAATACAGCGTTATGTGCCACCTGTGGGTCAATGGTCGCGTAATATTGGCTCAACAGGACAGACCATCGCTCGATTTCAGCACAATCCTGTTGGACGAGGTTTTTAACCGGCTTTGAAGTTTGATCTAGTTGTGTGGGGAACTTTCTCTCTACCTTTTTGTTTCCTGTATAACTACTAGACTGTGCCTTTGGTTGCTTTTCATGTAAATTCTTATGTATCATCTTCCCCGAGGTTCTTGTCCATTGAAAATTACTATTCACAACTTGTCTTACATTTCACATTAGCGAGCGGTTGCGCCCATAGTCCGCATTGGGGATGCACTACCTATCAGTCGTTTATACAGCTGACTACCGTAGTATTCGGATGCTTTTACTTGACATAATGCGTATCTGACAACTTCACTGACCGTCTCTAGAACAACCGTTCACAGATTCATTGGGCTATATTACGCGGTTTGCAACAACAAGAGATGAAGATGTGTCTTGCTGTGTTGAAACACGACGGACCCGCATTGCTGAATTTGTTGCAGCACCTGATGCAACGCGTGTTATTTAAGGAAGCGGTTGCATCTCGTTAAAGGGATACGGAGTACTGAATACGGACAAAGCGAGCAAGCAGTGTGCTTGCTTCCTCCCTGTGGTTCTTGGTATTAGACCGCTTGTAATGCTTCTCCATGTTTACACATTGCGCCCCAGTTACTAACCTATGTGGGTTGCCAACATCCATCTCGGTCTAGGGGTTTTATTTTGCTTGCATAATCCGAGTCATTGTAGTTAGCCCTGTCTTTCTCACCATCACTGGGCAAGGGCAACGCGCCCTTCTGATGAGCCTCATTTTCTCTGGCTACATCTAGCTGTTGTTAACTCCGTTTGTGTTGTTCGAATACCTCCACCACTTGTAAACTGCAATTCACTAGCTGAGCTGTCGACTCTTCGTGCAGCGACACGGTTGGTTTTGGACAGCTTGTCATAAAAACGATAGCTTGGCTTTAACAGCCCATCTTCATGCTTTCGATGTTGACTAACGCTATGTTATCATCAGCACTAGCAGACAATTGGGCATGATAACGAAATTCTGGCTCAACGCAAATTGCGTTTTAGCAGTTTATTTCCAGTGGTCACGGAGGCTGATATTGCGAGCGTTGTTTTTATTGTATGCATAAACAGATTACTACACGGTTGTTTCTGGCGTTCGGAAGTTTTGGTAGTTTGTGTGATTTCATCGGTCGGCTCTCATCAATTGGTGAATAATTAACCACAACCTTGGCTAATCCAGTGGCTATGGGATCATCATCATTACGCATTAGCTGTGGGTGAGAAACACACTTCAACTGTTATGCCGCAACGCATAAAGATAAGACATACGAAAAAGCAAGCTGCTAAAAGTTATAGGATGCGAAAAACAGGCAACCTACTACTTAGTAACATGCTGCGTCAAGAGAGAGATCGTGGTTGGAGGGGGATGATAAGCGGGATGGGGAAAGACAAAGAAACTCACAGCACAAACGCCACTGAGGTCGGCTCCTTGCCATGTCAACTAGTATATCCAGCCAGACGTGTTCATCGTCCTTCGGGCAGTCTGGACACACCAACCGACGCCAACTTCGAGGTGATGGACTTCATTCCTCTTCTTCCATCCATACCTCTAGCGCGCGAACAACGCACGCCATCGTGACGAGACTGGACCTTAACGTGGTGCGATGGTTTTTGTGCCTCTAGGATCCATTGCGCTATGCTGGGAGGTGCTTTTTGCACCTTCAGAGCCACTCATATCAGATTGGTCAATGGTTAGAGGCCGGACAAACTCAGTCTCCTGGCTCTCCATGTTTGGGGTTGAAGTGAGGGTGGCTCCTTACTCCATACAACGGGCTCTCTGTATGCCAGTGCCAAAACCCGCTGCCTTGCGGTCAGGTTTTTGAACCAAAGACTTTGGTTGGGAACTCTAATCGTTCCCCTGTTTAGGCCTGGGCATCATGACAGTATTCTGCTCACGCAATATAATTAACTTTTCTTCTAACAATTTCTTGATGCTCTGGCCGTCGCAGAGGATAATCAACAGCGCCCTATCTGCTGCATCGAGCAGGGTGGATAGGGGTTTGGATGCTACTGCTCAGACCTTCCCGTCTTCTTATCCCCTTCTTACGCTTTTTCATCCTCGCTCCAACTTTACTTTTATCCTTCCCATTTTCAATCCCCCAATTTTTTGCCTTTCCCCACCTTGCCTCAGTAGTCGCTTGTCTTCTAGTTTCAAATCACACACACAGTCCAAGGACGTCACTCCAATCCACACAACAAGTTCATGTTCAACCAAGCGGACAACATCAGATCATCCGTTTCCCTTTAGAGTCCTCGAGTCTCGCTAAGGCTGGCATGCCTCAACGTGCGCACTTTGCTACAGATTGGCCGCACACTAGAGACCCTATCGATCGACACTTGCTGTTCATCAGAAACCCGCCTGCAAAATTCGAGCTCCGTGGTTACCCTGTGACACTGGCGGCACATTCTCATTGCGCCTGTCTGGCGATGATGCAGCCGGTCAAGCTGACCTCGGCATTGTTTTGAGTCCCGGCGCTGAAGCTGCCCTGATCGATTGGATTCCAGACAACAGTCGGATGTGCGCTGTTAAATTGGCTGGTTCGTTCCATGCTACGAAGTCGCGCGGAGACAAACGGTGCCTGTTTGCCATTGCAGTCTATGCCCCTAAAAACTGTAGCACTGACTCGGTGAAGATGATTTCTATCAGCAACTTCAAAATCTCCTTCGTTACAGAAGAAGTACGGATAATGTGTTGTTAGCTGGCGATCTAGACGCCCAAGTCGGACAATTGTCCTCTGATGAGCTTCATCTGGGCGGCCAACATGGTGTAGGCTCCCGTAATGACAACGGTGACCGATTGCTACAGCTGTGTGAAGATGCTCGTCTCTTTCTCACTAGCATAAACTTTCCACACAGCACCCGCAAGAGCCTGACTTGGAGCCAACCAGCTTCGCACCAGCCATGGACGCAACTCGATCATATCGCGATAAGTTACCGATGGAGAGGCTGTGTCCAATACTGTCGCTCGATTTGGAGCACTAGCGTAAACTGTGATCACGCACTTGTCTGCGCCGACCTCCGGATGCGTTTCGGTGGACGGCCGCAACCTCGATGTGAACGGATTGACACCAGCCAGCTGGCGAAGCCAGATGTTCTGAATGTGTATCAAAGTGCGCTGACATCCGGGTTGAATAAGCGCCCACTAAACCCCTTCGAATATCACTGGTCGCATATTCGCCAAACGTTACTATCAGCAGGCATGTCTTCATGTGGCAAATCAATTTGCGAAACTGGATATTGGGCCTCTACACACTCTCTGGAACTTGTGGATACTCGCCGACGTATTCTGGCTGGAAACGAATACAATAAGGCTCGCAGAAGTCTCAGGGCAAAACTGTGTGCTTGCCTGACGAAAGACCGCGAAGCCTGGTGGTCTCATCGTGCATCGGAAATGAAACAGCCGCTGCCGTTGGTAATCATCTTAAGTTATTCCGTCTGACACTGGAAAAAAGCAGCAGCAGACCTGGTGTTAGCGGGACCATACGCGATGAGAGTGGACAGCCGATCCGCGGCTTCTCAAAACGCTTGGAGCGTTGGGCCGAACACTTTACAAGGCAATTTAACCAACCTGAGTTATCGGTTTCTTTTTCGGGCATTGAGCGCTCTTATTCCTGGGCCGTTTCCTTGAATCCACCCTCACTCGCAGAGGTCGAATGTGAGATCAGACTGTTGCAATTACATAAGGCCGCAGGGGCAGATAGCATTCCCTCAGCTCTCTTCAAATTCTTGGGATCTGTTCTAGTAGCTGGTTTACACGAGTTACTAGTGAAACTTTAGACGCAGGAGACTGTCCCGACATACTGGAGCCGCTCCGTCATTGTCCCGATTTTCAAGGGAGGCTGCCGTTCGGAATGCGGCTATCATAGAGGGATCAGTCTGATCTCAATTGCCACTAAATTGCTTGCATCTGTCGTTCTCCACAGACTGACTGGCACTCGTGAAAGCCAGATTCGTGAAGAGCAAGCTGGATTTCATCGAGGTCGGGACTGCATCGACCACATCTTCACCTTGCGTGAAATGTTGGAGCACCGCCATGTTTATTGGCTACCCACCGTTGTCGTGTTTCTTGACATCAAAGGTACTTTCGACTCAGTCGATCGATGTGCCCTTTGGGACTGTCTGCTGAGGAAAGGTGTGCGTGATAAATGTGTAAACATTATCAAAGCGCTGTACGCACGTAGTTCGGACAGAGTAAGGGTTTATGGCAAACTGCCGCCAACCTTCAGTATCACCAGCGGTGTGAGACAAGGTTGCCCGCTGTCACCTTTCCTATTTAATTTCGCAGTTGACGAAGTCATGGAATCAGCATTCGCTGGACACGACCTAAAAGGTGTTGAGCTACTTCCTGGTGAGCGACTTCTTGACTTGGAGTATGCGGACGATATTGCCCTAATCTGTGACAGCTCCCAAACATGCCAAACAGCACCGGACCCATTAGCACTAGCTGTCAATCGTTTTGGGCTATGCTTTGCTCCATCGAAATGCAAAGTACTTCTCCAAGATTGGCAGGGACCCAATCCTGCGCTAACGCTTGGTGGTGATCTGCTAGAAGTCGTTCAGGAATTCAAGTACCTGGACAGCTATAGTTGCACCCGTGGGATCAGAGATGAGCTTAAGAACCGTATAGCAAAAGCTCGAGGTGCTTTTGCCAATCTCCGCCACATGTGGCGCAGAGGCGACATTACTCTCGCTCTGAAGGGCAGAGTTTATAACGCAGCCGTCCGTTCAACTCTCCTATATGGTTGTGAAACCTGGCCCATCAGGTCGATAGACATAAAGTGGCTCGTCGCATTTGATCATCGCTACCTTCGCAGCATAGCTCATGTCTGGTGGGAGCACTGCGTGAGCAATGATCGTGTTCGGCGCCGCGTATTTGGTACAGGAAGTGTGTGTGAACCGCTCAGCACCGTTATATCACGCAGTAGGCTCCGATGGCTGCGCCAGGTGTTGCGCGTGCCAGCACACCGATTCCCGCGACGTGCATTGTTTGCGCGCCGGGGGTGCGGTTGGAATAGAAGGAGGGGAGGTCAAGCGAGAGGAATGAAAACCCTCACTTCGAAACTGGCATCGGTTGATGTATCCCGACTGCCTGGCTGGAGTCCTAAGGACGATGAACGCGTTTGGTTGGACACACTTGCAGATATGGCTTGGAGCCGGCACCAATGGCGTTAGTGTTGTGAGTTTATTTGTCTATCTCCCTCCTTTTGGGTTTCACCTTTAATCCATATCTCATTTTTTTATTTGATCACAATCTGTGTACAGATATTGTGCCATCGGTACCATGCCGGAATAGGGAAACAAGGTTAGAGTAAAAGAAGAAAGAAAACAACCAATTTTTTGCCCATTTTCCATTCACAGTTTGTTTTTTGGATGTTTTTATTGGGGAAGGGAAGGGGAATCACCGCAACAAGCAGAAATACACGCCCACCACTGGGACTGTATTTAAGAGCAAGTAGAAAGCTTCTGTACAACTCTATTGAATTACGAAAAATCAAAAACATTTAGTTGTGAATCACCAGCGGTCGTGTCTGGTCAATTAATCGTTTATCCTTGTTCGGTTAGGAATTTGTATTGGTGTCATTATTTTCGGGCACACGATGTCTTCTTTTGGCATTGTATGTGCATCGTTCCACAAAAGCACAGGTTTCCGAAATAATCGTCGATACGTGTTTTAAAACACTTCACAGAATCAGCCTCTATTAATTCTTCTGCTAGTGTGTTCCATAAGTTTACGATTCTACGTTCGATACAAAGCTGATGTGATACTTTGTTCATCCTGGGGACCCTAAGTTTGTAACGGTGTCCTTGGGTGTTACAGGGTTCCCGCATCTGAAATATTGGCCGCAGTATGGGGAGGTGATTCAAGTGTAATGCTCCATGGGTCATTATAAGGTCAATCCTTACTCGGCGGTAGGATAGTGTGTAGAGTCCGAGCCTTTCACAACGTTTTTCATACGGAAGCTTTCGTAGACCTGGTATCATTCTAGTTGCGATGTGCTGTATTTTCTACAGCTTTTCAGTTTCCCACTGGGTTATCGCATAGTAAGGTGGGGCACCGTATTCAAGGATTGGTCTAATGAGCGAGGTGAATAGAAGAGGGACGCTTTCTTCGGACCATGTGGAGAAACTGCGTCTTAATGCCCAGAGCATACGAAGTCCCGCATAGTACAATTTCTCTGTATTTTCTAGTGATCTCATATCATGTCGCGGGAGCACTCGTAAGTCTCTGACAGATGTGTTAGGGTGGAGCAACTGGCCGTCCAAGGTGTATGATCGAGTGGCTGGACGTCATGTGATACTGATGAACTCCGACTTGCTTGCGTTAAGAGGGAGTTGCATTTCAGCGGACCACGTTGACAGTCGCTCTAAGTCATGCTGGAGGCGAGCGCAGTCATTCTGGTTCTCAATGATTCTCCAGATTTTCAAATCATCTTCAAACAGGGCACATGGTGACTGGAGCTGCTGCGGAAGATCGTGGATATGAATAATAAATGATATTGACCCAAGTACAGTTCCTTGAGGCACGCCACTGGTCGATGGGAACCAGTCTGTCAGGTAGTCATTAACCTGTACTCTAAATCTTCGTCCCACAATAAACTCGTGTAACCACTGAAGTAACGTGCCACGGATTCCGTATGTCCTCAGTTTACGAAGGAGTACCTCGTGGTTCACCTTGTCAAACGCCTTACCAAAGTCGATGTACACCAAGTTGAATTTAAGGAGCACGCTGTGTTTTTGGGTTGCGACTCGCAACCTCTATTGAGACCTCGGCTCACTTTGAGGTAAACCTCGATCATTCCGTCCTCAAGGACCATATCCTGAATGATATATTGGGTGTTGCCCTTCCGGTTTTGGGAAGAGCAACACCCAATATATCGATGTACACCACATCAACATCCTTCTGTTCATTGAGAGCTCATATCCACTAGTGGTTTGCGTACATCAAGTTGGTGTTGCAGGATCGCCCTTTTGTAAAGCCGTGTTGCGCTGGCGTCAATACGTCCATCGATTCGAAGAACGACAGCAGACACTTTTTCACAACCTTCTCGAGAACTTTGGATAATATCGAAGTCAAACAGATCGGTCTATAGTTCTCTATTTTACTCGGCTCACCACCCTTGGGAAGCGGTCTCACTATCGAGCATTTCCAGTCGTTGTGGGCAGATCCTTCAGAGAGTGATATATTGGGTAGGTTTGTCACGGCTGGTGTGATGATAATCGATAGGGACTTGAGTATTAGTGGGTGAAGTCCATCTGGTCCGGGGAGCTTTGCACCATCGAGGTTGACGAGTAGCTGATACACTTCGACTGCATCACATTGTAGGCTGTTGAGCAAGACTTGCGCAACCTGTGCCGGTACTGAAACCGCTGCCGGTTTACTGGAAAATACAGTGAGGAAGTGCGTAACCAAGGTGTCCGCGCTTGAAATGAGCGTCTTTCCGTCTAAGCTCTCTAAGACCGGTAGGTCACCCCCAGGTTTCAGTTGACGTTTCAAGTAGGCAAATATTCTTCTGGATGCCGTTATGGCCGAGGATACTAGCTCCTCTTTGAACTGCCGGCGTTTCTTGATCTTTGTGGCGTTACGTGAGTTACGCTGTTTCTTGTACACTGTATAATCTTCATCACAACGAGCTGATGTATCTATCCCAAAGTTTGCGACGCCGTCGCGCTAACTGTCCATATTCCGTATGAAACCAATGCGGTTTGACAGGTCCGATATTTGAATACTTAAGGGGAACGAACCGAGTACAGAGCGAGTTAAGCTTCTCCTTCATTAGTGACTAACAGGCCTCAAGTGACGCATCCTGTGGTAGTGTCCAATCAGTCTGACTTGCAGCTTGGACGAGCCCGTTGAAGTCTGTCTTCCAATAGTTGAATGTCGGCTTCCGTTGATTGTAATATGGTAACGACAGTTCTAAGCTTGCCACAATGGAGCAGTGGTCACTGTTCGCCAGAGGTTCGATGATTCTGATCTCGTTCAGCTTCTGCTCGCAGCTCGTAAACATTAGGTCCAGACAAGATGCCGAGTGCGGAGTTACGCGCGTCGGTTGGATGACATGTTGCGTTGCCCCGATTTCAATAGTCATTTTAGCGAATTGAGTCTCAACGTTGCCATGACCGGGAAGAAGTCGGACGTTTGGCCAAAATATCTTATTTAAATTTAGATCCCCCATCAGTAAGAACTGAAGGCGGCTCATGTGCTTCTGTACATGTGGTAGCCAATCGCAACAACGGTTTAATGGGTTACAGTATAACACCCACTATTAATTCTGCGCGCCTGAGACGGATTGTGCACCACAATTGCTCGCATAGACTATCCTCGCTCCGATAGGTGCTGGTAAGTTTGCCAGATAGTGATGATTTTATGTACAACAGAAGACCACCGTGAGCCTTTGATTTTCGGTCGCATCGGAAACAAGAGTATCCTGACAACACGACTTCTTGGGGTATGACGCCGGAGTTCAGCCAAGTCTCTGCAAGTCCTAAAACGTCCGGCCGCTCCGAGACAGCGAACCGGCACAGTTCGTCACGTTTGTTCATTAGGCTGCACACGTTGGCGAATGCCACACGGAGGTACTGCGGGAAGTGCCTGGAGATTGAGCAACCGGTTGACACCGGGTTCGTACACCCTTCTTGATCACCCGAAAATTTACAATGTGTAAGTCAGTCTCACCTTCCTCTGTACGGCGTTTGAGCTCAGTGACCGCAGTCTTCAAATGATCCCTGTCTTCGGGTTCCAAGTTTCGGCGGATGTGAACTTCTATTCCTTGACAGACGAGACAGTATGAGTTGCGGCATATTTGGATTTGCTAAGGTGATTCTCAGCGGTCGACATGACTGGTTAGTTTTCTGGCCAAGTCGGACTACTTGTTTAGTCGTCACACTGTCTTCGCCCACATCCAAGAGTGTATCGATAAGCCCCTGGAGGAACAACCTCGTGATCATAACGTATCTGAGGGTTTTCATTTTTTGACTGTGATAAGTGGAAGACCATGATATTATGACGCCTCATCGCAATCGGTGATGAACCTGTGGGAGCAGAACTAGAGGCGCTTAACTGATTGGGTTGTTGTTTATCAGCAGGGGGTGTCTGAACTCGATTACGTGGCCGCCTGCGCTTTTGAGTGGTCCATGGATCCTCGGTGTTCAGGAGTTCACAGACAGGCTCTGAGAAATCCACGGACCGATCTATGAAGCGGCATTTCGTAGATTCCGAGTCTGAGTCTCCCATCGGTGGGTAACATTGAACCTGAGGCTCGACCGGGGTCGAAGACGCTGGTGGTGGTGCAGATCGCGGAGTGACGAGAAGGCGAGGTGACAGAGGTACTTTCACGAGGGCGTTTGATCCCACGTGGCGAACGGTTTGTTTCTGTCTGAAATGGAGATTTTCCCGTAGTTGTTGGCGGTCGCTGTGTATTCTGATGTCTTGCACCGCGGCATTTAACACATATAACTTGAAAAATTCGATGTCGGATGTCGCGAGATTTTCGAAACACCTCAACAGATAAGTCAATGCACGAAAATGGAACAAAACATCGCAGCCGAAGCACCGAAGTGCATGAACCTTATTTCCCACAACTTTCGAACACGAACCACAAATAGCTTGAGACGGCATCACAAGGTATAGCAACTCCAAGATGGCGGACAGTAGGGCAAATCAATGAGATCTCCGGAATTAGCCAAAGAATAGCCACCAAATTTGCACCGCTTGGAAAATACGCCAAAAGAAGAATATTGGTGCACAATTCACACAGATAACACGGTAATCCGAAGCAAAAGTAGTATCCAGCACACGGTGATCCAAAAATCCGCAACGTCCGTGGGTTCGGTTTCGAGCCATGACTTTCAACGTTTCTAACCAACTGCACTCAGCACCCTTGTTTCCCCATCCAGGGAGTCGGGAGGAACCAACCGAGGCCAGATGTTTCGTCAGCTTTTTCATCCCGCTTCTCTAAGTTGTAGGCTGTCCACCACACCGCCTCTTCCAACCCTGTCCAGCGACCGCGAACAAGGCACGACGCGGAAGACGCTGAACGGGCATACGCAGTACGTGTCCGAGCCATCGTAGTTGGCGCAGCTAGACAAGCGCCTCGAGGGAGTGGCTGTCTCCACCCAAGACACGCTGTCTGACTTCAGCGTTGGTTACGTGGTTCAGCCACCACACTCGGGTGATGGACCGCAAGCAACGGATCTCGAAGACAGACAGTCGATGTAGGTCATCGGTACGAGCAGGCCAAGTCTCGAAGCCGTACAATAGTACAGCGCGGGCAGTAGCACTATAAACCCTTCCTTTGATGGACAGATGTCATGGCGGCGCCATAAATGCCTCAGTCTGGAGAAATCGAGACGAGCTCTTGAGATACACATCGAGATCTCGTTTCCAACAGCCTCACCAATAGTTATGCAGCTTCCAAGGTAGACAAAACTGTACTACTTCTTACGTTTCCTCATCGATGGTTAGTGCAGGTAGGGGCGTATACCAGTCTTGAAAAAGCGTTTTGCACTTGGATGGTGAAAAGCGTATGCCATACTTCATCTCAATTGTCAGGCAGTTAAGTGAAAGTTGGACGGCCTGCGGACCATCACGCAGCAGGACGATATCATCAGCGTGCTCCAATTAAACCACCAGACTACCTGGGAGGAGCTCAACACCGGCGTTCAACAAGTCTTCTAGAGCATTTTTGAGGATATTCTCAATGGCAAAGTTGAAGAGGAATGGATAAATAGGGCATCGTTGTCTAACCCCACTGGTGACAACAAAGAAAGGCGAAAGCTTGCCATAAGCCC
Organism: Dicrocoelium dendriticum; assembly: GCA_944474145.2. Taxonomy (NCBI): domain Eukaryota; kingdom Metazoa; phylum Platyhelminthes; class Trematoda; order Plagiorchiida; family Dicrocoeliidae; genus Dicrocoelium; species Dicrocoelium dendriticum. Next base: position 144,215,831 of record OX104064.1, read on the forward strand.
TAACTCTACCCGAGATCAGACTATACAGAGCACGCAGAATGGAAACGAACTTCCCGGGAATACGATTCCTCAACAGACAGTACCACAATGAGCCTTGTCTACAGAATCGAAGGCATCACGGAGATCCAAGAACACAACAATCCTTGGCTTTTGATACACACGGCGGAGCTCGAGAATCTGACGGTGTGAAACTCTGATCGATGCATCCGCGACCAGGGCGGAACGCAGCCTGTTCCTCTCGCTGTAGTGGTTCACGCGTTGGAGCTAGCCTGCGAAGAATGCTGGACATTAGAACCTTGCAAATGACGGGAACCAAACTTATGCCTTTGTACTTGGAGCAATTTGTGCGCAGGACCTTCCTGAAGATGGGGACGACAATGGACTCACTCCAGGATGATGGAACCACTTTTGCCTAGACTTCTGAGAACAAAGCAGTGTGTTCTCGAAGTAGCGAAGAGCCCCCATCTTTAAATAGAGCAAGAGGTAGACCATCAGGGCCGAGTACCTTATAACGCTTTAGGCAGCTGTTCCCGTCAGATTTCCTAGTGAAAGGATCAGTTGGGATAGTTCACTCAACACCAGCGCGCGCCCCAGGGGAAACGGATGGAGCTGGCGGCCAGAAAAACTGCGAGCGAAAATGTTTGGCCCATCACTCCAACCGTCGTTGAAGATCAGTGATTAGGGAGCTATCATCTTCGTACATTGTTTCGCTTACTCCTGATCGGAAGCCTTCGATGACTCGGATGAGGTAGAATAGTTTTCTGATATTGCCAGAGAGATTAGCAACTTCAAGCCTTAGCAATTTCACACCACCAGGTCTCACGGTCCTTCTGTAAGCTGCTGCGCAACGCTCGATCCAGGGATCGGTGTTCCTCACTACAGCTGGTGTCGGCCGGGATCAAGCGGCCTCTGTCCATCAGCAACAAGGAGGCAGTGGTGATACAGCTTTTCGGCGAGTGACAAACAAATCCACAAATGACAGTACTGGCAGAAATTAAAGCGTCTTTGATGCGCATCCATTGCGAATTGAGACCATCGTCAGAGGATAAAGCAACTAGTGTTGACAGGGAAGTCTGGTACTTGGCTAACGTCACAAGATGTTGCAGATTTTCGACATTCGGTAGGTAGTACGTACATCTGGATGATCCTCCGAAAGGCACGCAAATCTTGGCTCGAATTAGTGCGTGATCGGAGTCCAAACAAGTTGACCAGTACGATCGACAGTCTGTTACGCTTCCGCGCCATCTGTAGCTTATTGCTATGTGGTCAAACTGGGACCATTCTTGTGTTTGAGAAGGCCGCCATTAGGTAACAGTCTGTCTTTCGAATGTCGAAAAAGTCTACTCGAATGAAACAAGCCATGATCAGAAAAAGGAGTCAGTAGTCTTTCACAATTGTCTGATTGGCTGCTATCGAAGCAAAACAACACCCCGCGATGGGGGCTCGCTTGGTGACAGGCGGCCCACTCGTGCGTTAAAATCTAAGGCAAGAATGACAATGTCGCACTTTTTAGCGGAACGTAAAACCTCATGTACATGTTAGTAAAAGCAATCCCTGACTGCATCCGAGCTGCAGTCTTTAGGTGCGTAGACGGAGATCAGATGGCAGCCAGGCTTTTAGTGGCTCGCGGAATCAACGTTGCACATGAAGCAATGGAAACTATTCGGAGTAAACTTTTCAGGGCAGAAGATCAACTGGACAGAGAAGAAACATCAGGTGGGATTTACAAAATTTTCTGTGAAAATTGTGACAAGTACTACGTGGGCCAGACCTGGAGGATATTTGGCACAAGACTGCATGAACACAGTCTGGCCATCCGCCGCCATGATGAAAGATCACTAATATCAGTACATATGGATACCGAAGGCCATCAGTTCGATCTGGGGAACGCCAAGATACTTGGAAGATCAAAGAACCGCAGAGCGCGTGAGTTCCTCGAGGCCTGAAAATCGGGCCAGAACTTAATCAACAAGCATCTAGAACTCGAGGGGGTCTACGAAGCTCTGCAGGTGAGGTCAAAAATAAGTACCAGATCAACAGGGCGTAGACGTGGCCAGTTGGCCGACGCACGTGGGCCAGTCGAAGATACATTCAAAGCAGCAGGCGATCAATAATCACTTGGATCTGGCAGTGGCTTACGAGACTGCACATCAGACCTCTATAGCCGCACTGAGGATGTTGACTAGTTTGACAACGAAACGTCTGCAACAAAATTGCATAGCTCGGAGCACACCACAATCCTTTCATCCTAATCCCGAGCTACAGGTATTCTCAAATATTTCCAAAACGCTTAGGATAGTATTTTACATCACATTTTTTGAGTTGTTGCATCCGTCACTTATATTTTTAGGTATTTCTGCCGCACCGCTATCTTATTTGTTTTCCGCGCATTGACCGATCAACAGTTCCTCACTCTGCTTTAACTCGTGTGTCGGGTGAGCCATGTCGCATTGCCTCGCCTGATACACTCTGTTCGTACTGTCTTGTTCTTGCCAACTGCGGTCTAGTGGCGTGCTTTGCCTGAATTCGTTACGATGTATTACTGGCGATGGGATCCTGATGAACGCCATCATTAATTCACCTACTATCCTTTTTGTCTTCCGCTGAGGACAAACCGACCTTACAAAACTAAATGTGGTGGAAAAAACCATTTATTAACTATTCGGATCTACCGCCTGTTTTGAACCTTATGATTCCACTTTCCGAGTCCCACAAAATACGACTATTCAGACAGGTGCTGGGGGATGGACGCCAGCGACATTATGATGCACTACATGTAGAAAATTGTGACACTATTACATCGACCTTGGATAAATATACCACACTGTGGGGATTGAAACAAAATGTTTACACTGCGAGATACAGCTTTTCAAAGCATGTGGAGAAACCGAACGAGAGCGTCAACGTCTTCATTGCACACTTCCATCAGTTTATTCCCGAATGTAAATACAATGGACCTCCGCCCGACAAATTTGAAGAAGAAATAAATTTGCAGTGCTTAATTGCGGGGATTCTAAACGAAAGTGCACTTGAAACTTTGTTATCTTTGAACAAGTCAGCTACCATGTGGGGGAATGCTTGTCTAATCATTCGACAAAGGGAGCGTATCTCGCACTGGCTACGTCAATTCACTGCCCATCCAGTCGTTGATGCTGTTCACGTAGTTGCCAGACCACGGACTCCAGGTGAACCTCGAAAACAGTTCGTGTGCTGTTGTTGTGCGATGCAACATGCTCATGTTTCTGAGTGTCACCATAAAGAAAGTTTCTGTGTAAAAGGTGGTAAAACAAGCCACCTAGCCCGCGTGTGCAGATAGGAACCCATCCCACCAACCAAACTCAGTCGAGGCACCATAATAAGCTGCCGCTTACGGAGAAAAACCCTCTGGAAAACCCAGACAACGATCTAAATTCCGTCTACTTGAATGCCGTATCATCCAACAAGTGCCCTCCATATATCATTTGTTTGTTGACGGGGAATGAACCGATCGATTTGGAACTGGATACAGGGGCTGCAGTTACCGTTATAAACGGTGATTTAATTGAGAGTCTGCAGCCCTTACAACCATGTGACTCCAAATTGCAAACCTACATGGGAGATCCGATTAGCGTCTTGGGAAAGTGCATGGTTAAATTCAGGCATGGCGAGTGGGAATTAATTCTGCCTTTGATTGTGGTACTTGGGAAAAGACCAAATTTCTTGGGCAGAAATTGGATCCGATACTTCTCATAGACGATGCAGATTAATGAGGGGATGATCAATGACAGCGATCTAAACGATCTATTGAAGTAATTTCCTTCTTTATTCGAAAACAAATTAGGAAAGCTGAAATATTTCAAAGCTTCCATCAATTTACGGAAGAACACCAATGCCAACTTTTACAAAACTGAAACATTACCGTACGTTGTGCGTCCAAGCGTTGAGGTTGAAGTACAACGGCTACAATCCGAAGGCGAAATCGTGCCCGCACAACACGCGCATTGGGGTATCCCAATTGTTCCTATACTCAAACCCGACGGTACCGTTCGTATCTGTGGAGACTAAGTTTACTGTCAATCAAGCTACCAAGATGGAAAGGTATCCTTTGCTCTCATCGAAGATTTGTACGCTACGTCATTCGGTGGTCAAAAATTTTCTAAGCTTGATCTTACGCATATTCTCAAGTTGAACTTGATGAAGACTCACGCGTATTAAACGCCATAACTACACATCTTCGACTATTTCAGTATACCCGTCTTCCTTTCGGAATAACCTCCGCCCTCAGCATCTTCCAGCGGATTGTGGATGACATCGTGAAGGACATACCCTTTACTTGTGCTTATTTAAATGAAATCCTGGTTTCTGGCCGAAGTGATGCTGAACATTTAAGGACACTTCGGACGGTGTCGGAACGTTCGGAATCGAATGGATTGAAACTGAGGAAATCTAAATGTGAGTTTTTGTCTGAATCTGTTTCTTATCTTGGCTACAAACTTGATAAGAGTGATATGCATGTTTTTCAGGATAAAGTATCCCCAATTATACAGGCATCGCAGCCTAAGAATGTTGATGAACTCCGATCATTCTTAGGAGTGTTATCACCCTATCGTCGATTTTTACCGAAGGGGGGCATCAACTATTTTAGCTCCTTTGAACGCACTGCTACATAAAAACACCCCGTGGGTGTGGAATGATGAGCATCGGTCCGCTTTCATTCGTGCTAAAACCTGTTTAGTATCAGCGCCAGTTTTAGTTCACTACGATAGAAAAAAGCCTCTGATTATTCAGTGTGATACTTCACCATACGGGGTTTGAGCAGTTTTGTGTTATAAAATGCCGAGTGGTGCAATTCATCCGATTGCTTTCGTTTCGCGTTCCTTAAAAGTGACTGAAAAAATTGCTCACAGCTTGATCGAGAGGCCCTATTAGTTATCCTTGGTGTCAAGAAATTTCACCAGTATATTTGGGGCATTCATTTTGAGATCCAAACTGATCACAAACCGTTGATATCCTTATTGGATGAATCCAAGGAGATCCATCAAATGTTTTCATCTATAAATGCAACGATGGGCCCTAATCCTTAGTGCGTATGAATACAAAATCTCTTACATCCCAGACTCTAACAATTGTACTTCGGACGCCCTGAGTCGGTTACCGCACGCGATCACCGCAGGACCAGTAGATGAACCGGTGGCGTTAGTTCATTTGATACAATACCTCGACACTACTTCTTTGACAACTATCGACATACGTCGATGGATCAATCAAGATCCCAAACTAGCCTCCGTGATACGTTTCACAAAACTGGGCTGGTCTAGTAGAAGTCCGGCTGAGCTAAAACATTTTGGGCTACGGAAAAATGAGCTGAATATACATGATGGTAGCTTATTTTTGGGGCTTACCTTTGTTTCCACCGTCGAAACCGCGCTCCTTTATTCTAAATGAACTTCACAATGGACATCAAGATGTCCGAATGAAGGTCCTTGCGCTCCTCTGTTGCAGGTGGCCCGGCTTAGATGGCGAAATTGAAAAATACCTGAAAACGTGCCAACAATATCAGTCGAATAGACCTCCAGGTCCAATACATCCTTGGCGTTGGCCTGAAATGTCGTGGCAGCGTATCCATGCAGACTATCTTGGTCCTTTGAACGGAACATTTTTCCTGTTGATAATTGTTGATTATTCGAAATGGATTTATGTTTATCCAGTGCCTCATCCCACGGCTGAAAAAGCCATTTCAAAGATGCGATCCTCGTTTTCGGTTTTCGGAATACTTGAGACTGTTTGTACAGGTAATGGATCTTGTTTTACCAGTAAGGAGTTTGAGAGCTTTATGCAGAGCAATGGCATTCAACACGTGCGTACAGCCTCATATCATCTTGCGTCAAATGAATTAGGCCTGCTAAAGCAGTTAATGGGAACCTTACAAAGGCGATTAGATCGATTGTTTTTTGCCTACAGAACAACTCGGACGGAAGCCACGGGTAGACCCCCCGCAGAACTGATGTTCGGTAGAACACTTCATAATAGATTACACCTATTATTTCCTAACCGTCTAGGGCAAATAGAAGAGAAACAAGACAATCCAGCTACGTTAGACAGGGATCACCATGTAGTTTTCCAACTGGGAGATCCTGTGTATACACGACTTCCCCGCGAACAGTCATGGCAGCCCGCAACCGTGGTCACAAGTGATGGTACCCAGACTGACGTAGAGGTAAATAGTCGTGTCTTGAGGCGTCATTCAGATCACATAGGCCAATGTTGTGTAAAAACGCTAGAAAAGGAGGAAAATATATTAGACTCAGTCCAACCGACCTTGGAACAAATCACTCAGGATACTGTGCAAACAATAAACTGCCCACCACTTCGCGGATCTCAACGTGTACCTAGACTTGTCGAGCATTTCTTTCCCGGTGTATGACTTTCTCCAAGAGGAGGGGACGTTACATCCGTCAATGATATTGATTAGTTAGTTCAACCACACCGCGTTCTTAATGGTTTTCCTCGCATTGACCAATCAATAATTCCTTACTCATGCTTTAACTCGTGTGTCATGTGAGCCATGTAGCACTGCTTCGCCCGATACACTTTGTTTCGTACTGTGTCTTGTTTTTGCCTAAATGCGGTCTGGGGGCGTACTTTGTCTGAATTCGTTACGACGGATTATTAGTGTACTATGTAGTGTAATTTTTTAGTCTCTTATCTTTTTGTGTTGCGGCACATTAACTGAGGTGTGTTTCTCACCCTCAGCTAACGTATACTTAGGATGATTATAGACAATAGACGACAAGGGACTTGGTGTGCTGGCATGCGCAACACGTAGCCTAGTCATCGGAGCCTGGTGCGTGATACAACGGGGCTGTGCGGTTCGTCGCTCTTCCTGCACCAAATACACGATGCCGAACACGCTCATTGCTCATGCGGTGTTCCCACCAGATATGAGCTAAGCTGCGAAGGCAACGACAATCGATCGCGACTAGTCGCTTGATGTCTGTTTGACAATCGAGTGGTTGTTCCCACCTTGGCTTCTCGTTCCAGAACACCGAATATCCTACAAACTTCCACTCATGCGGTTTTCATGGCGAGTACCATACTCAACTGAATTTAATGCATCTAATGGCATGACAGTTACATATATCAACAGAGCAAGAAAAAACCACATTTTAACAGAATATACTGAATTCAATAATTTCGTGTCTTCTTCGCAGCTGTGTACAGACAATTTGTAGAAAGGATAGCTTTCATAGCAAAGGCAAATAAATTGCAATCTTATCGGTGAAAATTTAAAGTGGTTGAAAGTCGGTGAGTTCACGTGACGCGGTCAGAGAAATGACGACACTAGCCTCACCAGGATAGGGTGAGGCTGGTCACGAAGTCCGTTTGTTTTCACAAACTTGGCTTCAACCGCCGAATCGTCGAGGCTTCAGCGAACCGAAGTAGACGGGGACTGCTTTGTTTTTTGATTATCCTAAACCCACCACGTGGGTTTTCCTACACAGAGCAATCAAGTAGGTGGCGTGCAATAGAGATAGTTGATAGTTCCGGGCTATTTGCGACCATGTATCGTGGGACGTGCTCTGCAATCCTCTGACAGCCTTCTCTCAGTTCTGCCAACGTAATACCTTCTTATTTACGGAATGTACACTTTTATGGCTGGTATATGGACGACACATTCTTCGTTGTAGACACACCTCATCAGGCGGCATACGTACTGGAAATGATAAATAAGTGCCATCCCGCTATTAAATTCACGATAGAAAACGGATCCAATAGACCCTTCCATTTCCTGGATTTTAACTTACACAGTTTGCAAGAAGATGCACTCGTTCGGTCTGTGTACAGAAAACCTACATTGATGACACAGTACCTGGACTTTGATAGCTTATACCTTATGAAATACAAGCGAGATTTGGCCTGTACGGCTTTTGCTAGAGCTCGTCAGATTTGCTCTCTTGAGAATGTGAACCAGAACGCGTCACCTCGACAGTACAAAAGATTGGATATCCCGAACGATTTATAGCACGGTATACGAACTTACAGTCGAAAGGTAAACGATCAACAGATGTTCCAAAGAAAAGCTATTCATAACGCTGCCGTTTAACGGGTACCAAGTTGACAGGTGTCGGTGTTGTCTTCGTCAGTCTAGTAAGAATTGTTATTAGGCGGCTGAACTAGTGGCATTGCCCCAAGTCTGGAGGCTGTTGTGCAAATCCAACCTGGACAGACCTGACTCTTAAGTTACCGCTTCGTACATCTACCACTTCATCTGTGCTTGCGGTAGCAAGTACGTTAGCAGAACTGAGAGAAGGCTGTCAGAGAGGATTGCAGAGCACTTCCCACGATACATGATCGCAAATAGCCCGAAACTATCCACTATCTCTATTGCACACCACCTACTTGATTACACTGTGTGCGAAAACCCACGTGGTGAATTTAGGATAACCAAAAAACAAAGTAGTTCCCGGCTACTTCAGTTCGCCGAGGCCTCGGCGCTTGAAGCCATATTTGTGAAAACAAACGGACTTCGTGACCAGCCTCACGGTACCCTGGTGAGACTATACCTTTTCTCGGCCAAGTTGTCGTCTTCGGCAACAGAATTAATCTGAGGGTGCATACAACATGAGTCTACTCAATTAATTTGAGCCGTGTGTACGCCACTTATTTGTGCAGGTGTGTAAGTGTACGCGTATATCCCGTCTAGTGGGCCATGAGCTGTGCCATTTGGGGACACTACAGAAGCGACGACGGGTCCTGCAGAGAATTACGGCGAGCCGGCGCGGCGTTTGTAGGCACGCTGAATTCGATTTACTAACCGCGTGCTTGCATGCTAAGTCTCTTTATTTCAGGTGGTGGGTTTACAGTTTTTACCTTAATGCTTTTCTTTCTCATATAAATATCTCCCTGTACTCTATTCCACTAACTTGCACACATCGCTTCAGCCAATTGTATTCGATTTCCGTAGCATATTTGCGTTCATGGCATTCCGTGAACTATACTTCCTGACCTCGTGCACGTAGCTAGGATTTGTTTGTAAACAACTTATTACATATGCTATTTACTTAAGGTTTATATCACCGTTTCCTTATGCATTAATCAAGTTTTTCTCTTTTTCTTTCTCTCTCTCTCAAGTGTTTGGCTGTTGTTTGATATCCCCGGTGTGGCTGCGCTTGATGTGTATGTTGACAAGGTGCCTACCTGTCTATTACCCACTACCTCGTTCATACTGGCTCCAGGAGACAGTTGGTCGTTGCTGGAGGGGACGGGGTGCACGGTCGTTGTGTCCGTGTTAGGCTCGAAGAGTGGTTCCATGCACTCAGTGTGGAGCGGACTACGGTCCAGCCACCGCCTTGTGTGCGCTTGATTCCCAAATACAGTGTGCTTGTGTTTGCCTGTGAAGGAGTGTGGGCCGGCTCCGTTGATGAAACGTGGTTCCCATCCGCATGCCTCCCGGTCTTATTCCTTCGGGTTTACACTGGATATGGGGTGTGTTGTTGGAGCTGTGGGTGGTGCAGCGCAAGCCATCCATGGTCCCTCTGTAGGCGCAGGCGTGCTGTGGCTTGCCACAGTGACAGGCAAATCCGAAACCGGATGCCGCCAACCATAACCCGTCGCGGCGGGAGAGCCTATGGTGCGCTGAGGCTGGTGGTGGCTAGATCCTGACAGATGGTCTACCCACTGCTGCTACTGTTGCGCCATAGTCTCATGTCCTGGGCGCCTCCACGTGGCGACCGCTGGGTGGGAGTTAGGTTTCGCCCTTCTCCCTGCTAAGATCCAGGACACCAATCCGCATGAGTCAGCTAACTGACCATGTGCTAGACCCGCTGCCTTTCGGGTGTTCATTTAATCGAAGGCTTTGGCTGAGGACCCGAGTCGTTCTCCTGTCAGGATTGGGCGCCCTGGCAGTATCCTAGTCCATCCTCTCCGGAGGTTAGGAAGTGGTCGATGGCCCACTTCCCGTAAAACCTAGCCATGGGAGACAACAGGTTTACGGGTTATATTCTCAATGCTCGATTGGCGTAGAGCACGAGTGCCACGCATTGTCTCTGACGGTGGGAGGACACCTCCGGGTGTTCAATGGTTTGCTACTGCCCGCCTCAAGCCAGGCAGCCCCTGGTCCAATTGGTGCAAACCCGCCAAAACCCACCTGCGTCTGGCCGTGGTCGCAGGTGCGTATCCTACTACGGTCGCAAAACATATAATAATTGTTCCAGAACCTCAAAGGCTGCGTGTGACGGCCGTCAAGCAGATCCCCATCTGTCTCTGCAATCACATTCCCGAGCTGGATCTGCTTTCCACTGCCTTGTGGGTCAGGCTATTGAGCCAAAGGCTCCGGGTGGAGTCCCTCAAGCAAACCTCCAAACCACCCACTGCCTTGTGGGTCAGGCTATTGAGCCAAAGGCTCCGGGTGGAGTCCCTCAAGCAAACCTCCTAAGGACAACGACCACCTCGCGTGCGATTGCCCACCAATGCAATCGTATGCCTGCGCGCAAAGCACTCAGCATCGGGTGCTGAAACGTGCGCACACTACTGGACCGGAACTCGAGCGAGCGCCCGGAGCGACGCACTGCACTGGTCGCAATGGAGCTGGCGCGCTACCACATCGATATTGCGGCGCTCAGTGAAACTCGGCTCGCTGAGCAAGGTAAGTTACATGAAGCAGGTGCTGGCTACACATTCTACTGGGTGGGGAACGCCGCCTCAGCACCACGTGAACATGGGGTCGGATTTGCAATATCCGATCGCCTGAATGGCCAGCTGGTGGGTGAACCAACGGGCATCAGCGCGCGACTGATGACTGTTCGCCTACGACTCGGAAGAGTTAAGTTTGCTACTTTTATAAGCACGTACGGTCCGACCATGTGTTATCCTGATGACACGCGTGATCAGGTCTACACTGAGCTATCCTCCGTGATACGGTCTGTGCCGAGGAGCGACCGACTATTTCTGCTGGGTGATTTCAACGCGCGCGTTGGGCGTGATGCATCAGCGTGGACAGATGTTATCGGTGCGCATGGCATTGGTTCAGCGAATGCGAACGGTGACAGGCTGCTCTCACTGTGTGCCACTCACGGCCTGACGATCACGAACACTCGGTTTGCACTGAGTGTGAGTGATATAGCAACTTGGACGCACCCACGGAGTGGTCACGCTCACCTGCTCGACTATGTCATCGTACGTCAGCGTGATATGCGTGAAGTGCGCATGACACGTGTACTGCGTGGAGCTGAGTGTGGCACTGATCACAAATTGGTTCGGACCAAACTGTACATATATTTTCGTAAATCTATGTATTGCACTCCCGCCGTGAATCGGCGTAAATTTAACATTCTCTCCCTCGGTACTGTGGCGAAACGTACTGAGCTGGAGAAGGCAATGGCTACACGCCTGTGTGATGTGGACTGTATAGTCACAGTAGGCGACCTGTGGCACCACATTCGCGACCAGGTGACAGCTGCTGCGGAGGAGACCATCGGGCGCGCAAACTGTAAGCGGCCTGATTGGTTTGATGACAACAATGTGACGATTGACGCATTGGTGTCAGAGAAGAATGCAGCATTTGCTGCACATGTGGCAGACCCCAGTGACTTGGGAAAGAGTAGTCAGTTTCGCAAACTTCGACAGCGACTGACCCGAGAGCTCCGTCGCATTAAAAATGCATGGTGGACGGAGAAGGCGAAGCAGATGGAATGCTACGCCGAACGCCGCCAACACAAGGAATTCTTTGACTCGTTGAAGGCGGTGTATGGACCGAGATTGGAGCCGCTGAGGACACTGATCGATGGTAGTTCAGGCGCTACCTGCACCCAGACTGCAGACATAATGCAGGTCTGGCGGAAACACTTTGAATGTCTCTTGAACAACCGTTCAGAGATCGACTGGCCTACATTGAATGGCCTGAAGCAGCACGATGTGAAGGCGGATCTGGCGGATACGCCGACACGGGATGAGACGCAGAGAGCACTTGCTCAGCTGCGAAACGGCAAATGTGCCGGAGGTGACGGGATCCCACCTGAAGTATTGAAACACGGTGGACCCGCGTTGTTGACTGCGCTGCACCACTTGGTGCAACGCGTGTGGATTGAGGAGGAGGTGCCTGCTGAGCTGAAGGATGCCCTTGTGCTACCACTGTACAAGGGCAAAGGTAGCAAGCAATGTTGCACGAATTATCGTGGCATCAACTTGCTGAGTTGTGTGGGCAAGGTGATTGCCCGAATCCTGCTCAATCGCCTCGTGAGTCAGATTGTGGAACCAAACGTGGCGGAAGAGCAATGTGGATTCTGTTCGGGTCGCAGCACTATAGATATGGTGTTTGCGGCTCGTCAGTTGCAAGAGAAGTGCAGAGAACGACACCAGCCATTGTACTCGCTTTTTGTTGATTTCACCAAGGCATTTGATACGGTGAACCGCGAGGCACTGTGGCTGGTGTTGGGTAAGTTTGGTTGCCCGCGTAAGTTTGTAAGTTTAATTGAATGTCTGCACAGTAGTATGCGAGCGAGGGTGCAGCTGAGTGGAGAGACCTCTGATGACTTTACAGTTGTCAGTGGTGTGAAGCAAGGCTGTGTGTTAGCTCCTGCCCTGTTTAATATATATCTTCATGCAATCTTGTCTTGTGCTTTTGATGCGGCTTGTGCTTACGGTGTTCGTGTGGAGCACCGTATTGATGGTGGGTTGCTGAACATCCGTCGTTTCGGTGCGAGAACTCTAGTCTGTGAGACAACTATCCGTATGTTGCTGTTTGCTGACGACTGTGCGTTGTTTTCACACAGCGCGGATGAGTTGCAGCACATGACTAGTGCTCTGGCTTCGACAGCGGCCAAATTCGGGCTCACCATAAACACAAGCAAAACTGCCTGTCTCTTTCAGCCTTCATCGGAGGTGCAATCTTCAATATTGCCGCAAATCAGCATTGGTGCTGAAGTATTGGAAACCACCTCCCGCTTCTGCTACCTTGGGAGTGTGATGTCGACTGATCAGCAGCTGCACGTTGAGTTGCGTAATCGCGTGTCGAAGGCGGCAGCGGCATTCGGGAAGCTTGAGTACCGAGTGTGGAACAACCATCAGCTTAGCATTGGCACGAAGCTGATGGTGTACAAATCCATGGTACTGTCCGTTCTCCTATACGGCAGTGAAACGTGGACGATGTACCGTCGGGATGTGCGATATCTCGAGCGGTTCCATCAGCAGTGTCTGCGACGAATTTTGCGGATCGGCTGGGGCGCCAGAGTTGCAGACACGGAAGTGTTGCGCCGAAGTGGGATGTATGCAGTGGACGGCATACTTTTACTGCGACACCTGAGATGGCTCGGTCATGTGAGCCGTATGGATTCGACGCGAATACCGAAACAACTTTTATACGGTCAGCTGAGTATAGGGAAGCGGCATGCTGGGAAACCAAAGTTACGTTACCAGGACATGATTAAAGTGAGCCTCACACGTTCTAATCTTGATTGCAGATCATGGGAATCGAAGGCGGTTGATCGTGGTGCATGGCGCGATCTAATCACGAAGGCAGTTGCTGAAGTGCGGGAGAAAGCCCTCATGCATGCAGAGAAGAAGCGGCAAGTGCGGAAGCGGCAAGCACCGATGAATTGTACTCCATCGACATCGAGCGCATTGTGCTGTAGAACATGCGGTCGCGAGTGCCTTAGTCAGGCAGGCCTAGTGAGCCATGAGAGAGGTCACTCGGGACCACTGCCGAAGCGACGACGGGTCCCGCAGTGAACGTAGGCAGCACCGGCGCAGCGTTTGTAGGCACGCTGAATTCGATTTACTAACCGCATGCTTGCATGCTAAGTCTCTTTATTTCAGGTGGTGGGTTTTCGGTTCTTTCCTAATGCCTTTCTTTCTCATATAAATGTCTAGTGGGCCATGAGCTGTGCCATTTGGGGCCACTACAGAAGCAACGACGGGTCCTGCAGAGAATTACGGCGAGCCGGCGCAGCGTTTGTAGGCACGCTGAATTCGATTTACTAACCGCGTGCTTGCATGCTAAGTCTCTTTATTTCAGGTGGTGGGTTTACAGTTTTTACCTTAATGCTTTTCTTTCTCATATAAATATCTCCCTGTACTCTATTCCACTAACTTGCACACATCGCTTCAGCCAATTGTATTCGATTTCCATAACATTTTTGTGTTCGTGGCATTCCGTGAACTATACTTCCTGACCTCGTGCACTTAGCTAGGATCTGTTTGTAAACAGCTTATTACATATGCTATTTACTTAAGGTTTATATCACCGTTTCCTTATGCATTAATCGAGTTTTTCTCTTTTTCTTTCTCTCCTTCTCTCAAGTGTTTGGCTGTTGTTTGATATCCCCGGTGTGGCTGCGCTTGATGTGCATGTTGACAAGGTGCCTACCTGTCTATTACCCACTACCTCGTCCATACTGGCTCCAGGAGACAGTTGGTCGTTGCTGGAGGGGACGGGGTGCACGGTCCTTGTGGCCGTGTTAGGCTCGAAGAGTGGTTCCATGCACTCAGTGTGGAGCGGACTACGGTCCAGCCACCGCCTTGTGTGCGCTTGATTCCCAAATACAGTGTGCTTGTGTTTGCCTGTGAAGGAGTGTGGGCCGGCTCCGTTGATGAAACGTGGTTCCCATCCGCATGCCTCCCGGTCTTATTCCTTCGGGTTTACACTGGATATGGGGTGTGTTGTTGGAGCTGTGGGTGGTGCAGCGCAAGCCATCCATGGTCCCTCTGTAGGCGCAGGCGTCCTGTGGCTTGCCACAGTGACAGGCAAATCCGAAACCGGATGCCGCCAACCATATCCCGTCGCCTTCAGCCAATTGGACCTCAGACGCACTAAGTCATAGGGGTGCAGGTGGGACGCTTCAGCTCCTACCAGGGACAGTGTCGCTGGCCCATGCACCAGGTTGGCCTTTGTTTCTCTGTCCTAGGAAGCGATTCCCACCAATTAGAACAAGAGTAGGGATTTGAATGACGATTGGGTTGGTATAACGAGCCACAGCCAAATAAGTTTGCCGTATGCTTTTGAATGTGCAGTTCACCTAAACGCAATGGTTGGCTCGTATGTTCGGCACTCGAGGGAGGTGAAGAACGTCGTACTGAAAGCGTACGAGGAAGGTGACGATTGGAAGCAGGTCGCTTGCATACTGAAGGTGAACGTGAAAACTTGCCGCAACTGGATACGGGCGTACGAATCGACGGAACCGGTGGGGCAGCACGGGGGAGTCCGTCGCAGAGCACTGGAAGAAAGCCACGTCGACTCTCTGGTGGAGTGGGTTTCTGCAGAGCCTACCGTTACCCTTGAACTCCTTCGTTTGCGGTTGAAGGCGGAGTTCGAACTTACAGTAAGTACCAGCACTGTCTCACGATACTTGGATGGTAGACTTATAACAATGAAGAAATTGCACACCATTCCGGAGTCCATGAACACGCTGGAGAACAAAAAGCGACGCAGGTCATTCGTTTTGCAGCTCATGGATTACGAGGTGGAAGGAAGGCAACCGGTGTGGATTGATGAGACCAACTTCAACTTATTTTGCTCCCGCACTCGTGGCCGCTCACGACGTGGTAGTCGAGCGCAGTGTACAGTGGCGAACAGCCGGGGACCGAATGTTCATCTTGTCGGCGCCATGACAAACAACGGCTTGATAGCGTGTTCGGTTCTGAGAGGAAGTTACAACAAGCAAAGGTGCGCTCAGTGGCTGCGACAAGTGCTTGATACCAACGGAGCAGGGTTTGTGGAAAGGTGTCTTTTGATTTGTGACAACGCGCCCTGTCACACGCACCTGGAGCACGTTTTTCTGGAGGAACCGTACCGCTCTGGGAGACTTCTACGCCTTGCGCCATACTCACCAGCTCTCAATCCCATCGAGGGCATCTGGAGCATAATAAAGGCTCATGTAAAACAGGCAATGAGGGGACGGTACTCCGAGATGCTCCTGGGGGATCCTGAAGGCATTATGAATAAAAGCGAGTGGCGGATTCGCTTTTTGGAGCACGCGGTGTCTGAAGCACGGGCCTTAGTGACGCAGCAGCACTGCCAACAAATGGTTCAACATGTCAGTAAGAATTATGGACGTGTTGTTCATTTGGTCGATCTGTAAAACATTCTGTTGGCAGTAAACTACCTGTTCTAAGCGAGTGTTGTTCTTACATTATTATGATGACGGGTCAGAGTGCACTTTATACTATGCTAGAAATAGCCAGTTCTCTAATCGGGGAACATCGTGGATTTCCGGTAAGTTGGTGCGTGTGGTCGCGTCGCACACCCATTTTAGTTGCCGTGTTGTAGAACAATCATGTGGGAGCTTGACAAACAGGTGCCACTCTAACACGGTTGTGTAACAAGCAATTATGTTCTACCGCCTGTCGTTGATTGTATTTGGAGAGCCAGTGGATAAGGACTTTGATAAGGGCATAATAAATACGAAAATTGAACTATGCAGACTTGACGTACATGGGTAGTGTGTGTGGCCGTTTGCCGGATTGCTTAACCCGTTACACCGACGCAGGCGGCTGGACGCTGTATGCGGAAACGCAGAGCATGTAGGACAAGCACAACTAACGTTTATCACGCTCTCTAGGGAAATATTTCCCGATGGGTATTTGTCAGTTGTGGACTGTATTCGAACACACCACAGGGTTGCGGTGAGAGGATGCTTTGAAGCTGCAAATAAAATGTACTCGCTTCGGCGAATCACATATACTCGTCGGGTTGTAACCTCTGCACAGGGATGAGTGGCTCCGCATGACGCAAACCAATCCGTGCGTTCATATGGCATTTGCCATTTGCAAGTGAAAGTTGCTATTTCGCTTCATCCCAATTCTACGTGGGTAAATGATACGGTTATAGCCGGACATCTGTTGCAATCATATCTCGTGCGTCTTATCGTCATCCATCCACACACCTCAGGCTCCGTCCCCCATCGCGAGCTGTGACTACACCGTGCAGCTAATCACGAGATATAAATCAGGCGCACTCTCCATCCACCTCGGACTCCTAGTAGGTGGTTGATATGAAACGGTCCAGCCGCCTACCAAGTATCTGTTTCGCCTTTCAATCCCCTGGGTCTTTGACGACCCAACGTACGCCCGAATACGGAAGCCCTGGGTACTCTCGCCATGACACATATGGCATTAGGCGAGCGATCCGTCGAAACTTAGTTCCAGTGTTGTTCTCGGGAAAATGAGCGGTTACCTTACGTCCTTAATTGCTATCGACTAAAATTTCACATGCTTTACCGGCACATTCAATCAAGCGCTTTTCATCAGGAACGTCATCTACATGGTTGTTAACCTGGTGATGCATCTCCGGTGTAAGCGCTTTGGTTTTCAGTGCACTCGGTTTGAGTTTGGATGAGCAACTATCGATGATTGAGCTATGGTGTCGTTGCTGGACTCCCAACACGTGATCGTTCTTAATGACGGGGAGTTGCATTATGTAGACGAAGAGATGACTAATCCGCTTTGAATACGTTTAGTTGTTTCGTTTGCAGAGGCGCAGTATGGGGGCGCGTAGGCGGTCCGTCCAGGGCGGCACGTGACACGGGGCCGCATTTTTATTACCGTCGTATGTTGGATACCAAATATGAAGGACAAATTATCCGGATAAGCTGTGGGTTGACTATTTTAATGTTACTCTGTATGATCAACAACACATTTGCGCCATGTGTCACACTTGTGCAAACGTTCTTCCCAGTGCTCCTCTTATTTGTTCCATAGTGGTCACTTTCAACACATTCACCTCAAGGTCCCAAGCGCATATTAGTTTGCATCGAAAGCTAGTGTGCTCTTTACCGATCGTTTGGCCTTCACGTGCCTATGCTGCCCTCAGTAAGAGTGATAATGTTACCACCCCCTCGGGTGGCAAAGTAGTTGCCACTATCCACCGTGTCAAGTGGCCCATCAACGGACGGTATGTTCGTAGGCTGGTGAGAAAATTTGAGAAAACTGGGAGCGTGTGCGAGGCCGAAAAGATAGGGCGGCCTCGCATCACCACGGATGACTTTTCTGCTTGTGTGGTTATTTGTGAGGTGTCCAGAAGCTGCGATCTAAGCATTCATAAACTCGCCCAGCATTGCGACACCACCAGATATGCTGTCCATAGGGCTTTGAAGGAAAGGTAATTCCGGAAGTATAGCACCGTCAAGTGCAGGTTTTATACCCATGTGATTCGGAGAAGCGGCTTCATTTTTGCCGCAGGTTTTTGAGTGTCAATGGTGAAACGTACGAACAGATAATGAGCACGCCAATGGATCCACCAAACTCGACTGGTGACCAAGGAACTGGAACAAAAGGTACTGCCGATGGTGAAGCCCAAACTTTGGGTACGTTAGTGGACGATACTTTTGTCATCCTCAAGTGTTCCAGACTACAAGAAACACACTATATGATCAACAATACTTTCCCCGGCATCCATTTCACCAAAGAGGAAGGGAACAACGACCAGCTGTCATTCTTAGACGTGCTCGTGCAAACATATGCTTTCAGGCACTTGGAAACAACAGTCGATCGAAAAGTGACACACACAACGATCAGATCTTTAACTATCGCAGTAACCATCTGGACAATTACCAGCGCAGTTGCGTGAGAACACTTTTCAAACGGGCCCAAACACACTGTAGCACGCCGTTGCTGAGGAACGTGGAGGAAGACCACCTATTTCACATATTAAAGCGGAATTCTTACCCCAAAAGTATTATTCTACGCTGTCTGAGGTCGAAAACTCAACCACCGCCCGCTTCCGCAAGCGCAACGGAAAGGATCACATTCGTCCTACCTTACATCCATGGGATTTCTGATATGGCAGCGAGGCTTTTATTGGCTTGCTGAACCAACGTTGCACATGAAGCAATGGAAACTATACGGAGTAAACTTTTCAGAGCAGAAGACCAAATGAGTAGAGAAGAAACATCAGGTGGGATACACAAAATTTTCTGCGAAAATTGTGACAAGTACTACGTGCGCCAAACAAGGAGGAAACTTGACACAAGACTACATGAACACAGTCTGGCCATCCGCCGCCATGATGAAAGATCACTAATGTCAGTACATATGGATGCCGAAGGCCATCAGTTCGATCTGGGGAACAGCAAGATACTTGGAAGATCAAAGAACCACAGGGCGCGTGAGTTCCTCGAGACCTGAAATTCGGGCCAGAACTCAATCAACAAGTATCTAGAACTCGAAGGGGTCTACGGAGCTGTGCAAGTGAAGTCAAAAATAAGTACCAGATCAACAGGGCGTAGACGTGGCCAGTTGGCCGACGCACGTGGGCCAGTCGAAGATACATTCAAATCCGCAGGCGATCAATAATCACTTGGATCTGGCAGTGGCTTACGAGACTGCACATCAGACCTCTATAGCCGCACTGAGGATGTTGACTAGTTTGGCAACGAAACGTCTGCAACAAAATTGCATAGCTCGGAGCACACCACAATCCTTTCATCCTAATCCCGAGCTACAGGTATTCTCAAATATTTCCAAAACGCTTAGGATAGTATTTTACATCACATTTTTTGAGTTGTTGCATCCGTCACTTATATTTTTAGGTATTTCTGCCGCACCGCTATCTTATTTGTTTTCCGCGCATTGACCGATCAACAGTTCCTCACTCTGCTTGAACTCGTGTGTCGAGTGAGCCATGTCGCACTGCGTCGCCCGATACACTTTATTTCGTACTGTGTCTTGTTCTTGCCAACTGCGGTCTAGTGGCGTGCTTTGCCTGAATTCGTTACGATGTATTACTGGCGATGGGATCCTGATGAACGCCATCATTAATTCACCTACTATCCTTTTTGTCTTCCGCTGAGGACAAACCGACCTTACAAAACTAAATGTGGTGGAAAAAACCATTTATTAACTATTCGGATCTACCGCCTGTTTTGAACCTTATGATTCCACTTTCCGAGTCCCACAAAATACGACTATTCAGACAGGTGCTGGGGGATGGACGCCAGCGACATTATGATGCACTACATGTAGAAAATTGTGACACTATTACATCGACCTTGGATAAATATACCACACTGTGGGGATTGAAACAAAATGTTTACACTGCGAGATACTGCTTTTCAAAGCATGTAGAGCAACCGAACGAGAGCGTCAACGTCTTCATTGCACACTTCCATCAGCTTATTCCCGAGTGTAAATACAATGGACCTCCGCCCGACAAATTTGAAGAAGAAATAAATTTACAGTGCTTAATTGCGGGGATTCTAAACGAAAGTGCACTTGAAACTTTGTTATCTTTGAACAAGTCAGCTATCACGTGGGAGAATGCTTGTCTAATCATTCGACAAAGGGAGCATATCTCGCACTGGCTACGTCAATTCACTGCCCATCCAGTCGTCGATGCTGTTCACGTAGTTGCCAAACCACGGACTCCAGGTGAACCTCGAAAACAGTTCGTGTGCTATCGTTGCGCGATGCAACGTGCTCGTGTTTCTGATTGTCGCCACAAAGAAAGCATCTGCCGAAAATGTGGTAAAATACGCCACCTAGCCCGCGTGTGTAGAGCGGAACCCATCCCATCAACCAAACTCAATCGAGGCACCATAATAAGCTGCTGCTTACGGAGAAAAACCCTCTGGAAAACCCAGACAGCTATCTAAATTCCGTCTATTTGAATGCCGTATCACCCAACAAGTGCGCTCCATATATCATTTGTTTGTTGACGGGGAATGAACCGATCGATTTGGAACTGGATACAGGGGCTGCAGTTACCGTTATAAACGGTGATTTAATTGAGAGTCTGCAGCCCTTACAACCATGTGACTCCAAATTGCAAACCTACATGGGAGATCCGATTAGCATCTTGGGAAAGTGCATGGTTAAATTCAGGCATGGCGAGTGGGAATTAATTCTGCCTTTGATTGTGGTACTTGGGAAAAGACCAAATTTCTTGGGCAGAAATTGGATCCGATACTTCTCATAGACGATGCAGATTAATGAGGGGATGATCAATGACAGCGATCTAAACGATCTATTGAAGTAATTTCCTTCTTTATTCGAAAACAAATTAGGAAAGCTGAAATATTTCAAAGCTTCCATCAATTTACGGAAGAATACCAATGCCAACTTTTACAAAGCAGGAACATTACCGTACGTTGTGCGTCCAAGCGTTGAGGTTGAAGTACAACGGCTACAATCCGAAGGCGAAATCATGCCCGTACAACACGCGGGTTGGCGTATCCCAGTTGTTGCTGTACTCAAACCCGACGGTACCGTTCGTACAGGGTCAGACAGGCAGCTGAGGTCATGAAATATTCCGGCTGACTAGGCACGATTGTGACCTGTTGTGATTCCTTATGTATGTTGCGTTGTAGGACGGAAACATGGTCGATAAATGCACACGTGCTCGCAGCTTGTGAAAATCGTGATCGCGTGCAATAAAGATTGTGCTTTCTTGCCGTTTCATACTTGCTACCATATAACTTAGATGTTATCGAGTCCCTTTTTTCACTTTTTTCGTAGGCTTTTATAGTAGGAGCTGTGAAAGTGGTGTTGAAAATTTTTCTTTTTTTACCATGAAATTATCAGTAAGGTGAAACCGTTTTTTCTAAGAAATTACACTAAAGTAAGCTATAACACTAATAGTTTGTGTACTGATATAACCTACAAAACGAGAATCCAGTGATGTCTATAAAAAAAATTGACCAACCCATCTTTTTCATTTTTTCATTTACTTAGGACTTTATTATTAAAAGCACTCGATTCACTCTTCCTAGCTGCTTAAATATAAAACATACTGCATCATTGATTGTTGAATGAGACGAAGCCAATGTTTCCAAAAATGAAACAAGGTCTAATCGCAGTAACTACGGTACTATTAAAATGTATACAGTTAAGTAAAATTGGGCAAACCTCAATTGTTCAGGCTCCCGGTATATTCCCGTCAACGACAAGCTACAATTGCACGTCAGCAAGGAAATTGCCCTTCAAGCCTTAGAGCCGGAGGACAAGTCAAGACAAGATATTCCGTGGAACGAGCGCAGACAGGAGAAGCGCTCCTTGGACGAAAAGCGGAAGGAATTCGTAGGCGGGACCATCCTTCTATACGGCGTTCCTGAGGCTAGAAGTCATCTTGAGCGCGAAGCGGCCACACGACCGGGAGCAATGGCGGTACATTCGCGAGACCCTCTCCCTGGAAAAGGACGTAACTAAATCAAGCTCGAGGCTTCGTTGATTGGCAAACTACAAGCGATGTGGCCCGAATACTGTGAAAGTGGTCCTTTAATCTAGACAAGTGTCAGTAATGGTAGTGCAGGGATGGCCGCAGCAGCCTTCCTTCCGAGCTCCGGGTCAAAGCAGCATCTGCTAAGCAAACACACTAGAGCAGCCACTTAGTCAGATCACTTACCGACAAGAGTTCGGATAACTTCAGTCTACTAACAAACGAAACTGGCAAACACACCCCATGCATTTGATACAAAGAGAGAAGCAAGGAGGTAATGGTAGGTTCCATGAATCGGACACAGATAAGTTCGTCATCCCCCAAGCAAAGAACGATTAGTTTCCGACCTTTTACCGGTCGGCACAACATTTTTTCCAATACAGGCATCCCACTAATTATTGCTAAAACATAGAAACTTTCCTGCATGTACACCAATGCACAAGGTCTCCTGCCGAACTGCGGCTAAGTCAAGCGTCAGATGCCTGGGACCTCATACTCGTTACGGAAACCTGGTTGCACTCAGAAATTACCGATGCAGAAGTCGCGATAAATGGTAGGTGCCTTCTCCGAAATGATCGACCTAGCAAAGGCGCGGGAGGGGGGCTAATATTATACTTCCGCAACGACCTGCAGGGCGAACCGGTGGCCGATCCGTAAACGCTGATCGTAGACTCACTCTGGTGCAGTCTGCGACTGAGACGCAACGACACATGCCTTTGGGTCGTTGTTTATTGTCCCCCAATGTCTACCCCAGAGATGGACTGCCGCCTGACATTATCCTTGGGAAGGGTCCTACGAGGACAACGCAGTTATGTTCTTATCTCAGGTGACTTCAATCTTCATGATTTGGAAGTTCTAGCATTCCCCAACGCGCAGTTTAAGGCCGGCCTACAAGAGTATATTGTAAGCATTCCGGTCTTCAGCCACGTCATTTCACCCACCCGATTCAGAGCTGAATAAACCATCCATGCTTGATGTACTTCTCACAAACGAAGAACGCATGGTTGAGAAACCAAGGCTGGAGAGCTCGCTAGGGCGAGGCGATCACGTAACCATACTTTACGACTTCGTGTGTTACGCAGAAAATCCACAGAAATATACTAACTTGTTTCGTGCAATCACCCACTACAACAAACTGGCAGGACTTTTGGAAGGTGCCAGCTGGGAGTTTTCGGACGACTGTTCCATTGACAGTGCTTTGTTGAATTTTACTAGCAATTTCATTGATCTGATTAAATCTGCATCGGTCAACAAGCCCCTTCGTTCTGCAAGGGTACAATCACTCATTCGGAGTAGAACCCGAAAACATATGACAGTAAAAGACGTTGCATAGCCTGTATATAGAGCGAACCCTATCCCTGACAACTGAAGTAACTATATTGTACATCGTAATCACTGTACCACACTTGTGCGAGAGCACAAATTAGTACACCATCAGAGTCCAGCGGAAAAGTTTGTGTTAATAATAGCCTTCTGTATAAACATGTGAACAGCCTCCGAAATGTGAAGCGGGGTGTTCCCCGTTTAATATCAGCAGATGGATGTGCTCAAACCGCCGAGGATGCAGCCAACGTTCTACGGCTACAACATGCCCCCATGTACACACGTGCCCCCAGCATTTGTAACATACCTGTCCCATTCTCCCAGACGCCTGCCTTTACACACGTCACGTTTAGTTCAGCGACCATTTTGAGGAAGATGCTGTCGTCGTGCACCCATAGTTCCCCCGGGGTTCATAACATTCTCCCGAAAGCATTGTAGGTGGCAGCTACGAGGATAGCTGAACTACTAACGAGATTTTTCCAAAGATGCGTGGACGAACAGTAGGTCCCTAACATGTGGAAACAAGCATCATTACCCCGATTTTCAAAAGTGGTAGCCGTTCAGAACCAGCCAGATATCGTCCAGTGACTCTCCTCCCGGTGCTCTGTAAAGTGATCGAATCGACCATAGCTGAGGCTGTAATGGGCTACTTCGAGAGTTCTAACATCATAGCACCGGAGCAATCCGGATTCCGTCAGCATCGGTCATGCACTACCAACTCAATGCTTGCACGTGGCAGTTGGACCGAGATAGCCGATAGTGGGACCGGCATCCATGTCATCTACCTAGACTTTTCCAAAGCATTCGACCGCATAGATCACCGCAACCTTCTGCAAAAGCTGCAAGCACACGGATTGGGATACCCTGTCATTGGATTGTTTGGGATCTTCCTGGTTCAGCGGTGCCTTCAGGTTCGAGTTCGGGATTCATTTTCTGATCCATTTGGTGTAGATTGCGGCGTTCCACTCGACGATGCTTTACATCATTTACATTACTTGTTCTGATTTCGATTCATTGAGTAACGGCAAGACGCAGACAAACATTGTGCTCACCAACCTCACGAAATCGTGTTAGACGGATATACCTATGTGTTAACGTGGA
This sequence comes from Dicrocoelium dendriticum, assembly GCA_944474145.2. Classification (NCBI taxonomy): domain Eukaryota; kingdom Metazoa; phylum Platyhelminthes; class Trematoda; order Plagiorchiida; family Dicrocoeliidae; genus Dicrocoelium; species Dicrocoelium dendriticum. The sequence goes on from OX104064.1 coordinate 144,240,378, forward strand.
CAAAATGGTGAGTCCACAGATTTGCTTTTCACTTTTGTGTAAATTAATTGAAATAACGTTATTCCCACAAACCCTCCCACGGGACTTATCAAGTCTTGGTTTTTATCCGTATTATACCATTTTTTCTTTGTTCCGTTAAAAGTATTGCAAGGGCACTTGTTAATAACTGATGGTCCGATCACAGGGTGCTAAGTTAACAACAGGTGCACATGCAAGTAAACAGATTGGACAGTTTGATGACCTGAGCATTACTCAGACATAGTGTAGCTATGTTGCAACCCCATGATGATGGGGACATCATACCTAGTCCACGGGGCCTCTGTCACCGATGTGACGAAAGTAGATGAGATCATATATCCACATTGATGGGATGAAGATGAACCACTGGACAAGGATGTGGGCGTAGAGAGAATGGAACTGTTATTAAGATAAGTGCATGGGAGGGGGTATGAGAGTGATCATAATATCCAGGTCTTTTGAGGACATAGTTGGGTGCACGAGCGGTTCTCGCAAGAACGATGAGAGATCATTTGAGTGATCGGAAAGCATAATCCAAGTGCCAACCGTTAGCAAGTTCCAGATGAAATTTCCAATCATGCAAGACTCCGCTACAGTGATGTTTGCCAGCATCTGACGCCGTGGAATATTTCATTCATGATGTCCTTAATTTTTGGTAATCTATTTACTATCGTCTGTGCGGAAAAACTCCAAGCTTGAATTTATTATTTCATGATGAGGCGGCGGGCTAGTGGGAATGTTACCGCGGGCCGCATTTGGCCCGCGGGCCGGACTTTGGACGCCCCTGCTCTAGACCAAGTCAAGGTTTTCCCTCCCCTCCTCTTTTTCCATCCACACCCCCAGCGCGCAAACATCGCACGTCCCGGGAGTCGGTAGGGTGGCATGCGTAACACCTGGCCCAGCCATCGGAGCATGGTAGATGATATAACGGTGCTGAGCGGCTCACTCGCTCACTATCAGCTGTCACTGCCGAGTTTAGCTTTTACTCCCTTGAGCGCTGCACCATTGTGCACTTCGCAAACCCAACAAAACTGTTAGGTAATACGACCAGTTTGTTACCAGCCGGTGATCATGCGCGACAGAAGCTTGGGGGGGGGGGGGGAACAGAGGGACTATGGATGGTTTACACTGCACAACCCATGGCTCTATTCACGCACTCCATTTCCAGTGTAAACCGGGAAGAATACGACCGAGAGGCATGTGGATGGAAGCTATGTTTCAATGTGCATCGACGCAGCATTTATATCTATCGCATATGGGAATCATGCCCACCAGAAGTACACAAGGCGGTGGCTGATCCGTATCCCGTTCCACACTGGATGGAACTACTATTTGAGTCTAGCATGGTCATGAGTATTGTACACTCCGGACCCCAAACAACGACCAACTGCCTCCCCGAGCCAGTATAATCGAGGTAACAATTTTTTCTGAAAGTGGGTACTTTTCAACGGTCACATCAACTGTGCAACGCCGGAGATATCAATCAACAACTCAAATGCAAGAAAATCAACACAGAGGTTGACACACTACAGACCAACAGCGCGGATGACGTAGCACACCTGCCACATCGACCGCATTATTGGCTTGGGCTAACAAATTGAACCGGAAACAGCGTACTTACCAAGCGCTGCACTGATTATGCTTACCTACTCAGCTGACTCGTCGCCCCTTCGATGTTAGCCCTGCGTGGCCACACTGGTGACTTACTAAACTAGTTTGGTTCAGACAATCGCGATCGCACCTACAGTACCATGCGTTTGACGTCAATGGAATAGACCACCTCGGCGCCTATCGCTTCCGTACCTGGTGTTTCTCTTTCACATACAATAGGGTTTTCTCCTTCACCTGGACAACCACTCTCTTGATATGCTCTCGCTATTAGCGCCGATTCACTGCCCCTGATTCCCAACGCCTAAACTCAATACTATTTCGTAATGTACTCACCTTGATCATATCCTGATAACGTAACTTCGGGTTTCCTACGTTTCAGTTCCCTCCGCTAAGTTGCCCATATAACAACAGCTTGGGTATTCTCGTCGAATCCATGGACTGGACACGCACAAGCCACATCAGGTGCCGTAGCAGTAGTATGCAGTCCACTGCATACATACCATTTCGGCACAGCACTTCCGTGTCTGCAACTCTGTCATGCCAACCGATCGCAGAAGCCGACACAGACACTGTTAATGTAAACGCTCGAAATGTCGGGTGTCCTGGCGGTACAGAGTACATGTTTCACTGCAGTATAGGTGAACCGACACCACTATCGACAGGTATCCCGTCGGCTGGTGCTTCTTCCACATCCGATCTTCCAGTTTGCCAAATGCAAATCCGCCTCCGATACGCAGAGGCGCAGCTCGCTCGTCATCTGAGAGTTGGTAGGGAGTAAGATCTCGTGGTAGCCGAATCTCAGTGTGGTCTCTAAAACCAACCACAGCAACAGGATTTACGGTAAGCCCACGAATTCGTTGTCATACGCTGCTACTCATCAACGCTGTGTGCAAATAACGCGCAGACGTTGACTAACAGTAACTTACTGGTCGTTGTCTCACACTAGTGTCCTCAACCCGAAATGACTGATATTCAGCAATCCACCACCAATAAAGTGCTGGTGACGGAGCCCTAATCACAAGCATTAAATCACAAGATATCATGTCATTTAGATAAACAGGAAAGAGGCTAAGACCCTGCCTTGCTTCACACCAGAAACAATCTCAAATCCATCCTGGGTTTGTTCACGTCGATTAGAACTCCAAAGTTGAGCACTTCTGTATGCCGACCACCACCCTAAGTCGACCGTTTTTTCATAGCTTGAACTTTTAACATGTAAACCTTATGGAACCACCACTGCAAGAATAGGGCACAGAACGCTATATCAGCGTTGCTTGTTTCACAGCAAATCCATAGCTACCAGTGTGACCTATGTACACCAAGTTTCTCTACTAGACGAGTTCTCAAACGACACCTCGAGGCACACATGCGCAATCCGACTGGCTTCATGGCGGAAACAGTAGGCTATAAAGATCACTTTTATAAATGTCGCACACGTGGCAGTACTTTTACGGCACAACGAGACTTTACACAAGATTGCAGACTTCGCCACCCCACCGAATACAATGCAGCACGGCTTAGGAGTATGACTACTCGCTCGTCTAATTGGACATTCCTGGAGGACACGACCTAGCTTAATAACACCGATGCTCTCTGCGGCTTAACCATTCGCCTAGAACAGTACTTCATTGCCCGATCTGTGGGGAGTATGAGAAAACGCCTACGTTGGGAACTCAATGAGACCAGAGTTCCACCTACAAGACAAACCATACCCAGCCCTGATACAAGTGTCTCCACAACCGCAGGACAAGGCGCCCCTTGACCATCAGATGCCAAGACGGGTCACGCCGTCGCCAATATTGTCGTTATCTAGATGATTGGTGGTTTTGTGAGTAGTGTAATTTTTATAGAAAGTATAAGCCACGATAACTCGATAGCTCAGTTGCTAGAGCAGCGGACCGGTAATCCGTATGTCCGAGGTTCGATTCCCCATCGAGGCAAATTATTACGCAGTTCAATCATGGTTTCTACTTTCTACAAAAGATTGTCGTTATCATCATTTGAGAACCTAGGAACCTATTTCCGTCAGCTCCACACAGTTGATTTGGACGCATCCAATACATGCTCGTCCGATCACGACTCCAGAACGAGAGCCAGGAGCCTCACGCCTACTCGAATGGTACCAACTTCACTCACTCATGGAGCGTCTATCATGCTTACCATATATGACTCAGATATCTGCATCTGAACGATCCACAAGGTTTCAACATCTGTTCCGAGATGCCAGTCGCCTACTCCCATTATGTGCAGATTTTACCCAACTACGGGTAGCTGAGTTTCGAAATCTGTCAGACAACTCTTACCCACCGTTCCCAACACGAATTCAGTACGCGCTTTGACAAACTTTCTCGGAAGTGGTTTTCCCATAGTTGGAAACCATATAAACCGCGCAACCACACCAAAAAAGTTCAGAACAGTAAATGGCGACTTAGACTCCAGTTCGAGCACATTCGTCGTCTGTATCATCCTAGTCGTCGGGACGCAGCGGCAACGGTGCTCGATGGCAGATGTCGGACCTCCTATCTACAAAAAGTAGGACGAATCCCTGGAATCGTGGGATGTTGGACAAGGGTGTCCTCACAGCCATCAGCGGCTGACCATCGATCCCCATGCGTGATCATTCCTTCCAAGCTCGATCTTGTTGAACCCGTCTCCATATCGGATTTTCGCTCATCGCTAAGCTAGATAGTTGACGCCAACCGTATCACGCCGAAAAAGTTGAGCGCTTTGATTCCCACTTCGTTACTTTTCTGAACTGCGTTCTTGCCTCACCCATAAATTTGCCTTCATCCCAAAGATCCCGTCTCACAGGTTTCCTGAACATTTCCATCCGATTTCTGGGAACTCCGTTTTCACTCTACTTTTGCACCGCACCGTTTCTTAATGCTGAATCTTCTCCGTTCCGTCCAACCGCCTACAATTCGGTTTTCTGGATAGGTATGCTTTGGTGCCCCATCCACCTCGCCCACTGTTCTCCTCTCTTTCGCACCTATGGACATTGCAAACGACCTTGGCTCCACTCCTCTTTATCCCTAATTAGAGATATCGCGACAATGCAATTACATACCGAAAATTGAAGATAGCCATGTCTGGTTAACATAATAACTCGAACGTAGGAAAGCGAGTCCAATTTGCGCATAACATTCGCGGCACCTTTCCGGAACAATGCGCCGTTGTAATCTTTCATTCACCGAGCATCAGTCTAGATTGCCTCGTGCTCCTCGGGTACGTCGTCCAGTTGATTTTCCACCACAACTTCTTCGCTGCCGGCATCTCAGGATTTACCAGTTTCCCTTGTACGCCCTCGTGGATATCCATATTACTCATAAGTAATGCACCCCAGAGCTGCATCTACTTATGAAGCCTATAACTCTTTTATTGATTACATGTCTTCCCACTATACCTCAGCGACCTCAACGTTCCGGATGTGAATTCACGCAGAGCCATGGCCTTAGACAACCGGACACACTTTCACCCCTACCTTTTTATCATGATGCTGGACGATGCCTTTCAAAAGCCTGCATCCTGTCGCTGGATGTGTCCCGCAGGCCCGGTCGATTATATTGCATACGTGGACGATGTGATCATCGTGATGGAAAACTAGGATGTACTATATGAACAACTCCAGAATTTAACAACGGCCTTCAGCTGCTTGGTCTTTCTACCAAACAAATGAAACTAAGACCATAAATATCGTCATCTATAGATCTGGAAAGAAAGCTTTGCTCGAGACCTCCTACCTTCAAGTTGGATCGATGAACGTAACATCAGTACAGTCGATGGATTCATTTAAGTTCCTGGGTTTACCTTTTAACTGGCAATGCAAGCTACCGCCTCACTCCCTCGTTGAGTTGTGCCAACAACTCCTGAAAATTCCCAAATACCATTAAAACAACACCAGCGGATTGAGATTATCAGGACCTCCGTTTTGCCACGACACATGTACAGTCTCTCGCTGACAATAATATATCGATACCTTCAAAATGATAGACAATTTAGCCAGAGGCAAAGTTTGTAAATGGTTAAGATTACCCAAGGATTCAGCGGTTGTCCTTTTTCCATGCATCCATTAATGACCACGACTTATGCTTTCCTGGTCTCTCAACGATGTTGCCATTACTTCTGGTGGACTGAAGCGACACATTTCAAATCTGAATTCCATTCTAAGCTGGGCCATTCCTGCTCCCAGCGCTTCGGCAATACATTGGCTAAATAACTCGCCAATCACCGTATATGGGCAAATTGTGACGGATTAGGCCTCAGCAAGATGACATGGAAAGCTCAGCTAATTAACGGGTCCCCTCTACGCCAAACTCCAACGCATCTAATTGCTCATCGATCGCTCCAGGCCACCTGCACGCGCCTAGTTATCAGGGCAACACAATTACGCGTATGCGTTCTTCCTACAAAAGTCAGACGCGCCAGAGGTAGGACATCGCGTTCTCTATCCGATCCCATAGTTGTGGTTCATGCGTGCAACACGAGTCACTTACGTGCTGCAAGCTTACATCGTAACCCATGACGTACGCTACAAGCGGCACAATGATATTGCGAACCAAGTAGCAATGATATTACGCCATCGAGGAGTTACATACATTCCAGAGCCACACATCCCATCTCCAACGACCTACGTTAAGCCAGATCTCCTCTTCAACCGGGACGCTACTATCTACGTGATGGATATTGCTGTCTGTGACGCACACCGGATGACCCAATCCTACCAAATCAATACTGATAAATTCGACATCGGTGTTCACGCAGCGGCCAGTGGAAACTGAGCACAAACAGCGCTCTCGGCAACCTCTATTGTGCATTATCCGCTCATCTTAAACAAAAGAGGATATCACTATCCCGCATCAGCTAAAGATCTGTTAGCAGTGAGTCTCTCAGAATAGGATATTTTCGAGGAGCCATACGTTTGTATGATGTTCATATGCGAGATGCAGCCCATCATGCACAATCATTATGACAACGCAGACGGGTACTGGCTGTGCGGTCCTTGACCGGGTTCCCAGAGCTTTTATTCAGCCATTGTCTTGGGAATAATACCGGGGCATTCGTCCCATCTTGGTAATTGATGTACTGCCCATCTCTTGAGCCATACATGCCTCTGCCGAAAATAAATGCTCATTGATTAGCCGGTTCTAAACTGATCTGTTCATTATCCTCTTAGATTGTGACGACATTAAGGTTTAGCTCGTTTTCTAGCAAGCAGCGGCCAAAGAAAGACGGGGAAACATTTTGGTGTTAGCAAGACAACAGTTAGAAAAATCCTGCAGCAAAGGCATGGGTAATTGGGGAGATATTAAAATGGACTTCACTTGTTTCGTCAACTAATGCATTATATACTTTGGGTAAGTTCCGCTTGGCACCAAGTTTAATCAGAAACAGTACGAAGTGCTTCAAGAAAGCTGGATCTGTTCAAACTAGCCACGTTGCTTACGCTAATTGCGCTTATCTTCGGTGATTTTGTCGTGTTTGTAGCATTTTTAAGTAACTTGTGGACATTGCTTACTTATCGCGGATTCGTTGCTAACCAACTTACTTCAAATGCTAATTTACCGAAGAGTTATGCCACCGTATCTGTATGCATTGTTGGATTTATTTTATTTCATCTTATCGTTTCAAGTGATTGGCTGTTGCTTGATATCCCCGGTGTGGCTGCGCTTGAGGTGCATGTTGACAAGGTGCCTACCTGTCTGTCACCCACTTCCTCATCCATACTGGCTCTAGGAGACAGCTGGTCGTTGCTGGAGGGGATGGGGTGCACGGTCATTGTGGTCGTGCTAGGCTCGAAGTGGTTCCATGCATTCAGTGTGGAGCGGACTACAGTCCAGCCACCACCTTGTGTGCGATTGATTCTCAAATACAGCGTGCTTGTGTTTGTCTGTGAAGGAGTGTGGGCCGGCTCCGTTGATGAAACCTGGCTCCCATCCACATGCTTCCCGGTCTTATTCCTTCGTGTTTACACTGGATATGGGGTGTGTGGTTGGAGCTGTGGGTGGTGCAGCGCAAGCCATCCATGATCCCTCTGTAGGCGCAGGCGTCCTGTGGCTGGCCACATTGACAGGCAAATCCGAAACCAGATGCCGCCAGCCATGTGTTTCTTGTGTTTGTAAATGTGTTTCTGTTCTTTTGAATGAGTTCGATCGCATCGCCTGTGTTTGAAGAAATGTTTAACGTCTATAGATTTGATAAGCTTGCCAGCGTAACCTAAGTGAAAATGATATGAAAACCACAGAAACTTTACAAGATTATGCTAAAAACTGCATTTGTATGCATAAGCAGTACCTTTTCTGTGAACAAATGTCCAAGAATACTGATTAGTGTAGCTTTTTGAGAACGCTTTTCAGTTACGCTTATGAGAAGGGAAAGAAACGAACAGAGACAGACTTTTTCTCCAAAAAGGATTTACTGCTGTGGATAGTAAATTACGATCTGATTTCTTATAACACTATATGTTTGAACTCTGTTTGTCGCCATGTAAGAACCCATCCACTTTATTCAAAGCTGGGTGTACGTGGAGATAACTTTCATACTATACTACTCACAGCGGGAAAGTTAAGGACGCTGAGTTTTTATATAGGATCTCCATATGTTGACCATCACTATGTTTATCACTTTGGCCCAGTCCCTTGAGTTGCACCATATCCCGCATACCACTGTGCAGTCATTCAATTAAACTTAACAACCCAACTTTCATCAAAAACCCCCTACTCATTAGTTACACAACACCAGCCAGAGCGCCTCGCGGTTCACCTTGTCATATGCCCTAGTGCAGTCTACAAACAGGGAGTACAACGGCTGATGTCGCTCTCAATATTTCTTCTGTAGTTGACCAGCAAAAGCTATATATATATATGTATGTATATTACCTGATTCTTCGGTGTTCCTGCGCTTGTTGTGCATGTTGACAAGGTGCCTACCTGTCTATTACCCACTACCTCCTCCATACTGGCTCTAGGAGACAGTTGGTCGTTGCTGGAGGGGATGGGGTGCACGGTCATTGTGGCCGTGCTAGGCTAGAAGAGTGGTTCCATGCACTCAGTGTGGAGCGGTTTACGGTCCAGCCACCGCCTTGTGTGCACTTGATTCCCCAAATACAACGTGCTTGTGTTTGTCTGTGAAGGAGTGTGGGCCGGCTTCGCTGATGAAACGTGGCTCCCATCCGCATGCCTCCCGGACTTATTCCTTCGGGTTTACAGTAGAGATGAGGTGTGTGGTTGGAGCTATGGGTGGTTTCAAGGTTAGTAGAAGTAATCGAAAGCAAGGCAGAGGAGGTGTTTGAATAAGTTACTACTCGCGAAACCTTGTCTCTGAATTCACACTTCCACTCTTATGCACCACTATTGATTCTGCTTGGTTACGCTTGTCCTTCGGTACTAAGCGAAGGCTTGTAGGCTGTAAATACCACTCATTCGGGGTCAGCCTTAGTGATGAGAACCAGTAGGTTGACAACTTTAGTTACATGTCAGCATCTACTTCTTTTGATAAAGTCGTTGGCGGAGATTTTAACCTACCAGACATCTGTTGGTCCAACTTAGTAACAAACGCGATACGTGCCGAGCTCACAATCTCCGTCAACACTGGTGGTTGGAAGCAACATGTCATCGTAGCTATCAGGAGTAAAAATATACTATAACTACTTTTTACCATATAGCTACCGATGTAATTGATGGTCTCTCTGAATGTGGTCACAACATAGTCGGGTGTAAAATCATAGCTGAGTCGTCGCATGTGAGGTCAGCGGTGGTTCCACACTTCCTGCAAAATGTCAACTGGGTAGCCTTCTCCGCTTTGCTTGGAGTCAACAATTGGGACCATTTTTTTCGTCTGATAGTCAGCGAACCTCTAACATCTCTTATGACAATGTGACTATGTGCTTAAGCATGCCTGTCTCCAGTGATAATACGAGAACCTGTTCTAAGTACGTTACCAACGAAAAGAACAAGCGGAAAATACGAGTGCTAACTCGAACATATGAACGTACTCACGACCAGCGTATTACTGAGACTCCAACGCCTTATAAAGAAGACGAACGTGAAACATCAAACCCGTCTCATACAGGAAGAACAACGAGCTCTAAGTAGTAGTAATACAAGTCAACTGTTGACTGTATTATTGAGAAAAAGGAGAGGCGGCAACACTAACCTGTCCTCCCGCATCGTCATGCGTGAACGTGAATGCATTGACTCCCCAATAGCTATAGCAGAAGCCTTTAGCTCGTATTTGGTTGAATCCTTTAACCTTGACAAAGAAGCGCTAGAATTCACAACTTCGATTAACTTCTCTGAACAAGTTTCAGCAATCGATCTTAGTGTCGCTATGACAAAATGCATGTCTGCCTGTCTACGACCATGCTACAGACCCGGACCCGATAGGATCTCTTCTGCTTTAGTCAGACAGGATGGAGATGATATTCCTCTTATGCTCTTAAATGTCTTCTCTTTCTATCTCCAGTCTGGTCAATATCCCGAACGTTGGAAAACGTCTATGGCCATACCGAGACATAACTCAGGGGCGAAACTGACATCCGGAACTACCGACCCATTAGCCACACTGACACTCTCTCACGCATACTAAAGAGAATTGTTAAGGAACTTTTGGTTTCTTTCCTATTATCGCACCAACTTTCTCACTTGCACAGCATGGCTTTCTGAAGACCCGCTAGTATGTTACCTGTCAAGTTGACTTGCTTAACCATCTAACTGAAGCAATTGACTCAGGTCTTCAATGTATTGTCATCTCCCTTGACATGCAAAAGCGTTTGACAGAGTCTCACACAAAAGGCTGCCATATAAAGTAAGTAGGTACGGTGTGACAAATCCGCTTTACTTTTGGCTCCAATCGTACCTAGTATGAGTGTTGCAAGTTGTGGATATAAATAGTAACATCTCTTCACCTCGTATCGTCACCAGTGGAGTGGTACAGGACAGTGTTTTAAGTCCGTTACTCTTCTTACTGTATATAAATGACCTTGTTTCTCTGATACAATTTGGCAAGCCTTATGTATTTGCTGATATTCTAGAGGTTGTTTACACGTCGAACTTAACAATATCGAAAGTGACTTAAAAGCCGTTGATAGATGGGCTGACAGGCGGCAGATGAGGTTTGCAACATCGGAGTGTAATATTCTGGCGTATGGATGCCAAGTAGAAGCATACTTGTTTAGGCTTCATGACGAAGTCATTCCCATCAGCCGGTCTGTCCGTGACTTAAGTTCGTGATGCACTAGCTCGTTAAGCGGTTGCGAACATAAAAAATCACATCGTGAAAAAGGCTAAGCAGTCTGTCGGCTCATATGCCACCTGCTAACCTTGAAAGAAACCAGACTAACAGCTTTCAGAAGCAGTATCAGGCCTTTGCTTGGATATTTCTGTGTTAGGTTCAGCAACCTGTGAAAGTGTGACTTGAGAGCCATTGAAAACGTTCAACGCGCCTTTACGAAGCGTGTATTTGGTTATTCAACCGCTCTTTCTTACAGAGATGGGTGCAAGGAGCTGAAACTTGAACCTCTGATTACGAAGAATGCAATCAAATCTGTGTTTCCTCCACAGACTCGCATGGCGGAGAGCATACGTTGGCACTTTCAGTTGCTCTTTCGGGAAATTGCCAACTATGAATTGCGAGACAGTGAATGTATAGTCTCTTTACCTAAATTCAGGACCAGCCTAAGGAAAAATTTCTACCTTCTTAGGTATGACTCCATATGGAATAAGCTGCCAAAAGAGGTTAGATGTATTGAACATTTTCGCATGTTCAAGAAAATGATCAAGATGTATCTGTCAACTGACAGAGTGAAATGGATCTTAAGAATTCAAGTTGATGATAAAAAGCTGTACGAAGAAGGGCCGGACCATGTATGATACCGGAGAACATCGACTGGAAATATGTTCAACAACTGCACCAGCGCAAAGTTGATCATCTAGATTGAGCTATTACAACCGCTTCACATGCTATTCTTTAAGGCAACTTTCTATGCGGTTTTACTCATTTCAAACTTAATTCATACCAACTGTCTTCTGATCTAAAACAGAGAGCAACATTATTTACTGGTATGGGGCCAGGAACACTCTTCGTAATTCCTTCCCTCAAACTGACTAATTCGTAATATTTGTTCTGTGATTCCCTTCACTACACTTGTTCTGTAATGCTAACTACTTCCGTTTCTTTTCTGGAGTCAACAGTTCAGACCCCTATACCGGAATTCTGTGATTGGCGACATCGGATTCCCTATTGTACTAATACCTGCTACCAATAATAACTCAGAAAATTTGTTTTAGCAACTTTATGCCTATGGACAACTCATGCAATCCGTCTTCGGCTGTCACGCCAAACAATTTGATCGTATGATCGGCTCGTTCCATTTCACGCTGTTGTAAAACATGTTATTTGCTTATTTTTGGCCTTAACGATATTATACTTATTGCATGTAACTCTTCTTATTGTACTTGCTTCTTTATTTCATTGCCAGCAGTAGTTGAACCGAGTCAACCAACAGTTGAGATATTGACGTAATCTACCAAGATTTTTCGAAAGTATTTGATCGTCTAAACCAGGAGTCATCAACCGTTTTACACGCCGGCCCGGATAGCCATAAACAATAACTTATGCGGTCCGGATAATTGACAAAATAGCAAGCGTAGGCCACATAATCCTTATGCACAATAGTTGCAAGCCAAAACCCCGAGAAAATAGGCCCTGTGTCCGCTTTCCTTAGTATCCTTAATGAAGTCCGTAATAAAGAGGATATGACCAACAAAAGGATATCGAATCAAAAATATAAGCAGAGTCCTATGGAACCACCGGGAAAATATAAGAACTAGTGGTCATTGGTGGAACTACAGCCCACCAGGTATACACGTAAAGTTCATTGGTGCATTCGGTAATAGAGCATATAACATAAGATTGCTTGCAATATATATATATATATATATATATATATATATGCGTGTGTTAGGAGGGTACGGTTTCTCAAGCGTAAACCAGCGGAGCACGTGAATCACTCGACTTGCTACCCTAAAACCAGAACGAGCTGAGTCCACGGTCAACCTGTCTAATGTCTAACGCACCGGAAAGATATTGATCAACAGACCAGTGTTGGTTTGAAATCAGTACCCATGATGGAACGCGCATACGGCTAGTGCGGGCTGCACAGCATGAATTCGTCACCCACGTTTGTTTCACATTCGGTTCTCAGAATAAACTTCGATTGCTCCCTTACTTGCCCTGCTAATTCTTCATTGCTGGGGATTACCGTACTCTCTACTCTAGCAGCGTCCAGCACAACAGATTTGGCGATAGAAACACATGCACAATGTCAATAACTTCAAAATAATTAAAGGCAATCGTGCACCAACAGCAAAATCAGGTTGAGGCTGCCCAGATGCGAATAATAGCAATTTTGATGCGGAAATTCAGCATTAAGCCATCAGTTACTGTACCAGAACAAAATGCAGTGGAAACAATTGAAAATAGCATCACGGACTTCCACTATGAGCCTAACGCTGGGCTGATTTTTGCATCATGGTTAAGACGATTTGAGGATATGTTCAAAATCGAGCTGAAGCACAAGGAAGGTGCATGGGGAGTCAGGCTGTTGCTGTAGAAGCTTGGTACAACTGAGCACAAATGATGCTCAAATTTTATCCTGCCAAGGAACAGCATGGATACCACCTTTGACGAAATCGTGCGCCTGCAATCGGAAATTTTTGGTGAGCGTTCTTCCTTGTTTAATACCTCATAAAAACGCATAAGACTAGCCAAACAGGATGGTGAAGATTTCATCACATTTGCTGGCAGGGTCGATTTCGACTGCGAACAGTTCAAACTGTGTACTATGACAGAGGATCGGTTCGCGTCTGAGTTTCATTTGCGGTCTCCAGTCACAATTCGGTAGTGATGTCATGAACAAGTTATTGAGCAAGGCTGAACTGTCTCCAGGTATCATGCTACAGCAGATAACGCATGAGTGTCAGCGTTTGGTGAGCCTGAAGCACGATACAGCCACGTTGCAGCGTTCATCATCCAACTCCACTTTCAATGTCACAAATACATGCTTAAGACAACCCGCCGGAACAGCAGCACATGTCTCAGCGAAACCACCATCCGCTTGCTGGCAGTGTGGCGAATAGCATTTCGTCAAGTTACGTCCCAATAATAAGCACAAATGCTCAGTGTGCAACCGACGCGGTCACAAGGAAAAGTAATGCCGTATAGGAAAACGTGTCCGGACAACTAGCTAAAGACGTCGATCGGTCAGTCACCCACATAGTGTAGGACGGCGGAAACTAACGACTACTCGTGAATCGGGAAGACAAGAAAAACGGGATAGTAGGGAAGTACCAACAGGCGTAATGGATGAGTCGAGACAAGCCTCGCTGAACCTTGCGGGTCGAGCAGACAGCGGATCACGAGTGGCATCTGGTAATAAGGCTGGGCCTAAAACAATGGAGGTGGTATTTGTCTAGAACGCAATGAATCAGACAAATACGCCAATAGCGAATCCCACAGGACTGAACGCGGGTCGAGTGGTGCAGGCACGGGGGAGGAAATCGCGAGCTTTCGAACGATTCCTGCCTGGCGATAATCCGATATAGCGAAGCGGAGATACGGGATGAAAACATGGATGGAATGTTTCAAAGCATAACTTCGTAGCCACCTGGAATGGCTCGTCACACAAAGCCTGGTGCGCGTTGCGTCGTGAGAAGGAAACACGGTCCATATCCGTACGGGTTTGTGAGTTATCAGTCGGACGTTGTTCTGACTGCACGTTCTGTTCCTGCTCCCGCATCGTTCTCGTTACAATAGGACCGAGACCAAATTCAACACGGTGCTTGCAAATATAAATCAAATTGTCAGCGCCCAGACACTCCCTAGACTCTTGTTTCTAAATGTTCAGTTTTCCCTTACTCTGCAACGTCTTCGACACTTGCTCATATAGGAGTTCAGCTCTCTCGCACTTGCTTTTCCTAGCTCCGTAAGTAATGGCACTATTCCGTTAGCACCCTCGTGTTTCCTTTATATGTCTAGATCCCCTGAACATTTTTATTCCGCCCTTGCGTCCTATGTTTCCGCTGCTTTATCACCAAGTAACCTTTGACTCTCTCTCGTCGCAAGCTATTTATATTTATACTCACTTATTCCGCTCTCCCTATCGAATTAGGCTGGCTACCTGCTGTTCAGTCCCATTCAATCACCGTCAGCCTTTGAACTCTCTTTTCTCTCTTCCCACGCAATAGTTGCATCACAGTAAACTGATACTACGTGGAGTGCTTACTGGTACAAGACTCTTGTTCTCTATGCAGATGATAGCAATCTACCCATACGAACATTGTTTTTGGTAACACGTTCGAAAGACACTTTCAGCAAAATCATTGTTGCACATTGTACATCATTTTGTCTCAATTCTACCTATTATAACATACAGCTTTAATAATGCTTGATTCCACGCCTGTTCTTTGCGGTCTTCTTTTGGCTGTCCTTCACTTTCCTTTTTCGCCGAGGTCCGGAACTTCTTGGTTACCAGGGATTGGACTGAGGAACAGTGTTTTCGCTCGAGACATGACATAATTACTGACCAGGACTTACCCGGACCACGGCTAGACACCAAAACGATTCAGCTGCACTCACTACCACGACCGTTGTCCAGTGTGGATAGTTGGACAATCCCGAAAACTATGAGTGAACTGAAAAATTCAGAAACCAGAAACTTTTAAATTTCTACTCACCTGGACACAACAATACGATTAATACTGACTCTCCCACGCCCGATCGGCCTCAACAACTAGCGGCCCTGATCAAGCTATCTGGTCAGCCAGCAGAGGAAATTGAAGTTGTTCGACTGCGAACAGTCGAGACTGAAATCACTCGGCAAGCTGCTTTGCCAATTGTACAATAGTGTTCAAAAAGATTTCGGTAGTGTTCCAGGACGTGGTGAGTTCTAGCCTGGCAAGCGTCCTCCTTAGGAAAAGCCACAAATGTCCGTTTAACAACACGGCGACGTGGCGGATGGGACTCACCACTGAATAAAGTCACTGCCCACAACTACATACTGGAAAGTCGATTAGAGTCATATTTCAATCTTTCCTAGACACGTACAAGAATACGATATTCTCTGTCTACCTCTACCGTTTTCACTACATTTACAGTGCGTTGTCTAGTTACATTACGCACATTTGAACCCAAATTATCGTCATCGACTGATGACTTTATTCCTCATGTTTGCTTCTTCAATTTCAGCCACTGCCGAGTGCACACATACCAACGTGTCTGTAGTGAAACACAACCGTTTGTAAATTTTGATCATGCCTGATTTGGTGCACCTCGAGAAATTCGAAAATAATCTATTTATCTACTTATTTAATAATAAGGCCAGAAATTCATCCGGCGGTAAGATCAACTTGCTTGCTGAATTTGATTGGTAACTAACAATTTCAGGTAAGTGGGATCATGGTATAATTTACATAGTTGGTTGTGAACTCAACCTTCTTGGTATTGACTGGATTGATCGTTTGGAACTTTTTGGCATGTCCATCAATCAGTTGTACTCATTAACATTTGCCCAGATTCTGAGAGTGCCGAAGTTGTCTGACATAAATGGACATATCTTGTCCCTCTTGAATAAATCCAGTAAAGATTTTACAGATACCCTTAGATGCTGTACAAAAGCACAAGCAAGGTTTTATTTTTACCCGGATGCCAAACCAAATTTCAGACCGTAAAGACCAGCCCCACAAGCAGCTTTGCCTATGCTTGACGCCGAACTGAAACGCCTAGAACTAATCGGAGTCATGAAGTCGGTTAACTATTCTTATTGGGCGACACAAATCGTTGTTATAACAAAGCCAAATGGGATTGTCCGAATTTGTGCCGCCTATTCTACAGAACTGATTGACACCCTCGACGACCATCGTTATTCTCTATCATTGACGGAGGGCAGTTTTGTGAAAATGAACGGCGTGATGTGTTTCGTTAAAATTGACCTATCGGATGCTTACCTACAGGTTGAGATTTCGGATGAGTCCAGGACTCTGCTCAGTATCAACACCCACCGTGATCTGTTCCAATACACACGTTTACGCTTTGGCGTAAAGACAGCCTCAGCCACTTTTCAACAGATAATGGATACCATGCTTAGCGGATTGGAGGGAGTGGCTCCCTACCTTGCTTATATCATAGTCATGAAACAAACGAGATTAGAACTGTTCATCCGTGTAGATGCTGTCTTGAAATGAATAACTGAATATGGATCCCGACTAAAAAAGGAAAAACGTGAGTTCTTCTTAGATTCAATAGAGCACCTTGGGTTCATTATTGACAAAGATGACAGACGATCCGAGCAGGCAAACATTGAGCCAATCATAAAATTGCCCTCACGTACAAATGTTGCTTACTTTAAGTCATTTCTCAGATAGCGCAGCTATTATAACGCATTCTTGCGAGATATGCGCAGATTACGTGAACCATTGAATCAGCTGCAGAAAAGGGTGTAAATAGGTTTGGTCAAACAAATGCCAAAATACTTTTGAGCAGATCAAAATACTTGAAATCTGAACGTTGTTGTCGCATTTTGATCCAAAGCTTTCAGTCATACTGCAAACTGCCGCGTCAAGTCGTGGAGTGGAGAGCAGTCATAGCCCACGAATTGCCTGACAGGAGGAAAAAGGCAATAGCTTATATCGCTCGATCGCTACTCCCAGTGGAGTGCAATTATGGACAAATTGAAAAGAAGTTTTGGCCATCATCGTTGCCATAAAGAGGTCCCATAAAATGGAGACATTTCACCCTTGTCACCGACCACAAGCCGAGGTCGTCCATTTTGGCTCTAGGGAAAGCATACTAGGCTACATAGCGAATCGGTTACAACGCTGGACCACAGTATTTCTAAACTACAGTTTCACTATCAAGTAAGTATCCACTAGTAAGATAGGACATGCAGATATACTTTCACGATTAATACGTGATCACAGCTCGAAAGCGGAGGAAATGGTTATCGCAAACGTTGCTATGGAACCCGAAGTCAGAGTCACCGCTTTAGAGACCATAAATCAACTACCGGTGATATTTGATATGGTCCTCACAGCCACTGAATCGGACAACGCGCTCCAATAGGCGATGATATGATGGGATTGTGCAAGCAGGACAGTTAGATTTACATGACGAAGCAAGTGGCTAGCGTACCGCAAGAAAACATGGCGTTTGATTGAACAACTAGGCATATTTCGTCTACGTGTTGATTGGTTCGCCGGATCGCGCTTGTCTAACTAATTCTAAGGAAGGATCTCATCAATGCAGCAGCGTTGTTAGTTATGGAAAGGTCTTAGTTATTTACGTGCCTGTCATGTTTTCATTTTTGTAGAGGTCGCTTTGCCGAATAAACCGTTTGTCCCTGAAGGACCGAGTTCTGTGACAGATGACGTATCACTAATCCGACTGGGAAACTCCGACAACCCCGACGTACTGCGCTATCTAATGTCGATTGTTACCTCCTTTTCGCTGACCGCATCTTCGGAACTCCGTCGCAGAATTTTGAAGCAGTTTCATTTGGGACATCCGGGTATAAACCGAATAAAGTATTTGGCAAGGAGTTACGTCTACTGGTATGGATGCATAATCAAAGCGCCTGTGCTGAAGACGTTTAAGCTGCGTCATCGTCCAAAAACTGCCAAAACGACACTCGGCAGGACCTTGACCACATGTAGAGACCTTGGGAGCGTATTCACATTGAGATTGCTGGACCGAGTAACGGAAAATGTTTCTTAGTCGTCGTGAATGCCAACAGCAAGTAGCCATAACTTTTCGTCATGGATCCAACCATTGCAACTGCAACGATTGCGAAATTACGTCATCTGCTTTCCATTTTTGGATTTACGGAGGCAATCGTATAAGAAAATAGTACGCAGTTCCTTTCCCAGTTGTTCGTTTATTTCACTAAAAGATGCGAAATCACTCACATAAAGAAGCGACTCCTTTCCATCCGCAATCAAATGGACAGGTCGAGAGATTTGTTGACACACACAAACTGGCCCCACTGAAATCCAGGGGGATGGAACGAGAGCGGAAATACCGGATCCATACTTACTTAAATACAGAGCAGCTGTAAATCCGATAAGTCCGAAAGGCTGTTCCCTGCCGTAACCTTAATGATCGGGAAACTACGTCTGGCACACGATGTTATCCGACCAGTGTCGGGCCAGCAGTCAGTTTCGTATGTTGCGACAAGGAGGTCGCGTGTTAGAGACTATCGCTGTGCTCATCAAAAGTGGGCTGTCGTGACCTTGAGAGAACTTGCGTCCTGGTCGCTCATTTGTGCACTCGTGGTTTTTTTAACTCTGGTTCAGCGACATTTTGTCGCACACCTTTGGATCCATACTTATTCGTCGTGCTTTTACAAGCTCCACTTTTTGATACCAGTTTCCCGAGTATACTCCAGTGCATCCCACATGTAACCAGAATTCTAAATTACGAAAAGGGTTTCACCGATATCCAAGCGCCAAGAGTTGCCTAACTCCAACTATTGGAAACATTGTTTGGTCTCACTCGATAGGCCATTTCAACGGCTTTCGAACGAACTGTCACGCGTTCAAATCCAACATTGCTTGGTGCAGCTACAGGTCTCAAGGCAAATTCACCCGGCGCGATTCATAGGCTTAAGCACGAAAATTCTCAATCACAATTTCGTGTAATCTGCCTCACGTTCAAGCTGACACGTTCGACTGGCACGCCAGAGAGGACAGTCTGCAAGCACAACTGCAACGTGAACACTGTGACCTTACCGACAACGTCAGTAACAAAACAATTTTTATCATAGAGGATGAGTCAATCAAATGGTCCGTAACTTTTGCTCAACAATCGCGATGCCCAGGGTGCCACAGTCTAAAGACCTGTGTGGATCATGTTCGAACCTTGTAAAGGGGGGAAGTTTGTTCCGGAACTGTTGCAGGTTTTCCATGCGAGATGCCTCCGAGTGAAACCTAGTCAGCTCAACTTATTAAACAAACCAGACTCGCTATGGTTCTGTGTGGAATGCACATCGATCCCACTGATAAAAAGTGGGCTCCTATTATCTTAGAAGTACGACTAGCTACTAGTCAAGTTTGAGGAAATAGTGACCACCAAAATCACTACGGTTGGGGTAAGCGTAGCAGACTGTGTAACCCAATCCTCCTCCTTGGTTGCTGCTCCTAACCCGCAAAAAACTGCTAATAACACCATAAGCAACACGACACCTAGAGTCTAGAACATCAACAGCTGCACCATTACCACACGTGACGCACATTTGACTAAAGCGGTTCCCAGTTCGATCGGAGTAACTACACGTAAGGCTACTTCCAAACTCCAGACGGAGTGTGTAGAAAAAGAGCAAGCCGGTACTAGCAAGATTTGGGTTATGGTTACCTCCAAAAAGAGCCGTCATTTAAAGTGAACATCACCCCCCACTGGGTGGGAAACTGAGGAGCCTAGCAGAGTTTTCCTAATGCAAGCAACACCGGTTTCCTGCGTTACATCTCCGAGTACTTTAATCGCTAAACGAGACATGTCGAAAGGTGTGAAAGGTGCAAGTACCTGTACCGAGCGTACTGTGCTCCAATATTCCAAAATCAAAGTCGACATCAATAAGAGGCAGGCAGTCGGATGATCTCAACCAGTGGGATATTATTAGTAACCTAATCGGAGTTGTACCGAAACCTGTGCACGTAGTGCGTATTACGCGACACCCCAACTCTAAGCATTTCGGAGAGTCAAAACTTCTGCGCGTTGTGCTGAACTCCATCACTGAAGTCGAATCAGTACTACTGTCGACAGTTAGTCTCCGAACTGAACATTGTTCCATCCGTATCTTTCCAGACATCCCATGGAGCGAGCGTTATCGAGTTAATCGCAACTTAGAGGACTATCAGAAGGAAACTTCAACCAGAACCATACTTCTTCACGGGGTTCCTGAAACTGAAACATGTGGTGAGCATGGAATAACAACCCATATTAGAGATCAGTGGTGTTATGTTCGTGAAACACTCTGCTTGGGTGATGTGTTAGCGAAATCCGTGTAACCACGGCGTACCTCACCGAACGACAACGGAAGTGACCCGAGAGTGTTGAAGGTGGTCCTGCAGTCAAAGTATATGGTAGCACGGATGCTAAAATGCTGGTATATGTTCCGTTGCAGGCTGCCATCTGTTCGGCTGAAGACAATCAGCGATATGCCTCCTAAAGATGATATATCACTCAAAGAACCAAACGCGATGGGATCTATTAAAGAAAAATGCACCAGTAGTGTGTCGAATGAACCCATACAACCTGTAGAAGATGTTAATGACCAGACACCTTACACTGTACGTAGAAGATTAGAAACGGGACTAACTACACGGACGATGAATAAGACGTTAAACCCTTCTTTAAATACACACCGAAAAAGCAATTAGTGGCCGGCCACTCACTGGTCGGCGAAACTTCACGTATGAGTTGTACAACCTCAGAAACATTGCTTAAATCTGAGAAACTTTCATGTATGTATACCAACGCCCAAGGGCTCCTCAGTAAACCTACCGAACTTCGGGTACTTCACGTTGCGAATGCTTGGGACCTAATTTCGATTACCGAAACTTGGTTACACCAAGAAGTGACTGATGCTGAGGTTGAGATAGCCGGAATGTCACTCATCCAGAACGACCGCCCCAGCAGAGGAGGTGGGATCCTACTCTACTACCGAAGCGATCTACAATGTACAATAGTTGATGATCTGGAAACAGACGATACCGACTCACTCTGGTGCCGTCTCCGACTAAGACACAACGACGCATATGTCGTAGCTGTCGCTTACCGCCCCAACTTCCCCTTTGGAAATGGATTCCCGCTTGATATGTGGCCTGAACAGAGTAACACGCACTAGATACAGCCACATTCTCATCGCCGGGGACTTCAATCTACACGACCTGGAGGTTTTGGCATCGCCCAGTGAGCAGTTCAAAGCAGACTTGCATGAATTGATCGCTAATATTCCCTTGTACAATCATGTCACCAAGCCCACTAGATTCAGGACAGCAAACAATGCATCCATATTGGATCTTGTGCTCACGAATGAAGAGCTCATGGTTGACAAGTTATTGATGGATAATGAACAATGAACAATGATGTATTACAGGTAAAAGGCGATTGCTTTACAAGTCCCGTAGGATGGTTGAAGTGAAAGTAAACACATGTAATTCTTCAGTTTAAGCGTCTAGTGAAATCAATTGCCCCTTATTCATCTAAACGTTCTAGAATGTGTACTGAATTGTTACTGTAGAGTAATATGGGTAAGGCATGTCTTAAGAACAAGAAAAACGACCAACGCTTACTCGTGCGCCGCTTTCTTGGACTGGGGTAAATTGATGAATGCCGTTGTAATATATCCGAAACTATATTCCACAACAGCAGTGTGTAAATAGTGAAGCACGAAAGCTGAAAATGAGCACCGTTTTTCTTTCGCGTTTGTTTGACGTGGACATCTCTGATTATATAGCGTAATGTAGGTGGATAAGCAAATCATCCAAACGTCTTTTGAATACCGATAGCGTGGGGGAAGAAACAACGTATGTGGGAAGAGCGTTCCAGTGTTTGCATACACGAAGGGCAAAGAAATTCCGGCGGCATTTCAACCGGCTGTATTGTGTGGCCAGCTTTAGCTGGTGTCCTCTGAGTGTTGTATTGCTATTCAGCTTTAGTAGGTGAAGACAACAATGGTTTGAATTCCGCAGTATCATATAAGTCATTATCAATTCGCCACGTAGGCGTCGATATTGTCCACTGTAGACCCTGAGGGTTGTCAGCCTCAATCGGTAATGGAGATGAAACAAGCCCTTTACGTTCTTGGTCGCCCTTCGTTGTTGCAGTTCAAGAGCCGTAAGGTCTTGCTTACGCCATGGCTGCTAGGCGTGGATGGCGTACTCAGAATGAGGCCGAATGTAGGCGTTGAGCATCTGAGAAAAGATGGAAGGATCGAAGCGCCCGAATGCACTCCGCAAAAGGTCAAGGTTTTGGTTACCTTTTTTGGAGGCTTTCTCGGCCTGACGGGAACAGCCCAGATAGTCAATTAGGTCTCATTGACCATGTATTAATAAAGTTTAACTATGTGTGTTATGCAGAGTATCCATCTGAACACACGGCACTAACTCATTCAATCACACGCTACCACATATTGGAAGAACTCGTGGACACATCTGCTTGGGAATTCTCAAACAACGGTCTTCTTGACAACATTTGGACAGAGTTCGTTGATAGACACAGCGACATCGTCAACGGAGCATCAAAGACCAAGCCCCTTCGTCAGCCAAAAATGCCTTCAATTCTACGGAGCAGGACTCGAAAGTGCCGAGCGATAAGGGATGCAATATGGCGTGCCTACAAGATTAACTTCGACGCAGAGAATTGGGGCAATTTCCTGACCCATCGCAACCATTGCACTTCACTTGTCCGTGAAAACATAGAAAATTATCAACAGTGCCTAGCCAAACATTTCATGGCAAACAACAAACTGCTATATAGGCATGTCAATAAGCTTCATAAATTGAAACATGGAATCCCTCCAATTTTCACGACAGGCGGTAGAGTACAAAGCGCCAAAGAAGCAGCTAATGCCCTGCGGCTGCAATACGCCCCAATTTTTGAACTTGCAATCTCTACCTGTCCCATAATATCAAGCTCATTACCGACACATTTGTTTACAAGTGTTATTTTCAACCCATCAATTGTGCTAAGGAAGTTACTCTCACTGCGTGAGCACACTTCTCCGGAAGCAGACAACATCCGCCCGAAGACACTGAAGGCTTTGGCCAACAAGCTAACTGAACCACTGTCACAGTTCTTCCAAAGGCGTTTTCATGAACAAAAAGTGAAAGTGTGGCATTATCACCCCAACTTTTAATGGCGGTGTCAACAGTCGTTCGAGAAACTGAAATCTCTGCTGAAATCGGACTTACTGCTTACGCATTATAACCCGAAGCTGGAGATTATTGTTGCCACGGATGCTTCAAGCTATGGAGTTGGTGCTGTCATTTCACATCGTTTTCCAGATGGATCCGAAAAGGCTATAGCACATGTTGCACGGGCGCTGACGGCATCCGAAAAGAATTGTAGTTAGATTGAGAAAGGCGTTGGCTATCATCTTTGCAGTGCAGAAATTCCATAAGATGGTATATGGTCGACGGTTCACGTTGGTGACTGATCACAAACCGCTTCTGACAATCTTTGGATCCAAAAAGCGGATTCCAGCATATACGGCCAGTCGACTTCAGCGATGGGCAACTCTGCTCTTGGGTTATGATTTCAGCATGCGACACTTGTCTACGGATTCTATAGGGCAAGCGGACGCCCTTTCCAGATTAATCGATACCGGTAAGCGTGAGTCAGAAGACGCAGCCATTGCCTCCATCGCAGCCGAAACGGATGTAACCTACATGGTACATGACGCCGTGATTAATTTAGCGGTCACTGGCACAATGGTGAAGCAAGCCACTGAACAGGATGCATTGCTGCAAGAGGTATTAACCTACACAAGACGGGGCTGGCCAAAGAAGTGCCCGAAAGAAGCCTTGACACAGTTTCTCACACGAGGCAACTCTTTGTCTGAAGTTGATTCCTGCCTGTATTTTGCAGATCGCATTGTCATTCCAGAAATACTCAGGTCACGCGTGTTACGGCAACTGCACAAGAGCCGTCCAGGGATCGCTCACATGAAGGCGCTTGCGCGCAGCTACGTTTTTTGGCCCATGATGGATAGCCAAATTGAATATTGGCCGATCGTGCTCCAGTTGCATCAGTGCCTCCAAGTTACCGGTACGTTCTACATTACAAGCTTGGCCAAACCCTGAATCGCCCTGGTCGCGCATACACGTAGATTTCGCAGGACCAGTCGAAGGAGTGCATTTCCTCGTTATTATTGACGCCTACAGTAAATGGCCGGAGGTAATCACTATGCAAAACACCTCGGCCAACAGCACAATTATTGCGATGAGACATGTCTTCAGTCAGCACGGATTGCCAGTAACAGTCGTGTCAGATAACGGGGCACAGTTTACGTCCTGTCAATTTGCTGCATTTTTTGCACAGAATGGGATCGAGCATGTGAGGACGGCCCCGTATCATCCGCAGTCTAATGGCCAAGCGGAAAGATTTGTGGATACCCTGAAACGAGCATTGTGGAAGTCAAAAGAGGAGGGATCGTTGAACGAAAGATTGGAACGTTTCCTGTTGAACTATAGAGTTACCCCGAATCCTAATGCACCAGGTGGCAAATCACCAGCTGAAGCACTTATGGGTCGAAGCTTGAGAACCACACTAGATTTGCTGACCCCCAAGCGCCCGTCTCTACAACTACGGAATTCAGTGATGGAGCGTCAGTACAACAGGCGGTATGGTGCAAGAAAAAGGATTTTCAAAGTGGGCGATCTTGTGTTTGCAGCTGCGAATCAAGGACGGCAGATCGCATGGATACCAGGACGAGTCCTGCGGCGCCGAGACAACGTGATGTATGATGTTCAAGTGGGTACACAGGTGTGGAGACGCCACGTAAATCAGTTGAGGCCACGTTATACATATGGTGCCGCTGTTCCGAAAGCCAACGGACTTGACGTCAATGAATTGCTGGACACCGACAAGCCTAGTACTCCTGCAGGTGGTGACGTTAGTCCAGTGGAATGCCTGGAAAATGGAGATCGCCACAGGCCAAAGAGAACAAGAAGATTCGTGCAGCCCCTCCAAGTGGATCCGCGTCGAAAGACCTATGTGAACACCAGGTAACCCGCTTTTTTAAAGAGAGGGAGGTATTGGGAGAACAGCTATTAGACATTCATTTATTGTGACCGAGCTTGATAGCTATTCTTTACTCTTCCTATTTTCTGTTTCTTGACTGTTGTTTAAACGCTCTACTGGGTTCGCCCGATTGGTACATCCGCGTCATTGTTAATGGACGCTCCTCGTCATGCCTTTCTCAGCAGCGCTGTTTGCAAGAACATATTCTATTGGTCTTTTCTTCTCATTACTGTTCTACTTGGTTATGTTAAAGGAATATTTAGTGTCACACAATTATTGTACTAGTTTTCAACTTTTGGGTCTGCATTCCTTATTCGCGTTTGTTTCGTGACTTTTGTTTAAACGTTCCATTTCGTCATTCTGATTGGCCAGTGCCCGTCACTGTAAATGGTCGTTCGCTTTACGCTTGGAGTCCAATGATGCTATTTTTAGGGACTTACGCGATTCGCTCTTACATACACGGTTGCTTATTCGCCGTTGCATTTTACGTTTTTCCTTCAGTTGGTTGGCTCAAGTGTACTTTAGCAGCTTCCTTTCATTTTGCCTTCAAACTATATAAGCAACTGTGATTTCATGTATACAAGTCTCCTTCTGGCTCGTCTTTGGACTTCTTCTTGCGGTCGTGGGGTGAAGGCATCAGCGGCGACACAACAGGCGGTAACCGTTCAGAGCCTGCAAACTATCGTCCAGGGACTCTCCTCCCTGTGCTCCCGAATGTGATGGAAGCGGTCGCCGCTGAAGCTTTAATGGACTACCTGGAAAAATGCAACATCTTGCCTCAGGAACAGCATGGCTTCCGTCAACACCGATCATGCACCACCAACTTACTGATTGCACGAGGTAGTTGGACCGAAGTGACTGATGATGGGGTTGGAGTTGACGTCATCTATCTGCACTTCTCCAAAGTTTTCGACCGCCTTGATCACCGCACCCTACTTCAACGGCTACAGAGTTACGGAATCGGAGATCCTGTACTTGGTTGGATTGGCAGCTTCCTTCAACAACGGAAACTTCAACTAGGCGTTAGAGGATCACTCCCTAACCCAACTGAGGTGCAATGTGATGTCCCACAAGGCTCAGTGCTTGGACAGCGCTTATTCCTGGTGTTAATCAACGACCTGGCAAGGTATCTCCTCAAATTTCCTGCCTTTCGCCGATGACGTCAAGATATGGCGGGCGATTAGTAACAAGCCAGATCACGATCTGCTCCAACATGACTTAGATTGCACTTACGAATGGTAAAAGAGGAACCTGTTTCAATTGAACATAGCTAATTGCAAGGTGACACATCTGCGTCACCAGCCGGTGAGCGCTTACAAGCTTGGGGATCACACCTTGGAGATCTCTCAGGAGCGTGACCTGGGTGTACTGGTACAGGAAGATCTCGGGTGCTCAAAACAATCAGAGAGGGCGATGAGAACCAGTAGTCAACACTTCGGTCTTATTCGCAGAGCCTTCAGTCGGTTTGAACCCTCAATATTTCCCCAAAATGCTTAACGCCTACGTGCGACCTCACGTGGAGTATGCGATTCAG
Organism: Dicrocoelium dendriticum; assembly: GCA_944474145.2. Lineage (NCBI taxonomy): Eukaryota > Metazoa > Platyhelminthes > Trematoda > Plagiorchiida > Dicrocoeliidae > Dicrocoelium > Dicrocoelium dendriticum. Next base: position 144,267,331 of record OX104064.1, read on the forward strand.
GCTTAGAAGCCATGAAGAAACATGATCTTGTTGCTCTCTAGACTCCTCAACGAAGGGCAACCAAGGACGTCAGGGGCCTTTTTCATCTCCTCCATCAGCTCAGACTGTACTCTCTAAGAATGTACAGCAGTCGATATCGACTTTTGTGGGAGGATCTCATAATGGTTTACCAAAAGCTTAAGAATCCAAACCACATTTGCCATCCGCTGCTGGAATTGAACCACAACACTAAACTAAGAGGTAATTTTCTGAAACTGACAATACAGTATGGCCGGCTTGAATGCTGTAGAAATTTCTTTTCCCTCCGCGTGTGCCAGCATTGGAACGCCCTCCCTAATTATGCCGTCTCTGCTCCGCATCTGGGGATATTTAAAAAATGAGTTTACGATGCATTGTCTCATTTACCTTTCATTTTATAACTTGTTAGCCAGGGGCTACAAAAAGCAATCAAACGGTGTATTGCCAAGCTCCCAATCAATGGATTGATACGTTTAATACGCGAACATCTCTGCTATACTACATAAGTTTATGATGAGTCCACCAAAACGTTTTTCACTTTATCATGCACTTCACTCTTCGCAATAATTTCCATCCCACAGGACTTGTTAAGCAATGCTTCTTACCCGTAATAAACCATTGTTCCATTGTTCCATTGTCGGCGTCATTAAAGGAAGCGTTGGGCGTGTCTTGTACGACGTCCAGGTGGCTTCGTTGCTGTGGAAGCACCACGTTAACCAACTCCGTCAAACGTTTTGTCTCGATCCACAGAGCGGTGATGGATCTCTTAACCTTTGTCTTCCATTGGAGGCTTTGAAGATGGAAAGGCACACTAAAGCCGGAACGGCATGTCACCTAGTCCCGACCACGGATAACATGCCCCAGTAAAGACAAAATCCAGTCGTACGCGTAAACCAGTACCTCCGTTGCAGCTTGATCCAAGACGTAAATCGTACCTAGAACAAATAAGATCGAAGATGTTAGGAGGGTACGGTTGCTCAAGCGCAAGCTAGCTGAGCACGTGAATCGCGTTCACTCGACTTGTTACCCTAAAAATCAGAACGAGCTGAGCCCAGGGTCAATCTGTCTGATGTCTAACGCACCGGAAAGATATTGATCAACAGACCAGTGGTGATTTGAAATCAGTACCCACGATGGAACGCGCATACGGCTAGTGCAGGCTGTACAGTATGAATTCTTCATCCACGTTTGTTTCACGTTCTGTTCCCGGAATAACCTTCGATCGCTCCTCTACTCGCCCTGCTCGTTATTCATTGCCGGGGATTGGCCTACCCTCTATTGTGGCGGTATCCGACACAGCAGTGTGTAAGCGGAAACGCACTTTGAAGGTTTGAACCAAGCGTTTCCACCAGAGCCAATACAACAAACAGCGCTCGGACTGTATATTGGTGCTTTTACAGCTCTTTAACATTACAAAATGTACGAACCTCAAAAAGTTGCGGTTCCACATCTATTTCGTACAAACAAACTGGATTTTTTTCCAAATATCTAGAAAGTATGGCTCCAAAGTAACACATACATACACTAGTGGTGTCCTACTAAATGTGCCTCAATGGAGCTGGCCAACGGAAAATTGCGCCACAAAGATGTGACGTTAGCAGAAACCCAATAGGATGCACGGATGAATGGGTTTCATGCGTGATCACTCACATCAATGTAACAACGATGTGGGATAACACATAATACGGTAGTACGATCTCACAAGTAACAGCTATGAGATTGCTCAAACTAGCGTTCAAACAGTATAAGGTCACGGAAAACATGACAGGCAGTGTCAACTGCTAATTTTATTTCAGTGTGTCGTGTTCCATATGTTTTGCCAAACAAAATAGATTACAGGAGGCGGGCCGGATCCGGCCAGCGGGCTGTGGTTTGGTGACCTCTGGTCTACACCATCGAATAATCCTTTCCAAGCTACATCATTGCGGAATCGGTAATCCTCATCTCAGACGAATTGCTAACTTTCTCCTTCAACGGAAATTAGTGGTCAGAGTTCGGAGCTCATTATCTGATCCCACATAAGTCGAGTGTGGTGTGCCGCAAGGCTCAGCTCTAGGTCCAAGATTGGTTTCGGCATTTATTAGCTATCTCGCACAGGCACCCGCTACAAACTTCCTACTGTTCGCTGACGATATAAAGCGTTGGCGCAGGATTTAGGTGAATGTCGACCTGCAGCTGCTTCGGAGTGATCTAGACACGGTACATCAGTGGTCAACCCAAAATTCACTGCATTTTAACGTGAGTAATTGCAGGGTCCTCCCCATACGACATCAAAGAAACCATTTATACCAACCCGAAACAATGGAACAATGGAACAATGGTATATGACAGGTAAAAAAGCATACACTTAACGAGTCCCGCAGGTTGGCAGTAGAAATACTAACAAATTGGCAAACCACATAAGTGGTTGAAGTGAGGTGTGCCAGTGAGATAAAAGGTAGAAGTATAACAGTTTTAGGGGGATAAAGTGGTACGACGCAAAACTGGCTAAGAAATTGTTATCGTTGGTGATGGTAGCAAATAAAAATGGAGTACTCACCGGTTCGCACAGATTTACGACCGTGAATTTGGGGTATAAATCCAAAGAGGCTGGTCAGCCTAAATATATACAAGCGTTTTCGTTTATAAAACAAAGCGCAGGGCGCTCAGTGCGACGTCCAATCGTTTTTTAAACGTATCTAATGTGGGGGCACAAACAACTGAGTTTGGAAGGGCGTTCCAGGGCCCGCAGACCCGGAGGGAGAAATAGGTTCTCCGACAGTCTAGACGACTGTACTGTTGGCTCAGTTTTAAACTGCTACCGCGAATGTTAGTGTTCGGGCTGAGCTTCAAGAGATGGCGGCATACGTGACTGTGATCGCTCAATATCTGGTACACTAGTATGAGGTCTCCACGAAGTCGCCGGTACCGTCCGCTGAACACTCCGAGTATCTCCAGTCGTTCCTGGTAAGGAGTGTGGCACAAGCCCTTGACGATTTTCGTTGCTCGACGCTGTGGGGTCTCAAGCGGATGTACTGCGACAAACTAGTATCGTACGTGATTTGGGTGTGCTCCAGGTAATCCGAAACGGACTGGAAGTCAGGAAACCAACACCTCGGGCTGCTGCGATGAGCGTTCGCACAAATAGACATCTCAATTTTTCGACATGTGCTCATTGCGTATGTTCGTTGACATGGCAAATATGTAAGTTAAGCCTGGCAGTCATGGCTACAACAAGATCTAACTACACTAGAGCAGCCTCAATATCGGGCATCTAAGTACGTAATTGGAATGCACACTTTCCAACCAGTAGAGGCTGAGACGATGGGGAGTATTCAGCGGACGGTATCTCTGGTTACCAGGCGACCTGATTATGGCACACTTGATCCGGCAAGACCCACATCATGTGTGCCGCTCCTTACTGCAATTCAGCATCCGTATAAACCTGATAGGTCGCTCACTGAAACTCACAGAACAGCATAGTTGTCTGGAGTGCAGCAGGAATGTCTTTTCCATTCGTTTACCTCATCTGTGGAATTATCTCCTTGAATCGGTCGTCTCAGCCCCGACGGTAACAATATTTAAAAGTCGGTTGGATGACGCACTCAACTATTTGCATTTCGTTGCTTGGCACTATTGTTATTATTCTTCTTCTACACGTTAGCTAAAGGTGGGAAACACCTCAACCCCTGTGCCGAAATGCCTAAAAGAAAAAGGGGAATAAAGTGCAACAGGTGCAAGCCGGCTGAGCTACCGGTAACGGATGGGCACCGTTCCGGTATGCTACCTGCCGGCTACTATGCAGCGGAAAAAAATAATTTACTATGCAAAATTATAAAATGCTAAATAATGAGATCGTGGTTGGAGGTGAAGGCTAAGAGGAATGGGGTGGGACAAAGAAACTCACAGCACGAACGCCACTGAAGTCGGCTCCTAGCCATATCAACAAGTGTATCTAGCCAAACGTGTTCATCGTCTTTCGGACACCTACCAGGGAGCCGAGACGTTCCAACTGAGGCCAGCTTCGAAGTAAGGGCCGTCATTCCTTTCGACCAAGTCTTCGTTTGGCTACCTCTCCTTTTCTTTCATCGACTCCCCCGGCGCGCAAACAATGCACGTCGCGCGAGTCCGTGGGTTGGCATGCGTAGCATGTGGCCGAACCATCGGAGTCTGGTACGTGAAATAACTGTGCTGAGCAGTTCATTTCCTTTTCCTGTGCCGTAAACAAGGCGTCGAATACGCTCATTGCTTACTCGGTGTTCCCACCAGATGTGTGGTAAATTACGAAGACACTGGTGGTCGAACGTAACTAGCCATTATATGTCCGCTGATCTAAGGGGCCAGCTTTCACAACCGTACAGTAGGGTAGAACGTACCGCTGCATTGCACACTCTACCCTTCAGGGCGAGAGTGATATCGCGCCGGTGCCATAAGTGGCGGTTAGCAAAAGCGCCTCAAGCTTTTGCTATACGGTTTGTTACCTTCGCTCCCACGGGTGTTGATACAACTTCCTAGGTAGTTGAATTATTGAATGACTTCCAGCTGATCCCCACCAAGAGTCAGCGAAGGCGGTCCAGGCCAATCTGGGAGAAACGCTTTGAACTTCGATGGTGCGAAGCAAAGTCCGAAGTAACGGACAGCCAGTACTAATCTGTCCAGTGCTGCTTCGCAGTTTGTGAGCTGTCACAGATTAGGGCAATATCGTCAGCATACTCCAAGTCAAGAAGTTGTTCTAATGGGAGCAGATCCACACCTCCTAAGTTGTGTCCTGTGAACTCGATTTCCATGACTTCGTCAACAGCGAAGTTGAAGAGGAAAGGTGACAGTGGGCATCCTTGTCTCACACCGCTGGAGATATTAAAAGGCGACGACAGCTTGCCGTAAGCCATCACTCTGCCCGAGCTACGCGCATATAATGCTCGGATAATATTTACATATTTCTCAGGTACACCTCTCCTGAGTAGACAGTCCCAAAGTGCACGTCTATCCACTGAATCGAATGCACCTTTGATATCGAGGAACACGACAACGGTGGGCTGCGAATATGTGTGACGGTGCTCCAACAACTGATGCAAAGTGAAGATGTGGTCAATGCAGCTACGACCTCGACGAAACCCGGCTTGTTGTTCACGAATATGGCTTTCACTAGTGCCAGTCAGTCTGTGAAGAAGGACAGAAGCAAGCAATTTGGAGACGATGGAGATCAGACTGATACCTCTATGGTTGCCGCAGTCCGATCGTGAGCCTCCCTTGAAAATTGGGACTATGACGGAGCGGCTCCGGCCGGTTGGGACAGTTTCCTACTCCCATAGTTTCACTACTAAGCCGTATACATCATCCACAAGAGCAGGACCCCCGAATTTGAAGAGGGTTGGGGGAACATCATCTGGTCCCGCGGCTTTATTTAACTTCAACAGTGCGATCTTACGTTCGACTTCTGAGCGAGAGGGCGGATCCAGCCCAGGGAGCGGGGCGATCAGTGGCCAGCGAGAATTTTAACAATTCCGACTGATTAAATTGCCTTTCATAATGCTCAGCTCAACGCTCCAAGCGTTTTGACAAGTTGTGGATAGGCTGTCCACTCTCGTCACGTATAGTTTCACTAACATCATGTCTTCTGCTGCCCGTTTCGCATGTCAGCCGGAATAACTTACGATGGTTACCAAGGGCAGCGGTCATTTCCATCTCTGATGAACGAAGAGACAACCAGGATTTGCGATCTCTCTTCAGGCTAGCACGGAGTTTTCCCCGGAGCTCTTTGCGAGTTTCATTGTGTTCGCTTCCAGCCGGAATATGTCGGCGAGCCTCGATAAGTTCCAGAGACTGTGAAGAGACCCAATGTCCATGTTGGCGATTAGACACACCACATGAGGATTTTCCTGCTGCTAGTAAGGTCTGGTGAATATGAGACCAGTGAGCTTCAATTGCATCCAATGTGCGTTTATGCAACTCGCTTGACAGGGTACTTTGATAGGCGTTCAGAACAGCTGGTTTTGCCAGTTAGCTGGTGTCAATGCGCTCACAACATCGTCTTGGGCGTCCGCCAAAACGCTTCCGCATGTCAGCACATACAAGTGCATGGTCGGTGTCCACACCTGTGCTCCAAATGGAGCGACAGTTCTGGACGAAGCGTCTCCATCGGTAACTTATCGCAATGTGATCGATTTGCGTCCATAGATGGTTCGAGGGTGGTAGGCGCCAAGTCACCCTCCGGCGGGTGCTGTGTCGGAAATTAGTGCTCGCAAGAAATAAGCGAGCATCTTCACACAAACGAAGTAACCTCTCACCGTTATCATTACGGGAGCCTACATCATGTTGGCCGCCCAGATGCAGTTCATCAGTGGATACTTTTCCAACATGGGCGTTCAGATCCCCCCGCCAGCACTACAGTGTCCGAGCTTCTTCTGTGGCGAAGGAGTTCGTTCAGTTGGCGATAGAAGTCCTCTTTTACCGAGTCATCGCTACAGTTTGTCGGTGCATAGGCAGCGATAACGAATAGACACCTGTTAGTCCCACGCGACTTCGAAGTTTTGAACGAGCCAGCCAATCGGACCGCACACATCCGGCGACTGATTGGAATCCAATCAACCAGAGCAGCTTCAGCCCGAGGACTCAGGGCAATACCAACACCGGCTTGGCCGGTGTTCGAAGGCGCATCATCACCGGATAGGCGCAATGAGAAAGTGCTGCTGGTGTCACTTGAAGGGGATCGCAGAGTGAGCACAGAGCTCGGGTCTTGCAGGAGGGTCTGCAATAAGCAGCAGATATCGATCGAGAGGGTGTCTATGTTCGGTCAAGTGCAGCCTGTTGACCGATCTGTAACAATGTGCGTACATGCATGCCAAACTGAAGGAGGATCGAGGGCTCCAAATGGAAGCCGATGAACTGGGCTTGGCCGCTTGGTTGGACATGGGCTTGTCGACAGAGCGGGAATCACACTCCGTGTTTACATGTGAGTTGAAACTAGAAGATAAAAGCCTAGCAAAGCAAGGCGGTGATTGTCAAGTATTGGGGGGGGGTTGAAAACAGGGTGGAGAAAAGTGAAGTTGGAACGAGACGGTAAGAGTGAAAAAGCGTAAGAGGGGGAATAAGAAAATGGGAAGGCTTGAGCAGTAGCATCCAAACAAATATCCACCCTGCTGGATGCAGCAAATAGGGCACCGTTGATTATTATCTGCGGTGGCCAGAGCATCAAGAAATTGTTTGAAGAGAAATTCATAGTATTGCGTAGGCAGGATAATGTCAAGTTGCCCAGGCCTAGACAGGAGAACGATTAGGGTTCTCAACCAAAGCCTTTGGTTCAAAAACCTGACCGCAAGGCAGCGGGTTTGGCGGTGGACTACAAGGAGTCCGTTTTAAGGAATGAGGAGCCACGTCATTCCAATCCCCAACCTGGAGAGCCAGAAGGCTGAGTTTGTCGGGTCACTAATCAGTGCCCAATCTGATATGAGTGGCTCTGAAGGTGAAAAAAACGCCACCCAGCATAGCTCAATGAATCTCTGAAGTATACAAAGCATCGCACCACGGTAAGGTTCTGCCTCATTGCAATGGGTTACTTGGCACTACGTCTCCATCCTTCTCCTAGAGTGTGCCTTGGGTTTAGTTGGTGCTAACTGTGGGTGCTGTGGATCTACGCGGTTTGCAGGTCTACGGTGGAGCAAACTAAAAGCTCTAGTTTTCATATGTAAAGTACTAACTAGTTTATTATTGTTATTTTGACATCGCCAACAAACTATCCAGGATTACTTGTAAGACAGCGTTTCTTAACCCGCATAAATGCATTGTTCATTGATTACTGAAATTTTTGACTGTGAGAGCTACTTATTTCATCACCCAGCTGAAATCTGTAAAGCATTCAGTGACTCCTTTGCCAATTCCTTGAGTATCGAAGACAACTCTATGCTTGTGTGCACAGAAGTTAAGGCAAGAATCCTTTAAGCTGATTCGATATCTCCCTCAAAGGTATCCATCAAGTTATCAAATCAACCAGACCATCCACTAACTTCGGATCTGATTGCATTACACGAACCACCATTAAACTAGTAAGGACTGATATACCACTGCTCCTGATGAGCATGTTTACTCTATCGCTGGAAACTAGCCACTTTCCAGATCAATGGAAAACGTCATTTATCTGCCTCGTAACAAAGGAAGTCCCAAACAAACGATTGGTAACTACCAACAATCCACCACATACCGGTATTCGGTCGGTTATTTGAAAAACCTATCAGAAGGGAGGTAATGAACTTTGTCGATTCCTTGGGCCTGATATATAATCCACAGCATGGCAAGCGATCATGCACCACCTGCCAACTGCATTACCTGAACTACATTTTAGAACCGATCGATTCCGGCTATGCAGTTCCTGTTTCTGGAGATACACCAAGAATTCGACCGAGTATTTCACAAGCGACTGTTACTAAACTTTGGGAACATTGGGATCCGGCACCCATTACCAAGTTAGCCATCATCATACTTAAGTGGTCGTCACCAGTAAGTCATTTTAGGGACCTATCGCTCTTCTCCACACTCCATTCCCAGTGGGTCATCCAAGGGAGGGTGCTCAGTTCTTCACTGTTTCTGCTCTACATCAATGACATCACCACATCTCTCAAACATGGGTAGCTATTTTTATTTGCTGACGATATCAAGATCGTGTCAAAGCTTCGGGGTGACGAGCTTCACGGAACGATACTGTTCACTCAAGATGATTGACATTCCCTTGAGTCATGGTGTTACATGTGGATGATGAACCTCTCAGCTAAGAAATCAAGCACCATGTCTCATGACTGTTTCACCCCCGAAAGATCAACCACACTAAACAATGAACACGTCCCTACATACCTGTCCACGCCTGATCTCGGAATCGGGTACTCATCGACCTTCGATTTCTTAGACCAGGCCAAACACCAAGTAGTACGTGCCAGACAGTCTATGTTCAACAAATCCAACAAAATTCACAGAACACATATTAGAGCTGAGCTGTTTAAGCTAATCACCCGCCCCATCCTCCAATACTGCTGCATAATAGATGGCAATATGGGAGAGACGGAGTTACTGCGGAGCACCTACAGAGATCGTTTACTAAAAATCTGATTGCTAAGCAATCTGCGGTGAGTTATCACGAAATTTGCAATGAACTTCTACTCGGACCACTTTGGATTCAACGACTGAAGCACAACTTGTTGCTGCTTTTCAACTTTCGACACAAAAAGACCTAGTCTGATCTGCCTACACCCGAAATACAACAAGGTTCAACTTGAGAACTTCGCAATAAAGGATTTACACGGAATATACTAAAGGATAGAGCAAACTTTGCTCTGATTTCTTCCTGGTCGGACATAGATATCTGCGGAATATACTACCAAACACACTCAGGTCATGTGACAATGTGGCAACATTTAGAAGCAAACGCTCTAATTACCTCCTTCTATATACCATAAGCACTACATTCACTTGGAAAAACGCCCTTGACCTGATCTTTCAAGTGCGACGCAAAAACATATAAACATCAATGTTTCTGAAACTTGGCTTTCGCCTCAAGCTTCCACTAGAACTTAACAACATGGAACGTATACCCTAATATTGCTCCTATGCATGTCGCTCATGCAACAGCATGGATTCTTTTGTACAAATTGAACCATGTCGGCACAGACACAGTTTCTGCCGTCAAAAGAAATATACTTTCTTATAATAATTATTATGTAACTTCCGGAGAAAGAATTAGATTGCCTGACGGATAACCTCCTTGACAACAGTTTCAATTGGTTTATAGCGACATCGTGGTCCCGAAAGTGGCCAATGTGATCCGTAGACAGGTATGCTGTGTCATCCAATCACTTAGTTGATGCAACTTTGCTACACGCTGGTAGCTGGTGTCCACGTTTCACCAAATCCCGTGAGTGGCTAGATTAAACCCACAATATATGTACACAAACAGCTTGTTGTCAGATTCGAATCCCACGGAAACAGCCATCTCTCTCTTACCATTCTCCATTTTGTAAACCTTGAACACTAACGTATAGACAATGCGACATGCATGCATCTACCGGTTTAGCTCAGGAGCGCTCAGTTTAACAACATACTAGTCTTGCAAATCGTATGTTGACCCAGTGGTCATGCGACTCGACGGTTACTGGAGAACAAACAATCGTGCTTATTGTGCTTCTAGTACCAAAACTGATCAGATCGAAACCCCAAGTGTGTCTATAGTTCAGATAAGTGGTCGTAGCTTGTAGCACTACATTCCTTACGAAGCGCGTAGGAGCACTGAGAAATCGAAATTGTGATTCCAATCTAACACAGTAGACTCAGGTAAATGGAATAAATCTACTGGTGGTATCTTCATGGCCTAAGGTTCTCAGGGTATTTTTGTCCCAGTCCGGACATCTCATGGACATAAAGACAGCCTATTGCTTGTACTTAATGCAACTGGTTAGCGAGCATTTCGCATTCTATTCGAACTCAATTAGGGTAGATGGTGAAGAGTGCAGCGTTGACTAAACTAAAATGTAGAAGTTGCTATATACTGTGACAATAATAAAAGATATCTGAAATCTGGCCGTTACACAGGTCAGTCAAACAGAAAGTTCAATAATTTTGTAATGCGATGTAAATTACCGTTCTAACTAACTGGTTCCATAAATGACAGAGCGGTCTGTGTAAAAAATTTCCCTACTCCAGTGATGGTAAAGGCTGAATCAATCGGGGCTTACGGCCTGACTGTTGAGCAGTAACGGCTGCAATGAAACCGGCATGAGCAGTTCATCGCATATCCCTTTACTGAAACTACCGGAGATCTCCATTTGAAACAAACTTCATGGCATTCATCGGGAAGATCCATACCATATAATGGTAAAAGCACATTTGGAAAGCAATGAATACTGTCCTGTGAGAGCAAGTAGAAAGTTAAATTTGCACAACCACCGAAATTTTTGATCAAAAACGCTAAAAATCTAGCTATGACCCGTGAACACATGATTGTTTTTAAGTTTTCACATGATGTCGTAAAAATAACGTAGAACTATCACTAAATTGGGTCGGCCGATGACCGAGTGATCTGCGCGTCTGGTTTGCAGCCATAAAGTCACTGGTTCTAATCCCCGTAGGGGTGGGCATTCTTGTGGTATACACAGCCCGTGCGCGACTGGTGGTGGTCGCGCGGCAGCGAAACGCCATTACGGTGTACAGCTGATACATTATTTTTTGAATAGCATGGTAAGAAGTCCAACTGCTTCACTTAATTTTTTATTAGTATTATTTATTTTTTTAACAGTAAATTGGGACCCACAGATGTGGGAAATCTCTGCCAGTGAGTAGTCGTCATTAAAATCTAAAACTGGAAAAATGCACATTAAACAACGTTTTGAACTGCTGCACCGAGTTTGCCTCCATGCTCCGGCAAACTGTTTCCAACATTGACCACACGCCATTCAAAGCACAGTAGATGGAGAACTCTGTTCAAATCTCGAAGCACTAGCTTGTACTGGTGTCCGCGTGTACCGCAAGGTATTCGCAATTGTAACAGTGACCCCAGCATGGGGAATCCGCCTAGATGCAGACTGCGGCAGGTCATGATGAGGACGACTCGTACCCGACGATAGGCCAGAGTAAACATTCCCAGCCTGCCTCATCTGTCTTCCTGCGCTAAGCCTCGCAAACTGGGAATGAGCCACATAACGATGTAGGCGACCCATTAGATTTTTTGCGCCTCACCTCGAGTAGTCAGCCAATGGGTGAGCGAGCCGTACTCTAGCACTGGTTGGATGACGGAGAAGAAGATACGAGTGACGATCTCTTCAGACCAGATGTAGAAGATGCGTTTGAGCGCAAATAGCATGCGCGGCACATTTCGATGTTACCTGCTCGTGTTGTTCACGGACTTCAAGTCACAAAGTGAGAGCAGGCCTAGGTCCTTCGCAAAAGATGTGGGATGTAGCATTTGGCTGTCAAAAGTGTAGCTTCGACCGTGAGCACCCTTTCTCATGCTCATGAATCCCGATCTAGATGCCTTGACCGGGAGGCAGACTACTCCAGACCACATTGAAAGAAGTTTGCAATGTTGCTGAAGTAAGCCGCAATCGTTGGAAGTATTTATCACTCTCCACATCTTCAGGTCATCTGCAAACTGGGCACACGGCGACCGAAGAAGCTGAGTTAGGTCATTGATATAAATAAGAAACAATTTAGGCCCCAGCACCACGTTTTAGGTTTGGCCACTGGTTGAAGTATACCAGTCAGTCAGGTGACTGTCGACTTGCACACTCCAGTATCGACCAGAAAGAAACTCGCGGATCTACTGGTGCAGTGAGTCACCAACACGGCACCCTCACAGCTTGAGGAGAAGGACGAGGTTCAACTTGTCGAAAGCTTTGATAAAATCGTTGTAGCTCACGTCGACAGACTTCCCCTGGTTCGTTGCTTGCAATCATTCATGCCTCGTCATAAGCAGGTTGGTGATGCATGAACGAACAGTTGTGAAGCCGCGCTGTGCTCATGTCAGGAGAACTTTTGACGGGAACAGATGTAGCAATCTCTTCTTCACAATGATTCCAGCAACCTTGGTCGAAATACGTGTCAAACAAATTAGCCTATTACTGTCTAACTTGCTGGGGTTTCCATCTTTCGGAATCTGCTTTACCATCGAGCATTTCTGATCAATTGACATCTAACTTTTGGAAAGCGACTTGTTAAACAAATCAGTTGCAGCAGGCGAGATAATGGTCCGTAATGAATTGAGAATCTGTGGGGGGAGCCCATTAGGTCGAGCAGACTTGGTGCCGTCAAATTTGGCGAGTAGTTGACGCACCTGTTCTACGCCACAATCCAGCCTGGCGAGTTCGGTAGGGACGGTGCACGTCAAACTCGGTACAGACAACTGGTCATTTGCAAGCACAAGCAAAATGAGCAACCAATACGGACGCACGCTCAGTGCCGTAGGTTAAGGGCTGTCCGTCCACGCTCTCTATCATGGATGGGTCGCCATCCGGCTTCCGGCGCCACTTAACGTACGCAAAGATTCTATTCGGCTTGGTCTTTGCGGCAATTGCACTTTTTCGCACTGGTACACAAATGCTTCTCTGATTTTTATATATCTCGTAGTCGTCGATCGAGCCAGAGTGAATGAATTCGTCCAGTAGTATGCGCCGCCGCCACCGAGCCAGCTTAACACATTCATTGTCGAACGCATGTGCCTTGATCGGTCTGACCTTCTGACACTTCAGAGGCATAAACCGATTAAACACTGAGTTATCTCCATCCTTTATAGCTAACCCACAAGATTCAACAGATACGGACTGCAGCACAGACCAGTCCAATGGGTTGGCGGCTCCAGTCAGGCCGTCGAAATCCGTCCTCTACAACATCTCACGACTAATTGCATCCAGAGTACGATTGAATTGCTCCATTAGGCTCTGACGTGCATCTGAAAGCCACTTGAACATAAGCCTTAACGCATTTGAATTGTATCCAGTATCATTTCAACTCACCAAGCACACGCAGTTACCTGGGAATTGGGCCAACTCAAAGCAGCCAGTGACGGTAGAGGTAATAACTCTTGTATGAAGGTATGAGTTGGTCGTGTGTGGTGGAAACGCGTGTGTCTTCTAGCCTCCATTCAGCAACAGTACCTAATCTGAAGCTAGTTCCATGCAGATTAGGGGCACAAGATTGTCCAAACACGTGGTTCGACTTGGTTTGGGGTTCAGGGGTTGTATGGGGACTACCATGTACGTAAAGGCATGCCTTGCGAACGGCGTCATTGGGGATGCAAACACAGTAATGCGACACCACATTAGCGATCTTATGGCTAGGTTGGCACTGGCACAGCCCATGGTTTTGGACGATCTACCAACGCTCGAGCATACAACCGTACTGCCTCCAGATAGCGAGGGAGTCACAGGTGCATGGTTGCGAATGACCGAGGGCGGTGTGACGGGCTTGCGCGTACGGCGATAGCAGGGGCCTGAGCAACTGAAATACAGGTTAGAACGTGGCTGTCTTGGGCTGTAGAAAGCCGTCTTAAACGGCGGTCTGCTGATAGGGCTAGTGCCGAAATAAGACTGCGGCAAATCTCGGAATATACTTGGAACCGACTGGGATCTCATGATTTCAGAAAGTTTTGAATACAAATCGGGTTTTGTAAGTTTTTATTGTGGCAACGTTTCGCTATTGACGCAAGAGCTTCTTGAGGCCTGAAGAATCGTGATGAGCGAATGGTTGCCGCAATAAAATCCTACAAACATCGATTCATATTCAGCACTTTCTGAAATCAAGACTAAGGCAATTTTATTACAAGACGAGTGGACTCTGCTTAGTTACAGTACGCTTCGCGTACCGTCATGGTGTATGCACTACACTGACTTGATGGTCCCTGAATCAAAGGACATACTGCGACCGGGCTGTCGGCAGTTTGCATCGGCTAATCTGTACACACATGCGTAGGTAATTGGGTGCAGAACAAACGTAAAGGCGACTGACAAGCAAGTCGGTGCGCAGCAACTGAATTCGTATCCCGTACCCAGTTGTGTGCTATGTTCGCACATGGGAGCCACTGCATCGTTGCTTAGCAGCATTGCCTGGCCATTCCACCAATCCTTCTCCAGGAAACGTACTTGGTCGACACAGGATCTAGGCGACCAAAACCTCCGTTATTTCCTACAGTGGATGTACCCGCTAAGCCCATAATTCCGCGATGTCGACAACACTCGATTCCCTACCTAACGGTCTGTGAACACATAGTGTAGAGGGGCCGCTTCCAAGAATGCCTCGGGGGAGCTCTTCGGAGCTAGCTGAGAGCGGATCGAGAAGGACGGCTAGCGACGAGCCTGGGCCCGGAAC
>OX104064.1:144282656-144322284 GCA_944474145.2 Dicrocoelium dendriticum
TATTGTCTCACTAACTAATAACTTTCTCTAACCAGTGCTCCGGATGAGCTGAAGTAGCACTCGACTGTTCCCAATATTTCTGGATTTCTCCATCTCACGGATCTTTACAACCCACCAACATTCCCTGTCAACACGAAAACTCCTTATCAGACGTCGTTACAGGCTACTGAGGTCGGCTCGCCCCTGCGACCATCGTGGTGATAGAGTTGCACTCTACCTAAACTTGGGTTTAAGTGTCTCCAAGACGTTAACATTCCACTCAACGGATAGGACCGTAGAAGCCCCTTCGGTTGAGGTGTGTACCCTGTCTTCACAATTTAAAATTGTGTTAATGTATAAAAGTCCTGATGGTGTTTATACGAGTTATGTCGCTTTTATTCGCGCTCACTCTACAAACCGATACTTGGTGATGGGGACTTTAACTTTCCAGAGATAGATTGGCGCAAACTCTCCTGCGAGACGGCGACTACAGGCTTGGCTGCAGAGCTCGTGGAGCTGATGCTCCAAACCCCTCTACATCAGTTTGTAGATCAGCCAACAAGGTTTATGGAGGGACAGTCTCCATCTATTCTTGATCTTATTTTCGCAAAATCAGTTGATTTCGTAAGTAACATAGTTTACGGTCAGCCGCTTGGAGCTAGTGACCACGCCTGCATTTCCTTCGAGTGCGCTGTCAATAGAGTCCAAGAGAAATGCGTGGCTAGACGCCCAAACATCTGGCGTGCTGATTTTCAGGCAATGCGATCCAGAGCTGCCTTGTCACCCTGCACCATCTTGGCCGCAGATGATATGCAGACGGCATGGGAGAAATTCAAGGCATTCCTCTCTGAGGTGTCCCTTCCCCACATTCCGCTTTCATTTGGAAGGAAAGCAAACTCCAAGCCACCCTGGTTCGATCTAACCACACGTCAAATGCTAAACAGGCGGGCCAGGTCTTGGCGGAGTGACCTTTCAACTCTGTCAGATGATGACTTGCGGTGTTATCGAGCGGCACGGAACAATTGTAAGCAGCATCTAAGGGATGCCAGGCTTAGTTACGAACTGGAGCCAACAAAGACAGCTACAAGCAATCCGAAGCGATTTTTCTCTTACGTCAGAAGACGACGCCATGCGGATCCACCCATCCCGGTGTTGCACAGACCTGATCGAGTTACAATGCATATGGACCATGATAAGACCTGCTTTCTCGGCGAGCAGTATGCGTAAACGTTTACTCCCGAGTCTCATTTACCAACTATGGATTTAGATGAGAAAATTCCGGCAGACTCTTTGTTAACCGATATTACCTTGTCAGAGGCCCATGTGCGTTCAGTGCTGCGGGAACTGAACCCTGCCAAAGTCACTGGTGTTGGTGCCATTCGTCCAAAATTGTTATATGAACTGGCAAAGAAAATTTGTGGGCCCCTTAGCTTGCTTGTTCGAGAGGCCTCTTACCAGTTACACCTTTCCCCCCCTACTGGAAGGAATCTGTAGTTTGCCACATCTTTAAAAAGGGAGATAAGCATCTTCCTGCAAACTACAGACCTGTCAGTCTAACCTGCATGCTGCTTAAGTCGCCAGGAAAGCTGGCGAGGGATGCCCTCGGAAACCATTTAAAAATGTTTGGCGTTTTAGCCCCTCTCAACATAGTTTTCGCAAACGGTACTCCTGCTTGATCAACTTGATGGTTGCTCGGGAAAGTCGGGCAGTCTGTCGATCAGGGTCAATCGGTGGATGTGATATTCATTGACTTCTCCAAAGCGTTTGAATCTGTCCCGCATACTCGCCTTTCCCTTAGCCTTCGTTCCTATGGAGTTTCCGGGCACGTGCTTTGATGGCTATCCGCGTTTCTCAAAGGTCGAGAGATGTGTGTTCGGGTGACCTCCAGTCTTTCTTTCCGACAGGTAGTTCTGAGCAGCGTCCCGCAGGGGTCAGTTGTTGGTTCACTGCTATTTGCTATGTACCTAAATGAACTGCCAGAAGTGCTGGGGCTGCCTACCCTCATGTTCGCCGAAGACTTGAAGTTCTGGTGCACGGTGAGCAACCCCGATGGTTTCCAACTTCTGCTACAGACTCGTGACAGACTCCTCGATTGGTCCGTTCTGTGGCACATACCAATAAACTACAGCAAGTGTTCAGTTTTGCGCATACGATCAAGTGGTCCGATAACACACTACATGCTTGACAACAATGAAATTCCTCACGTATCCAAATAAATTTGGTTTGGAATCACTTCGTCTCAGGACCTTAAATCCAGCGAGACTTGGAAGAAAGCGTCTTGCAGGGGTTTTCGAACACTCTGGATGATCCGTAGATCATTTGGGATCCTAATGGAAGAAATGTTTGTTAAATTGTTTACGGCCTTTGTTAGACCGCACCTGGAGTATTGCGTCCAGGCTTGTCCTCCTTGCCTGACTCGTGACAGGATGGCAGTAGAGCGGGTCTTGAGAATCGGAACCAAAATGGTACACGGGTTGCGGCACCTGTCCTATCCTGACAGGTTGCTCAAGCTAAGGATGTTTTCGTTACATTAGCGTCTTCGTGACGACCTGATTTTAACTTATCGTATACTGACAGGGCGGATAGGTCCAGAGCTTTCTTGGCTTTTTCATCCTACACAGTTACCTACTCTCTGATGGCATCCGATGAAATTGTACAAACTCAAATCAGGTTCGGGGTGACACTCGTTCGTCACGCCGAGTGATAGATTCTTGGAGCAGACTACTGGAGGACGTAGTGTTGTCATCCACGATGAGAGTTTAAATGTCGCCTCGACGCCCTCAACTTGCAGCTCCAAATCATCCCCTTCTCCATTCAATTTAGTTTCTGTCTGCTCACCAGCTTTCTTTTTATTCACTCTTACTAACTTACTCATCATTGTCCTCTTTCGTACCCTTCCGCTTTCTAACTAGTCTACAAGTTAATTTTTTTTCTTTCACGCGGCCGGCGCAGCCTGGACTGCCAGCCCAGACCGCGTGGGTTTTGATTGGTTGACCATGCTTTGATTTGTACGTGCTTATTTGGCTCCCACAACAGACCGATCTTGCCACCGCATTCTAGCTTGGATCAACCATGCATACAGGATGGAACAACCATGGGAATTTCCTTTTGCTCCTTTCCCATTTGAATTTGAGTTACGGATACGCTGAAACTCTGCCCATCGAAACCTGTTTACGCGCTTCGATCAAATTGTTCGATGCCTCAGTGATTCGCTCACAGTTACGGCGTCTCAAATCGGACGCACAACCTGCGACCAAAACATTCTTCATCCCAGTTAGCTTTCGGCTCACCAACTACATTTATCACTGAAAATTGGTGCGCTAGTTCATCGTGATATCCTTGAACTCCTGGCGACAAGACTACACCTTAACATGTTGCGACGGTTTGCGTACATCCTTGACCCATTGGGCTATACTGTGTGGTCCCTCCATCCACCTTGAGAGCTACTCCTACCAGGTTGGTCAATGGTTAATCAGATAGACTCAGTCTCCTGGTCCTCCCCATTAAGGTTTACAATGGGATGGGGTCCATTTCTGTAAAACTAAATCATTGCCACCTCCCTGCTGTCTTGCGGACAGGCTTTTGAGCCAAAGGCTTTGGAAGAGGACCCTAATCGTCCTCCTGTCTAGGTCTGGGCGCCCTGGCAGTATCCCAGCCCACATACAACCGTGACATCTTCTTCAAACATAAACTTCATCCTGCATCGGCCGTCGCGCAGATTATCAAAGGTCGCCTTATCTGCTGCATACAGCAGGGAGGATAAGCGAAAGCATGCTACTGTTGGCGCCTCCCTTCTTTCTTTTCCACCTTTTTCTCTTACTCTCATCCCGACCCCCATTACTAACCTCCCTTCTATAATTCCCAGCTTAATCGACAGCAACAAAAGTGCCACTGGAGTAGAACCATCTGCAGACACCATCCCACAGCACCTATCGGACGCCTATCGGCAAAAGTCCCTTATAAGACCACGCTGTCCCGTTTCCATGGCGACATTCAACGTTCGCACTCTAAGACAGACAGGTCAACAGGCGGCACTTGCACGCATCTTGGACACACTGGGTATTGATGTGTGTTGCGTGTCCGAAACTAGGATCAATGACCCTAACGGGGTTATTGAATTAATTGCACCTGGCTTATGCTCTCGTTATTGGTTGCACGAATCCGGAGACGCCGATGCAGCACTCACGGGTCAAGCTGGTGTAGGTATCATTCTCAGCTCCAAGGCTGAGCCATCGTTCGTTGATTGGATTCCGGTGAACAGCCGTTTATGTGCAGCTCGTTTGACGACATCAGCTACGGTTGATTCACGAAGTAGTACAAAACGCTGTTTGTTTGTGACTTCCGTTTATTCTCCCACCGACTGCAGTTCTGTTGCTGTCAAGGCCACATTCTATCACGAACTGAACGCGCTACTACGCAGTGCTACTAGTTCAGATATTATAGTACTTGCAGGGGATATGAACGCACAAGTGGGGCGTCTGAGTTCTTCAGAAGATCAGCTGGGTGGTAATTGTGGGCTTAACTCCGAACGGACTGACAACGGCGAGCGTCTGCTGCAACTGTGTGCGGAGCACCAGTTGTTTCTTAGTAGCACTGTTTTTGACACAGTGGGCGCCGAAGTGCCACTGCGAGTCTACCTGTAGCTGGTCAGCGATGGACCCAAATTGACCACATAGCCATGGGTTACAGGTGGCGTGGTTCCATCCTGGATTGCCGCTCATACTGGAGTACCTGCGTCGACTCGGATCATACCTTACTACGCTGTCGTTTCCCCATGAATTTTCCCGGTAGGCGCACCAAGCATCCTCTCCGAGTAGCAACTGGGACATTGTCTCAGCCCTCGGTCAGGCAAGCCTATCAAGACGCACTGCGTACCGAACTTTCGCTGTCTTGTCCTAATGACAATGAGCTTCAGTGGAATAGGATCTCGGCCACCATGCACGACGCAGGAGCGTGTACTTGTGGCTCTATCAGTCGTCACCGCATCAGTCACTGCGTATGCGAATGGTCAGTGAACCTGTTAGAATTTAGAAGAAACCGCTTGGTTGGCTCTGAGCACAATGTGACCAGACGGACTATCAGGCCCAAACTAAAGCAGAGCCTACGTACTGACAAGGGAGCTTGGTGGACCAGTCGGACTCAACAAATGGAGGATGCGGGAGCTGTAGGCAAGTACCGCCAGCTGTTCCAGCTAATTCGCACCACGGGTCCCAGAAAACCAGGCATCAGTGGGACAATCAGAGACAGCGCGGGTGTATTGATACATAATAAGGTGCGCCGTATGGCTGGTTAGGCGGAACACTTTCAATATCAGTTCAGCTGGCCCTCTGCTCTCGAATCTCTTCTTACTCAGGTGATGCAGGACGAGGCATGGACGGTTAGTTTAGCGCCTCCGTCGGAGGCCGAGGTCCGAAACGCGATCACAGTTCTTAATCGTTTTCGTGCCACTGGCCCGGATTCCCTCCCACCTGCACTATTTAAGGATGGAGATGAGGTCCTCTGCAAAGCACTGACCCTATTCGAACGTATCTGGAAGGAAGAGGTTGTGTCCGCTAATTGGAGCGAATCGATTATAGTGGTAATATACAAGAAGGGTAGTCGCACAGGCTGTTCTAGCCGCAGGGGTATTAGCCTAACGCCAGTTGTGACAAGATTACCAGCCTCGATTCTCGTTCGTCGCCTCATTGTGGAACGGGAATCTCGGATTAGGGAAGAACAGGCAGGTTTCCGCCCAGGAGGTGGCTGTACAGACCATATATTCACTCTGCGGCAGATATTGGAATAGTGCCACGCACACCGCAGACCGACAATAGCTGTTTCTCGACTTCAAGGGTGCATTCGATTCGGTCGATCGATCGGTTCTGTTCGAAATACTTGCGTGGAAAGGTGTTCCCACGAAATATGTAGACATCCTACGTGCTCTATACTCGAACACTAGAGGCCGCGTCAGGGTCTACGGTGACTTTTCAATTGCTTTCCGACCACAAGCGGTGTTCGTCAGCGTTGTCCGATGTCCCGTTTTTGTTCACTTTCGTCGTGAACTCTGTCATGGAGTGTTCCCTTGCGGCATCTCACCATGTAGGCGTTGAAGTGCTGCCTGGTGAAAGTTTTGTTGATGGTGATTTTGTGGACGAAATCCTCTTGCTTTTTGACGATGTTGAGGCGGCACAATCAACCCTGAACAGCCTGTCTAGAGTGGTCACATTATTTGATATGCGCTTCACACCTTCAAAGTGCAAAGTATTGCTGCAGGACCACCAGCCACTTGATGACCCCTTGTTAACGAGGATCTCGAGCTGGTTGATCAATTCACTTACCTTTGCAGCTGCATCAGCAATGATGGGCGCATAGAAATTGACGTCAGCTCACGCATTGCAAAAGCCCGAGCTACCTTCTTGAACCTGCGGCATCTTTGGCGACAGAAGGGAGTTTCCCTCCGTCTGAAAGGCCGGGTATACAAGGCCACAGTGAGGGCCGTCCAGCTCTATGGTAGTGGGACTTGGCCCCTTCGTTCTGAAGATCTGAGGCGCCTTCAAGTCTTTGGTCATCGTTATCTGCGAAGCATTGCTGTTGTCGGATGACACTAGCATGTCCGCAACGATGATGTGCGTAGGCGAGTACTAGGTGGTGATGATGCTAGCTCCCTAGAACAACAGATAGCATTGAATAAGTTGCGTTAGCTCGGGCACGTGCTACGTATGCTTGGTCACCGCTTACCTAGTAGGACTTAGTTCAGTCTGCCAGGTGTAGGGTGGCGCAAGGCTCGAGGTGGACAGAAGTAGACTTGGCAGCGGGAAATGTAGTCACTGACGACCGAACTGGGTGCCGTTGGTCCGTCTCGCCTTCCAGGCTGGAGTCCAAGTGACTCGTCTGGTGTTTGGCTCGAGACGTTGCAGTCGACGCCAGTGGCGTGTCTGCTGTCGTCTCCTAGCCGGACTGCCTGTTTTACATGTGTCAGGTGCTGTGTTATTTGCGGAATAATGGGTGCTTATATTACGCGAGACAGTGAAAGCCACAAGGATGCTGTCTCGCCTATATCGCTATATCCTTGCCAGTTTCCGGTTTTTTTTGTGATGGTTTGTTGTTGACAAAATGTAGGCGCTTTCATCCCGAATGTTTGCTTAGGACATTGAGACTTTATGCTAGGTGTCTCTTCTTTCCCTCCTATTATTCTTCGCTCCGTAGGTCACCGTGGTTGTATGGCAGCCAAGCATCTGTTCAAATGACTGATGTAAGACCATTGATGATGATGTGGATGATGATGAAGACCTCCACCCCACCGACTTTTGTCTCGGAGATCTGCTCAGGAAGGAATACTCACTGGGTTCTCTTATCATTCCGCTCCCTCTGAGCACTTCTATAATCGCCATAAACTCATGACCGTACGCCGATGAAACCTGTACTTTGGATGCTATATTTCTGGCTTATTTTCTAGCAGTTATGTACGTAACTTTTGGAGCATTGAACGAGTACTACTGAGATTCTTCGCCTAGTGCCTCATTAGAGTGTTTGCTGAACTCAACCCTCACACTGACTAAGTCACGCGCACCGCGTGTCTAATAGTTGGCTACCCCGACTTTCACTTCCTCCCTAGTGTGCCTTGTCATAACGGAAGTCGAGTATACAAAAACGCGAATCGGTTAGTCTGGACTGACGTCTGGATTGGCTCTCTTGATCGACCTCATCATTTGGTCAGGGGCAGCGAAACCTCGGTACAGCGTACCGATGTACTGCGGATGCTGATGATAATGACTCTCTTGCATTCTCTCTATTTCTTGATCATTCTTTATTCCATCCGACGGTTTCGATCCTGTCTTTTCGCTACCAATTATTGCCTTTATTGTTATTATTATTATTACTGTTGTTATTATTATTGGCGTCGTTTTTCTGGCCTTTTGGAATCATGAGCCAAGTCAACTTGATCTGCAGCACTTCTGTTAACAGATCATAGTTGATCAACTACACATAACCTAAATGTCCACTTAGGTTCAAGATCACTGGCTGGTGCTTGACACTCGCCAAACCTTCGATCATTCCCTGGTGGATATCGGTATCACACTTCTTGTATGCTCTGCGATGAGCTAAAGTTTACAGTTGTACCTATATGTACTCAGCTTGCCAAACAGCGCGATCAGTGCGTTTATAGAAGTAATTCAGTTTAAATTAGTTAATTTAGCCAGACATCGATCTTGACCGCCCCATTGGTCAACGATGGGCTTGTCGGTTGCTTATCCTTCCGACTGTGAATGGATTCCCGTTGTTTGTGTAAATAAATAAACAGCACATTCTTTGACAATGCATAGCACAGTACGACCGAGTGGTCTGACCAATCTATACTGCAGGGTCGCATAAAACTGGCAGATGTACCGATGTTTTGTATGGTTGACAAGTTGTGTGTATTAGAAACATTAAGTATTTGGACACAATAACAAATGCAGTCATATTCAGATGTTCACTTGATATAATACAGTCATCCGTGGAACCGTCTCCAGGGGACCTTTTTCTCTTCTGTGTATTCCTTTGTATGGTCCCATCGGCACTTTTACGCTTAATCTTGCCGTGTGTCGGTGTGGCATTATTTCGGTAGAAATACAGAGGATGACTTTTCAAAGTATTTACTTCCTAGGCGTCCACAGCACAGCGACAAATGAAGAGTTTCAATCCATCACGAGCGTTGGCACTGACAATCACCCTTGTAGTAGTCACCGGTAATAGTTGGAACAGGCTATTATTATTTCTGCTGATTCGCATCACATTTACAAAGCGCCTTTGTGACTACAACGTATTTACGGAGATTGAATCGGTATTACGTTAACGCTCTAGGTAAAGCATTTTGAATAGCACTTCTACCAGCTTGGTGTCCGGTCTCAGTCTATTTGTCACGGTCTTGATTCACACCAGAAACATCAATCATCCGAAGTTTGCCTACGCAGCTGCACTCTCAGCCGCATACCACGGTGCATGCACTCAGTAAAACTTGGCCAACAACTGTCATCCAAAACCATCCACCGTGCGTCACGGTTTACCGTAATAAATACTTTGGTGATGTCGGTAAACAACAACTACTACAATGGTTGCTGTCGCTCTCGGCGTATCTGTTGCAGTCGACGAGCCACGAACACCTCAGCTATTGTGCCGAAATACAGAATAAATGAAAGAGACGCAAAACAGATACTTCAATCGAGTCACCAATGACGGATGGACATCGTTCCGGAGAGCTAGCAGCCGGCTATTGTGCTGCAAAGGTTATGCGTCAGAAATGTGGTCAGGGTTGGAGGGGAGTCTAAGCGGGGGTGGGCAAAGAAACTCACAACACAAACGCCACTGATGTCAGCTTCTAGCCATATCAACACGTGTATCCAACCAAACGTGTTCGTCGTCTTTCGGGACCCAACGAGGGAACCTAGTGGCTCCAACCGCGGCTAACCATTCCTTTTGACCATATCGTCTGTTGGCCTCCCTTCTTCTTCTTCTTCTTCTTCTTCTTCTTCTTCTTTCTTCTTCTTCTTCTTCTTCTATCCACATCCCGGTCGCTCAAACAATGCACGTCGTGGGAGTCCGTGTACTGACATACGCAAAATGTGGCCCAACCGTCGGAGCCTGGTCTGTGAAATAACGGTGCTGTGCGGGCCTCTTCCTCCTCCATAAACAAGGCACCGAATGAGCACATTTCTCATGCGCTGTTCCTATCACATATGAACCAAACTGCGAAATCGCTGGTGGTATAACGTAACGTCTGTTGATCTAATTGGCCAGGTCTCACAACCGTACGCTAGGGTCGAACGTACGGCTGCATTGTACACTATCCTTTTATGAGAGAGTGGTGTCGCACCGGCACTATAGATGGCGAAGTTTAGCAAAGCGCCTCGCGTTTTTGCTATACGATTTGTGACCTCATCTTCGATTACATCGACTCTAATACAACTGTCTAAATAGTTGAGTTTATGAGCGACTTCTAACTTCTCCACCTCAAGGGTCAGCATAAGAGGCAGTTCCTGCCAATATTGGAGGAACGCTTTGCACTTTGAGAGTGCAAAGCATAGCCCGAAACGACTGACAACCAGTGCTGCTTGGCACGTTTGTGAGCTTTCGCAGATGGGGGCAATGTCCTCAGCATACTCAAAGTCAAGAAGTCGTTCACCTGGGGGCAACTCCACACCTAACTCGTGTCCAGTAAACGCGATTTCCATTACTTGCGGCACAGTAGCTGAGGTGTTTTCCATCTGTAACTAATGTGTCTAGTGATAATGATGATGATGATTTCCATGACTTCGTCAATAGCGACGTTAAAGGGGAAAGGTGACCAACAGCATCTGTGTTACACCGCTAGCGATATTGATAGCCGCGACAACTTGCGTAACCCTTCACTCTGCCCGAGCTACGTGCGTAAAGCCCTCGGGTAATATTGACGTATTTCTCGGGCTCATCTTTTTTAGCAGACAGTCCTCTAGGGCTCATCAAAGGCACCTTTGATGTCGAGGAACACGACAACGGTGGGCTGCCAATATATGTGGCGGTACTCCAACAGCTGACGCAAAGTGCAGATGTGATCGATGCAGACCCGACCTTGACGAAACCCGGCTTGATCCTCATGAAGCTGGCTTTCACGAGTGTCAGTCCATCTTGGAAAGATAACTAATGCTAGTGATTTGGAGGCAATGGAGATCAGACTGATTCCTTTACAATTTCCAGGTTCCGAACGTGAGCCTGCGTTAAAATTGGGACTGTGACGGATCAGCTCCAGTCGGTTGGAGCGGTTTCACTAATGACTCGTGTAAATCATCCACGAGATCCGGTCCTTCGAATTTGTAGAGGGCTTGAGGAAGATCGTCTTGTCTTAAGGTTTTATTCAACTTCAGTAGTTCGATCTCACGTTCGACTTCCGGGCAAGGGGGTGGATTCAAATGGATAGACTGGGTAACAGGGCGATCACTGGGCGGCAAAAAATCTTACGATTCCGGCCGATTAACATGCCTTTCAAAGTGCTCAGCCCAATGCTCTAAGCATTTTGACAAGTTTTGGATATGCTATCTACTCTTACCAATGCTTTCACTAATACTAGGTCTCTGGATTCCCCTTTCCCTTATCTATCAGGCGGAATTCCTTCCCATGGTTACCAAGGGCAGCGGCCACTTCCATCTCTGACGCACGATGAGACCACCAGAATTCACCGTCTCTCTTCATGCTTGCACGCAGTCTTGTCCTGAGGTCTTTGCTAGTTTCGTCGTGTTCGCTTTCAGCCGGAATGTGCTGGCACGCATCGATTAGCTCCAGAGACTGTGTAGACACCCACTGTCCAGATTGGCTACTCGATTTACTACATGTGGATTTGGCTACTGCTAATAACGTCCGGTGAACATGCGACCAGTAACTTTCAAATGTGTTCAGTGGGCGCTTGTTCAATCTGCATGCCAGCATACTTCGTTACGCACTCAGAACATCTGGTTTCGTCCGTTAATGGGTGTCTATGCGCTCACAGCGTGGTCGCAGGCGTCCGCCAAATCCCACCCTCATGGTCAGTGACCACACATATGCTCCAAATCGGGCGACAGTTTTGAACGCAGCCTCTCCAGCGGTTACTGATCGCGATGTGATCGATATACGCACCTGATTGGTCAAAGGCTCGTGAACCCCATTTGTTAGATCTTCCTTTTTTCTCGCTATTCCGAATTAAACACCCAAACATTTCTTCGCAAAAATTCTAGCCCAGCCAAAGAAAAATCAAAAAGGCCAACGACCTTGACCACGAAAAACATGTTAACAAAAACGCTGCCAACGTTGCCAAAAATGCCGCCAAAACGCTGTACCACTACGCCAGACCTACTCCAAATATATAGGGGATTCAGTGACCTTCGGCTTTTAGAAAACGAAGGTCAGCTGGTACAATTAGTAGCCTCCCTGCCAAAACTCCGAATGCTGGCGTTCACGTGAAGGAATGGTAGATTCCGGAATCTTCGTAATCAATGCACGATTGAAGCTAATGGATTACTTGCTAAAAGAATGGTTTTCCTTTATGTTTTTACCTTTTCCCGGATACCTCCCTGAAACGGCTGCCGCGATGTATGATGCTAGCCTGGGATTGACTTGAAGCCTCCTGGAAGGGGTTCTACGCCTATCGGTCCATCGCCTTGGCTGTAGTGTTCTGAATCCAAATTCCGTACTCTGCGGTCTGGTATCATTCGTCTGATGACAGGATTTTTTTACGGGTTCTTTAGGCAAGTTAAAGGTGTCCTTCAACAGGTCAAGTGGAAGTTCAGCGGATCCTGTTGCTTGTGGCTGACACACTGTTGGTCGCAGTTGGTTTGCATGGCGTACCCATACCTGCGTTCCAACCAGCATGTCGTAAATGACGCTCCCGCGCTTGCCCTGGATCGTGCCTGACGTCCATTTTGCGTGTCCATCCCGATAATCCCGTACAAGTACTGGCTGACCTGGTTTAAACGAACGTCGCTTAGCACCATACCGCCGATTAAGTCACGTTCCATCTTGCGGTTCCCTTCACTAGCTGTGAGCTCTGAGGACGGCCGAACTGCATCAAATGGCATGCGAAGTTTTCTCTTCATCATCGCCTCTGCTGGTGATATTCCACCCGGCGTTTGTGGATTTTGTATAGATCGGTACAGAAACTGGAAGCGGTCGATCACCTCCTCTATGTCTCCCTCACTTCTTGATTTGTGGGGTGCGCGTTTGAATGTATCCACAAACCTCTCCGCTTGGTCATTCGATTGTGAGTAGAATGGTGGAGACCGCAGGTGTTTGATGGCGTAGCGTTGGCAGAACTCCGTGAATGTGGCCTAAGTAAACTGTGCTCCATTGTCCATCACCAATGTTTCAAGGCAGCCGAATTTGCTGAAGATTTTTCGCAACCTCGAAACTCTTGCGCTGGTTTTCATGCTTCTCATAAGGGTCACTTAGGGCAACTTGCTGTAAGCGTCGATCACTATGAGAAAGTTCTGGCCACTGATTGGGTCTGCAAAGGCAACATAGACACGGCTCCGAGGTTTAGTTGGTTTAGGCCACGAGTGGAGTCCAGTTTTCGGCGGTGCCCTTGAAGCGGTAGCGCAGTTGCCACAACTAGCTAGCTGCTCCAGCTGTCCGTCCATAAACGGCCAATACAGATAACCTCGGGCAAGTGCTTTCATTCGGTTGAGCCCTGGATGTCCTCCATGGAACTGCCGCAGCACTCTTTCTTGCAACGCCTGCGGGATGACTACTCTCTCTGAGAACATGACGCAATCGTTTACAATGGAGAGCGAATGTCTTCGCTGATAGAACTGCTGCATTTCGGCTGATAAACACGAACGTGACCAGCTGGTTCTGTGGAAGTGTGTCACCTTCTTCAGGATCGGGTCTCGGAGCGTTTCGGCCTGCACAGCATCGGCCGTAACTGACAGACCACGTGATGCCTCGCTCACCAGAATTTTGACATCAGGTTCGATCTCAACTGGGGCAATGTTGGTGTTCTCGTGTTCTTGCTGCTGGGAATCAATGAGGCGTGACAACGCATCTGCTTGGCCCGTTGAATCCGTTGACTGATAACGGATTTCAAAATCATAACCCAGCAAGGTGAGTGCCCATCGTTGGAGTCGATTGCCTGTATAGGCAGGAATTCCCTTCTTCGAGCCGAAAATAGCCAGCACCGGCTTGTGATCCGTCAAGAGTTTGAAGCGGCGACCATACAGCATCTTGTGAGATTTCTTCACAGCAAGCACTATGGCCAATGCGTCCTTCTCGATCTGACTGTAGTTTCTTTCGGCTTTCGTCAGGGTCGTAGTGGCATGTGCGACGCCTTCTGAGATCAATCTGGGAACGTATGTGGAACTACGGCACCGATCCCTAGTCTCGATGCGTCTGTGGCAAGGACACTTTCCCGGGAGGGATCAAAGTGACTTAGGAGTAGATCTGAAGCCAGCAATGACTTGACCCACTCGAACGCAGTCTGGCATTCTGGCGTCCAATTCCAGGTTTGGCTCTTGTTCAGCAACTTATTCAGCGTGGCACGCAGGCGATGCAGTTCGGGCAGAAAAGCGCTGTAATGACTGATTAGGCCACAGAATAAACCCAGCAATTGCAAGTCCACAGGTGGGGGCATCTTTTGAATAGCTCGAATATTTTCTGGATCAGGGCGACGACCACCTTTTGAGAAAATGAAGCCGAAAAGCGTAATAAATGTACACTTGTCTTCACAGATACGAAAACCATATGGCTGAATGCGTACAAGCACTTCAGCGAGCCGCTGAGATAGTTCTTCTGCCGTCCGACCCATTAAAATGGTATCATCCAGGTACGCCGCGGTTCCAGAAACTTCCGCGAGCATGGTGTCCATCAGCTGCTGGAAGATGGCTGGTGCTGTTTTCACTCCAACGGGAGGCGATTGTACTGGTACAAGCTACCATGAGTGTTGATGGTCTGCAGTTCTCTCGAGCTTTCATCAACCTGGACCTGGAGGTAGGAATCGAACAAGTCAAGATTGGCGAAACACTTCCCACCATTCACCTTGACAAAGACATCCTCTTGTATCGAAAGGGGGTATGGATGGTCGTCTAATGCGGCATTCAGGCCAGTCGAAAAATCGGAGCAGACACGCACTTTACCGTTTGGCTTTCTCATAGCAACCGTTGGTGCAGTTCATGAAGAGTAGTTCACTGATGTGACGACACCAGCACGTTCCAGTCGGTCGAGCTCCTGATTAATTGCTGCCATGGATGCATACGGTACCGGTTCTTTTGCTCTGAAGATTGGCTTGGATCCTTCGCGAAGGCACAACGTTGCTTTGAACTTAGTGCAGTGGCCGAGACCATCTACAAACAGGGCGGCAAACTTCTGATTTAGCTTTCTTGTCATGTCTTCTACCGACATTGATGCATGGCCTGGGTCCGTTTGGACTCTATTGAAAATCTGACTCATTGGAACATCAAATAGTTGTAACTTTTCCATGCAGTCAAGTCCAAGGAGGTTCAAGTTTGGTCGGTCAGACAAGTAGCTAATCGATTAATTGCTAAAATAATGTTTTCCTTTATGTTTTTACCTTTTCCCGGATACCTTGTCACTCTTTGGTTGGTGTTGTGTCGGAAATTAGTGCTCGCGAGAAATAGGCGAGTATCTTCACACAAATGAACTGTGTGCTTGCCGTTATCATTATTGGAGCCTACACCATGTTGACTGCCCAGATGCAACTCATCAGTGGACAATATTCCTACTTGAGCGTTCAGATCCCCATCGGAGCCTTGTGCGTGATATAACTGCTGAGCGGTTAACTCGCTCTTCCGGCACCAAATACACGAGGCCGAACATGTTCATGGCTCACGCGGTATTCCCACCAAATGTGAACTAAGCTGGGAAGGCAGCCATAGTCGAAAGTAGCTAGACTCTAAGTCTGTCGACCTGATGAGCCAAGTTTTGCACCCGTATAGGAAGGTTTAACGGCCAATTACCTTTTAAACTCTTCCCTTCATTGCAGGAGTAATTTCGCGCCGTCGCCACAGGTAGTGGTGATTGGCAAAACCGCATCGAGATGTTGTTATACCACTTCCGAAAGGCAGCAGGAACTGCACAGCGAATCACACGACTCACGCGGATCTGTCCCGGCTCTTGGCTAAAAGACGGGCATAACTGTTCCCACCCAGCGATAAGCATGAGGAAGTGTTCAATTTCAATTCAAGAAAAAGCTTTATGCATCCGGGGTGAATATTCAGCTGTTACACACACGCCTTCAGCATTCTGAAAAGAATGCGCAGATAGGTGGTAAGCAGCAAAAAACAGCAATATTGTTACAATGTAAATTTTCTTATAAGTTGCATAACGACTGAGGTCTGGTTGCACAAAGAACGCGCCAAATATGGGCTTACGGATGAGTATAGGCCCCTGTATGGGAATAAATGAATCAGTACCTTTGTTTAGTTAAGGAAGTTGATATACAGGCGGGACAGTACACCATAAAGGGGTGACTTGCATCAGCAAGTATTTTTGTAACAAGCCTTTTTCAGGAACTGGAATGAGTCGACACAATAATGTTCACAAACCTCGGCTTTAGAATACCTCCCTCCCTCTCCCTCTTCTTATTCTTTATTTCATAGGTCCTCATGGTTGTATGGCAGCGAAGCATCAGTTCAAATGGCTGATGTACTGCTGTTGATGATGATGATGCTTTAGAATACCACTGCATCGAGACAGTTATGACAATGACCTATCTAGGATTTTGAATTGCTTCCTTAGGAAACCGGGGAGTATCGCAGGGGAGAAATAGGTCCAATTAGGAAAGACGCAAGTGGTGATAAATTGCAGTATTAGGTAGCGGGGGACAGAGGAGGATCGCAAACGAGCAGCGTAAAAAAAGCCTCCTCATTTTTGTATTAACTTCATTCACATGGAGTGACCATGATAGATCACGGCTGAGTGTAACACCTAGATACTTCACAGACTCGGTGGGGTGCAACCACTCACTATCTATGTGAACTCAGGGCTATCCATTAGAAAAAGGAACGCCACTACATTTTATTGCATTTAGCAATAAAAAGTGAGCTCTGGGCCATAACGCGTCGTCCAGATAGCCTTGTAATTTGATGGATGAGGCTGATGTCGGATGGTGGATATCTGAGATCACGTCGTCTGCATATTCCAGCGATATGGCTTCGTCAGGAGCGGGTAATGAAGCGACATAAGTAGAAAAAGCTATAGTGACAGTATGTCTCCTTGAAGAACTCCGGTAGCTGTGGTGAGTAGCGAGGAACTTTTATCCCCAAGTTTTCAGAGAAATAGTCCGTCAACAGATGGACAGTGGAAGGTTGCATTCCGGTGTCACATAGGACTCTCAAAAGTAGATCACGGTTTACACTGTCGGAAGCATTGCTATAGTCGAGAAAGCATACTCGCACGGATTTCATCTTATTGTCCAGTGACGCTAGCACTGAATGTACAAGCTAGGCTAGTGCGTCTTCAGTATGCATCAGTTTACGATAAGCAAACTGAAGCTGATAATCTGGAATAGTTGGAGTCATCATACTTACAAGAATAATCTCGAAGGCCATCAGGTTTACTAAGGTGCAAGCAATTGCCTGGTATTTATTTTAGCCTTTCTTTGGCACCGGTGTAATTCTAGCATTTTTCCAACAATCGACAATTTTACATTCCTGTATGCACGACTTGTACAGGTCAGCAAGAGGCTGTGCCAAGGAATCAGCACACGCCTTGAAGACAAGGGAAGACATTCCGTCCAGGCTACTTGCTTTGTTAGATTTTAGCTTCAGCAGTTGATTGAGTACTGTATTGCTGTCAGTGGCAGATGAAGTGATTGTGGGATTGTCCACTCGGCGGAGGATAGGTAACAAGTGCAGTTAACACTGAAACAACAAAATTCTCGGTTTCAATCTTCAAGGCCAATGTCTGGATTTGAAGCTCAGTTAGAGACACCACTAAGTTGTTTCAGCATCCGCCAGACCTATCGGCAGCTATAGTTTCCGAGAATGTCTAGACATATATGTGGTTTAGACGGCGTAACTCTCACTTGATAGAAACAGAGACTTCACTTCTTTCTGTGGGAACGCTTTCTCTTTGAGTCTACGCAGGCGTTTTGGACGCGGAGATGAAAATATGTTCGGCACGGATATAACTCGTTTCAAGTGGACAACAGGTATCAAAACAGAATTTGAAATAACTCGTTAACTTATCACAGTACGTAGATAAATCACTGTCAAATACTATAATAAAGTCTGTAGATGCAATCATTTCTCGTATTCTATCTATGTTCTGAAGTGAACATTGTATTCTTTTGAGCTTACAACCTTTACCGCGAGTGAGCTCCATGTGATTTATTTGGCTGTAGACGACAGGAGATAACTTGACCTTTAAGTTACCAGAGCTACCAATCGCCGCCTGATTGCACATAAAAAACAAATGTCAGCTATAGGGTTGTTTCAAGTCTAGTGGGAGAATTATTTACAACCCGGGATCAGTGAGAAAAGTAGTGTCAAGTCTGTTGAAATCACCATCCAAAATGCAGAGAGAATAATCAATGTGGTTGATAACAGTTGAAGTGAGTTGATCGCAGAAGGCCTCTGCTTCAGTGGGGAATGTAGATATTGCCATAAAATCGATTGGTAACCGCATAAACATCTTGGCTTTCATTTCAAACTTAAACAGTTAATACGTGACGAAGAGAAGCGAAACATACATTTTGGTAACGCACCATGACTGATTGAAATGACTAAACTCTTCCACCACGGTTGCGGTATATACATATCCGGTCGGCACGATGGCAAATGAATCTCTCGATCGCTACAACGGTGTCGCACACGTCCTCATAGAGCCAGGTCTCTTGAAGCATAATTACGACAAGCTTCGAGTTTTCACTAGAGTAGGCTGGTTTTAATCTTATTCATTTTGTTCACAAGTGATCGGATATTTGCGCTAAGTATGATGGGTATATTCATGCGCCGTAATTTTTTCTTGCGTAGAGCGACCCTCCATCCATCTTGATACTTTTTAGTAGATTTGATTTTGCGTAGATTGTCCAGTTTGTTTCTTATGGCTTGACCAGGAAAATGTGTAGCGTTCAGGGAAGTGGAAACACATAATGTGTTAAAAATATCGCAAGTGTAGGTTAACATGACCTTTATTATTTTATGGCTTGGGGAAGAAAAACAAAGTTGTGTTACCGAAAGCGTGAGTATAAATGATTCCGCGGATGGAACAGGAAAGCACGGTCAATTTTAAACGCCCCGCCCAAATTGAGACTATGGCGTGACTAGAACAGATTTTGATATGCAGAACGATTTCATCAACAATGCCTGTGTCGTGTACTGCGCATCCGTTGGCGCGACGTGGTGTCTGACTCAGAATTGCTCCGCCGGAGCGGTATATACGGAATGAATTGCATACTACTAGTGCGACACCTGAGGTGGCTCCGCCATTTACACCGTATATATGCGACGAGGATATGGAAGCATGGTCAACTGCGTCCAGGAAAACGTAATGTAGACAAGCCGAAGCTAGGTTGCCGAAATATAGTCAAGATTGACTTGTCGCTAATATTCAGTTTAGGGGTTGGGAAGCACTGGCAATAAATCACCGCCAATGGCGTGACCATTTCAAGAATGCCGTCGTCCAGGTGACTCGGAAAGGACTTTGTACCAGGAAGGACTCGCAGATTGCGGATGCGACAGGCACTGATGTAGCCCAGTTCGTCTGCGTTCAGCACATGGTGCTATGTCACATGCGTTCGTGTGTGCCTCAGCCGAGGCGATCGGATCAGCCATCAGCGTGACGATGAGTGGATTGTTTTGAATACGCGACGAGTAAGTAAGTACACTGCTTCCGATTCTATTTAGTAGCTCTGATCATTAATGTGGCAGATGTACATGTGCTTCATTGTCGCTGTTATTGGTCTATACTTGTGCTTGTGCTTTTATGTTGTCGCATTTAGCCGGCGCTTGCCGATTGATATCTCCGATCTGGCTGCGCTAGGTGCATATGTTGACAGAGGGCCTGCCTGTTGAAAACCGCCGTTTCGACTACTTGCTCCAGGATACTGTTACTCGTTATTGGGGAAGAAGTGGTGCACAGTCTTCGTGACTGCACTAGATTAGAAGAGTAGTTCCATCCCGTGTGAAACGTGCTACGGCACAGCCACCGTCTTGTGTACTTCTGGCACGCATGATTTTCAAATTATCTAGATAGGAATGCTGCTGCTATGCATGTTGAAAGAGTGTGGACCTGGCTCCGCTGATGAAATATGGCTCTCATTCACACGCCTCCCGGTTTTATTCCTTTGGGCTTACAGTGGATATGGGGTGTGTGGATGGAACTATGGGTGGTGTAACGCAGGTCACCCGTGGTCTCTCTGTAGACACATTCGTCCTGTGTCTGTTAGCAGACACAGTGAGTGTCAAATTTTGAAACGGATGCTGTCGACCATCTTTACGCCTGCCTATGCAGTAGACTTTCGGATATTCAGTGCCGTGAAATCGGAGATCAATGTTTACGACCTTTGTAAAAATAACCGATCACAAAGAGAACAGGGGATGCCAAATTTTTTGTTTTAATCGTGCAATTTATTTTACTCTTTCTGTCCTCTTTTGTTTGGCATTGCTTTTGAAACCGTGCATTTACTCATACTTGCGCCCATTGTTTTCACCGCGACCTGTTTATGGCCATCGCCCAATGCGTTGTAAGTCATTCGTATTACTCCTCTTGGGTTTGCCACCCGGGAAGACGTACGGGGCCTAGGATGACTCGGCATGTTGCGGTTGCTTTCATACTTTGTCACCAAATGATTGCTTGTTCTCCAAACGGTCCCTTCCGACAAATCCTTGCATGCGCAAACATTACACGGCGTGGTTAATGCTCGCTAGGCACGTGCAGGGCTTGGTCGGATCATCTCATTTGGCGCAGCAAAGGCAACTTACAGGCGGAAAGACTCACTCCGCCCAATTGCGGTGTCGGACACCATAATTGCGCACACAGTGTTACCACTATGCACTGGTGATCTTGCCCAAACAGCCGCTGTCAAAGGCCGAAAGGCTACGCATCAGCTACACAGATCGGTCATGACTGGCATCCATTCAACAGTATCGTGCGAACGGTCTTTGGGAATTCTACCCTTTAACGAGAGCAAAATATAGCGACAACGCCACAGATATCTCAAGTTGATAAAGGCCGACCGGGCTCTGCCAATACGAAGGGACGCCTATACTAGTGTCCACAGAAATTCAACTTTCTAGGTACTCGAAGCTATCCACTTGTCCTAACTGTGTGCATTTGATGGTAACAAAACCTTGTACCTGTACGGTCCAAGTACATACCATACACTCTTCAATCACCAATTGGTCAAGAATCAGTAGCATACCAGGAGGGTCGCCACCGGTGTTCCCACCGGATGTGAGCAATAATCCACAATCACACGGCCAAGTGTTTAATTTATTCACTGCGATCAGGCCAGATTTCTGTTTTATACAGTAACATGGGCCTAATCGTAGCGTTGTTTACCCTGCCTTTCATTGGCGGCCGTCTCCATGGATGACTGCACATCTGAAACGTAACACGGGCCTTGCTGACACGCGAAATAACTTTCTCAATGATGTGACTAGCAGAAGTGACAGTTACCAAGATAAGTGAACCAATCCACCATTTCCATTGGCTGTTAGTTGCTGGCTAAAATCGGTTGCGTGTCATTTCAGTATTGCAACAATAGCTTGCACTTTGAATGTGCAAACTTCATGTCGAAGCGTGCGGCGCTGCGCATTAGCTTCTCAAATCACATTTACATAACCCCTGCGCCAGACCCAAAGAAAGCTATGTCCTCCGCATACTCAGGGTTAGTCATTCAGTCATCTGGTAGTGCATCTGCCCCAGTAGATCCTGAAAGAACCGAGATGTTCATGATTATTTCGATCGCGAAGTTGTGACCAAGTGCCTTACATCATTCATTACTTTTCGCCACATGCCATTTACGCAGCCAGATCCCCTCTGCACAAATCGTAATATTTCTCTCATCTACAGATCCTGCGTCTTATGAGAGAACAAGAGGCATCAGCAGTACGCCGGTACACAGTACCGGCGCTTCGCCGCCGCGCAAACATCGCCAGTCGCACGTAAGCTAAAGATATTGCGAGGGTCGCCCGGTCCCTATGCGCCTTTGGATTACAAGGCGGGTTTGCAATCCTTGGGGCTACG
The DNA here is from genome assembly GCA_944474145.2 of Dicrocoelium dendriticum. Classification (NCBI taxonomy): domain Eukaryota; kingdom Metazoa; phylum Platyhelminthes; class Trematoda; order Plagiorchiida; family Dicrocoeliidae; genus Dicrocoelium; species Dicrocoelium dendriticum. Next base: position 144,304,305 of record OX104064.1, read on the forward strand.
GACCGGTGTCTTATAATCACTGCTTGTGCAGTGGTGCCTGAACTTCGTACTAAATGCATCATTGGGGATTTTCCCCAAATCCTACCTATCAAATTTGCTCTCTTCAACAGTGCTCATGTGTTCGAATCACGAAATCTCGTTGGGTCGTGCAACAGAATAGTGGAGATCCAAGCATGCAACTCATCTTCATCATCAACAGCAATACATCAGCCATTTGCACTAATGCTTCGTTGCCGTGCAAACATGAGGACCTATGGCATGAAGAATAATAAGAGGAAGAAGGGGTACTTACCTGAAAACCTTAACGCCCTAAACAAACGTTCAGGGTCAAGGCACTCACACCTTGAGTTAACAACATACCATCACAAACAGCTGGCTATCATGCAAACTTAAAGCGGCATCGCCACGACAGCTTCCTTCGGCTTTTACTGTCCCGCGTCGTAATCAACCATTACCCCCCAGATAACTCAGCACCAAACACACTTGAACAGTCAATCCGACTAAGCGACGGCAGCAGACACTCCACTGGTGTCGACTGCGACCCATGTCCTACAACGTCTCGAGCCAAATACAAGGCGGGTCATGTGGACTCCAGCCTGGAAGGCGAGACAAACCACCGGCACCCAGTTTTATAGTTTGTGACTACATTTCCCGCTACCAAGTTAATTTTCGCCCACCTCGGACCTTGCGCCACCCTGCATCTGGCAAACAAAACAGAGTCTTCTTCTGTAAGCGATGACTAGGCATACCTACTACGTGCCCAAGCCAACGTAACTTATTTAATACTATATGTTGTTCTAAGGAACTAGTATGATTATCACTGCCTATCACTCGTCTACGCACATCGTTGCCTGTGCCATCCAACAACTGCAATGCTTTGGCTGGCTTGCCGAACTACCTCCTCGTGGTGCCAGCTAGGTGGTTCGGGTGTACCCCGTTCCAGCAAAGTGTTCGGTGACAATGTTCCACCTCCGTGGGGCATTGTATTCCAGCAATTGTGCTGACTTCATAGGGAGTATTGGGCCCCTGTTTGGTAATCTACCAAACAAAGACGCATGAACTGAACATTCAGTCAACGCCTCCCAATGGGCGCGATTCCCTAAATTCGCCCCGCTGTCTTGCGGGTAGGTTATTTAGCCAAAGGCTCGGGGTGGAGTCCCCTAAGTCAACTCCCTACTTCGGCTTGGGCAACTGGGTAGTATCACGCCCTCTCACAAAACCATGGACTGTATTACAACTTGCTCATCAACTACTGTTTCTGCTAGTCACTTTCACGCGACTTCATCACACGCCAATTGTTTGTTTGCTAACAATCCTCACTTTCCGTTACCCGATTCATGTGTTCAACAATCAGGCTGCGATTCCGGTTGCGCCGCAGACCAAGGAGTTCAACCTTTGGCTCTCGTTCGTCCCCGATCCTCGTTCCGTTTGGCGTGCTTCAACGTTTGAACATTCATGCAGAATGGACAGACAAGCCGGTCTAGTGCGCACCCTAGATTCTCTAGACATTGATGTCTGCTGCCTCTCAGAAACCCGATTACAAGATCCCAGCACTGTGCTTACATTGACATCCCCCACTGACCACGAAGCTAGATATCACCTGCGTCTTTCTGAAGATTCAGAAGCAGACTCAGCAGGTTCGGCTTATATAGGTATAGCACTACGTTGCAAGGCCGAGGCGGCACTACTGGACTGGTGCCCGATTGACAGCCAACTATGTGCAGCTCGGCTTCGGGGTTCATGTAGAATTAACAGGCACCGCAAAGAGAGACACAACTTGTTTGTGATCTCCGTGTACGCTCCAACTGACTGCAGTGGCGACTCGGTCAAGGACGAATTCTACCGGGGTCTACAACAGCTCTTGACTAATGCTAAAAAGTCGGATGTCGTTATCCCTGCTGGGGATGTTAATGCACGGGTTGGCCGCCTGTTACCATACGAACGCCAGCTTGGTGGTCATCACGCGCTCGATGAGAACCGCTCTGATAACGGAGAGAGGCTTCACACATTGTGTGAAGATAACCGTCTGTTTCTTTCAAGTACTAACTTCAGACATACGAAGAAGCGTTCCGCAACGTGGCATCCCCCCTCTTCAACTCCACCGTGGTCTCAAATTTTATCACATTGCAATTAGCTTCAGATGGCGCGGCAGCGTACTGGACGGCAGGTCCTTTTGGCCCATTTTCGTTGACCCAGATCGTGCACTGTTCTACGCGAAAATCTGTATGTGTTTTGGAGAATCCCGAAACAAGAAGCACCGCAAGATTGATATAAACAGATTAACTGATTCCTCTGTCCAGACGAGCTATCAGTCTTCACTGGCATATGCACTCAGTTGCAATCCACCGCAAGAAGTGGAAAAACACTGGACTTGTATACGGAAAGCGATGACCATTTCCGGACAGTCATGCTGCGGCCTAACTCGACGCCTCCTAAAGGCTTGGATCTCTGCTGATTCTCTAGAGCTGTTCGAACGCCACAAAGATATCCCGGCGGAATCAGATTGCAACCAGCGGCGCCGTTCTGCCAACCGGCTGCTCAAGCAAAGCCTACGCAAGGATCGAGAGACATGGTGGTCTGAGTGTGCTTTTGAGATGGAGACCGCTGCCCTCTCTGACAACACTCACAGGCTTTTCCAACTCATTCGGTCCACTGGCCTCAGGAAGGCTGGTGTCGGTGAGGTCATTTGTGAGGTGGATGAGTCTCCGATCACCAACCAACAGAGGCGTATGGACCGCTGGGCCGAGCACTTTCACTCGTAGTTCAACTGGCCTCCACCATCCATCAGTACATGCAGTACACTTTGTTGTCCACCCTGGCTCGTCCCACTGAATCAACCCAGCGAAGCAGAAGTCTGCCTCGAGACTCGACGCTTGAAGCGCTTCAAGGCTGCCGACTTAGAGGGACTTCCTTCGGAGCTATTCAGGTACGGCGGTGTGGCGATCATTAACCAGCTGACCGCGCTGTTCGCACAAATTTGGCATGAAGAGAAAGTGCCTTCCTCTTGGGACGAATCAGTTATTGTCCCGATTTTCAAGAAAGGCGCTCGCACTTCATGGGTAAATCATCACGGATTTAGTCTTATTTCGGTTGCCTCTAAGCTACTGGCATCCATTCTGCTTCGCAGATTATCCGCAATACGTGAATCATACTACCATGAAGAACAAGCTGGTTTCCAACCTGGCCGCGGATGCATGGATCAAATCTTCACGCTCCGCCAGCTCCTCGAACATCGCCACATTTATCACAGACTTACTATCGTTGCATTCCTAGACATACGTGCCGCTTTTGACTCCGTCGATCGACCTGCTTTATGGCGTTGCTTGCTAAAGATTGGGGTGCCAGAGAAATATATTGCCATCTTACGCGCACTTTACTTTCATACATCCGGCAGAGTGAGGGTCTATGGCAAGCTTTCCTTGCAATTCGCTGTCAGTAGCGGTGTGCAACAGGGCTGTCCTATACCCCCATTCCTCTTCAACTTCGCAATCGAAGACGTTTTGTCGGGTGCTCTAGGTTTCTAACATTTTGGCCTAGCGCTTGTACCGGATGAGCGCGCGACCGACTTAGATTATGCTGATGATATCGCCTTACTTGGTGACGATCCTTAGGGTATGCAACTCACTCTGGATCGTTTGGGGTTGAAGCACCTAAATATGGCATAAGCTTCGACCCATCAAAGTGTAAAGTACTGCTCAAGCATTGGCTTCCACCTTCTCCCGTGCTCACTCTCGAAGGTGCACAACTTGAACATGTAGATAGTTTTGTCTACCTTGGGAGCTGTATTTTTGCTGACGGCACTATCAGCAAAGTAGGATCCGCATCGCTAAAGCTCGATCAACATTTGTCAATCTGATGCACTTTTGACGTCGTCGCGACGTTTCATTCTCACTAAAGGGTCGCGTTTACAGCGCATCAGTTCGTTCATTATTGTTGTATAGGTGCGAATCCTGGCCGATTCGCGTGGAAAACATGCATCGTCTTACTGATTTCGATAACGGTTGCTTAAGGAGGATCGCTCATGTTTGGTGGCAACATCGAGTTAATACTAATGACGTCCGACGTCGCATCTTGGGGAATACGGGTATTCTCTTCAACAAGCTGGTTTTGTTGGGCCAGTTGAGATGGCTCGGTCACGTCCTGCGCTTGGCACCTGAGCGTCTACCGCGTCGCGCTCTATTTGCTCGTCAAAGACCTGGCTGGAGGCGACCGCGTGATAGTCAGACTTCCACTTGGCGGCAGTACATGAAATCGCTGCCGTCGTGTCTAGCCGCTGTTGGATCCGTACGTCTTCCAGGATGGGAACCCAAAGATGAGGAGTGCCAATGGCTTAACACTTGAAGACATGGCCTGCAATCGGAATCAGTGGAAGAATTGTGTACGGTATTGTATTGATTCACATGTTTAATACTACAAACATTGAAAATGATAAAGAAAAGAAAAATCGTCGTATGAAAAACAAATGTATTGTTCTACTCTTTGTCAAAATGTTCCCTTCTTCCTGCGGCATATTAGCTGAAATGTGGTGTTCACCTACAACTACCATGCCACGATGATTATAACGCAATGACGGTCCCTTATCCGCCGATCTCCATGGTTTTATGTTGGCTCTGTGTCTAGTTGCTAGACTGCTGAGATTACGAACATACATACATACTGCAATGCTTCGCAGACGACGATGGTCAAAGGCTCGAAGACGCCGCAAGTCGTCAGATCGGAGGGGCCAGGTCTTGCTTCCATATAGTAGAACAGTTCACATTGTGGCCTTGTGTGCAACGCCTTTTTGACGGAGGGAAATCGCTTTTTGACGCCCCAGATGTCGCAGATTCAAGAAGGCAGTTCAGTCTTTTGCATTGCGTGAATTGACTTCAGTTGCTATCAAAGGGTTGGTTGTCTTGTAACTTTGCACTTTGACGGTGCATAAGTGCATGCTAAATGAGTGGATCACTCTAGAGAAGTATATCAGAGTTGATTGGGACGACCCAAAATCGTTAAAATGCAGGACAAAATCATCCGAATAATCAAGGTCAACTAGCTTTTCACCAGGCAGTACCTCAACGCTTTCGTAAATCAGTTTTAGTTGATGTCGTCAAACGGATTGCACCCGAACGACCGCTCACGGGAATCCAATTAACCAACGATGATGTTGCCTAGAGCTGAGAACGATGCATACCCCCAGCTTGATCAGTGAGTGCCGCATCAGCGTATCCGGATGCGTGCAATCAAGAGCGAGCAGGCACAGAGTGCACTTACTTCAACAGCCTCATTTGGGTCACACACGCGCACACACACACAGCCCACGTCGTTACCCAGCTTGTCAAACGTGCATACGAGCGCAGCCTGTTGACCTGTTTGTCTTTGACTGCGGACGTTGAACGCCGCCAGAAAAAGAGGACAGTGTGGCCTTATAAGGAACTGTTGGCGATTCCGGCCCAGTGTGTTGTGCAGGAACATAGCTGCAGATGGCATGACTCTAGTAACATTTTGGTTGCGGTCAGTTAGACTGGGAATTATCGGAGTTAGGGGAGTAAGAGAAACAGTTGGCATAGGAAGAACGGAGACGCCAGCAGTAGCATGTCTTCGTTTATTTGCCCGCTGTATGCAGCAGATAAGGCGACCATTGCTAAGCTGTGCGACGGCCGCTTTAGGATATGGTTGAAGTTTACAGAAGTAGTAATGGTTATACGTAGGTTGCGATACTGCCAATGAGCCCAACCACAGACAGGAGGACGATTAAGGCCCTCAACCAACGCCTTTTGCTCAAAAAGCGGTCCGTAAGACAGCGGATGTGGCAACGATCCGGTTTTACAGTAGTGGACGACTTCCTATTTAAAACCTTAAACCTGGAGGATCAGGAGACTGAGTTCGTCTGATCTCTAACCATTGACCCACCTGGTAGAAGTAGCAGTTAAGAGGCCCAAGGTCTCCACCCAGTCTAGCTCAATGGATCACCGAGGTATGCAAACTGTCCCATCACCTTAAGGTCCAATCTCGTCGTGACGGATTTCGTGGAGGTAAGTAACAAAAAGTCGTCAGACTGAAACTAGCACTTGGAAAGCAAGTGCACCGCTTTAGTTGGCGTTAATGGTCGTTCTTATGGTACTTCTTCGGAAATGCTATAGAAACCAGCATTCTTTCCTTCAACTCTTCCGTCCTTCTTACTCTTGATCGTCGCGAATCTCCACTAGGCCTGACGCCATTTCTGTGCCCATGCTACTCTGAGGTAAACGATCGGCAATCACGCTAAGGACGTGATCCATCCATGGTAGGTAGTACAGGTGTTCCAAACATTCAACTGCTAAACTAGGGACCCTGCCACTAGAGAACCACGAGCGGATTTCGGCATTACTCGCCGGTTACTAGCTGTTTAATAAAATTAAAGGGTCTGTGGCCGAAAGGGTTCTACGCATTGTTTGTGATCCGAAGGTCACTGGTTAGAATCCCTATTGGTGTGTGCGGTCTCACTGTATACTTGCGACTGGTGATGCTCGTGTGGCAGCGAATCGTCGGTATGGTGTACCGGCGTACTACTGTTGCTTTTTCTTTCTTTTCCGTACACGCGACGGGTGATCAAGTAGATTGAAAGGCCTGTGGAACCGTTTGTTGAGATCCGATTCCTCTCGTTTGACTCCTGAGCATGCTAGTTGTAATGTGTGGATCAGTTTCTGGGTGCATATATTCGGCCTCTGATATGTAAGTAAATGCTGGTAGATCACGTTGTTCATTTGTTAGACGAAGTGTTCTCTGAGCTTGGCAATTATTTCGCAAACGTTTCGGCACTAGTCGAGATGATGTCACCTCGACTGGTAACGAAACGTTTGCAAAATAATTGCCAACAACAGAGAACAGTTCATCTAACAAATAGATTCGACCTCATCAATCTTATCCATAACTCTTTAGTCGTAGCACGCTGGCGTCCTCCTAATCAATGTTTTACTTGCGATGGTACTTTGTGATGGAAGTATCCTACCAGAGTGAACTAATGAATCAAAGTAGCGAGCTATACAACCAGTGGGATAGGGACATAACGGATTTGATGGCTGGATATGGATTGGCAGCTGTTCGTGTTGTTTAATCGATCCAAAGCAGGAATGAACGCCATAAGCTCATAAAGATCGCTGTTTATGGACGTGAACAGACAATGTATGAGGAGTTCGGCCTGGCAAACATGCTGTGTTTTTCGGCAACTGCTTGTCCCTGAACTACTGTTCTGTAACATTTCACAGGATCTCGAAGAGGTGGCATGCTCTCCGTTGCAATAGTTCTTTGTCATTACTCCATCATAAACTACCCTGACCCACTCCGGCCCGTGGTCTCAAGGACCACTGGCCTGCCTTGTCGTCTGAGGGCGTGGGCTCGATCCTGCGTAGGGGACCGGTCGACTCTTGCAGTATCCTTAACCATCGCTCAACTGTTGGTGGTTGGGCGGCAGCGAAGCATCATTATTGTTGATACCATTTCTTTATCCCTACGCACATAGCTTTGCGACTACTCTGTACTTGATGACCAGACAGAATTAGTATTTTTGTTTCCACTAGAGCCGCATAGCTTACAGAACCCCCTTCGTTACTCATGCATATATAGTTGAAGTGCCCAACGGCTTTGGACGCTCTTTAAATTGCTTAGTGATACGATTTCAATGTTGGTTTGACCCGACCACAGTGATTGCTCAGTGATTGTTAGTGTTCCGATTAGCTTTGCCCTGTGCTGCGCGCATTAACGAACAATCGTAGCCTAGGTATGCACCTCAGTTCAGTCGACTTTCGCCAGCTGACCATGACATTGCGGTTAATCGTTGTTCACAGGAGATTTCCGCACGGTCGAATCACACACACGCCGCTAATAGCGATTCCATTTTGGCAAACAGCGTTCAGCGTGTATTATAAGTAACGCTCCGTTGTCGCAACTGCTCTAATTCCATGATATTGTTGATTCCACTAATTTTGGCCGTCGGGACAAGCCGAACAAATGAACTTTGATTGTACCCACAACAAGATCACCATATATAAAATTTGTGTTTCGTATCCTGCTCCTTTGCATGTCACAGGACTCCGCGCTGGAGGACTTGGAAGCAAATTTGATGGAAGTGAAGCAGCGACTGGAAACAGTGAGTTGTAGTCATCCACATATGTGCCCATGTTTTTCAAATCCGTTTGTTTCATACACCGTTGCACTTTCTAATTACGTCTGCGTATATTATTCCTCTTTCTTTTCTCTTGTCCATTTATTTAAAAGACTTTCTTCAGCTATCAATGCGACTCGTGAATCTCGACATTTCTGTTTGGCATCCCGCATCCATGACGGTCTTACTTAATGAGTGTTTTCTAGTTCTCTTAAAATTTCAAACCAACTGATTATTAACAATTGTTTGCGCTGTCACAAACATACTGTGTTATCACGTAGTCCGTCTCAATAGAGACTGTACCTCTCTTTTCACTTTCGCAATATCATTACGACATCAGACATACTTCAGGAGGCCTCAGCAGTACTCCGGTACGCAGTAACGACATTTCGCTGCCTCGCAACCACCACCAGTCACGCGTGGGCTATATATACTGCAAGGGTCACCCGGTCCCCTTCGCAGGCTCGTACCCGCGCCCTCGGGTAACAAGGCAGGCTTGTGATCCTTTAACCTACTGGCCGGCAGACTCATTTCAAAGGTTACTGGTTTCTCCAATGACGGTTCAGAGGTCCAGTGGTGCTAATCCTTACGTACTATATACTATGAAATCTATGCTATTTGATCCTTAGCAAAGACAGTTCCCATAATTCTCCTCTACGTAACTCCAGCTGGCTCCGTCCACTCCAACTCGGATTTGGCACTGTCAGTCGTCTATTTTTCTTCACATCCGCATATGAGTGATTACAATAGTGTGATCCTGTCTCCAACTGTTATTTTCTTGATTACATGTCCGGCGGCATCCTGTTCCGGATTAGCCTGTCACTGCGGCCTCCATAAGATAGTCACAGGACACCTGCGCCCACAATTGGACCATGAGCGGCTTGCGCTTCATCACCCACCTTTCCATCCACACACCCCATATCCAGTGTAAACCCGAAGGAATAAGACCGGGAGGCATGTGGATGGGAGCCACGTTTCGTCAACGGAGCCAACCCACACTCCTTCAGCATACATAGCACCAGCATTCTTGTCTACATAGTTTGGGAATCATGCGTGCCAGAGGTACACAAGCCGGTGGCTGGGACGTAGTCCATTCCACACGGGATGAAACTAATCTTTTAGCCTAGCATCTTTACGAAGACTGTGCACCTTGTTTCCCCAGCAACCATTCACAGTCCCTGAAACCAGTATTCCAAGTGGTGATGCTAGACAGATAGGCACCTTGCCAACCTTCACATCAAGCGCAGTTACACCGGGAATATCAGACAACCAATGTGGAATTTGCGGCAAATTAAACCCACAAACTTGACACCATCCCTTTAACACACAATCCACGATTCCCCCTTGGCAACTAGAGTATGAATCTCTCAGGCTCCATCCATTTTCCGATTCCGCTTGTATTGTTTGTACTTCTTCGGAGCATCCTGTTTGGATCTAGATTGCACTCATCGTGATTGAGTCTTCGTTATGGGTGTTATGGTTTTATCTGTCAATATTTTTTATGTACTTGTTGGAATGATCTAAATCATTACTAACCATTTGTACTACTTTTATATTGACTGCGCTTTGATTTGCTTGTTGAAGCGCCGGTAACATGTGCAATGGCCGGGTTCCGGTCTCAGCTTTTTGTTTTGAAATGGTACCAAACTTCTCTTACAGGGCGTATTTTTATGCAAGTTTCTGACTAGATTTATAATTAACTTAAATCACTGTTTGTTTTTTAGTCTTCGCACTCTTGTGTATGTTGGTTTCACTTGATCCTCACTTGCCAAATGCGGAGTTTGGACCTTGTTGTGAAATAGTTTAATTCCATTCAGTTCGTTTGAACAACTGTGATCCGAACACCGCGATTTTCTATTACGACGAGACTGGACCTTACCGTGGTGCGATGGTTTGCGTGCTTCAGAGATCCATTTTGCTATCCTGGATGATACTATATGCGCCTTCAGATCCACTCATACCAGATTAGTCAATGGTTAATAGCCAGACTAACTCAGACTGCTGGCCCTCCAGGTTGGCGGTTGGAATAAGGGTGACGCCTTACTCCGTACAACTGATGCTCTGTAGCCCACCGCCAAACGCACTCCCTTGCGGTCAGCTTTTCAAACCATATGCTTTGATTGTGAATCCTACTCGTTCTCCTGTCTAATTTTGGGCAACATCGTCATCAATACACTTTAGCCGAGGGTGAGAAACACACCTCAACCAATGTGCCGCAATACAACTAAAATAAGACATTAAGCAATGTAGACTTAAAAGCTATAAAAAAGGTAACATAAGGCTAATATCACATTTTTTGTGGATGCTGAAGGGGGAAGAGGACGAACAAAGAGACTCACAGCACAAATCCCACTGAGGTCGACTTTTTGCCATGTCAGTTATTGAATCCAACGAAGCGTGTTCATCATCTTTCAGTCCCTAACCGAGCAGTCAGAAAACATCAACCGACGCTTACTTCGAAGTAAGAGACTTCATTCCTCTTGAACAAGTCATCGCTTGACTTCCCTACCTCTTTATCCATCCACATCCCCGGCGCGCAAACAACGCACGTTGCGGGAGTCGGTGGGCTGGCATGCGCAACTCATGGCCCAGTTATCGGAGCATGGTGAGTGACGTACTGGTGCTGAGTGGTTCACTCGCTCTTCCTGCACCAACTACGCGACGCTGAACGCGCGCATTGCCCAAGTGGTGCTTCCACCAGACATGAGCTAAGCTGCGAAGGCAGTTAGCCTCTTTTTGTCTGTCGACTTGATAGGCCAAGTTTCGCAACCGTACGGGAGCGTTGTACAGACGGCTGCATTGTAAACCTTGCCCTTCAGGGAGAGAGAAATGTCATGCTGGCGCCACAGATGGGGGAGATTTGCAAAAGTGCATCGAGCTTTTGCTATACGGTTCGTGATCTCATCTTCTGTTCCGCTGGCGCTGAGATAGCTACCCAGATACTTGAATTTCTCGACGACTTCTAAATTATCACCGCCAAGGTTCAGTGCAGGAGTGGGTACTTGCCAATCTTGGAGAACTTTGCACTTCGATAGTGCAAAGCATGACCCGAAACGATTGTCAGTTAGTGTTAATCTGTCCAGTGCTCTTTGCACTTTTGGAGGCTGTCACGGATGTGCGCAGTGTCAGCATCCTTGAAGTCGAGAAGTCGCTCACCAGGGAACAGATTCACACCTAATTCGTGTCCGGCGTACGCCGTTTCCATGAATTCGTCAATGGCGAAGTTAAAGAGGAAAGCTGACAGCGGGCAACCTTGTCTCGCCCCGCTGGCGATATTGAAGTGCAGCGACGGCTTGCCGTAACCCCTCACTGCCCGAGCTACGCACGTCTCGGAAAATGTTTACATATTTCTCGGGCACCGTTCCTGAGTAGACAGTCCTATAGGGCACATCGATAAACCGAATCAATTGCCACTTTGATGTCTAGGAACACGATTACAGTGGGTCCCCAATAAACGTTGGTGCTCCAACAATTGACGTAATGTGAAGATGTGGTCGATGTAGCTTCCATTTTGACGAAACCCGGCTTGCTCCTTGCGCATCTGGCTTTCACAAGTGCCAATCAGGCTATGGGGGACGACCGACGCAAGTAACTAAGAGACAGTGGAGATCATACTGATTACTGCATGACCTAGGGGTACTCTCACGCTACGATTTGAAGTCCGTGGACAACACGAACAGGCTATATCGGAACGGACTGCGCATGCTTTGGGCGCTCAAACGTAGCTTCTGCACATGGTCTGAAGAGGTTGCCACTCGCCTGTTCTCTTCTATCATTAGACCAATGCTAGAGTACGGTTCGCCCGCCTACTTTCCGATTACCCGAGGCGAGGCACAAAAGATCGAACGGGTCCAACACGTTGCTACCAGGCTCATCCCGAGTTTACGTGGCTTTGGGTATGAAGACCGGTGCGAGAAACTAGGACTCTACACCTTGTCCTACCGTCGGGTGCGAGTTGACCTCATTATGACCTACCGAATTCTACATCTCGGTGAGTTCCCCATGTTAAGGCCAATGCTGCACTTACGAGGGCCATGCAGCACACGCGGACACAGATACAAACTTGTTGTGCCGGATATGAAACGTGTTCCCCACCCACTGTGCTTCGAACGGAGAGTGGTAAACAGTTGGAAGACTACCGCATTCCGAACGAGAGCCTCCATTAAAAATTGGAACTATTACAGAGCGCTTCCCGTCTGCCTGAACGCTGCTGCTCAAGCCTTCCCGCCTTTTTATTCCCTCTTGTGCTTTTTCCTCCTTATCTTTCCTTTCCAACTTCACTTTTATCCCCCTGTTTTCACTCTCCCAATTCCTGGCTCTCTTTTGACTTGCTTCAATTATCACATGTTTTTAGTTACAGCTCACACGCGTTCGCAGGGTGCCGCTGCAGTCCAGTCGACAATTCCATGTTCAGCCAAGCGGACAACGTCAGTTCATCGGTTTCTCTTTGGAATACTCCATCTGCTAAGATTAGCATGCCACAACGTGCGCACTTTATTACAACGTGGCCAACAGGCAGCACTTGTCCGAGCACTAGAGACCCCCTCGATCGATATTTGCTGCTTATTGGAAGCCTGCCTGCGATCCCCCACGTGCGATACAGGCGGCACGTTCTCATTATGGCTGTCTGGAGATGATGCAACTTCAAATGCCGCTCAAGCCATCTTGGGCGTCGTTTTGAGTCCCCGAGCGGAAGCTGCTCTGATCGGTCGGTTTCTAGTCAACGGCCGGATGTGCGACGTTAGATTGGCTGGCTCCTTCAAGGTTTCGAAGTCTCACGGAGACAAGCGGTGCCACTTTGTCATTGCAGCCTACGCGTCCACAAATTGTGGCACTGATTCGGTGAAAGACGATTTCTATCACCAATTTAACGATCCCCTTCCTTGCTTAAAAGTGCCGTATTGTGGCCTTGGCCGGTGATCTGAACGTACAAGTCGGAAAATCGCCCTCTAATGAGCATCTGGGCGACCAACATGATGCATGTTTTCTTAATGATAACGGTGAGCGGTTGCTACACCCGTGTGAAGATGCTCGTCTCTTTCTCGTGAGCACTAACTTTCGACACAACACTCGCAGAAGAATGACTTGGCGCCCACCAGCCATGGACGCAATTCGATCACTTCGCGATCAATTACCGCTGGCGAGACTGCGTCCAAAACTGTCGCTCCACTTGGAGCACGAGCGTTGATTCTGATCACGCTCTTGTGTGTACTAATAAATAATAATGTGTCAGCTGTACGCCGCAACTGCGCTTCGCTGCCGTGCGACCACCACCAGTCGCACGCGGGCTGAGTATACCGCGAGGACGCCCACCTCTACGCGAATTCGAACTCGCGCCGCAAGATTACGGGACAAGCTCGTTACCTCTAGGCTTTTATGTGTGCCGACCTTCGGTTGCGTTTCGGCGGGCTTTCACAACGTCGCTGTGCGCGCATAAACACCAGCCAACTGGCGAAGCCAGGTGTTCTGAATGCTTATCAAAGTACGCTGGCATCCGGGCTGAGTAAGCGTCCGCTGAACTGGTCGCATATTCGCCAGATGTTACTATCAGCAAGCATATTTTCATGTGGCAAATCAAATTGCCAGCCTGGACATTGGGTCTTTACGCAGTCTCGAGAATTTCTGGATGCTCGCCAACGTATTCCGGCTGGAAGCTTATACTATGAGACTCGCAAAAATCTCGGAGCAAAACTGCGTGCTGGCCTAGAGAGAGACCGCGAAGCGGGATGGGCTCTTGTGCATCGGAACTAGAAACAGCCGTCAGTCTAATGCGGGAAACGGGCAGCAGGAGACCCGGTGTTTGCGAGACCATACGCGACGAAAGTGTACAGCCGATCCACAGGTTGTCAAAACTCTTAAAGCGCTTACCGAACACTTCGGGAAGTAGTTTTATCAGTCAGAATTGTCGGCTTCTCCACCGGCCATTGATCGGCCGACTCTCTGGGACGTCCCCGTGCATCCGCCATCACGCACAGAAACCGAACATGACATCAGACTGCTGAAATTGCATAAGACCGCAAGGGAAGATAGAATTTCTCCAGCTTTCTACAAATTCGGCGGACCTACTGTGGGAGCAAGAAACTGTTCCAACAGACTAGAGCCGCTCCGTTATAGTCCCAATTTTCAAGGGTCGCTCCTGTTCGGAATGTGGCAGTCATAGTGGGATCAGTCTGCTCTTCACTGCCACTAAGTTATTTGCGTCTGTCGCTATCCACAGACTGACTGGTACTCGTGAAAGTCAGCTTCGCCAAAAGCAAGCCGGGTTTCTTCGAAATCAAGGCTGCATCGACCACACCTTTACTTTACGTCATTTGTTGGAGCATCGTCGTATGTATTGGTGATCCACCGTCGTCGTGTTTCTCGACATCCAAGGTACCTTCGATTCGGTGGATCGATGTGCCCTTTAAGACTGTCTACTTAGGAAAGGTGTTCCCGAGAAATACGCAGACATTATCGGAACACTGTACGCGCATTGTTCTCGCAGAGTAAGGGTTTATGGCAAGATGTGGCCGCAGTTGAGTATCTCCAGCCGTGTGAGACAAGGTTGCCCGCTGTCGTCTTTCATCTTTAACGGCCCCACTGACGAAATCATGGAAACAGCGTTCGCTGGACACGAATTACAAAATGTGGAGCCGCTTCCTGGTGAGCGACTTCCTGACTTGGAGTATGCGGACGACATTGCCCTTATCTGTGACAGCTCCCAGACGTGCCAAGCAGCACTGGAAAAATTAACACTAACTGACAATCGTTTCGGGCCATGCTTTGCACTATCGAAATGCAAAGTTCTCCAAGATTGGCAGGTACCCACTCCTGCACTGAACCTTGGCGGTGATAATTTAGAAGTCGTCGAGAAATTCAAGTATCTGGGTAGCTATCTCAGCGCCAGCGGAACGGAAGATGAGATCACGAACCGTATAGCAAAAGCTCGATGCACTTTTGCAAATCTCCCCCATCTTTGGCACCGGCGTGACATTACTGTTGTGATGGTAAGATACTACACTGAGATGCCGGTCACTTAGCGATCGGTCGATCTTAATGATTTTGGGCCAACAATCTGAAAGCTGGTCGATTGCTGCAGAAGCGAACTGAAGGATAGCATGCAATTGATTTGGATCGACATTGAACGAAGCTCGAACGCTGGTCAAGAATGTAATAGGAAGGAGATTTGTTCTACATCTGTGAGTGATTCTAATTGACTCGATATATAAAATGAGTTTCATCCTATGAATAATGAATTTCTGATCGAGGCCCATATCTTGACTTTTTGATGCACGGAGGGCCACTTTTTACATGGCGACAGAGGACAAGAAGACACGCCGAACCCCGCATGCGTTTGGTGGACAACCAACGATTCCGCTGCCAGCTCCGTTGCAAATGACCGAGAGTTCGTTGCCGGAGAATTGGAGAATATGGAAGGCGAAGTGGCTAGACTTTGTAACACTGACTCAGTTGGATTCTCAGCCAATGGCCTATCAACTGGCGATGTTCAGGCATGCCATTGGAGACGAAGCCAGGCGGACGCTGCAAACGTTGGATCTCAGCGATGGAACTCAGGAGATGGAGCTGGATGAAGTAATACGCAGATTCGGCGAGTTCTGCGAAGGTTACACAAACGAAACTTACCAAAGGTATCTGTTTTTCAGCCGAAATCGCCTGCCGGGTGAATCAATCGACGCATACATCACGGAGCTGAAAATTCTGGCGCGGGATTGCAATTTTTGCACCTGTTTACGAGATTCGCTGATCCGCGATCGAATTATAATTGGCATAAAGAATGAGGAACTTTCCAGACGCCTTTTGCGACAGCGAAACCTGTCTTTGGAACATTGCATCGATATCTGTTTTAGCGAATCAAGGACGGCTCAACAGTTTCAGCAGCTCAAGATGGAGTCCACGACGGATCTGTTTGCAGTATCCCGAGGCCGAGAAATTGTATCGAAGTCATCGAGCGCGAATCAACCCAAATGCCAGTTTTGCGGCCGCTCACACCCAAGGCGCAAAGAGGATTGTCCAGCATGGGGCCGAACCTGTATGAAGTGTGCGAAGAAGAACCACTTTGCACGTTGTTGTCAGGCAACCAAAGTCGACTCAGTCGGGCAGGACGATCAGGAAGAGCCGCAGGAACTGGCTATTAACAACATGACAGGACGTGAGAGACCAGTCTGTGTATTCGCAACGTTGCTTATTCAAGGGCGTCCGGTGCGATTCCAATTGGATTCAGGAGCAAGCGTGAACATACTTCCTCACAAATACTGTCCCGATGCAGAATACCGCCAAATACAGACACAGCTCAGAATGTGGAACGGATCAAAGTTACAACCGAAGGGCTGCGTTACCATGAAGGCCATAAACCCGAAGGATGGCTCCGAGCATTTACTTGATTTTCTCCTGGTATCAGGAGATTTAATGCCCATCCTGGGCCTTGATTCCATTCAGAGTTTGGGTTTTGTTTCTTTTAATCATGATCGTTTTGTTCACTCGTGCGAAGTCGGTACAGAGATCGTAGACAACTATCCCAGTGTGTTTGATGGTACCGTGGGAAAATTCCAAGGCGTAGCTCACCTGTCGTTAAACGAGTCCGCTAGACCAGTAGCACTACCAGCGAGAAAAGTACCTATCGCTTTGCGTGAGAAGTTCTTAGACGAGTTGCAGCGTTTGATCAGTTTAGGTGTGATTGCCAAGGTCGATGAGCCAACCGATTGGGTCAGTCAAGTCGCGATAATCACCAAGAAGTCAGGCGATTTGCGTGTGTGCATCGACCCTAAGCCGCTCAACGCCGCACTCAGGAGAGAGTATTTTACACTACCAACGCTAGATGACGTCTTACCCGAGTTGTCCAAGGCCAGATTGTTCACGAAGGTCGACCTCGCTTCCGCTTTCTGGCACGTCCAGCTTGACGAAGAGTCCAGTTATTTAACCACGTTCGGAACGCCATTTGGACGGTTTCGGTGGTTGCGCTTACCATTCGGTTTGAAAGTGTCCAGTGAAATTTTTCAGAAACGATTAATGCAGGCCCTAGACGATCTACCCGGAGCTATTTGTGTAGCAGACGATGTAGTGGTTTTTGGGGCGACTCTGGAAGAGCACGACCGTAACCTGAGCAGATTTCTAGAACGCTGTAAAGACAAGAATATCAGATTGAAACGTGAGAAAATTGAGTTACGAAAAACAGAGCTGGTGTTCCACGGACATGTTTTGAGCGCAGAAGGTCTAAAGCCAGATCCGGAGAAAGTTAGAGCCATAAAAGAGATGCCACCTCCGACAGATGTTAAAGCCGTGAGCAGACTAAACGGGATGGTGAATTACCTCAGCCGCTTCCTTCCACGACTAGCCGAAGTAATGGTTCCTATCCGAAAACTTACACATAAGGGCGAGAGCTGGCAGTGGAACACAGAACAGGAGGAGGCTTTCCAGAACATCAAACAACTGATCGCGTGCGCCCCTGTCCTAGCGTATTACGATCCGTCACTTCCCCTTGAGATCCAGTGTGACAGCAGCCAATTCGGTATCGGTGCCGTGCTAATGCAGAACGGGAAGCCCATCGATTTTCGCAGTCGGACACTAACGGAATCCGAGCGCCGTTATGCACAGATTGAAAAGGAGATGCTAGCATTGGTTTATGCCGTAGAGCGTTTCAACGATTACACTTTTGGTCGCCGGACCACTGTATTTACCGATCACAAGCCTCTGGTATCAATAGCCAATAAACCACTGCACGTCGTCCCACGCCGCTTACAACGAATGCTCATTCGGCTCCAGAAGTACGACCTAGACATCGTCTACCAACCGGGGTCGAGGATGTACATTGCAGACACACTGTCTAGGGCATATCTTTCCGATGTGACCGCAACGCAAGAT
>OX104064.1:144322780-144419196 GCA_944474145.2 Dicrocoelium dendriticum
ACTTCAAGATAAAACGATGCCATTGGCTTGCTCTCACTGGCTATCCAATCGGTTACAGGCGGCATACGACTAATCTTCTCCGAGCTGCTTCAGACAGGGAATTGGCTTGGAAGACTGTTACGGACGGGCTCCGGTATCAGTTGCCCTCCCTCTGAAGGGCAGAGTTTACAATGCAGCCGTCTGTACAACACACCTGTACAGTTGCGAAACCTGGCCTATCAAGTCGACAGACAAAAGGAGGCTAGCTACCTTCGATCATCGCGGCCTTTGCAGCTTATTTGACATCCGGTATGCGCCGCATTCGGTGTAAGGATAATGAGTGAACCGCTCAACACCGTTAAATCACGCATCATGCTCCGATGGCTGGGCCACGAGTTGCGCATGCCGGCAAGACGGCTCCCGCATCGTACGTTGTTTGAGCGCCGGGGATGTGGATGGATGAAGAGGAGGGGAGACCAAGCGATCATTTGGTCAGGAGGAATGAAGGCCCTCAGTTCGAAGGTGACTTCGATTGGTGCATCCTGTTTGCCTAGTTTGTGTCCGAAGGACGGTGAACACGTTTTGTTGGATACACTTGCTGACATTGCTTAGAACCGACCCTAATGGCGTTCATGTTGTAAATTTCTTTGTCAACCCCCCTAACGTTTAGATTCCGCTAACAATAACGGTGTCTATAAGTGAATACTATGATATTTGACGTTAAATTACTTGATTTTTGAATTCGTCGTAATTTTTACTATCTTTCCTTTTTTGTATTGCGACACATTAGCTGCAGTGTGTTTCTCACCCTCGGCTAATTGTGGATTGACAGTGATACTGATGAACACCGAAGTGCAATGGATTTATTTGCCCCGACTCACATCGCAAAGGTAACAATGAATAACAAAGGCATGGGATGTGGTTGGAAGCAAATAGATTGGGATGAAAATGGATGCAAGAAGGAGTGTGTTAAACTAATCAGAATGCAACGAGAATTAACAACCAGCTGCAAGAAATTGAATTCAGGAAAGCCACTGACTGCGTAACCGTGCTGTGTCTGGCACGGTCTTCATCCATTGGTGTGGACAATCCCGAGGCCTATATCTATGAAGATGGCATGCACCAGCCTGACTGAGTCTTTCAGTCAATTTCTCCATGCGTCTATGGCACGTCATGGACTGGCTACCTCGCCGTTTCGCCCTTTTTGGTGCAACCATGACCTATAAGGCAATTTGTGGAAGTCGGCCAGCGGGCATCCTGAGGACATAGCCTAGCCAACATAAGCGATTAAGATTCAGCGAACGCTCGAGTGAAGCAGCAGAAGGCTTCTTGCCAAAAGGAAGTCTGATGTGAAATAACCGTTCCGTCCCCACAATTCGTTACTCTACACAGCATTACAGTTACTATCCGTTCTGCTTTGGATATCTGCACTTTGTACAATCAGTTGAAGTACAAATGGTTACTTTGAACATCACTGCGTGCGGAATTTTAAACAACTACGAGTCACCCCATCCTCTTCATGCTTACTTCTGTTCACTTTTGGGCACAGATTTAGAGCAGTTGAGTACTAACTAGCTTGATCCTCACTTCTTGTTGTTGCGTTCTCACTGCAGCAGCTTAATACTTCCTTGGCTTTATCTCCTGTTTTCAGTTGGACACTACCGGCTGATTTAATATAGTCCCCTATCTCACAACTACGCTCCGTGATTCCGGGGTTCGATTCCCCGTCCAGGCGGATTATTGTGCGAAGTTTAATCGTGGCTTCTACTTTATACGAAGATTCCCCTTTCATTGTAGGGGTGTGATTCTGTTCCTCTGATGACTAATGACTTGTCAAAGGTGGTGTTTGATTGCACCCTTCGTCCAGTAAATGTGACCTGTTTTATGGAGGACGCAGCAGTTTCTCATCTTGTAGGTTTGATATTGTCATCCTTGTAGCTGCTCAGATTTTATCACATGCCTCTTATTTCGACTGGCCTGCAATTTTTCAGTCTATAACATCTTGGAAAGTAGGTTGCAAAGGGGCTATCTGAACGCCAAGGGCATGTTACCAAATCGCAGATTGCTCCGGCTATTTCTAATATATTTCCTGTCTAGGTACCCCTTGTGACAATGCGCACCGCCGAGAAGTGCTTTGTGGAATAGTTATCCTCTATTATCTGATGTGCTGAAAGCTGTACCATCCAGTGCATCTTTCTGCAACTGTAGGTTAAAATAAAATTGTAAAATGCATCTGCTCATCTCGTTACTTGGTCGTTCGTGTCAACAAGGCAGCATTTTTATTTTTGGTGGATTTATTTGGCCATTTTGATCAAAGGCTCGGGTCCGAACACTTTTGTGCCAATACATCCTCTGTTGCTGGCCCGGCTTTCGTTGTGACCAGCAAACGGAACAGACGCACTACTACCGAGGCCGGTTTCTCTACGTATCACAGCGACCCTGCTGAACAGTTGTAGTACTAGCAGCATACTATTGGTGGTAATGCATATATTTTTCACAAGGAGCACATCGAAATTACTTTCTCTTCACCTACCTTAAGTGTTTTCAACCCTCTATCTCACCACTTTGCACCATAATCTTGAAACATCGATTGCCACTTGTGTAATGTTGCAGGTTTTTTTGCACTTTTCTCTACTTCCTTTGATCACCCATCTCTCACTTTCTCTTCATTCTCTATTGTTATTAGTGCTCATTTTCGATTATCCCTTTTCAGGTAAACAATCGAGTTGAAGCGTCCGAACGCGAGGTCTCTCGGCTAAATCGACTAATCGACAAGACAAAGTGTAAGTATGACGTTACGTAATTTGACCTGCGACATTTTTATAGTGGATCTTGACAAGCAGCAATGTGCAAACGAACTGCTGAAAAAGGAATTTGATGGAATCTTCTCTGATTTGGCCTCCATATGATGATTGTTACACGCGTTGGTCCTTGTTGCTTGCCACGCTTTCCTCGGTTATCACACACCTGCTGGTGCATAGTTCCACTGTATTTGCAACATCCTGTCTTGTGACGTTATCACAGCTGGGGAGCGCTTAGTTGGGCGCCCGGCCTTTGCTCCAGTTTCCAGCCACTTTTTCCGTTATTTTAAACCTATGTTCATCCACCGGGAATCTTCTCGCTTCCACAATGTGGCCGTTCTTGCTCTTATTGTATTTTCTGTTTCCGAATTAATGACATTCAGTTTACTTTTTTACAGCGATACATTTTGTTCACAACACTGACAACACAGATCGTGATAAAGAGTAACAGAGAGATTGCCGCTTCCCTGTGGTTCTTGCTATCGGGCCGCTTGTAATGCTTCTCCATCTTTACACATTACGCCCCAGTTGCTAAGCCATGTGGGTTGCCAACATCCATCGCGGTCTAGGGGCTTTAGTTTGCTTGCATAATCCCAGCTTCTATTATTGGCCCCCGTTTTTACCACCACCACCACCACCTCTAGGCCAGGGCAACGCGCCCTTCTGATGAGCCTCATTTTCTCTGGCTATCTCTAGCTGTTGTTAACTCCATTTGTGCTGTTCGAATACCTCCACCACTTGAAAACTGTCATTCACTAACTTTTTGATGAGCTGTCGACTCTTCGTGCAGCGACGGGGTTGGTTTTGGCCAGATTGTCATAAAGGCAATAGCTTGGCTTTAACAGCCCATCTTCATGCTTTCGATGTTGACTAACGTCATGTTATCATCAGAATTAGCAGACAGTTGGGCATGGTAACGAAATTCTGGCTCAACACCAATTGCGTTTTAGCAGTTCATTTCCAGCGGTCACGCAAGCTAATATTGCGAAAGTAGATTGCATTAGACTGGTGAACAGATTACTGCATGGAAATTGGGTTTTGTCCGCCCGAAACCACTGCATGGATATTCCTGACGTCTGGATATTGTGGAAGTTTGTATGATTTCATCGATTGGCTCTCGTTAATTCGTGATCAATTAACAACAACTTTGGGTAATCCAAAGTCAATCGAATGGTTGTCCCACCTTTGGCTTCTCGCTGCAGAATGCCGCATATTCGACAATCTGCCATTCATTCGGTTCTCGAGGTGGATATCCTTCTCAAATGGATTGAATACATCTAGTGGCGTGACAGTTACATATATGTTAGAAGAGTATAGTCTGCAGTACATCTTGGCTTCGCATCCATCGACGATGCTAAATGCATCCAAGGTTCGTCAACAAGGTCCCACCTCATCCTGTATGCCATCATCCAAACTACCAGTTAAGGAATATACTTTCTGCGATATCCGCATTTATTCAGAACCAGCTCCTACGCCTCATTGTTCACCGTAACAAATATCTTGGCAGAATCAACGAGTACTGAGTGCTTCGGCTCTTTTGCTACTTTTGCAGTTGATGAGTTACGAGCATCATGTCAGTCTTGCTGGTTCCATAACCTTATTTCCACTGTTTTACAGTGTAGTCAGCTCTCACTCGGCGTCCCACCAAACAAAGCTCAGTATACATACACATAACCATTTGGTAGAATGCTTAAGTCTACTCGAGTTTAACAGACAGTTAGGCGCTTTTCTGAGTGTTTATTGCCAAGTTCCGCTCTCACCACATGTAGGAAATTCTTCTAATGCATCAATTATCAAGGACGACGGGCTTCACGCTGTCACCAGAGCACAGTAATCGAGGCTGCCGGCCTGTGGCCTGGAGGTACCAAGCTGGTCTTGTAATCTGACGGGACGGGTTCGAGCTTGCGTAGGGGTAGGGCGTTCCTCGCAGTATCCTTAGCCCACGTGCGACCGGTGGTGGTTGCGCGGCAGCGAAGCTTCGGTACTGCGTTCCGGCATACTGCTGATGCCTTTCTGCCATTCATGCACTAACCGTGCTGCAGTTTTGTGCACCCTAGCTCCGATTTACAAGCAGACATTATATATAAATATAAATACGAATATATACATACATATATATATATACTGGATGAAAACAGCAAGGGGAGATGTCTCTGTGTAGCTGCATCTAAAATCTCTCACGTACAATTACCGATTGTGTTGGAGAGCGTTCCCGTTATTTCATGTCTTCAAAGTGTTTGTGTACGGATTTTTCGAATTTCCACACTGACTTTGCCTCGACTAGGTGCGGCGACGCTGTTCCATATATTCACAGACCCCCGTTCGTGAGCGATCCACTTCAACCACAGTGCTACAAGTTTGTACCGGTGTCCTCGTGTGCTGCTTGGTGTTCGTACATAGAGCAGGTGTCTCCACATACGATACTCACTAAGATTTAATATCCCAAGCGTTATGATAAGATCAACCCGCACTCGGCGATAAGACAGGGTGTAATATCCCAACCTCTTGCACCAGTCTTCGTACTTCACACCTCGTAACGTGTGGGTGAGCCTCGTGCCTACATGCTGTACCCGCTCAGTCCTTTCTTCCTCGCCCCGGGTGATAGGACAGGATTCAAGCGAGCCGTACTCTAGCGTTGCATGGCAGCGAAACATCAGTTCAAATGGCTGATGTACTGCTATTGATGATGATGATGGATGGTCGTATGATTGAGACAAAGAGACGAGGGACAATCTCCTCGGATCAAGTACTGAAGCTGCGCTTGAGTGCCCAAAGCATACGTTGGCCATTTTGGTAAATCCTATCCGTGCTGTCCATGGACTTTAGGTCACAGTGAGAGAGTACAACGAGGTCATTCCCGAAATGCGTCGGATGCAACGGTTGATCGGCCAAAGTGAAGGTCTAACCGTGTTCACCCTTACCAAGAGTAATGAGTGGCGTATTGACCGGGTTTATCGGAAAGTTGACCTCTGTAGGCGACACGGAGAGACCGTCACAGACACGCTGGAGCAGATCACAATCATTGCGTACGTGGATTACTCTCCACATCTTCAGGTCAACTGCAAACAACGCACAGCGCGAACGGAGGAGCTGATGCACGTAGTTTATGTGGATCAGGTACAAAATGGGCCCCAGTACAGTGCCTTGGGGCACGCTACTAGCCGAGGGATACTAGTCGGTCAGGTAGCTGTCGATTTGTACCCTGCACTTTCGATCAACAAGGAAATCCTTGGTCCATTGGTGTAGTGAACCGCTAACACCACACAACCTCAGTCTGTGGAGGAGGACCTCATGAGTCACCTTGTCAAACGCCTTGATAAATTCGATGTAAATGATGTCAACCGACTTCCCCTGGTTCAAAGCTTGTAACTATTCGTGCCTTGTCAAGAGTAGGCTGGTGATGCATGAGCTACCTTTCACGAAACTATGCTGTGCAGGCATTAAGAAGCTTTTTGACTCGAGAAGTTGCATAATGTTATTCTTCACTATCTTCTCAAGTGTCATAGCCAAAACAGCGGTCAAGCAGATCGACCGGTAGTTGTCCACTCTGCTTGGGTTAACACTTTTCCGTCTTGGCTTCGCAATTGATCATTTCCATTCGCTTGGTAATGAACCAGTGGATAGCGACCTGTTGAATAGCACAGTCACAGAATGCGAGGTGATGGCTGATGATGACTTGAGGATCAGTTGGTGGATTCCATCTGGTCCAGTAGGCTTGGTGCCGTCGAAGTGACCAGCAACTTGCGTATATCTTCACTGCTGAAATTCAGGTTGTCTAGTTTAGCGGGGCGGTACCCGTCGAACTCGGTACAGACACCTGGCCACTTCCAAATACGGAAGCGAAGTGCACCGCCACTGCGGACACACGATCGGTGCTCGAGTTTAGGGGCTGTCCATCTTAGCCCTCCAAACTGGCACATTGCTTGCGATTTCAGACACCTCTTCACATTGGCATCGACCCTGTTGTGAGCCGTTTCTTCCTGGGGATACAAGTTGCTCTTGGAGGGTTCGACGCTTTTGTGTTTTCGCCTTGCATGGATTTCACTGTCTCCTGTAACCCTCGTACTCTTCGTCAGAGCTAGACAACACGAATTTGTTCCATAGTCTGCGTCGCCGTCGAGCCAGTTTACTATAATCCCTGTCGAACCAGTGTGGCTTTATTGATCCGACTTCTGGTACTTGAGGCGTACGAATCGGGCGCACAACCATTTTACTCCCTCTTTAGTGATAGTCCAACAGGTTTCAACAGATAAATCCTTTGGTAACGACCAGTCCATCTGACTCGCGGCTCGAGTGAGGCCAGTAAAGTTCGCCTTCCAGTAGTTGAAGGCCGGCTGTAACGAAGGATAATACAGCAGTGTCAACCCCAAGCTGGCTATTATCATCGGGTAGTCATTCGCCGCCAGAGGCTCTCGGACCTGAATGTCATGCACACATTGCTCACAGCCGGTCAGTAACAAGTCTAAGCACAATGGAGTCGTGCGCGGGTTATGCGTGTCGGTCGGTTGATATGCTTTGTGGTCCAAGTTTCAATTGTCGTCTCCGCGAACTTTGTCTCGACTTCGCAATGGCCGGGGAAAAGTTCGACCTCAAGCCACTGTAATCGAGGTTGGTCTAAATCGCCCATGAGCTGGAACTACGGACGACTCATGTGGTTGCGGACATGCGGTAACCAGTCCGAGCAGCGGCTGAGTGGACTACGATAGAGCACACCCACGAACATGTCGTTGCGTCTGAGGTGAATCAAACACCGTAACTGCTCATACAGACCATCGGTGCTTCGGTAGGTGCCCACGAATCTGCCGCACAATTATGACCGTATGTATAGCAGCACACCAGTCCGTCATTCGATTGTCTATCACCGAGGAAGCACTTGTAGCCGCTGTTTTCTAATTTAGCGGTCACGTCTGAATTTAATCATGTCTCGGCAAAGCCTACTTCGTCTAGCCGCCGAGAAGTTACGAAGTAGCACTGCTCGCAGCTGTATGTGGAACTGATCACAAAAGTCATTGCGGATCAGCTTGTACTTATTTTCTAAATTCATGTATTTGTTCCCCTGCCATTAACGCGCAGAAAGTTATTCTTCGTTTTCTAAGTAGTGTTGAGAAAAAGATCAGACTGGAGAATGCGATGGTTATTCACCTTATCGATGTCGACTCCATCGCTTCAGTCAGCGACCTGTGGTACCGCATAAAAAGCGGGTGACCGTTGCGACCGAGTAAACTATCTGGGGCGCGCGAATATAAGCGGCCCAGTCGGTTTGATAACAACAGTACGACAATTGGTGTCAGAGTAGAGCAGAGCTTTTGCTGAACGTGAAGAACACTCCGACGACTCAGAGAAGGAAATAAAGTTTCGCGAATTGTGTAGGCCTTTGACGCGGAAGCTACGTCCACCACGTATTTCTGATGCGATGGAGCTTCCGCGTCACACGCCTACACAATATACTTGGTGGACGGAGAATGAAATGCAGATGGAAAATACTACGCCGGACGCCTCCAGCATAAGGAACTCTATGACTCATTGTAGGTAGTGTGTGGGTCCCATTTGCAGCAACTGAGAGCACTGCTGAATGCTGCTTCGGGTGATTCACGACCTAATAAACTCATTGTAATTTGACAAGTATGTGCTGAAATCGTGCGGTTTGGGCCTCTGTTTAGTGTCTTGTCATGCAAAAGGCTTGTGAACTGGGCTCAGTTCCCTGAATTCACCGCGCTTCCTTGCGAGTAGGCTATTTAGCCAAAGGCTTCGAGAAGTATCGCCTAAGACAACTCCCTACTTCGGCTTGGGCAACTGGGTACTATCACGTCCACCTTCAAAACCATAGATCGTTAATCTTCTGTATCGCACTCAACTACTCTAGCTTCCACTACTCATCAGCTTCTTTAAACACCACTTGTTTGTTACCAATCCCTGTTGTCTGTTACCATCCGAATCCTGTTTCCATGTTTCGATCCACGATGGTTTCGTCGAGTCCCACAGAGCTCGCCCTCCTTCGGCCTCTTTCCGTCTGGCATGCTTCCATGTACATACACGCATGCAGATCCGGCTGCAGCGTGGTCTCGCGCGCACTTTGGAATCCCTCGCCACCGATATTTGCTGTCTTTCCAGCACCTAGTTGCAAGATCCCGGTACTCTTATTGAGCCGAAATCCCACACCAACCGCCGCTTACGCTCCAACTGACTGCAAATATGGTTTGGTCAATGCCGACTTTTATCGTGAACTTCATCAGCTCCTGAGCAAAGCTTGCAAATCCGACATTGTTGTCCTTACAGAGAATCTCACCGCACAGGTCCGTCGTCTATTACCACGCGAAAGTCACCTCGGTGGTCACCATGCTCCCTATGAGATCCGCTCAGATAATGGGCAAGACTTTTCACACCGTGAAGACAATTGCCTGTTTCTCTCGAGCACCAGCTTCAGATATTCGACCAAATCTTCCACTAATTCGCGTCCACCGGCTGCTCAATCATGGTAACAAATGGATCTCATCGCAACCAGTTTCAGATGGTTGGGTAGTGTGACGGATTGCAGATCAATCTAGCCACCATTTTTGACTTAGACAATAGTCTTGTCTCTGCGAGTAACTACATGAGTTTCGGAGTGCCCCCGAAAAAGCACTGTAAGATGGATACACATCGACTAATCCGGCTAGTGCACCAAGCTACTACTCACCGCAAGGCGTTGATGCTCGCGGAACGTTTATGCAGATGGCGATGATCTCTTCTTGACAGTCATTCCGTAATCATATTCAGCACCCTATGACGGCTTGGACCTCCACGCGCTCCCTGCATCTATGTGACCGCAACAGAAGTCTTCCAGCGAAGTCTGATAATGAAGTGCACGCTTCTGTCAGTAGACAACAAAATGTACGCAGTGATGGTGATGCCTGGTGGTCTCATCATGCTTCAGGAACGAAGGCCGCTGGCATCTCTGGCGAAACTCGCAAGCTCTTCCTGCGCATTTGATCCACTGGCCACAGGAATGCTGATGTCAATGTGACTATTTGCGAAGCGGATGGTTCTCTAACCGTTAACCTACAGAAACGCCTGGATCGATGGACCATACCTCTTCATACCCAGTTCAATTGGCTGTTGTCCTCCAATCGTATGACTACGGACCCAGCTGCCATCCTTGGATCGTCACACTTGATCCACCCAATGAAGCGGAAGTTTATTTTCGATTCAACGCTGTCTGCTCGGACGGACTTCCTCCGGAGCTGTTCAGGTGTGGCGACGCAGTTACCATCAGCCAGCTAACCTCGTTCTCTAAAATCTGACATGAAGAACGGGTGTCTTCTTGGGGTGAATCAGCTGTGTTCCTGATTTTCAGGAACTGTGCTCGCAATTCATGCGCCAATCACCGAGGCGTTAGCCTTGTTTCGGTCGCCTCCAAGCCATTGGCATTTATTCTGCTTCACAGGTCATCCCCGACTCGTGAATCGCAATATCGCGAGGAACAACCTGGCTTCCGTCCTGGCCATAGGTGTGTAGACCAGATCTTCACGTTCCGCCACATTTCCCAGAGGCCCGACATCGTTGCATTCCTAGACATCCGTGACACATTATTTTCACTTGACCATCGGTATGGCGTTGCTTGGTAAGCTACGGGGTCCTGGCAAAGTATACTGCTATTCTGTGTGCACTCTGCCTCCACGTCTCCGGCATGGGGAGGGTTTCTGGCAATCTTTCTTCGTCCTTCGTTATTAATAGCAGTGTGCAACAGGACTGCTCTGTGTCCCTGTTCATCTACAATTTTGCAATTGAAGACGGCATGTCAAAAGCTCTGACAGGTTACCAATCAAGGGAAGCGCCTTGTACACTTCCCAGGAGTATTCATGGAAGAGCGACAACGTGCCAAGACACGATCGTAGTCGCCGCAGGTATTCTAGTACAAGCGACAGTCAGTTATGAAACCAAGCAACTTAACCTATAACAGCGTTATCTATTTAGGTCCATCACTGGCCAGCTATAGGTGGATGCCAAGTGGCACTTCGGTACTCACTGTATCTAAAAGCGGTCCTATTAAGAAACAGCAAGTGCTCCACGCACACTTGCAGCAGATGCTCGCCATTGTTTGTCCGGTCGTTGCTAAGTCCATACTTACCACCTGTCTGAGCTGTTGCAGTCTAGTCGACTTATTTGCGCATTCATATTCTCTGTAGCAACAGCGAAATCTGAAATGGTTGCGCTGCGAAACATCGTGTCCAGTTCTTGGTAGAAGGTGTCATTCACAGCATCACAACTGCAGTCGGTGGGGGCGTAAGCGAAAACCACAGGGAGACATCGTCATGTACTATTTTGTTAGTCAGCTTTACTTGATGTCGTCTAATGGGCTGCACACAAACGGCTGCTATCAGTACTCCAATCAACAGCCTTTGAGCCAAGAGTGATGTCCACCCCAACTTGACCTGTGGTTGCCACATCAGCGTCTGCAGATGCATACAGCCAATAACGAGAGGACAAACCGGACGCAGTTAATTCGACAGCCCCATTTGGGTCATTGACCATTGTTTCGAACACGCAACACACGTCAATACCCAGTGTGTCTAACATGCGTGCGACTGCAGCTTGTTAGCCTATTTGTCGCAAAGGGCGAACGCTGAACGCCACCAGGGAAACGGGACAGTGTGGCCTTACAATGGGCTGTTGCTGATAAGTGTCCATTGGGTCACGCGGGAAAATAGCTACAGATTGTAGAACTGCAACGGCATTTCGACTGCTGTCAATTCAGGTGGGAATCACAGAAAGGTTAGTGCTGGGTGTCGGGATGAGAGTAAGAGAAGGATAATCTTCGCGACGGCCGATATAGGATGTTGGATTTTTAGGAAATGGTCATGGTTGTACGCAGGCTGATATACTGCCAGGGCGCCCAGACCTAGACAGGAGGACGATTAGGGCCGTCAACCAGATATTTTGACTCAAAAGCCTGTCCGCAGGGCAGCGGGTCGGTGGCAATACTTCGATTTTATAGAACTGGACGCTACCCCTTTTTTAATCCCCAACCTGGAGAACAAGTGACTGAGTTTAATTGACTAACCATTGCCCAACTTGGTAGGACTTCTAAGTGGTCCGGAGACACCACCTAGTATAGCGCAATGGGTTGGTTGTTCAAGTAAGTTTGTACGTCTAATTGCTTGTGTACACGGTGGTATGCCGGCGACGTTTCAGCTGTGTGGACAAACCTCAGATGACTGTAGTTGTCTCTGGTTTGAAGCAGGGCCGTGTCCTAACTCCTGTCCTGTTCAGTCTTTACCTAGCTGCCATGATATCTTGTGCTTGTGATTACTGTATCCGTCTCTTCTTCAACCAAGATCTCATACCCGATGCAAACTATACTATTTTGCATTATATTGCTTTCTTTAGCTTTTGTATCCCGTAATGTTTAATGTCTTTCTTATATTGCGACACATTACTTGAAGTGTGTTTTTCACCCTCAGCTAACACGTATTGGTGAGGATGATGTGCGTCCGTCTGGAGCACCGCCATCTTTTCGAGGCGCGAGCCATAGTGCGTGAGATAACCATCCGGATGCACATTGTACACAATAAGAAAATGAGTTGCAACGTTTGACAACTTCTCTCGCCTCAACCGCGGCCAAGTTCGAATTCACCGTAAACACAGGCAAAACTGTGTTTCTCATCTTTCACCAAAAATGGAGACCATGAGTTTCCTAAAAATCAAAATTATTGCGAACTTTTGGCGAAATCCTCAAAATTTTGCTACCTCGGAGCATTCCCTCAACAAACTTGCAGATGGCCAGTGAGCTACGCATCTGGTCCTCTTTTTTGTGATCGGCTTTTGACAAATTGGAATATCGAGTCTGGTAGAGTCGTCAGCTATCCGTTAGGGTCTAGCTGATGGAATACAAATCAATCGCACTGTGGGTTTTCCTCTACGGCAGCGGAATATGGGCACTGTACGAGAGAAACATCCGCCATCTGGGACAATTTCATCAGTAATATCTGCATCGAATTGCGCTTATCCATCGGTGTGACAGGGTTGCTGACACAGAAGTTACTTACTGCTGCATCATACATGGAGTAGATTGCTTATTGTTGCTGCGACCCTTGAAGTAGCTCCGGTATGTTCGCCAGACGGATGTTACGAGGATACCGAAGCGCTTGCTGTATGTCTGACTGCTGGCCGGTGGTCGAAAGGATCACCAGCCTGTCTTGTAATCCGGAGGTCGCGGATTCGACCTTGCGTAGGGGGCCGCACGAACTTCGCAGAATCCTTAGTCTACGCGCGACTGGTGGCGGTTGCGTGGCAGCAAAGCCTCATTACGCTGTATCTGCGTCCTGTTTCTTTCATGACCAACTACCTACAGAGCAGCGAGATGTAAACAAACCGGAACTGAAGATGACTTTATCAAGTATTAACGTTTGTTCAAAGCGCAGTGAATCTCTGCTGACGATGTCATTGGAAAAGGATTGCCGTTGCGCGCGTTCACTTGAAACGACTGTAGCAACAAGAAGAAAAGTGTCTGTTACGAAGGCGACAGCTATTGATAAAGCCTAGCCCATAGATGTCATGAATCTTTTGTTGTAACACATGTGATTGTGTGCGCCTCAACCTGGCCGGTAAATCATCTACGTGACCAAGTGCACATGACGAACACTTTAAACTGTTAAGTGCCTAGGCCGATAATGCAATGTGGCGCGCGTGTACTACATCGTCGACGGTTTTGATTCGTACAGTTATTTTGTCCTACGTTAAACAAAGTTTTGTTAATTACTATTCCTGGTCTGACTGTGCTTGGTGCAAATGTTGACAGTGATTACTTGTAGAACATCACGTCGATTACTGGTTCCAGGAAACTTGCAGTCGTTGCTGACGGAGACGGGATGCACAGTCACGTGACCGTGCTAGTCTCAAAGAGCGGTCCCATCCAGTATGGCGCGGACTACGGCCAAGCCAGCACCTTGTGTACCCAGTTTCACATGAATAATCTGAGTATTGAAGGATGTGCATGTTAAAGTGTGTCCCGACCCGGAATCAATCGTGGCTCATGTGCATGCCTCTCGATCGTATTCCCTCGGGTTTACACTAGATGGAGCTGTAGGTGGTGCAGCGCAACGTACCCATGGTCTGTAAACGTAGGAGCCATGTGGCTGTTCGTAGTCACGGTGACAGGTAACTCCAGAAGCAAATATTAACAATTATGTATCTCACTAAAATTTGGGCATTGATCTTTCCGCTCCGAGAATTCATGGCGAGGTTAAATGTGATGATTGCCTCATCTGGCCTCTACCTTATCTAGGCTGTCCTATTCACTTCATATCGCTGTTGAAGTGTTTACTCTAATGCCCGAGTATGAGTGGGCGTCCTTGCGGTATACTCAGCTCACGCACGACTGGCTGTGGTCGCGTAGCAGGGAGGCACCGTCATGGCGTACAGCTGACGATATTTTTTGCTCTAATGCCCGTCCTTGTTTACGAACCGCTTGTCAACAATGGCGTCCAGTGTTTTTATTTCTTAGGCTTGGATTGCTCGCGATCTTTCCATGAAAATGCGCTGTGTTATCAGTGTTCTGTATACCTGAATAGACCGCATCTCAATCAGAATCCTCAATGCGGGCACACATAAACGTTGGCAATTGATCATGTGCGCCGGCTGCATTCGCGCGCGCTTATGCACAATCTTTCGTAGATGACCACGTGATGTATCGATCAGAGATGCTAGCAAAACGGCTACCTTACTCTTGTGTCAGGTGCAATGACTTGGTACCTTACGCATACCTCCCCCGTGCCACCACCCTAGTCGCTGACCAGCTAGCTTGAAGTTTTGTGCAGTTCATTATTCTTTCTGTGAATCCACCTTGATCAGTTATGGAATTACGCTTGGTTTTACTCCGGTTTACTCTTTTACCTGTATTTGATTCAACTTTGGCTCAGGCCGTTATTGTTGTGATCCCTGTTAACTCCTGTAGACCTATACAATCGTTTGTGTCGGTTGTTGATCTGAGGTGGTTCGGGTTTCCTTTTCCTTCCACTCCGTTATGGCGATTACTGTAGGTCATCATGCACAGAAACGCACCAATCAGTTATATGATTCATATCTACTCGTCTAATGCTCCCCGCTAACTGTAAAGACTGTAGGACACTTTTTGGCTCATTCCACGTTAGCATGTGTTTGTTAATCGTCCCTCTAGAAATTGCATCAGCGATACGCTGGTACGCAGTACCGACACTTTGCTTCCGCGCAACCACCACCGGTCACACGTGGGTTAAGGATACTGCGATCGTCGCCCTGCCCCTACGCAAGCTCGGGCCCGCGCCGTCAGATTACAAGACCAGCTTGTTACCTTAAGGCTGTGGGCCGGCCAAAAGTGGAACGCAACATGATTTTGCGTGACATCCTTTCGCGGGGGCTATGCTACTCTTCTCTATATCGTTCCACTTTTAGTATATGTACTTGTGTCGACTATGCAACCCTATGCACTCCGTCACTTCCTCGTTGCTTACTCACGCTTTTCTCGCAAAGAGCACCGGTCCATTGTTGGGTACGTTTTCTACTGGCCTCCACTTTCTATCCATATGGTTGTAAAGTACACTAGGATCCCGCTTTTTTGTCATTCGTCAGATGAATAGTTAGCCTTCGTTCTCCATCGTCATACCGTCTTTTCAATTGAGAGCCTTGTGCTCTCTTTACTCATACTCTTAAAATGGATCGTCCTGCTCATTTATTTCATATGTACGGTTCTACGCATTCATAATTGAAGCGATCATGGATTACTCTGTTATTAAAGCATCTATCAGAGTGGAACTTTCACCAGATGAACGATCGACTAGACCTAAGTCTGTGGAGGACATATCTCTCCTAGAGAGTTGTACGCAGTGGCTATGCAAGTACTACTGAATGACAAAAATAAACCATAATAGCAGTACATCAGCCATTTGAACTAATGCTTCACTGCCGTACAACCACCATGAACGTAGAATACTAGGTGCGCGAGATGGGAGAGCTACCGTAAAAACTTGCTACCCAAAACTGACATTCATGATAAAGGCGCCTACATCTTGTCAACAGTTTAGCTTCAGAAACAAACAGCTCTCGTGTAAAGATTATTCGGTATTAACGACACAGCTTCCTTGCGGTTTTCACTGTTCTTAGTTATAATCAGCCATTAGGCTACAGATAACCCAGCACCAAACACACTTAAAACAGGCAGTCCAACTGGAAGACTAAAACAGACACGCCACTTATACCAACTACGAGCCATGTCCTGTAACATTTCAAGCCAAGCACAAAGCGGGTCACGTGGACTCCAGTCTAGGAGACGAGACGGATCCCTAACACGCCTTTCGCTTGCTAGTGACTACATTTCCGCCCCCAAGTTAACTTTTCCCCCTCGGGCTTTGCACTACTCTACATCTGGCAAACAAAAGAAGACCCCCTCTCAGTTAGCGGTGACCGGGCGTACGTACTACACGCCCAAGCCAACGCAATCCATCCGGTGCTATCTGCTGTTTTGAGGAATTAGCTTATCACTTCGTAGCACTCGCTTGCGCGCATAATCTTTGCTGACACCCTGTTGCAATGTGACACCAGCATTGCTTCGAGGACAACGATGATCGAAAACTTGAAGTACTTCAGACCGAAGGGGCAAAGTTTCACTACCATAGAGCAGGACAGCCTTCACTGGAGACTAGTGAACACCGCCTATCAGACCGACGGAAACCGCTTTCTCATGTAGTTCTAGCTTTTGCAATATGTGAAATGACTTCAGTGCTTTTGCGTCCATCGTTATTGATGCAGCTGCCACGGTTAGCGATTTTATCATCTACCTCGAGTTCCTCGCTATCAAGGGTCAACAGGTCATCAAGTGGCTGATCCTCCAACAGGACCTCATACTTTAAAGGTACTAACCGCATTTCAAATGATGGGATCACTCTAAAGAGGTTATTCCGCATTAATTGGGCCGTCCAAGCATCTTTAAACAACATGGCAATATCTTCACCATCATCATCAACACACTTTACCTGAGGGTGATCAATACAACTCAGTTAATATGCCGCAATACAAAAAACAAGGTACCAAAAATTACAGATTATAAATAAATTCTAAAAGCAAGTAATCTTAAATGGAATGAACAAGATGACATCTTCCGCATTATCAAGCTTAACTAGATAAATATTCGGGGTTCTCCTCCCCCCCCCCCCTCATGTTTGTGCGGGCAATCCCATGTTTCCATCTGCCGCGGCGCCGGTCCGAGTGATAACATTGACCAAGGTTCACTTCATTGGGAATCGCGGTCTATATTGAGATTGCGCGTCGCAATCCGATGAGTACTCAAAAAATTACCTCAAAGATCAAATAGCTTTTCACCAGACAGCTCTTCTACACCTGCATTGTGAAGCTCCTCAAGGGAACACTCCATGATGCAGTCCACGACGAAGTTGGACGAAAATGGGGAAATTAGGAAACCCTGACGAACACCACCTGTTGTCGGAAAGGTGTCCGATAAGTCATGGTAGACCCTGGCGGGGCCTATCGTATTCGAGTATAGGGCAGGTAAAATGTTTCACTTGAACACCTCGCGCAAGTATTTCTGACATAATGCGTCTTTCGACTGAGTCGAACGCATTCTTGAAGTCGATGGACACAGCTATTGTCGGCCTGCGATACGTGTGGCGTTGCTATAGCACCTGTCGCAGGGTGAATACGTAATCTGTAGAGCCACGTCGTGGGCGGAAGGCTGCCTGCTTATCCCTAATCTGGGATTTCCCACTCCGCAGCGCGGGGACGAACGACAATGGAGGCACTACTTTTTGTTACCACTGGCGTTGGGCCACTGTTCCTATGGTTGTCACAGCTGGTGCGATTGTCTTTCTTGTATATTGTCACTATGGTCGGTTCACTCTAATTTGATGGGGTCATCTTTTCCTTCCATATCTGTTCGAACATGGGGGTCAGTGCTTTGTAGAAGACCTAACCACCATCCTTAATTAGTGCATGTGCGAGGGAATGCGGTCCAGCAGCTCGAGAGCAATGAATGGCTGTGACCACGTTTCGGATCTTAGCCTCTGACTAAGACACTCGATTGACTGGCCATGGTTCAGCCTGCACCACTTGAGTGGGAAACGGTCCGGAAGCAGGGGGCCAACTAAAGTGATATTGGAAGTGATCCGCCCAGCGAACCATACGGCATTACTTATTGTCAATCAGGACATCCGCGCTGTCTCTGATTGTCTCATAACGCCTGGTTTTCTAGGACCAGTTGTGCAGGTCAATTAGAAGAGCTTGCGATAATTGCCTACTGCTCCTGCTTCCTCCATTTATTGAGCCCTTCTGGTCCACTAAGCTTCTTTGTCGGCCCGCAGGCTCCGGTTTAATTCACGTCTGGTTACATTGTGCTTAGAGCCAGCCGGAAATTTTCCTCTGGATTCCAACAGGTTCACCGACATCTCGGATATCCGGTGACTGGTGCTGTGACGATTAATAGTGCCGGAAGCATTGGCTGCTGCATGGCGTCTGAGATCCTATTCTACTGATTCTCATTGTCCATAGGACGAGAGAGAAATTTCGGTACGCATCCTGGTTTGCTTCGCTGATCGTAGGAGACACTTGATACTCCTCCCGCTAAAGTTCATGGAAAAACGACAGCATACGAAAGCATGATCAGAGTTGATGCAGGTGTTCCAGAACGAGCGACAATCCAACATGGAACCATGCCACCTGTAACTTATGGCAAGGTGCTTTTTTTGGTTTCCTCGCTTTACTCAGATTCTGCCTCCCTTGATTCATTCTAATAAATGGGAATTTATGGATTGCTGAGGATCAGCATTCTCCGTGATTCAGTCATCGCTGGCAGTCTATACTAGACGGTAAGTGGCACTGATCCGCCACCGGTTTTAATACCAGGGTAACGCCTTTCGAAGTAGTGGATCGGTTCACTTACCTTGGTAGCTGTGTCACTTCTGGTGATCACATCACTGAGAAAGTCATCTAGGTCCGTGTAGCATTCCAGAGGCACAATCATCTATGGATGCGGCGGACTGTCAGCCTGTCAGTGAAAAGTAAGGCGTATAACACTCGCATGGCCAGTGTTATTGTGTAGACCATAGGACTGGCCAGATTGCAGAGGAGACAATAAACTCTTGTCATTGTTTGCTCACCGTTGCTTGCGGAGTTTATCGCCAAGCTGTTTGAAACACCGGATGAGCAATGCTGAGCTCGACCAGTTGGATTTTAGCAAGAAGTCTGGTGTCTCTACCTCAACTCATGAGGTTGTCTAAGTAATTGCCTCCGTATAACCATCGGCCGCCTTCCTCTGTGTTCATTATACGCCTCCGCTGCGCAACCTTGCGTGAAACGGCGGCGTGACCAGCCTATGATAGAGCATAGATGCATGAAGAAATCGACTGAGATATGTGGCTATGTCGGTGCTTGCTGCTTTCTTGGATGGGGACCTCGGGATAGTCCACACCAATGGTTGTTGACTCCGTCAGACATGGCACATTCAGTGGCATTCCTGCTTTCGGTTTCTTGCAGGTCGCCGTAATTTTTTCTTTCCAGCTTAGTTTGTGAAACTTTTTCCTTATTTCCTTTTCTTTATGAAAACATTTTCAGATTTTATTTCCACATGGGTCCTTCGCCGTGACTTACGCGAACGCACTCGAGCGTGCGAATTCCCGCTAACTTATCATTTACTTCGGGTTTTATGCCATCTCTTCTCGTTATTTTGTGTACCTGGCTCATTTCTGCTGGTACCTCCCGGGTTCTGAGGAACGTGATAATTCCATCTCAAGTGAGTCATACGTTCCGTTTGTACCAATCCGATTTCAAATCCACCTCACCTGAGGGGTTGGCATAATATATCAGCAAGCCGCGCATATCAATACAATTATGTTAGCAACGGTGCGTGATCAGAAAAGACTTTGTTACTGAAATTACTATCCGTGCCATTCCTACCATAATTTGTAACAACA
The DNA here is from genome assembly GCA_944474145.2 of Dicrocoelium dendriticum. Classification (NCBI taxonomy): domain Eukaryota; kingdom Metazoa; phylum Platyhelminthes; class Trematoda; order Plagiorchiida; family Dicrocoeliidae; genus Dicrocoelium; species Dicrocoelium dendriticum. The sequence goes on from OX104064.1 coordinate 144,342,495, forward strand.
GGAAAAAGCATAGAGTATACTACCAACTGGTTTACCACTTGAATTCGATTCATCTGCGATCCGGTGACCGAAGGAATTTGGACCACTGAGTGTGAGACCCTAGCCACCGTGATAAGAGAAGTCACGTGAAAACGTGCGAATGACCTTATAACTGTCTATCACACAGAAAAAGCACCGGAAGAGTGATATGCTTACCTAGTGAGGAGATCTGCATTAAGTAGACAAACATCCGACACCATATCACTACACCGCGCCTGCCTGGAGCCTCCAGATTGATGTTTATCTTATCCGTTACTGCTGACTATCTATGTGTGAGGTCCTCCACTTGTTGGCACAGCGATCGAACTGACCACTGGTTAGTTCGGCGGAATTCTACGCCTCCGGGCGCGTCCCCAAATTGCGGCTCGTGGATTGCCTTCTTTACGAAGTAACTGTGAATAAGTTTCGGTTGTTTTCGGGGGAGATGAATAAGCTGTCCCGGACAATCAGCGGTAGCGTACTATAGGCTGGGGAGTTATGGGCTGTTCGCCTGATTTTTCATTAAACACTTCAAGCCAGTGTGCCCGGTTGTAGGGTCACTGACCACTTATTTCTGGTCACGACAGTGAGTACTTAGTGGAAGGCGGATGAACAACCTCAGTCGGCACCGGCTTCTATGTAGGCATATGAACCACTCGGCTGTCAACGGCCTTATCGCTGGCGACGAGTTTGGTGGTCCAGGGAATCCTTACCTCCATTCCTCTTCACTCGAGCTCTTTGGGCGCCCTGAGTAGTTTGCCTCTACTCGAAACCTGTTTTATTCTCACCTGGATAGCCGGCTCTCAATGGTTCGAGGTATACGTCAATCGCCCTGCTGTCTTGCGGGTTAGGTCTCTTATGACCCAAGGCTCCGGGGGTGAGTCCCCTAACTCAGCCCTTTTCTTCGGCATGGGAAACCAGGAAACACCATACACACACAACGTATGGAAACATTTCTCAACAATTCTTGGCTCTCTCTGCTCTTCCTCGGCCGAGGTACTGACGGCCGAACTTGCCAAACCACATTTTGCGCCACCACTGTTTAACCACTTTCTTCCATGTTCATTCACCTCTATCATTATTAGTCCTCTCCCTCCGTTTCCGAGTCCACAACACGGTGCGGCCTTGGACAAACCTTCTCGCCATACGGATCAGGAGCTTAGATCCGTAGATGCACCAAGTCGTGTGGGTAAGCCATTTCTAGCGCATCGTCTCCGATTCAAACTGGCAACCAGTGTTCGGACGCTGATAGAGATCGGTTCACAGGCATCCCATGATCGCACGCCTGAGACTATGACCGCTGATGTCTGTTCATCATCATCATCATTATACACCTTAGCTAGAGGTGGGAAACACTTCAACTACTGTGCCGCAACATGTCTGCTACCTCAGTGTGACTCGTTTGCAGGGCTTTACCACGACGCTGGTATGTGTGTCAAGGTTGCGCTACGTTTTGGTGACTCCCAGCAACGTCGCCAGAAGTGGCTTTACGTGGTTACGCTTCTGCCCTGAACTTTCTCCGTATTTCAGGATGCTTTGGCCTGAAGACTGCCTCGTGTACAGACATTGAAACTCACTGGTTCCGCATACAACTTAGCAACCCTTGTCTGTGACTTCACCAATCGTTGACAGAACTACGGGTTTTTTGCGCGATCTCTCCAACTTCTTGAAGCCCGTCGAGCAATTCCTACTGGCGTTAAATATCATGCACTGCGCAGGACTACCAACGCTGAACTCAAGCAGCTTCTTCGGGAAGATCACAAGGCCTGGTGGACGCAGCAGGTCATTGAGATGGAGCAAGCGGCCACCTCTGGGAATTTTCATAAGCTTTTCCTCCTGATCTCATCTACTGGCGACAAAAGGCCGACTGTAAGCGAAACCAATGGCGAGACAATCCAATGTCAAAAACATCGAATTAAGCGTCTAGCCGAGCATCTTGAGCAGCAGTTTACTTGGCCAGCAGCCTCGTTGAGTTCCCATCCCGGAACCCAGAGTGCTCCCTGGTAGGTAGACGCTTCACCACCATCTGAGGCTGAAGTCGCCCATGAGCTTCGCTTCTTATAGTGCAACAAAGCCCCTAACCCAGATGTACTTCCTCTGGCTCCTTTCATAGAGAATGCCCCATCAATTGTTCTAGAGTCAGCTTCCCTCCTCTAAGAGATTTGGGTCACCCAAGTCATCTGATTGGACCTTAGCGGATATCGTGTCCGCCTTCATTAAGAGTACCCGAACTGACTGCACCAACCACAAAAGGATTAGTCTCATCTGTGTTGCTTCCAAGATACTCGCCGCTCTACTTTTAATAAGGCTCAGCCTGGTACGCGAACATAGCAAACGTGAAGAGCAAGTTGGGTTCTGCTCAGGTCGGAGTTGCATCGATCACATTTTTACACGACCCCGAATACTTGAGAGCCGTCAGACATTTGGCCAGCCAACGATCGTTGTCTTCTTAAGTATACGAATCGTGTTTGACTGAGTCCACAGACCTGCTCCCTGGGTTTGTCTGCTGAGAAGGGGAGTGCCCGAGAAATATGTCACCATTCTTCAAGCCGTCTACTCTCAAATCTCTGGCCGAGTGTGTGTGTACGGCTTGCTTTCATCTTCATTTTATCTCACCAGTGGTGTGACACAGGATTGGCCGGCATCCCCCTAGTTATTCAATTACGCTATAGATTATATATGCTGTAGAGCAATTTGAAGAACTGTGACCCAGCGGCGTCTAGCTTTTTCCGTCGGATCGACTTCGGGATTTGGAGTATGCAGATGACATCACCGTAAGTCCACTTCCTTACAGATCGCACGAATGTTCTGTGCAAGTTGGAGGTGTCTGTCTTCCAGGTTGCAATAACCATTGAAGTGTAAGGTCTTCCTACAAGACTGGTTAGACGCTGCTTCTACTCTTACATTTTCAGGTCATCCTCTGGAAGTCTTAGACAACTTTGTTTACCTCCGAAGCTGCACTAATGCTACTGGTTTAACGGTTGATGTCTCTGCGCGTCTCCAAGACTCGGGTTGTTTTTGCAAATCTCTGAAGGGCCGAGTTTACAATGCCACATTGTGAGCATTCTTGCTCTATGGCTGCAAGACTTGGCCTGTTCTCGCAAAGGATGTTGTGATGCTGTCTGTTTTTGATCACCACTGCCTTTAGAGCATTGCTGGTGCACGATGGCAACATCACATTAGTAATGAGGATGTTCGATGGAGGATATTCGGATCAGACAGACTTTGCTGGCGACTGCGCTGCATAATTTATCTGCACAGACTTCAGTGGCTTGGACATATGCTTCGCATGCTTACTGATCGTTTACCTCGCCGTGCCCTCTTCGCGCACGCAGAACTCTGCTGAAAGCGAAATCAAAGTGGCCGATCTATGATTTGAGCCAGCAGTTAGCCGTGGTCGGTCGCTGTCAACTCCCTGGCTGTGGACGCAAGGATAAGGAACACGCATGGCTGCAAGTCCTGTGGGATATGGCGAGAAACTGTGTGCAATGGTGGACATGTTGTGACAACTCCTGTGAACACATTCTTTTTCTCTCTTCGTTTGTTTATTGTATTTCCCACACGTTGTGGCACTATGCCAATTGTGCTATTGGCAATATGTTGAATATATATATATATATATATATATATATATATATATATGCTGAAGCTGATGTTGCATTCTTGATGCTTATTCACCACAGTTGGGCTAAACCAACTTACACTTAAACTATGTCTTTTTAAGCTGGCTAAATTTCATTCCACCTTAGTTGGTTGGTTCTGCCTACCTGAGTACTCTTCTATTAAATGGCCACGTTCCTCACATTAATTGCGCTTATCTTCGGTAACTTAGTTGCGTTTTGTAGCATTTTTAACTAACTTGTGAACATTTTTTCCTTAACGCGAAATCGTTGCTAACCAACTTACTTCACATGCTTATATAGCTTAGAGTTGTGATGAGAGTGGACAGCCCATCCACAATTTGTCAAAACGTTTGGAGCGTTGGGCTGAGCATTTTGAAAAGCAATTTAATCGGCTAGAATTGTCCGATTCGCCGGTCACTGATCGCCCTCCTCCGTGGGCTGTCCCTTTGGATCCACCCTCTCGCTCAGAAGTCGAACGTGAGATCCGACTGTTGAAGTTGAACAAAGCCGCGGGACCAGATGATCTTCCTCCAGCCCTCTTCAAATTCGGAGGCCCTGCTCTTATGGGTGCTTTGCATGAATTACTAGTGAAACTGTGGGAGCAGGAGACTGTCCCAACCGACTGGAGCCGCTCCGTTATTGTTCCAATCTTCAAAGGCGGCTCGCGCTCGGAATGCGGCAACCATAGAGGAATCAGTCTGATCTCCATCGCCTCCATAATTCTTCACAGACTGACTGGCGCTCGTGAAAGCCAGATTCGTGAAGAGCAAGCCGGGTTTCGTCGTGGTCGTGGCTGCATTGACCACATCTTCACTTTGCATCAGTTGTTGGAGCACCGCCACACATATTGGCTACCCACCGTAGTCGTGTTCCTTGACATCAAAGGTGCCTTCGATTCGGTTGATCGATGTGCCCTTTGGAATTGTCTACTCAGGAAAGGTGTGCCCGAGAAATTCGTAAATATTATCCAAGCATTGTATGCTCGTAGCTCGGGCAGAGTGAGGGCTTACGGCAAGCTGTCGCCACCCTTTAATATCTCCAGCGGTGTGAGACAAGGATGCCCGCTGTCACCTTTCCTCTTCAACTTCGCTATTGACGAAGTCATGGAGTTTGCATTTACTGGACATGACTTGGAAGGTGTGGAGCTACTCCCAGGAGAACGACTTCTTGACATTGAGTATGCTGACGACATTGCCCTCATCTGTGACAGCTCCCAGACGTGCCAAGCCGCGCTAGACAGATTAGCACTGGCTGTCAGCCGCTTCGGGCTTTGCTTTGCACCATCGAAGTGCAAAGCGCTCCTCCAAGATTGGCAGGGATCGCCTCCTGCGCTGACCCTTGGTGGGGATCAGCTAGAATTCGTTCAGAAATTCAATTACCTGGGAAGTTGTATCAGCGCTCTTGGGATCGAAGACGAGATCACGAACTGTATAGCGAAAGCTCGGGGTGCTTTTGCTAACCTTCGCCACCTTTGGCGGCGGCGCGACATCACTCTCGCCCTGAAGGGTAGAGTGTACAATGCAGCGGTACGTTCGACCTTACTGTACGGTTGCGAAACCTGGCCCATAAGATCGGCGGACATGAAGAGGCTAGTTACGTTCGACCATCGGTACCTTCGCAGTTTGGCTCACATCTGGTGGGAACACTGAGTGAGTAACGAGCGTGTTCGACGCATTGTTTACGGCCCAGGAAAAGGGAATAAATCGCTCAGCACCGTTATTTCCCGCACCAGGCTCCGATGGCTCGGCCACGTGTTACGCATGCCAGCCCACCGACTCCCTCGACGTGCGCTGTTTGCTCACCAGGGATGTGGATGGAAGAAGAGGAGAGGCGGCCAAGCGATGACTTGGTCCAGGGGAATGAAGTCCCTCACCTCGGAGCTAGCCTCGGTTGGAGCTTCACGGCTCCCTGGTTGGGGTCCAAAAGACGGTGAACACGTTTGGCTGGATACACTTGCTGACATGGCAAGGAGCCGACCTCAGTGGCGTTCATGCTGTGAGTTTCTTTGTCCCTCCCCATCCATCTACGATCTCATTTCCTAGGGTAAAACATAATATTTTTTTCTTTTTGCCTAGTAGCTAGCTGGAAGCTTACCGGAACGATGCGTATCCGTTGCTGGTAGCTCAGCTGGCATGCAACTGTTGTATCTACTTCTCCTTTGTGTATTGTATTGTATGTATGTATGTATGTATTTCCTTCATGTATTGCGGCACAATAGCGGAGGTTTTTTTCCCATCTCTAGCTGATGTATATAATGATGAATGATGATGATGATGTGCCACTGTATCTGTATGCATTACTGGATTTGTTTTATTTCATCTTGTCGTTCCAGGTGATTGGCTGTTGCTTGATATCCCCGGTGTGGCTGCGCTTCATGTGCATGTTGACAAGATGCCTACATGTCCATTACTCACTACCTCGTTCATACTGGTTCCAGGAGACAGTTGGTCGTTGCTGGAGGGGACGGGGTGCACGGTCCTTGTGGCCGTGCTAGGCTCAAAGAGCGGTTTCATGCACTCAGTGTGGAGCGGACTACGGTCCAGCCACCGTCTTGTGTGCGCTTGATTTCCCAAATACAAAGTGCTTGTGTTTGCTTGTGAAGGAGTGTGGGCCGGCTCCGTTGATGAAACGTGGCTCCCATCCACATGCCTCCCGGTCTTATTCCTTCGGGATTACACTGGATATGGGGTGTGTTGTTGGAGCTGTGGGTGGTGCAGCGCAAGCCATCCATGGTCCCTTTGTAGGCGCAGGCGTCCTGTGTCTGGCCACAGTGACAGGCAAATTCGGAACCGGATGCCGCCATATTCTGCCTTCGCAGAATTCGATAGATCTATGTCCATTACCGTTGAACGCGTGCTCACCACCATGGTGACGTTCGCATGATAACTGGTGACATTGCTATGCATTTGAATCCCCTACGAGGAACTATCTATCGGATTTGCAATTTTCGCTTAAACGCTAGTAAAGTACCGTATAAAAACCGTCCTTGACCGAGTCACAACTGCATACATTTGCAGCGTACGCTGAGGTCACATACAAGTTCCGTACCTCCTCGCCACGTCTGTTGATTCTACTTGAAAACAGAAGCTGAATGGTACGCACGCAGTCGGCTGTTAATCCAGAGCCAGCTCAGCAGATGAAATATGCATTCTTGGGGATAGGGGACGATGTCACCTTTGTCACAATGCTGTGATTTTGCAATCAGGTGTCGGAAAGACAGTGAATATCGCTCGAGACCACCCAGTTGCCCGATCTGCATAAGCGTACCTACATTGAAACATGCCAGACGGAACGAAACTCGATGCCGAATGAGAGCCAGTGGTCGAGCTTTGTGGGCTTTGACAAAATCATCGGGAGTAGAAGCATGTACACCGGAGTCAGCTGGTAGCGGATAACAGGGATTACTAACAAGTGAACGAGTGGCCGGTGAAGAAGTTGCATGGGCAGTGGAAGCCAGAGTAGTTGAGCACGTTACAATACCTTGGGGTTTGACTAATCTGGCTTGTGAAAAACTGGAATGAACCAAGGAAAACTCATCAGTATAAGAGATTATCGATCCATGGTTTTGTCAGTGGGAGTGATACTACCCAATTGCCAAAGCGGAAATAGGCGACTTCTCCCCGAATATTTTTGCATTCTACAAGGCAGCCGAGTGAATTCAGGTAGTCGCGTTCAATGGCATTCGGTGCCTGATTGCTCATTTCACGCACCTTTCGTTTGCTGAGTCACCAAACAGAGACCCAACTTTTCCCAAAGTTTTGTCATCCACTTCCTGGAGTACGCTCGATTTTTTTTACTTTTACACTGATGTGATTTATCAAAGTATACATCTAGGCAGACGTTCGGTAGATGACCCAGATATATTTTGATTTCATCATATTCACCCCAACCATCCTACTGAACGTGTCAAGCACTTGCTTTTATCCCGTGATAAATCATTGTTCACTGACTTTATTCGGTCGCGAGTCACATCCGCCACGTCGCAGTGTTGTTAAATAGGTATTTGTGGCTTTTTGTAGGGAGAACACTTGTCAGGCGAACATTCACCGCGTCCTGGAACACTGGTACCAATTATTTTGCTGTAACGAAATAATCCCGAACCACGTAGTTCGCTCCACGAGGGTGGAGTTGGGTAGATTAGCCAAAGCTGTCAACAATACGCCAGTGCAGCGTACCGACACTTCACTACCACGTGATCACCATTAGTCGCACTTGGGCTGCGTATACTGCGCGGTCGTATGCACCCACGCGGATTCGAGTCGGCCATTTCCGAGTTATATGGCATGAGGCTAGTCCTTTCGGTCACCGACCTACAACAATTTCGATGAAACCCTGATTGGCTGTACTGTGTGGCCACTTTTGGCTGACCGCCTCTAAACTTGGGTTGTGGTTTTAGTAGGCAACAACAAGCGTGATTGGTGTTTCCAAGTGTCTAATACATCGTTATCAGGTAACTTCACAGACGATGATATTTTCTACTGTGAACGCTTAAGGATCTCAATCTAACTTTATAAGAGATTGGTGAAGTCTTCATCACTTCTAGTCGCCTTTCGTCATATGGCCTCAAACACAGAGAAATCATGATTCGCCATAGCTGCCAGGCTTAGTTGATGCATTCCTACGTTGTCCACCACGTAAGCGTTAAGCATTGGCTACAATGTGACAGGCCGGATCGCCATTATTGTTTCCATCACAGATTCTCCAAACTACCTCATTGCGAGCGTCATCATAACTTGAATTTTCAAACCAAGTACGAACTGTGGGTCACCGCGTTAGTGTAAAACCACCCGGCCTCTCACATTAGTTCGATATTTAAGTAAGACAGAAATTTCACATAATGTGATTTCGGCACCATTGACATCTTCGTTCTAATGGCGATGCCTTCAAATTCGGCCATTGGTGTCGGGATTGGAATATTGTTCCTCGCCACTCACTGCGGATACATTTTCCTCCTGTTTATATGACTTATATTCTACTTTTTAGTGAACTAATTTAAAGTCAACAATATTTACTTACTCTTTTGATCGTGTGATTTCGCTCCGCGAAGTTGTCTGAAATTCACCTCTAGCCTCAAAATCAGAAAAAAATTGGAAAATAAATTACACGCTGCTGGTTGCCAAGCTGGACTCAGACACTGTCCTGCCACCAATACACTAATTCCGCTTATCCTGTCAAGTAATGTCCAATCCTTCTCTAACATATTGTTGATCTCAAGATCCTTCCAAAACGAACAGAATTCTCGAGCGCATGTATGGTGATGTAACCAGAAAGTTGGTCAAATCTGGACATTGAAGATGGAGCCATGAAACTCAATCAGATCTGACCGTCCAGGAAAGCCTCAACACCGCGGGGGGAGTTGTGACAACCTACATTAGCAAATATTAATTTACCTCATCATCATTCATGCTAGCTAGAAGTGGGACGCACTTCAGCTTTTGTGCCGCAATTCATTAGTAAAGAAAAGATGCAACAACTGTACGCCGGCTGAGTCACCGGCGAGAGACGATCATGACCGGCTCTGGTTTACCTTCCGACACGGATAACCTGCAGTTAATCTAGGAGACGGTATTCACATCACACACCAACGGGAAGTCATCACTCTTCCACTATGCTTCTACTTCTTCGTTATAGTAAGCATAGCTATAATTCCCGTTCTTTCAGTGGACTTAATCGCACCATTTCCCTGCTAACTTGTAAAGTTGCTTAATCCGTCATCTTCTTTGTGTCATCCTTATTCTATCGCGTATGTAATTCGCCCTTGGGTACAGTTTCACTCTAGAACCACTGACTTGGTGCAATGTAGTATATTTATTGCATCTATCTAGAATGGATGAGCCACATTTCACCTACCTTTATAGGGCTTACCTAACTCGGTTGTATTTCTCGGTTATTGCACGTGTTGCCCACTACACTGTTGTAGTCATCATGATCTATGGTACCTTTGCTACTTTCTCAAGTGGAAGCTAGTACAATGACATACCGAGGTGGCGAGGTACGGCATCTTCCTCTTCGTATTATTATTCGGCCGCAATTCACATCACTATTTAACCTCCATGGTATTGCTCACCAGACTATGCTACCTACATTCTGCTCCTTGAAATCGATTTGTAGATTACATGACCCTAGTTTGACCAGCAGCCCAATGCTAGCACGACGCTTTGAGAGTCGATGTATCGCCGGATAAAGGTTCAGTCTATTCATGTGCTCATTCGTATTTGACGTGCACGCGGAGTTTCCGAGCGAATTGTGCTGTTGATACGGATGAATGCTAGGGTGACAAATTATTGATTATGTTTCCAGTTCGGTAGATACGCGTGGACCCAAAGGTTACCAGGGCGTGGCCGCTTACAGTACGCATAAATTGTAAAGTTTGACATCTGGAGCACACAGTGCTCAACGATTATCCCTCGTGTGACCAGATTGTGATATGCATCTGATGAGAAATTACCCGAGAAAAATCTGTGGCTAGTGAACAAGCCAGGCAATTAATGCTGAGAGTGAGCATAGCTATATTTCCCGTTGTTTATCAGCCATACTGAGTTTACCGGGGCTTATGAAAACGCAACTACCAATCGGATTGAAGCCGCAAGCGCAGAGACGCTTACCAGAAGTTGGATTGGACATGGCCAATTTTCTGGATAGACTAAGAAAAATGGTATGCCAACGCTTATGATACGTCAGTGTCTTAGTATATTACATCGGAAATGAATCTTCACATAGCGACAATCGTTTTAGGAGCACTGAATGACAGCACCCGAGACGTACGATGGAGATCATTATCAAATAGTTTATGGCCACAGTCGAGTACACAGCGGTATGTACAAACGGTTAAGTATTTGAATGACAGCCATGCTACGTCTTGAACATTTGCAAAACAGTGCGAGCACTGTTTGGAAAGTCGCATGTTTGAGAGTGAGCAGCGGGACTTAGTTGATGTAGACTGGCGGTAGTTGTCTCTCCAATGCGGCCGTAAGCGGCGAATATGTGATATTGACATCTGACAATGCTGAAGGTTGTGCAAAAACTGTACCTCGGGCAGCAGATGATCAAACCGATCGGCGACACGGATAGACTGAAATGAACACCCAATCGCATATAGGAGGCAACATCTAAGTATACACTATTTTACTGTACCACTTGTTTATTAATCATTCTACCTGGTAACCGTGCTGATGGCAATTACGTCCCTATTCCTATATCGGTTTCGTTCAAATATGAATACCTAAAATTTAAGGCTGTCACGTCTAAATGTTAAAGAAAACACCAACAGTTCGTATGGGAAACTTATTCTCATGCCTATGCAATTGGCTGCTATTCTGACCCCCAAACGAGACCCATACACGTTGTTAGTACCATAGTTCGTGAGGCTTAATGTGTCTCTATCCACTTTATGGCAGTTCATACTTAGCTCTGGACAAGCGCATGTGCATATGTTGTATTCGAACTGCCATTGGACACGAATAACACCAATCCATGTATAGATGTATACTGAATGAATTCAACGAGGTTACTCATACCACTTTTATACGGCCAACTTAGTGCAGGGATGCGGCACTGGGGTAAACCGAAAATAACATTACCAAGACATAAAGAAGGTGAGTTTATGACAAACTAATGTTGATTTCAGGTGAACGAATCCAAGGCAAATTTGATCGACGCGAATTCCGTGGACCGCTCAAAAGCGCGGTTGCCCAGGTGCAGGAGAAGACACTATTGCAAGCAGAATAGAAGCACGATGTGTACGCTCCCATTCGATTTACTGATCCAGACAAATAAGGTGGCGTATGTGGTACGTTTGATTGCGTGATGAGTATTCTTGAATTTCAGAAGTAGATGTTGTTTGATCTCCCCGGTGTGGCTGCACCTGATGTGAATGTTAACAAGGTACCTACTTGTCTGATACCCTCCACCTCGATTGCTGGCTCCAGGATATAGTTGGTCGTTGCTGGAGGGGACAGGGTACACCGTCCTCGTGACAGTGCTAGGTTCAAAGAGTGGTTCCATTATGTGTGGAACGGGCTACGGTCCAGCCACCGCCTCGTGTACGTCTGGTGTGTATGGTGTCCCAATTAGACCGGAATGCTTCCGATTTGCTTGTTGAAGGAGTGTGGGCCGGCTCCGTTGATGAAACGTGGCTCCCATCCACATGCCTCCCGGTCTTATTCCTTCGGGTTTACACTGGATATGGGGTGTGTGGTTGCAACTGTGAGTGGTGCAACGCAAGCCACCCATGGTCCCTCTGTAGGCGCAGGCGTCCTGTGTCTGGCCACAGTGACAGACAAATCCGAAACCGGATACTGCCAACCAACCATATATAATGTTTAAGCGACATTTGCAATTTAATAGGATATTCAGGCAGACATCAAAATGTCGCTTGAACGAAAAGTGCTTAACTTCGTTTGTTTTCTCCATTTTGCGTATGTTTTTTGATCTCTTTACCTGTCATCTTCAATTTATCGCGGCTATATCGATAATCCATTGATATCATGTGCTTATTTAGCGGCATATCCGTATGATGTTTTTATCTTATTTTATTTGGTTATTTCATGTGATTGGCTGTTGCTTGGCATCCCATGCGCATGCCTTCCGGTCTTATTCTTCGGGTTTACACTGGATATGGGGAGAGTGGGTGATGCAGCGCAAGCCACCCATGGTCCCTCTGTAGGCGCAAACGTCCTGTGGCTGTCTCTGTGGAGATCATAGTGACAGGCAAATTCGGTACCGGATGCCGCCAAACATAGGTCACGATCTGTGGCATAGATATTGTGCCATCAGAACCATGGCGGAATATGAAGTCAGGATACGAATAAGAAGAAAAAGAACCTGCAACCTAATTTCACTAGTTTTTCACTCAGTTTTTGTTACCTCTTGTTTTATTGGAAAGGGAAATCACCACAACATCCAGAGATACATGTCCGCCATTGACGTCGGTCCTGAGCCATGACTTCTAAGGTCTCCAACCAGCGACACTCTGTATCTCTGAAATCACAACCAGGGATTCGAGAACAACCGACCATGGCCAAATGTTTCGTCAGCTTTATCTTGCGGCTTCTCCATGTTGTAAGTTGTCCACCACACCCTGTTCTTTAGTCCTGTCCAACAACCGCGAACAACGCCCGACACGGAAGACGAGTGGGCATGTGCAGAACGTGTCCAGGCCACCGCAGCTGACGCAGCGGGACGAGCTCCTCAAGCGAGTTGCTGCCTCTACCCAAGACGCTGTCTAACGACCACATTGGTTGCGTGGTGCATCCTACACGCACGGGCAATGGACCGCAAACAACGATATTCACAGACAGAGAGGGCGCAGGTCAACGGTACGAACAGGCCAAATCTTACAACCGTACAACAATGCAGCGCGAACAGTCACACAATAAATCCGCCCTTTAATGGAGATACGGATATCATGGCGACAGTATAACTACCTCAGCTTAGAGAAAGCGAGGCGACCTCCTGATATACGCATAGAAATCTCGTCTCCAACAGCTCCACCGGCTGTGATGTAACTTCCTATGTAGGCACAACTCTCCGTAACCTCCAGTATCTCATCATCATGAATGAGTGCAGGTACAGGCAGCTGAAAGTCTTGGAAAAGAGCTCTTCATTTGGATGAGGAAAAAGCCATCCCTTACTTTGACGCTCCAATCGCCAGATGGTTGAGTGCAAGTTGGACGGTCTTTGGACCGTCACCCAGCAAGACCATATCATCAGCGTAGCCTTAGTCAACAATTCGGCTACCTGGGAGCTCAACGAATTTTCCCGAGCATTCACTAATACTTCCTCAATGGCAAAATTGAAAAGGAGTGGGCAGATCGGGCATCTTTGTCGAACTCTACTGGTGACATCAAATGAGATCGAAAGGTTGCCATAAGCCCTAACTCTCTTCGAGGTCAGACTGTACATAGCACGCAGTACGGAAACGAACTTCCTGGGGACGCCATTCCTCAACAAACAGTGCCACAATACAGACCTGTCAACAGAATTGAAGGCAGCGCGGATAGCCAGGAACACCACAATTCTTGACTTTTGGTACACATGGCGGAGCTCTAGGATCTGGTGGAGTGTGAAGATTTGGTCGATGCAACCGCGGTCAAGGTGGAACCCAGCCTGTTCCTCCCACTGTAGCGATTCGCGCATTGGAGATAACCTTCGAAGTATGATGGACACCAGAACCTTAAAAACGACGGAAATCAAGCTGATACCCCTGTAGTTGGAACACATTGTGCTGAGGCCCTATTTGAAGATGGATATGACTATGGACTCACCCCAAGATGATGGAACCTCTTACAGCCAGACTTCTGAGAACAAAGCACTAAGTTCTCGAACCAGCGAATAGCTGCCATCTTTAAATAGCACGGTACTTTATTGCGCTGCAAGAAGCAGAGTTTCTTCTAGCTTTCCTGATGAGGAGGATCTGTGGAGACAGATTACCCAACACCAGTGAGCACTCCAGGGGAAGCAGATGGGGCTGGTGGCCAACAAAACTGCTGGCTTAACTGTTCAGCCCATCGTTGCCACCGTCGTTGAAGATTAATGTTTAGTGGGTCATCCTATACGCAGGTCGTTTTGCTTCCTCCAGATTGGAAAGTTTCGGTGGCTCTGGTAAGATGGAAAAGTTTTCTGGTATTACCAGGAAGACTAGCACGTTCACTTTACCAGGTTTCACGATCCTTTTGCAGACTCCTGCGCAATTCTCGATCTAGGGATCGTCGTACTTCACTACGGCTAGAATCGGACGGGACCGAGCGACGTCTGTCCATCAGTGACAAGGAGACATCAGTGATCCAGCTTTTCGATGGGTGATGGGTGACTCTGCAATTATTAATGCTTGAAGAAACTAACGCATATTTGATTCGCATCCAATGTGAAATCAGATCATCATCAGAAGCTGGGATAATCAGTGTTGACAGGGAGGCGTGGTATTTGGTTAACGTAGTATGGTATTGTAGGTTTTCTACGCTCGGTCCGTAGTGTGTACGCCTAGGCGGTCCTCCGGACCGCACGCATAACTTCGCGCGAACCAATGCGTGATCGGAGTGCAGACAACTTGACCAGTGAGAACGGCAATCTGATACGCTTCCGCACCATCTGTAGCTTATCGCGATGTGGTCAAGCTGGGACCACTCTTGCGTTGGTCCGCACCAACTTATGATCAGGGCCACACTCAGCTCCAAGCAGTACACGTGTAATGCGCACTTCACACATATCACGCCTGCATCCGATGAATCAGTCGAGCAGGTGAGCATGACCACTCTGTAGGTGCATCCAAGTATATATATATCACTCGCACCTAATGCAAACTGCGTGTCCCTGATCGTTAAGCCGTGCGAGGCGCAAAGTGAGAGCAGCCAGTCACTGTACTGATTGGCTATGCCAGTACCATACGGACCGAGTACGTCTGTCCAGACCGCGGCACCAAGCCCAACACGTGCATTGAAGTCACCCAGTAGGAATAATTGATCGTGTTGAATGAAAATACTCGAAATATTACCTATTTCCCGAGTTTTTACATATAATCATAAGTATGATATCGAACCTCTAGCATACGAACCCGGGCGCCACACATTGGGCGCCGTTACGTAGCTTGTGCATTTCTTTGTATCTGCTTCGTATAAAAATGCAGGAATGTACGGCTCCTGTTCGTTGAGCATAATAATGCTTTGGGATCATTAACAGATCGTTGCTACTAAAGGTTTTCTTAGAAAACGGCGTTCCTTCATACTCATGTTATACAATGCATGACTACTTTACGAATCGCACACACTTCGCGCAGTTATGCTGTAGAAAATCTTCGGCAATCCCACCCAATTGTGGGGTGTTAACATGAGGTATTATATCCTCTTTTTTCTCTATGTTATGTGTCTGCCATACCAACCAGTTTCATAGGGTGTAGATACGCTGACGACATCGTCCTAGGATGTATCACCCCACCTCCGTTTGAAGTCCCTAGAAATGTATAGCAGTCGATATCAACGTTTGCGGGGGTCTCCAAGTGTTTTACCCGATCCTGAAGAACCCAAACCACATTTACCGCCCGCTGATGACGCTGGACCATAACAGCAACCTAAGACCTCATCCTCTGAAACGGACAATACAATATAACCGACTAGAATGCCGTAGAAATTCTTCCCTCGGTTGTGTCAGCCGTGGAACGCCCTTCCAATTTACGTCGTCTCTGCCCCCAACTTAAGGATATTTTCAAAAAACACTTGACGAAGCATTGTCCCATTCGCACTTCGTTTTATAACTTGTGTTAAGCAGGAGCTACAAAATGCAGCCAAGCGTTTTTTCCAAAATTTACACTATTGGTTTTACACTTTTATCACTCGATCATCTTGACTATTTTCCTCCTTTCTATGGTGAATTCGCCATGAATTTTTCTTCCCTCAATAATTTCTATCCCACGGGACTTGTTTAGCAGTGCTTTTTTACCTGTAATACACCATTATTCCAAGGTGGATCAGATGAACTCCCGACTTGGCTAAACTCCCTGTCTCTTAACCCTTCTAGCTGTTGTGATATTACATCATCCTTTCTCCATCCCAACAGACTGCCTGATTACTGTTCTTCATGTACTTGCTAAGGTCATGGGACTTGGCGTTGCTGATGCACTTATGGGATATTTGGAAAGGTGTAATCTCATAATACAAGAGCTGTATGGATTCCACCAAGGCCACTCATGTACCACGAATCTTGTTAGTCCGTACTAGCTGCACGGAATCCATCGATATTGGAGAAGGAGCTGACACCGCTCACCTTGTTTTCTCGTAGACATTTGATCACCGGATTCTTCTTCGCAAGATTCGGAGCTAAGTCATCATTTACTCTATTCTGGGCTGGATTCATTTATTGCTGCTCTAACGACGCTTGCGTATGCGGGTTCGTAGCACCCTGTCCGACCCAATGGAGGTTCACTGTGGCGTCCATCAAGGCCCGATACTAGGATCACGGTTACTTCTCGTGTTTATATACGGCTTCACGGGAGTGCTGACGTCGAACTTTCTACTTTTCGCAGACGGCTTCAAGATTTGGTGGGTAACCAAACGAGCAGACGACCAAATAGCTTTGAAAGGTAATCTCGACAGGGTTTGCGATCGATCGACCAAGAACATGCCTCAGTTTAACCCTGTCGAGTGCAACACATTTTACATGCGCCATCAGATCACCTACTGATATCTACTGGGAGAACACGTTCTTCAGTTCGTTTCTCATGAAAGTGATCTAGGGGTGCTCGTTCAGCACAATCTCGGATACTCAAAGCAGGCCAACACTTGGACTTACTGCGGAAGGCGTTTGGTCAGTTTGATCATCCTTTCTTTCCGCGATTGCTCAACACTTGCGTTCGACCACACGTTGAATACGCCATTCTGATGTGGCACCGTTGGCAAAACCATGATCTCGCTGCGCTTGAGAAGCTATAACGAAGGGCGATAAAAATATTAAACGTCTGCTGCACCTCCTTTGCCAGTTGGGACTAAGTATTCTAAGAGTTTTTATTGAACAATGTCGTCTTCTGCAAGGTAATCTCATATTTGTGTATCAGCTCCCCAACGATCACAACCACACGTGCCGACTCTTGTTGACACTCAGCCAAAAACATCTCACTGAGAGATCACCATTTGAGGTTGGCGACACACTATAGTCGAATGGAATGTCGTCGGAATATTTTCTCATTTTGTGGATCCCAACCGTGGAATATACTTCCGCATTTTGTCATATCTGCTCCTACATTGTCCAAATTCAAAACTCGACGATGATGTTGCATTACACCATTTGCATTCCATGTTTTAACCCAAGTTACTGGGACTCGGGGTAACCTAACCAAACATTGTGCACACTCGAAATTGTTGCGGCAAGTTTAACGCTACGCGTATTTTTGTTTTGATACGTTCGTTTTTGATCTCACTCTTTACCACGGGAAACTGTTGAACCTTTGCACATATATCCGTGATAAATTCATTCTTCTTTTCTAAACAACTCTCCGCCCTTGGTCGTGAGTGACTAACCCATCGTTCGTTCCGTAAATTATCCCGGTGTTTTTTGTCTTGCAATTTGTCCTCTTCGACCCACATACTCGAGACTTTTCAAAAGGTCAGATGACTATCTTTTTTCTCCTTTCGGCTCAAAATAATCCTCCCATGTGCTCCATTCCCAATGTTTGGAAATGCACGTATTCTCTCCCATTGGCTGCACTGCCCCCCTGTTATTTTCCCCAGACTTCTTCAAAAGAATTATATTTTTGTTATACGATTGCTAAAATTTATTTTACTAATTGTGCTCATTCAGATGTCAGAAGGATGACACTTATGAAGAAAACACTTTTCGTTAATTCACTTCAACAAAATACAATTAAAAGGCTAAGATAAACGTGACAGGCAAGAGAACTCTGGGTATGCGATTGGTTGAATCAAGGAACTTGATCAATAAACCACTCGATACAGTCAGGCGTCGAGGTGCGCGAAGACACACGCACAAACGCGTTGACCGGTAGGTCTACAATGGTCAATCTCAGTCGGAACCAAGGTCCGACATTGCGGCCAACCGCACCCATTGGTAAGATTCACTTCCGAGCTGGAGAATGACGGTGAACTTCCATTTTTGGCTGTTTTGTTGCGACATCGAACCGATGGCTTACTTGAGAGGAGAATCTTCCGAAACACAACGTGGGTTGGTCAGTACTGGCACTTTCTTAACGTTTTGATTCGTTCTCCGAGCTGAGTAATTTAATGTCAAACGTTTCACCACTTCCCTCAGTGGCATCTTCAGTGTACAGCTCCGTAGGGGAAATCTCACGGAGCTGTACACTGAAGATGCCACTGAGGGAAGTGGTGAAACGTTTGACATTAAATTACTCAGCTCGGAGAACGAATCAAAACGTTAATTACGAACCCGAGCTACAGGTATTCCGAATCATGGCACTTTCTTAGTTTTGTACCCATTAAGTACGAGAGGAACTTTGTGCGTTGTCTGTACTATCAGGCTGAAGAATTTGCAGTACAGGAACGCTAGAAGCTGTAAGGGAGTTCATTCACAAGGCGCTACAGAGCGATGGATATTCTCCTGTGTTTATCAAAAAGCAATTATCCGCTTCTGGTCCAACTAAAGCGATACCTACTGCATGAAAGAAGGATGTTTTCATCTCCGTTTCTTTTCAATGAATACATCGGCTTTGATTTAGTGAATAGGAGACTATCGCTGTCAGTGAAGCAAACATATCCAACCGTTAAAGTTCATATCTTTGCTGAAACTGTTCTGCTCATCACCCCACGTCTCAAAGATATCCCAACTCGTTCCGAATCTTTTGTTGTATATCAGTTCACTTGCACCCGTGGTGCAGGGTACCTCGGACACACGACCAGGAGTTTAGCTAGGCAGTTAGCGGTTCTCTGTCCTGCCTCTTTGCAACGTGGTACGGTTAAGAATGTCTGCAACTCGGGCATCTTGTAGAGGGGCCGCTTCCAAGAATGCCTCGGGGGAGCTCTTCGGAGCTAGCTGAGAGCGGATCGAGGACGGCTAGCGACGAGCCTTGGCCCGGAACTACGGAGCGGGAATATGTGGACAGCGCAATAAATCAGACATATACGCCGCTAGCGCAGCCCACAGGACCGAGACCGAGCCGATTGACACAGCCCAGAACAAGCAAGTCGAGAGCTCTCGAACGACTCCTGGCCGATTCAAATCGGGTACAGAGAAGTGGTGCTCGAGGCGAAAACAAGAAGGCGGATCTTCCAAGTCAGAGCTCCCGAGGCGAAAGGACTGGCTCGTCTCTAACATCCGTACCTGTGTTGCGTTGTGGGACGGAAATCTAGTCGATATTCGATGGCGCGCGTGAGACCCTGGTGTGTGCCCATTTTCGGTGTGCAATAAACGTCTACCCCCCTGTCGTGTTGTTTTCGTTACAATCTGCTTAGTACCGACCATCAGATTCGGACGGATGACGCCTTCACAGTCCGTACGGCACCGAGGCGCAACCCCAAAGGAGTCAAAAAGCGCTTGTTGATCACCGCTGAAGCTGTTACAGTCAGAATACTTCAGCCACACTTGTGCAAGCAGAGTACACGATACAAGCTTCATACTGCCGTGGTCGTAATGCCGGACCTTGGTTGCGACTGAGATTGACCATTGTAGATCTACCGGTCAACGCCTTTGCGCGTGTGTGCGTCTTCGCGCGCCTCAATGACGTCTGACTATCGAGTGGGTTATTGATTGACTTCCTTGAGTCACGAAAATTGTACCCGCGGAAGTGATAAAACACGAGGTAGAGAAGAGCACTCTTTTAGATAAATCTCATCAGGCGTTTACAATTATAAAATGGAAAGTTGAAGCGGGATTGGCTGGTGAATCGCGACAAAGATTAGCGAATCAGAGCGAAGCAGAAAGTGAGCTGTCCTAGTCGATAAATTGGTCGATCCACTCAAGCAGCGGCTACCACAGTATACGTAGGCAGACATAGACACACACGTTTGCTCACGAGACATAGGACGTGCTTTTCAACGGATTGGGTGACGCACTCATCACCCGGTGGTTGTCAGCGTGTGAACTGGAAGCTGTTTGGAAGAGTGTTAGCCCCAGGGCAGAAGGAGCGCTTGAATAAGCACCCTTTGTTTGCATAGTTCAGGTTGTGTAAGCCTGATCGCAATGGCTTCGGCCTTCCATAACATTTGTTTCCTAATCCCCTTGGGGTAGCGCTTTGGTACATCATAAAACACTTTGAAAGCATCAGTAGCCTTGATTTGATGTCCAATTTCGACCTGATGTTCTAGGATAGAACTCTGCATGCAACCGACAGTAGCTTTCCGCAATGCCGTGGGACAGCGCTCCGATATCCGTTTAGACAGACGCGTAGTCGTATGTCCGATATACTTCACACCACAGGTTCAGCTAAATTGATATAGAATATAAGATTCGGACTGGATCGGGAGTTTGTCTTTGAGACGTTGGACAAAAAACGGCAACGTTTCAGCTTTCCAGTACGTCTTCGGATACTGACTACGTTGTAAGCACTCCTGTGTGAATCTGATATCGGTCTTCTTATCCGCAAGCCTAGCGCTAAACTTCAAACATTTATGCAGGTCACTGAACGTCTTGGGTTGCTTGCTCATTTTTAACTCGGAAATTATGCCCATGGAACTGCTAAAACACAAGGTTGCGAACAGCACTTTTTCGATAACTCATCAGGCGTTTACAATTATAAAATGGAAAGTTGAAGTATGATAGGCTGGTGAAGTGCGATAAAGATTAGCAAGTCAGAGCGAGGCAAAAATTAAGTTGTTTTATCGATAAATTGGTTGATCCACTCAAGCAACGACTACCACAGTATACGTAGGCAGACATAGGCACTCACATTTGCTCATGAGAGGTAGCACATGCTTTTCAACTGATTGGCTGACGTGTGATTGTCAGCGTGTGAAGTGGAAGCTGTTTGGAAGTGTGTTAGCCCCATGGCGGAAGGAGCGCTTTGCATTGCAGTGAGGTACTGCCGGTTGCATGCAGAGTTCTATCCTAGAACATCAGGTCGAAATTGGACATCAAATCAAGGCTACTGATGCTTTCAAAGTGTTTTATGATGTACCAAAGCGCTACCCCAAGGGGATTAGGAAACGAATGTTACGGACGGCCGAAGCCATTGCGATCAGGCTTACACAACCTGAACTATGCAAACAAAGGGTGCTTATTCAAGCGCTCCTTCTGCCCTGGAGCTAACACTCTTCCAAACAGCTTCCAGTTCACACGCTGACAACCACCGGGTGATGAGTGCGTCACCCAATCAGTTGAAAAGCACGTCCTATGTCTCGTGAGCAAACGTGTGTGTCTATGTCTGCCTACGTATACTGTGGTAGCCGCTGCTTGAGTGGATCGACCAATTTATCGATTAGGACAGCTCACTTTCTGATTCGCTAATGTTTGTCGCGCTTCACCAGTCAATCCCGCTTCAACTTTCCATTTTATAATTGTAAACGCCTGATGAGATTTATTTAAAAGAGTGCTCTTCGCTACCTCGTGTTTTATCAATTCCGCAGGTATAATTCTCGAGTGAAAAATACAAGCAACCCAAGGCGTTCAGTGACTTCAATAAAGATACTTTCGCCTCTACGACAACTGTTCAATCCAAATGGTCTTAAAGATCCTTTTCAACTTATCGGTGACTTAGATGACATCAACCTTTCCGATAAGATCATGTGTTCCTTGGATGTTGAATCTCTATTCACCAACGTCCCACTACAACAAACTGTTGAATACATATGTGAGCTCGCTGAGCACTCTAGTTATTCGTTACCGATTCCAGTCGAATTTCTAAAGGAATCCTTACTGCTGTGTACAGCGAATGTTGGCTTTCACTTTCAGAACACCTCATAACGTCAAATCGATGGTGTGGCAATGGGTAACCCACTAGGCCCTGTACTTGCCTATTTCTTCATGCTGATGATAGAAATAGGCATATCCACAGAAATAGCCCAGTTGCCATACTATAAGCGTTATGTTGATGACATATTGGCCTTTTGTTCATCAGATCAGCAGATTGTCCAGTTGGTGCAGCAACTCAACTGCGCACATACCAACTTGCGGGTCACCTGCGAAGTGGAACAGAAGAACTGTCTGCCATTGTTAGACATCCTCATCAGTCGCAGAGATGACGGGCTCATTAGAAGGTCTATCTACAGAAAAGCAATCTGATCCGGCCAATACCTGCACTTCACCAGCTTCACACCAGTGCGGTACAAGCGGACCCTTGTGAAAACTTTACTTAGTCGTGCTAGACGAATTTGCTCCGCTGATTGTCTAGCCGACGAGCTAGAGTTAATTACAACAACACTCGTTGTAAATTGTTATCCACGTAGATTTATAGAGAGACAGTCAACAGCGAGGCCCGAAAGACTTGGTGCATTCGGCAGCCAAGAAAAAGATCTATATCGAGTTGCCATTCAAGAGAGACTGTACTGTGTTGAAAACCAAGAAACAATTAATCTCTGCTATGCAGAGACGTTACTGTGCTGCTCAGGTTGCGGTCATCAATAGAACCTGTAACTTGCCGGTGCCTCCAACGAAGGAAGCTCTACCGATAGGGGCCAAATCACACTGCATATACACATTCGTATGGGACTGCGGAGACAGTTACATAGGCAGAAGCAATCGGTCTTTGACTTCCGGAATAAAGGAACACGTGCCAAGGTGGGTTGAACGTGAAATTGACCAGCATCCCTGTCCCGCTGAAGTTCCGTGCTTGCGCAAGCCGCTAGCTTCCTCAATAGGTAAACACCTACTGACTACTCGTCACCGGATAGAGCTCGGATCAGCGTTCACACTTGTATTACGTCACCCTAATCCCCGCTTCCTCCGTTTCGCCGAGGCCGTTGCGATAAGCCGGATGAAGCCAGCCCTGTGTGTTCGAAAGCAATTATTTATCAGCTTAAGACTGCCGTGGACATAGGGGTGGAACTTCCGCCATTCATTTTTCACCTCATGCTTATTCGGTCACATGCATATTTAAGTATATAGTTGCATACCGGTTATTGTTAATGGTACTGAGGAGACAATACGAAATGCATGCATCTACCAGTTTTCGTCTTCTTACTGTGCTTTTCAAATTTCTGAAGGGAACTACCTGCTTTAAACTTCAATAAATGTTTGAAGTTTAACGCCAGGCTTGCGAATGCGAAGTCCGAAAGCAGATTCATACAGGAATGCTTACAACGTAATCAGTATCCGAGGACGTATTGGAAAGCGTTGAAACGAGGCCCTGTGCCTCCAACTATTAAGTCGCTCAAGCGCCATGCTCATGACAAACTGGAATCTGTTCAGTCACGAATCCCTGAATTAGAACGTCTGTGTTCACTTTACAGCTCGAGCATAGAAGAGCTCGATGCAACTCAGCGCGAGGCTTTTCAACAATATGTACAAGAAGTCTGTGCAAAGGTAGAAGAAAAGAAGTACGCTAAGCTGCTTAAAAGCGTGGAACCAAATCCGCCAGAGCCTAAGTTCCCGCCGGATCCAGAAAGTTATATGCACAATCTCTCCAGCCTACAGCTGAATCATTTTCAATTAGATTCATTTGCACTTGGATCAAAATCTTGTTTTTCTCAACCTAGTTGTTGACAAGTCCATCTAGAGACACAGTTTGAACATCTGATGCAACAACTGAGCAAGCTGACGCCTACTTCTTCGCTTGCAAAGGAAACATGCAGAATCACCCTGGTTCATCTCGCGCAACAATATTTGAGTTACGGAGCCAAACTGTCTAATCTCCTGACAAAGAAACACCGTGACGCCGTCAGGAATTCGAGATCTAATCCAGATGTGTTTATCTCCAGACCCGATAAAGGGTCAGAATGGGTACTGCTGGATAAATCTGACTACGTCTCTAAGATACATTCCATATTGCTGGACACTGGAAAATTCTTACGTGAAACGGTACAGAAAGATAAGACCATACAGGATGAGCCCAAAATCACGCAAATATTGAAGGAGCTGAGACGCATGAACCTGATAGATGGCGTACTACTGGAACGGCTAACTCCAGTTGAATCACATCCCCCCTCCCCGACTTTACGGACTACCTAAAGTACACAAACCACAGATTCCTCTGCGTCCGATAATTGACATGTCGACCTCCGCTTTTCACTCCGTTGCGAAATGGACTGTAGATCTGCTAGAACCAGTACGCCGCGAGTTATGCGCTCACACTGTGAAAGACACACTCGAATTTGTAAAACAAGTCGAATGTATGAGTGTATATGGTAAATTGATGCTCTCTTTCGACGTTGAATCACTTTTTACGAACGTTCCGCTAATAGAGACGGTTAATTTTATTTGTGATTACTTAAACCAATGTGGGTATTCCAGTGCAGAAACTGAAGGAATTAATCTTACGATGTACTTTTAACAGATGGTATCTACTACAGACAGATCGACAGAATCGCGATGGGGTCACTTCTCGGACCGCTTCTTGCCGACATTTTCCTTGCTATGCTAGAACATGGACCTATAAAATCCATAATCTCTTCGTTTGATTTCTATTGTCGATACATGGATGGCACGCTTATAGTCTGTGATTCAAACGCTGATATTTCCAGCCTGTTGAACCGGTTATACGGTGTACATCCATCTTTGTATTTCACCAGTGAAATCGAGAATGATGGTAAACTGGCCTTCTTGGACGTTTTACTAAGGAGAAAAGAAGCCGATTCACTAGAAAGAAATGTGTTTCGGAAAACGACGTGGTTCGGTCAATACACACATTTTCGCAATTTTATACCCTTGAAGTACAAACGGAACCCTGTTCGTTGCCTGTACTTTCGCGCTGCCAAATTATGTAGCCCAGAGACCTTGGAGGCCGAAAAGAACCGTATTTTCCCAACGCTGCAAGTGAACGGTTAACCAGCCCACTTCATCCGAAAGCACGCAATAATTCATGATCGTCATGAATTGATTGCAACTGTCCTTAAGAAAGATGCGTTTCCATCAGTTCCCTTTAAGGGAGATATTGCTTTCGATTTGCTGAGCAAAAGAGTTTCCGCTGCAGTAGCTCGAACGTTTCCAGTTGCATATCCACACATCATTGCTGAAACCGTACCGAAAAGAATGCTCTTCCCTAGCTTGTGTTTTATCAATTCCTTGAGTCAGTCAGTCGCATTCTTAGCGTTCTCTTACCTAGTCTCTTACCTTGTCCTAGTCTTCTAATTGTATTTAGCTGAACTGCGTTACCGAAACGAGTTCTCTTCGCAAGTGTTATGCTTCTAAAATTTATTTCCTGAAGTTCTGGATTAAGCAGAGAGCCCGTGGTGGTTTTTGTGCTCAACACGCATTTCGACCCATGCTTTGGCCTCTCCTCCAAAACTAGACAAGCTTCCTCACACATAGACTTTTTTAACTACGTCATTCACTTCTACCACGCGGTGAAAATTTAAGGTTTCCTTTTCCCCTACCTCTTCGTATCACAACTCCATCTTGCCTCATCTGTCTTGCTTGTTAGTCAACACGGAAATGATGATTCATCGATTGCGAGAACCTTTGCTTACTTGAGAACGAGCTCTTTTCGTTTTCCTTGTTAGTTCGCATCATTTCGCAGCTGTGTTGTAGTATTTCCGCAGTTTTTTTTTAAATTCCTGAAAATGCTCCCACGCTAGTGTATAATAGCTAATTTTGAGTTAAAGCAGGTTTTAATGACCTAGGCGTTAGTTGGCAAGGGCGAAGCTCAGGCTGCTTGTTTGGAAGGAGTTGTGCATTGGTATGTTTGCACTGCAACTTTTGGAGTCGGCTACTGGTCATTTTTTTGTCTGCAGTCTGGGACCACTTTAGACTGTTTTGCAGATCACGAATTGACTAGATCCCTAGTTCCATTCAGTAATGGCTCACCCGTTGGTTATATTCCACTGTATTCCGTTTCATCGCAGTCCAAACCCAACAATGAACCTCTAACCGGTGAATAGATGGTTGTCAGCGGAGCCCGACAGCCTATTGATCACAGCGTCAGCCGTCAACCATTGTATCAAGGGTATTACTCCCAGGTCCTATCGGTCGTAGAATAAAGTGTTGAAAACAGCCAGTACCGAAAATCTCCACTTCGGTTCGAACAATCGGAATGAACAAAGTTTGCTTCAAAATAGGCTCTAAATCCAATTTCTGCTGATTGTCTCAATCCAACCACATGGCGTGTGTTCGTCGACCAAACAACGATTTCGTGGCGTTCTCATACCCGCGAACCGGATGTCACGTATAACTGTTACCAAATTTCGCATCAATTAGGTAATCCCACAAGAGCCGTAACAACAGAAATTGGCGAAATTACTAGTGGGACTGTTAGATCGGTGTGTGTCATCTCCATTGATCTAGTCCTTTGAATCGATCACATTCGACCTAGTGCATTTACATTGTTTTTTGCATTCTCTCCTATTCCTTTTATCCAACGATTGCGAGAATCGTAAATGTTCATTTGATGAATCTACTTAGTTAATCACTTTCTGTTTTTATCTACTAATAACCATCTTAATACGTACTATAGTTAGACACCTGGATGCATTTGTGGCTCTGCTCCTGCCTGACCAACGGAACATTATACTATCACAACTTCATATCTAGGGAGAATCTGATATTTCATGTCCTATTTATTATTCCGTAGCCTTTGCACATAAGGTTGCGAGCATCCTATGTACGTTATCTTCAGACGATGCTGCTAACACTATTCACACATGCAGTCGCCTGGGTGACGAAGATAATTTATTCATTTCCTGCACTATGGTTACGGCGTCGACGTTTTTTCACCAATCAGCTAAATGCACTGGATTACCTGCCACCAAATGAACGACTACTATCTCCAAACTCAATAAAAATATACTGGGCAGTGTGTTTTACAGTTATTCTAGACACGTAGCTAGCTCTGTGATGTGTTGACCTTCAAGATCCTCTTTATTAACACATTGGGATGACGGCGCCTTGCAGTACCATGGTGAATGCACAGACGTTCTCCCTCATTTTTGAATAAAGATCCAGGACTACATAGTTACTCAGCAGACTATGTCACTATAACCACATGCCTCCTTAGCGATGGCTGGATTTGTTTGATCAATCACTCAGAGGTGAACGACTGTCCGCCTAACTCGGCCTATCCACTCTCAGTTTGTCTTTGAATCCAAATGAAGTGTGTAGTACAGCCGACACTGCAAGCAACGACCATCAGATAAGCCTTATTTGAGGCATTCGGCCCCACTCGCTATTTACAACAGGGCTACAGGAAAATGTGCTGTGGGGGGGGGGCACTGAATCAACTAGCTCTGTTTGATTTTTGAATCCAAGGAGCCGAGCCCCTATTTACTGCTTTCCTACCCACAGCAACTTAGCACCATGTGCAAAGAAGCGTACTTTGGTTTCGATCGCTTGACAACTGGATTAGCACAGTGACTCACGTGGAGTGGCTAGCGCAACACAGTCGAGGCTCCGTGCAACATCTAGCTCTTCAATTGATCGGTTTCGTCCCCGTGTTGAATCATCATGTAGAGCTAGTCTAAGCTGGAAGTGGAACTCGAGGTCTGATGGTTAGCGACTGACGCGTTAAACATTAGGCCAAGCGTTGCTCACCGATTTCAGCGGCCTAGTTATCAAGGCGTAAACCAGTAGTCTTCGAGTTCCACTTCCCAGCTCAGGCTATCAGTACCTGATGATTCTAAACGAGATTTGAAACTCTTCGAGGGTGTCAGTGTTGAGAGGAGGCAACACCGAAAGCTCTCTACTTCGGATACAGTCCTGTTGCTCAGAATGACTGAAGTTTACTTCAGGGTGACCGAGATCGCCTGTCGCAATCCAATCACACGGTGGGTATTACAAACCTAACTTCGAACTCTTCAGTTGATCTATTACGAACTCGGTGTGTAGCTCAAGGAGTCATTTATGACTGAACCATAACCACGCAGATGATAAACTAGCTGTTCCTTCGATACACCCTCGCCACAGAAGTCGAACTGGCGATCAGACTGCTAGAACTAAATAGACCCGCAGAACTAGACGATCATTTCCTAGCCCTTTTCAAATTCGGGGAGTCAACTCTTGTGAACGACTTGTATACCTTACTCGTGAAACTTTGGGCAGGAGCCTGTCCCAACAAAATGGAGCCGCTCCGTTATGGCCTCTGTTTTCAAGAGTGGCGCGCGTTCAGAATGCGTCAGTGGCAGAGTGATCAGTGTGAGTTCGATGGCCTCTAAGTTGCTTCCCTCTCCCATGAAGAAGAAGCCGGGTGAACACGCCTTAAAATACTGTATAATACGATAGATACTAATATTCATGTCTTATATAACCAAACAAAATAGAGAATTATCAATACACAACTTTTATAAAAAGGCCATTTCTCGTAATTATGATCTCATGTACCCGTTCACTTGGACTAAAGAAGCGTTTGCGTCATTGGTGTATTACGGGAAAAATGCAATGTTGGACAAGTCCCATGGGATGAAACGGATTGGTGGAAAATACAAGACGAAAGCAACTCGCATTGATAGACCTCCCATTGTGTTCACAATGTGATATACGTAAAAGTGCCGAGATGAGCGGGTGCCGTATACTCTCAGAGCTTACGTGCTCGCTCTATGCCATTTAAAAGGAAACAAACTTGAGCTTGACGCTTAACAGAAAGAGCAACGTACCGACAAACGGTTTGTTCACCTAGTCACATTTTCCAGTCTTTCCCAGTACTCTGTCCACTCTACTCTGTTAATGCGTGCCAGAGGATCATTCCTTCGCGTGTGAGTTAGGGCGGACTAAATTGCCAACTGTCCAATAATAGATGCTGGTCAATCTCAAAATGTCTCACCCGGTCACATGGGTGCAGAACGCCCGTGTTCATGCATGTGAGTACATGTGTACATGACAGTGTCGTCCATAGTGGAAACGCTGAATCATTCGCGGATGGTTGAGTTGGAGTGAACCTACGGCACGCCATAAGACAGGTTCACCGATCGATACATAGGGCTGGTTGGAATGGAGACAGGTGTGGGAAATGGAACCGGCGGTGCCTCATAACCCGGCTACTGCCATAGAGTTGTGATGGCGCTTCGACAGGCATAACTGGCCAGAGCAAGGAATGTGCTTAGTGTTATTCGACCTAGTGACAAAAGGGGCATTGGCAACGGAAACTTACCTTTCAAAAACCTACCTTAGCAAAATAGACATTCCTTACAATTAGGCCTTGCAAATATGGAATGTGACGTTTTGATAAAGGAGTTTTGAAAAGCCATGCACCATAAAGACTACTGTAGCGCCCAAAAAGATAACTCTTATCTTTCGTGTACAATTTAATTGTTGACCGATTGTACATTATTCTTTCTTGTTTTACTCGTCTTTACAACCGGCTCGACACTCGACCACCTTGTAAGTTGCCGCGCTCACGTGTTCGCTCTCGTCTCGCTTCATCCGTCCGCTTCTTATTGTAGCCCATCGAATACAGTCCGCTGTGTCCGACTCCAATTGCCTTCTGATATCCGCGCTTAATTTCGCGCACCGTCTTGGACTAGTATTAACTAGTCCTACAAACTGGTGACCCCGATTCGCACTCGCGAATTCAACGTTTTTCCTCGTTTGTATTTTTTGGTGAGTTTGTTCCTTTTCTCGATAATATATCTGTATTCCTTTGTTTCTTGCGCAATTTTAGTGCTTTTATCGTGTTTTATTCATTCTTTATTTTTTCGACTCACATTTCGTGTGTGGCATCTGAGTCGTTTCACAGCGTAACCATGCTTACTTTGGCTGTTCCAAGTTTAATGCAACACAGCCCAGAAGTTTAGTTTAAGATATTCGAGATCGAACTGGAAAATAAGGGCATTACGGCGGACCGTCCGAGGTACAATCAACTCGTCGCACGCCTTCCTCCATCGGTTGTGACGCTGATTGAGGACATTCTACTCTGCCCATCGAATGAGGCAAAGTATGAAACAATGAAGCAAGCGATTTTAAAAGAGTTACAACCCAGCGTACGAGCTCGATTTGAACAGCTCAATGGTCTCAGGCTTGGAGATCGCAAGCCGTCGGCGTTGCTTCGCGAAATTCAGCGCATCGCTGGTCCCTTATTCTTGAGCGGCGGAGGGATAAAGGAGCTGTGGTTTGCACGTCTCCCGGAGCCATTGCCGGTATTGCTGTCCATGTTTATAGATACACCCCTGAAAGAATTAACTACCAAGGCAGACGCTGTGTTCGAACGTTTTCCGCAGCAGACGACCAGTAGCTCCGGTGACGTATTCTCACCGATGAAACCGAATCCCATATTTGCTCCCAGTCGTCAGACGGATCTGACCCTAAAGACAATGAAATTGCACTACTTCGCAGCAGCAAAACAGCACTGAAGGCTTCGAAGCGGCGTGTGCCACGGTCAAATGCTGACCACGCTTTGGCTACCCTTCATTGCGGCTCATCTGTGCCTGCACTGAGTACGTCTCATTCGGCACGAAAGCGCAACATTTTCCCTGCACGTTCTCACTCAGATAACACCGAACCCGTCTAAGAAGTATGTTGGTATCACCGCCAATACGGTGGAAGAGCTAGACGTTGTCGAGCTCCCTGCATTAGGCACCACCCAGCTGCTTCAGGGAAAGCGATTAGCCCGCATACTAGCACGACCAACGTATCCGTCAATAACCAAGCAAATCGCCTGTTTTACGTTAAGGATCGACGCTCTTCCATCACGTTCCTCATCGACACTGGAGCGGAAGTCAGCGTCATCCCAGCGACCGCTAACGACAATCACTCAGAGCCTACGTACAGTTTGCGTGCGACCAACGGTTCTCCGATAGCTTCATTCAGTCAGCACATGATGAACCTGGACCTCAATCTTCACCGAGATTTTCAGTGGGTCTTCATGGTTGCTTATGTACCCTTTGCAATTATCAGTATCAACTTCCTCCGACATTTTGGGTTGCTTGTTGATGCTGGTCGCCACAGACTTTTAGACGATCGTACTAAACTAGGGGTTGAAGGCGTCCTTACGGACGCCCCGATAATCAGTCCCGTTTTCCGAATCGCCGATGTACCGTCAGATTATGCGAACCTACTGTCTGAATACCCGCAACGGGTACGACCAGCTGCAGAGCTCCCCCCCAGTCACGACAGAGGTCGCTCATCACATAGTCATGCGTCGTCAGCCAGTTAGCGCACGACCAAGATGGCTTGCTCCAGACAAACTACGTGCAGCACTAGCGGAATTCGACCACGTGCTTCAGATCGGTATCGTCAGACCGTCCAACAGCCAATGGGCCTCGCCTCTGCACATGGTCCCGAAGAAGGTCATAGGGGACTGGCGTCCTTGCGGCGACTATCGAATCTTGAATACGGTTACCACGCCAAATCGCTACCTGATCCCGCACATAGTGGATCTCACCGCGTCTGGCGAGTAAAAATATCTTTAGCAAAATCGACTTGGTACGCGCATATAACCAAATTCCGGTAGCCGAAGCGGACATCGCTAAAACTGCCATGACGACTCCATTTGGTTTGTTCGAGTTTCTGCGCATGCCATTTGGTCTAGAAAATGCTGCGCAAACTTTTCAGCGCTTCATCGACCAAGTTTGTCGCGGCTTAGACTTCGCTTACGCGTATCTCGATGACATTTTACTCGCATGCTCTTCACGAGAAGAGCACATGCGCCACGTACGAACACTTTTTGCTCGTTTATCTCAACACGGGGTGACGAGCAACGCAGAAAAGTGTTCGTTTGGTGTCGGTTCAGTCAACTTCCTTGGCCATCGTATCTCCTCTGCAGGCGTCATGCCACTGTAGGATAAAATTCAATCCATCATCGACTACCCCGAGCCTCATTCTTTCAAACAGCTCAGGCGTTTTGATGGGCTCGTCAACTTTTACCGATGGTTTTTACCCAACTGTGCGTCGCTGATGCAAGCCCTCACGGAGGTTCTCCGAGGGAAACTCAAGGAATTCGAATTTCCTACCGCAGCACGCGCTGCTTTTAAGTCGCTGAAAGAGGCCATCGCCAACATAGCTTCTGTAGCACATCACGATCCTGCCGCCTCACTGTCCCTCAGTATTGACGCCTCGGCCGTGGCAGTCGGGGCTGTTTTGCAACAACGAGCAGCTGACACGTGGCAGCCGTTAGCGTTTTTCTCCAAACGCTTACGACCTACCGAATCTTGCTACAGCACGTTCGGTAGAGAACTACTAGCCGTAGATCTAGCGATACGTCACTTTCGACACGTCCTAGAAGGCCGCCCCTTCGTCGTCTTCACCGACCACAAACTCCTGACTTACGTGCTCGGCTCGACTACCAACCGATACTCTGCTAGAGAATCGCGTCACCTTGGCTGTATCGCTCAGTTTACGACCGATATACGGCATGTCTCAGGTGTGCACAACGCCGTCGCCGATGCACTTTCCCGCATCCAAGCTCTCCGCTGACGCTGGCACTGCTATCGACTTGGCAGCCATGGCCACAGCGCAACTCAACGACACTGAGGTTGATCTACTACGCAGGTCTCCCTCAGTGGATATACGACCAGTTCCGCTGACATCATCAGACGGCACTATACTTTGCAATGTATCGCTGGGCACGCTGCGCCCAGTCGTCCCACGCGGTTTTCGGCAGACCGTGTTTGACACCTTGCACTGCTTGTCTCATCCAGGCGTTCGTGCATCAGTTAAACTTGTAACCGCACGATTCGTTTGGCGCAATGTTAATCGGGACGTCCGTACTTGGGCAGCTGCTTGCCTTACGTGTCAACGCGCGAAGGTGCACAAGCACACGAGAAGCCCAGTAGGCACCTTTCCGACGCCAGACGCACGTTTTCATCACGTGCACGTGCACGTGGACCTCGTAGGTCCTCTGTCGCCTTCGAAATACTGTGTGTATTTACTGACCTGGGTCGATCGGCTCACTAGGTGGCCGGAAGCTATTCCCATACCTAACTGCTCTTCTGAAGCGGTAGCGAAAGCTTTTCTGAAGCGCTGGGTAGCTAAATACGGCTGTCCTGC
The DNA here is from genome assembly GCA_944474145.2 of Dicrocoelium dendriticum. Lineage (NCBI taxonomy): Eukaryota > Metazoa > Platyhelminthes > Trematoda > Plagiorchiida > Dicrocoeliidae > Dicrocoelium > Dicrocoelium dendriticum. Next base: position 144,375,593 of record OX104064.1, read on the forward strand.
CATCGTGACCACCGATCGTGGGTCACATTTCTCTTCAACATTTGCTACCTTGCTTAAGGATTTAGGCTGTCGCCGCATTCAGACGACGGCCTATCATCCGGCCGATAACGGCATGGTGGAGCGTTTTCACCGCCAGTTGAAGGCAGCGCTACATGCGCACGCTGGTCTTCATGCTCTGAAACGCTTCCCCTCGTTCTCCTTGGCTTAAGAAACACTGTTAAAACCGACTTCGACGCCACACCAGCGCAGCTAGACTACGGTTGCACTCTGCGATTGCCCGGACAGCTGGTAGCACCAGCCCCATGTACTTCCACTTTTGACTACGGATGTTGCACTGATCGATTGGTTCACCAGATGCGTGAGCTACGTCCACCCGCTCCTCGGTCGCAGAAGACACCAGTGTACGTGCCCGAGAAGCTGTCTACTTGTTCACACATCCTTCTTCGCGCAGACTATTGTTCGACAGCCTCTTCAGTCGCCGTACATAGGACCTTTCAAGGTGCTACATCGTGCGAGTAAGGCGTACACTATTGACCGCGGTGGGCGACACGAAGTCGTCACCATCAGCCTTCTAGAACCCGCCTTTATGGAAGAAAGCACCTCGCCTACTTCATCTAGTAGTGTTTCGTGCGACGTCACAACTCACCGCACTAGCTTACAGAATTCCAGTGCAGTTCAACCAGACCACGATCTCGGTCTACAAGTTTCAGCCATCCCGACATCTTTCGAATCTAACCCGCTGCCTCCCACGACCAATCGCCGTGGTCGGGAGGTGCGTAAGCCCGTCCGTTTCTCAGACTATGTACAGCGTACATACATTTAGCTTTGTAGATGTTGTATATAATCGCCCCGCTTTTGGTCGATTAACTTTTGAAAACAAACAAAAATATCAAAAACCTCCGAAAAGCTTTGTCGGAAAAAATATTCAAAAACCAAAAAGCTTACACACGCAGATCATTCGTTTGTTCTTTTTGGCGTTTTCTGTGCGTGTTTTTCTATTTCCTCGTCTCTACATGCTCCAAACCCTTCTCTTCGATCGACTGGCCCACACGAGAAATGTTTTCGAGGATCCTGACGCGAACGTTGGTCGTTTCTCCACGGAACGATTGTCGTTCCTCCGCGGGACGAGTGTCGCTTCTTCGCGGAACGAAGGTCGCTTCTTCGTGGGACGATGGTCGTTTTTCCGTGGGACGAGGGTCGTTTTGGTGCGGGGCGGGGTGCGGCGGGGGGAGAGACCACTCCCAAGCGCACCGTGTGGCAGCAGGGGAGGTTGAGGTCCTGTCGGCATTCTTCTGGTCTAGCCAGTTTTTTGTAGTCCGACAAGCCCGCTCCAACGGCTCGCCGAAATGCACCCAGCGCTGCAATCAATAAATAACAAATCACAAACGGCACAGCGGACTCCGACTTCCGGCGAACCCCCATTTACACGAACCCTCGCTCCTTTTTACTCGGCACGATTTTGCCTTCCGAACCTTGATACAACAGTCATTTTCATAATCGAAGGCTTTCTATGTTCAGCCTTCTAGAAGGGAGATCTGTAGCGCCCAAAAAGATAACTGCTATCTTTCATGTATAATTTGATTGTTGGCCGATTGTACATTCTTCCTTCTTGTTTTAATCGTCCTTACAACCGGCTCGACACTCGACCGCCTTGTAAGTTACCGCACTCACGTGTTCGCTCTCGTCTCGCTTCATCCGTCCACTTCTTATTGTAGCCCATCGAATACAGTCCGCTGTGTCCGACTCCAATTGCCTTCTGATATCCGCGCTTAATTTCGCGCACCGTCTTGGACTAGTATTAACTAGTCCTAAACTACTCGTTGCCGCATAGCCTATTCTCCCATCGCAGTATTGGTCGCCGTTGCCGGAAACAAGTGTGGTAACGCTGTCCAATTTGTTTCAGGCGGGGCCACAAGCATCCATTCCAACATATTCACTGATGAGGCAATATTCTATTAGCAGGAAACTGAGAAAATGCATTTCTAGGCAATATCTAATCCACAAGAATACTGAGAATCAGGTATTGCACAAAGCGCGAAGCTCACTGACTTGGAAAAATGTATGACAAATCGTGGGACCACAGCACACGCATGTGGGCTCTCACGCATGCTGTGCACCACAAGTCCGTTGTCCCTGTGATAACTTTTCTGACACACTATGCTGCAAACACACCTTTAGCTCAAATCTGGTGACTTGGCAGGCCAATTCTTTGGACCTCTGCGACCGATCCACCGGTGGCCGAACACCTCCTTAAGATAATGCCGCACCGTTTGTACATAATGGGCAGATGCGCCATATTGAATCTAGAAAGGCTGAGACGAAGCAGCGAACGATAGTCGGTGGTGAAAACATCTCTATCTTGTAGCTCCTACGTAATTTGTCAGCGACAGTTCCTTTACCACTGGAAAAACATGGTAGTAAGAGGAATAGCGGTAATCATAATTGAGTTACTTGGCAAACACGAGGTTAAGGTCATTTGAGCAACGGAAGTACGTGACTCTGGCTTGCAAGAAGCGCGTACCGCAGCCTACTGAGCTTCAACGGTTTCATCCATCGCCGTCAACTTTACAGTAAACATCAACAGCGATGCCTGCACCCTGTCGGTCCATTGTGTGATCAGGCGTTTCTCAGGTACCCATCTTGTTCTATTTCCCCCAGCATTCAGTCAACCACGATGAAATATGCGCACCATTACCCATCGCAACAATGTGCTAGTGAAATCAATCGTTATGCATTATACATATGTTTACATGAAGTATGTTTCAAGAGCATAAAAGTTAACGAAATACATGTTCAAAATGATCATCGTCGTTTTGCTTACACAGCAGTATTCGCCGGATGCTATTGGCTAGCATTTTCTGCAGTGTCCACCGATATACCGCGACAAGCGTTGACGGTGCTCAGTTTCAGTTTCTTCGGCCTGCAGCTGCGGAATGACACAGGTCCGCGAGATTTCTTTGTAGGATGGTGCTAACAAATGTGACGCGTCAGTTCTGTTAATAGATCAACTTACCCGTCATAAAATTCAACGAAGTAGATGTTCAAAGTGCCCGCCGTCGTTTAGCTTGTACAGCAGTACTCGCCGAATGCTGTTCGCCAGCACTTTCTGCAAGGTGTTCACCGATATACCGCGACATTCGTTGACGATGCTCAGTTTCAGTTCCTTCGGCCTGCAGCTGCGTGGTGCATCATGACAATGCTGGATGGACGGACAGCACCACCGCTCTTGAGGTCCTTGACGAAATTATTCTCCGACCTGATTGGTCGTGGTACCAGCGATGGATATGGCGAAGGTTAATGAAGCTACCCACAGCCATGGCGGTTATTTCACTGCGTTAGCAATACAATACGACCACCTGGTTCAACCGCATTCTCGTATCGTGCCCGTGGACCAGCGCGCGACCCTTATGCGACTGTTTGCTCTGTGTTAATGGAATTGTTTGCAAACGGCTCGCCGCTACAACACTACCAACTGCACAATGAGGTGGGTTAATGCGCGGTACGTGCGTCGACTAGTTGCGAAATTTGACCAAAGTGAGAGCGTGTGCGACGCAAAGCGAACCGGCAGGCCTCTTACCGCTTACGCTGTTATGGATGAGGTAGCCTGGAATGGTGATGTAAACATCAATGGAATAATGGCTTATTAGGCGTAAAAATGCATTACTTAACACGTCCCTTGGGATGGAAACTATTGCGAAAATCAACTTGCATGACAAAGTGAAAAGCGTTTTGGTGGACTCATCATAGATTTATGTAGTGTAGCGGAGATGTTCGCGTATTAAACGTATAAATCCATTGGTTGGGAGTTTAGCAAGACACTGTTTGATTGCGTTTTGTAGCCCCTGGCTAACAAGTCATAAAATGAAATGTAAATGAGGCAATGCATCGTGAACTCGTTTTTTAAATATCGCCAGATGAGGAGCAGGGACGACATACTTAGGGAGGGCGTTCCAAGGATGGCACACGCGGAGGGAAAAGAAATTTCTACGGCATTCAAGCCGGCTATACTGAATTGTCGGTTTCAGAAAATGACTTCTCAGTTTAGTGTTGTGGTTCAGTTCGAACAGCGGACGGCAAATGTGATTTGGGTTATTCAGAATCTGGTGAACCATTATGAGATCCCCCCGCAAAACCGATATCGACTGCTGTACATTCTTAGAGATTTCAGTCTAAGCAGATGAAACAGGCCTCTGAGGTTCTTGGTTGCCCTTCGCTGAGGAGTCTCGAGAGCAACGAGATCCTGTTTCTGCCACTGTTGCCACGCCTGAATAGCATATTCCACGTGAGGTCGCACGTAGGAGTTAAGCATTTGGGGAAAGAGTGAGGGTTCAAACCGACCGAAGGCTCTCCGAAGAAGGCCGAAGTGTTGATTGCCGGTTCTCGTCGCCTTCTCTGCTTGTTTTGAACACCCGAGATCTTTCCGCACCGATACACCCAGGTCACGCTCCTAAGAGACCTTCTCCAAGGTGTGGTATCCAAGCCAGTAAGTGCTCACCGGCTGGTGACGCAGATGTATCACCATGCACTTAGCTATGTTCTGTTGAAGCAGTTTCTTCTTTGACCATTTATAAATGTAATCCAGGTCATGTTGTAGTATATCGTGATCCTCATTGTTATTAATCGTCCGCCATATCTTGACGTCATCGACGAAAAGCAGTAAATTTGAGGAGATAACTCTTGCCAGGTCGTTGATAAACACCAGGAATAAGCCCGGTCCCGGCACTGAGCCTAGTGGAACACCACATTCTACCTCAGTGGGATTAGAGAGTGATCCCCTAACGCGTACTTGAAGTTCCGTTGATGAGGGAAGCTGCCAATCCAAGCAAGTACAGGATCTCCGATTCCGTGGCTCTGAAGCCGTTGAAGTAGGTTAATGTGATCCAGGCTGTCGAAAGCTTTGGAGAAGTCCAGATAGATGACGTCAACTCCGACCCCATCATCAGCCACTTCCGTCCAACTACCTCGTGCAATCAGTAGGTTGATGGTGCATGAACAGTGTTGACGGAAGCCATGCTGCTCCGGTGCCAAGATGTTGCATTTATCCAGACAGTCCATTAAAGCCTCAGCGATGACTGCTTCCATCACCTTCGCGAGCACAGGGAGGAGAGTCACTGGACGATAGTTTGCAGGATCTGAACGGCTACCGCCTTTAAAAATAGGGGTGATAATGCCACACTTCCAAATAGTTGTTCATTAAAGCACCTTTGGAAGAACTATGACAGCGGTTCAGCTAGCTTGTTGGCCACAGCCTTCAGTGCCTTCAGGCGGATGTTGTCTGCTCCCGGAGAACTATGCTCACGCAGTGAGAGTAACTTCCTTAACACAACTGATGGGTTGAAAATTACATTTGTAAACAATGGTGTCGGTAATGTGCATGATGTTATGGGACAAGTAGAGTTTGCGAGTTCGAAAATTGGGGCGTATTGCAGCCGTAGGGCATTAGCTGCTTCTTCGGCACTTTGTACTCTACCGCCTGTCGTGAAAAGTGGGGGATTCTATGCTTCACTTTACGAAGCTTATTGACATGCCTATATAGCAGTTTGTTGTTTGCCATGAATTTTTTGGCTAGGCACGGTTGGTAACTTACTTTGTCCTCACGGACAAGTGCAGTGCAATGGTTGCGATGTATCAGGAAATTGCCCGAAGTATCTGAGTCGGGGTTAATCTTGTAAGCACGTCATGCTGCATCCCTTATCGCCAGGCATTTTCGAGTCCTGCTCCTTAGAATTGAAGGCATTTTTGCGGGACGAAGGGGCTTGGTCTCTGGTGCTCTGTTGACGATGTCGCTGAGTCTATCAACGAACTCTGTCCAAACCTTGTCAAGGGGACTGTTGTTTGAGAATTTCCAAGCAGCTGCGTCGACGAGCTCTTCGATACGTGGTAGCGTGATTGTATGAGTTAGTTCCGAGTGTTCAGATGGATACTCTTCACAACACACATAGTTGAACGTTATAACTACATGGTCAGTGAGACCTAATGGACTATCCAGCAATAACTTGTCAACCATGAGCTCTTCATTCGTGAGCACAAGGTCCACTATGGATAGTTTGTTTGCTGTCCTGAATCTAACGGGCGTGGTGACATGATTGTACAAGGGAATATTATCGATCATTTCATGTAAGTCTGCTTTGAATTGTTAACTGGGTGATGCCGATACCTCCAGATCGTGTAGATTGAAGTCCCAGGAGATAAGAATGTGGCTGTACCTAGTGCGTGTTACTCTGTTCAGGCCACGTATCAAGCGGGAATCCATTTCCGGAGTGGACGTTGGGGGCGATAAAAGACAGCTACGAGACATGCGTCGTTGTGTTTTGGAGACGGCACCAGAGTGAGTCGGTAATGTGTGTTTCCAGATCATCAATTATTGCACGTTGCAGGTCGCTGCGGTAGTAGAGTAGGACCCCACCTCCTGTGCTGGAGCGGTCGTTCCGGATGAGTGACATTCCGGCTATCTCAACCTCAGCATCAGTCACCTCTTGGTGTAACCAAGTTTCGGTAATAGAAATGAGGTCCCAAGCATTTGCAATCTGACGTAGTCGAAGTTCGGTAATTTTACTGAGGAGCCCTTGGGCGTTAGTGTACATACATGAAAGTTTCTCAGATTTAATCAATGTTTCGGAGGTTGTACAACTCATACGTGAAGTTTCGCCGACCAGCGAGTGGCCGGCGATTAATCGTTTTTCCGATGTGTACTTGGTGAAGGGTTTAACGTCTTATTCATCGTCCGTGTAGTTAGTCCCGTATCTAATCTTCGACGTACAGTGTAAGGTGTCTGGTCAATAACATCTACAGGTTGTATGGGCTCATTCGGCACACTACTGGTGCATTGTTCTTTCATAGATCCCATCGCGTTTGGTTCGTTGGATGACATATCATCTCTAGGAGACATATCGCTGACTGCCTTCAGCCGAAGCTCAGATGGTAGCCTGCAACGGAACATGTACCAGCTTTACAGCAACCGTGTTACCTTATGTTTTGACTGAAGGACCACCTTCAACACTCTCGGGCCACTTCCTTTGTAGTTCGGTGTGGTACGCAGCCGTGACACGGATTTCGCCAACACATCATCCAAGCAGTGTTTCACGAATATAACACCACTGTTCTTTATCATGGGTTGTTATTTCATGCTCATCACATGCTTCGGTTTCAGGAACCTCGTGAAGAAGTATGGTTCTGGTTGAATTTTCCTTTCGGTAATCCTCTAAGGTGTGATTAACTCGATAACGCTCACCCCATGGGATGTCTGGAAAGATACAGATGGAGCAATCTTCATTTCCTAGACTAACTGTCGACAGTAGTACTGATTCTACTTCACTGATGGAGTTCAGCATAACTCGCAGAAGTTTTGGCTCCCCAAAATGCTTAGAGTTCGGGTGTCGCGTAATACTCACTACGTGTACAGGTCATCCTCACACACACGTGACGTGCGTGCTCCTGGATCATTTGGATTATTTCCCTCTATCCTCTCTCCATCTTCTCGCAGCGTCGTCACTGTACGCTCATTCGAACCGGATTTACCAGCTCTACACAGTGATCCATCATACGTGGAAATATCTTCTACGATTAGAGGCTGTGCCATCACTAACCGTTTTCACTGGCATCTGTGATTAAGCGCAAGCGTTTAATTCAATCGTATTGAGCCGATTGCCTTTCTGTGTGACACCATTCGATACAGAATTCTCGAGGCAGGCCGAAAAGCCTAAGCTTACTCCGATCCAGTGTTTCTCAACACAGCTGTGAAAGAATCTGTGTTCAGCGATCTGTTCAGGTTGCAGTCACTCGCCATTCCTTGTGACCTTGTCAGCCAGTGCGGCTGCATAACCCGTCACACGGACCGCGCGACCACGCCGACCGTTCATTTGACCTTGCAACCACCACGCTCGCCTGACCGATGTGCGCCGCTCTCAAAGCTGTAAAAGTACAGAACGCTAACCAACCCACTGGGTCAGGTAACGACACCAAATTGAATGGCAGAAAGGCGAAACCGAAGGGACTCCCATCGAAAGGCATTTGCGGGTTAGGAGAATGTCATCGGGTAGTAAAAATCGGTTTAGCTTGTTCGCACTGTTTGGAATGGTACGAAATGTGCAAATGTGTCCCAACAACAGTTACGGGAGCGAAATAGCTCCCAAGATGCATTTTGGTTCTGTACTGCGTGTTCCACCATCCCCCTCGTTAAGTGCTTGCTTATCCTGGCTGAGAAATGCGACCGGTTAATCGCAGAAGCAGAGCAGAGGATAAACAATAAGCTTACTTCAATGGGAGCGAGTATGGACCACAGAAGCGTAGCGGCTGCTAAGCAACGGAATGCTGAACAAATCGCTTCCCCTGCACCGCAATCAGCCATGTCTCCATCTCCGTTGTCTTCTCCAACTTTGGTAGAACGCCGGGCGAAAACAGACCGTACCTACGTGAATCAAACAGTACACACGGCAACAAAAATCAGGCACCATTCAAAACGTCTGGTTAGGCAAATTCCACTAGACCTGACATCTAGCATTAACAAGGATGAAGCAGCCAAACACCAACCCTTGGTACCTGTAGCTCAAATATCTCTTGTCGAGACTAAGCCTCCCAGAACATCGGTTACATATGCAGAGATTGCTGCAAGGGTCCACCGAGAGGCCGCCGTTGCGTCCTCTTCCATTGTAAACACCGTTAACGCAAATAGGGAGCAAAACAGCAAGCAATCACTTGTCAACAAGTCAAGACAAATGAGTACCATACCTTGTAGATCGATTAAAAAGGGATCCAACAACAGTGCCCGGACTACTGTATGCTCAAATGTCCCTGAATCTACCGCCATCACATTGCGGGATAAGTTATCAGACGACCAAGACCAATGGAACTCATTGTGTATGCAGATGAGTATCAAAGCCAAGCCCATAAACTTGTTACGAATTACTCGTCACCCGAACTCTCCACACTATGGTGAACCCAGACTTATTCGAGTAACTCTAGAATCCTCAACCGACGTGGAAAATGTTTTGCTCTCCGCAAGCGCGCTGAAACACGAATCCTGTGCGATACGTATCTATCCTGATGTCCCTTGGAGCGCGCGACAATCAAAACGAAACACCGAAGAGGGGCACAGCAAGCAAGACCGCCTAAACACAGTCTTCATACATGGCGTGCCAGAACATCCTTCTAACCATGTTCAAGATACCGGGCAGCACGATTTAGAACAGTGGCGGTTCATTCGTGAAACACTTTCTTTGGATGATGTTGTGGCACTATCGCTCACCAGGATACCTCTCTCATCGAATTATAGAGGATGCGGCCCTAGAATCCTAAAACGTGTGGTTCGGTCAGAGCAACAAGCAAAGGATGTTTTGGATCGATGGCGGAGAAATCGGAAACATCTTCCTTCTGAAATTCGGTTAAAGGTTGCAAACAATTCGCACAGCTCAAGTATTAAAGCAACTGAAGCAACAAGCATACTGACGAATGTACAGAAGTGTAACTTGACTGCTGCTTTAATTGACTCTGACGTAGGTCTAAACGAAGGCTGGGACGCACCTTGGCCGAATCAAGTTGCAAACGAAGTATCATTGACCCATCAAAAAAACGAGTAACTGCCGACCTCCCATCTGTCAGCATTCTCCCGCACTTGACAGCTTCACCTCTCTGCGGGCTCCTAGAGACCGAGAAACTGGCCTGCTTGTATACAAATGCTCAGGGACTTTCTAACAAACTGGCTGAACTGAATGATCGCCAAGCTTCCGGCTCGTATGATGTCATTGGTATCACCGAGACATGGGTGCACACGGGAATGACGGACGCTGAAGTGTCTCTACCCGGCATGTCGCTGATCCGGAACGACAGGCTCACAAAAGGAGGAGGGGTAATCCTGTACTACCGAAACGACTTACAGTGCGAAGCCGTGGAGGATTCAGACCCGCAGTTCCCTGACTCTCTTTGGTGCCGGTTGCAGTTAAAAGGCAGGGACGCTTGCCTTATTGTCTTGGTGTACCGCTCCCCTAACTCAACACCCGAAACCGACTACCACCTAACGGCTGCTTTAAGGTGCAGTTTACAACAAAAGTACACTCACATTCTTATCATGGGTGATTTCAACGTACATTGTTTAGAAGCCCCTGCCACGATCGGAGAACGATTCAAAACCGATTTACAAGATCTAGTAACTACTGTTCCTCTTTACAACCACATCACTTTGCCCACTCGGTTCAGAACTGGTAACCAGCCATCTGTGCTGGACCTTGTGCTTACCAACGAGGAGCATATGATTGATGCGTCGGTTTTAGACTGCCCGTTGGGTCGCAGTGATCACGCAGTCATCAGTTTCAACTTCGTCTGCTATGCAGAATATCTGAATGATAACGATGATACTGTGCGAACCATCACAAGGTACGGCCGACTCGCCCAGCTAGTCAGCGCCACAACATGGTCTTTCCTCGAAGAAGAACTCCCGGAAGTCGCCTGGCTCGAGTTCGTCAACAAATTCAGTCAGCTGATTGCACAGGCTTCAGAGATAAAAGCTTGCAATAAGTGCAAATCCGTTTCTTTCGTTAGGAGCAGAACCCGAAAATGGATGACAGTACGCAACGCAGCATGGCGAGTGTACAGAGAAGCTCCAGCACCAGAAACTTGGGACAACTACGTAGCCCAACGTAACCACTGCACTCAACTGTTAAGAGAAGACGAAGCCGCCTATCAGCAGAACATCGCAAAAACCTTCAGTGCTAACCACAAACTGCTGTACAAGCACGTTAATAGCCTAGGAAAGGTGAGGCAAGGATTTCCTCCACTCAAGACGGCTGATGGCCCAACAAGAACGTCTATGGAAGCTGCAAACGCGCTGCAGATGCAATACGCCCCCACGTTTCAAAGAGTCTTGCCACCAAGCGACCTACCAAGCTTTGTATTCTGCTCGCCAGGACTAACCCACATCAATTTTACCGCAGAGGCTGTATTGCAAAAGCTGACTTCTCTACGCAAACACAGCTCGCCGGGTATCGACACCATTCGTCCAGAGGCATTGGGAGCAGCAGCAAACCAACTGGCAGGACCTTTAGCTCAGTTTTTCCAGCACTGCTTAGACCAGAACCAAGTTCCCGCCATGTGGAAGCTTGGAATAATAAGCCCGATTCACAAAGGTGGAAGCAGATCTGATCCCTCCAACTACCGCCCAGTAACCCTTCTTCCTATACTCTCCAAGGTCATGGAATCCATAGTTGCCGATGCACTGGTGTGCTATCTGGAAAACTATAACATCATCACTCCTGAGCAGCACGGTTTCCGTCGACAGCGGTCATGTACAACTAATTTACTAATTGCACGCAGTAGTTGGACCGAGGCAGCTGACGCTGGAGAAGGTGTTGATGTGATCTACCTGGATTTTTCCAAGGCTTTCGATCGTCTAGACCATCAGATACTACTATCCAAGCTGCAGCATTACGGGATCGGCGACCCTCTTTTAAGCTGGATCGCCAACTTTCTATTTCAACGGCAATTAGTGGTCAGAGTTCGGAGCTCTTTATCGGACCCCATACAAGTGGAGTGTGGTGTGCCGCAAGGCTCAGTTCTAGGTCCACGTTTGTTTTTGGTGTTTATTAATGATCTTGCACAGGGAATCGCTTCAAACTTCCTAATGTTTGCCGACGATATCAAGATCTGGCGCAGGATCCAGGCGAACACCGACCAACATGTGCTTCAGAGTGATTTAGATACAGTGTATCAATGGTCGACCCAAAACTTATTGCATTTCAACGTCAGTAAATGCAAGGTGCTTTCCATCCGACATGAGAGCAGCTACTCATACCGACTCGGAACGGATGTACTGCAACAATCAACTCTCGAACGTGACTTGGGTGTCCTGGTTCAAGATGACTTGGGTTGCTCCAGGCCATCCGAAAAGGCCTCGAAGACCGGGAACCAACACGTCGGGCTGTTGAGGCGGGCGTTTGGACAAATAAACAGCTCCATATTTCGACAAATGCTCAGTGCGTATGTTCGCCCCCATGTCGAATATGCAATTCAAGCCTGGCATCCATGGCTGAAACACGACCTTAATGCACTGGAGCAGCCACAACGCCGTGCATCTAAGAATGTAATTGGAATGCGCAATCTTTCCTACCAGGAGAGGCTGCGACGACTAGGATTGTTCAGTGGAAGCTATCGCAGGCTACGAGGCGACCTGATTATGGCATACTTGATTCTGCGAGACCCACATCATGTGTGCCACCCTTTACTGCAACTCAGCAGCAATACAAACCTGAGGGGCCACTCATTAAAACTCGCAGAACAATACAGTCGTCTGGAGTGCCGCAGAAATTTCTTTTCCATCCGTGTCTGTCACCCGTGGAATGCTCTCCCAGAATCGGTCGTCTCTGCATCGACACTAACAGTATTTAAAAGACGGTTGGACGATGCACTCATCCACTTACACTTTGTTACTTAACACCATGTCTCCATCCTACACCTGGAGTTTACCCTGGAATTATTTGTTGTTAACTGTGGGTGTTGTGAATCTAAGTGGATCGCAGGACTACAGCGAAGCAAACGATAAGTCCTTATTTTCGTATTTAAAGTATTAACTATTTTACTATCCTTATCATTATTGTTATGTTGATATCCCCTGCAACTATGCAACGGGACTTGTATAGCAACGTTTCTTAACCCGTATAAATTCATTGTTCATTGTTCAGTACAACTCCGATTAGGTTACTAATAATATTCCACTGGTTGAGGGCATCCAATTTCCTGCCTCTTATTTATGTCGACTTTGATTCTGAGATATTGGTAATAGTTGTTTCTTTACCCATTTCGACATGTCGCGGTTAGTGATTGAAGTACTCGGAGATGTACCGCAGGAAACCGGTGGTGCTTGCACTAGGAAAACTCCGCTACGCTCTTCAGTTTCCGACCCAGTTGGGAGTGATGTTAATTTTAAATGACAACTTTTCTTGGAGGCAACCGTAACCCAACTTTCGCTAGTACCGGCTTGCTCTTTTTCTACACACTCCGTCGGGAGTTTGGAACTAGCCTTACGTGTAATTACTCCGATCGAACTGGGAACCGCATTAGTCAAATGTGAGCCACGTGTGGTATTGGGGAAGCTGTTGATGTTCTGGAGTCCAGGTGTCGTGTTGCTTATGGTGTTACTAGCAGTTCTTCGCGGGATAGAAGGAGAACTTACGGGGGAGAATTGGGTTGCACAGTCTGCTATGCTTACTCCAACCGTAGTGATTTTGGTGGTCACCATTTCCTCAAACTTGGATAATAGCAGGTTATACATCAGAGATAACAGGAGCACACTTTTTCTCAGTGGGATCGATGTGCATTCCACACAGAACCATAGCGAGTCTGGTTTGTTTAATAAGTTGAGCTGACTAAGTTTCACTCGGAGGCATCTCGCATGGAAAACTTGCAACAGTGCCGGCACAAATGCCCCCTTAACAAGTTTCGAACATGATCCACATAGGTCTTGCAACTATGGCATACTGGGCATCGCGCTTGTTGAGCAAATGTTACGAACCATTTGAATGACTTATCCTCTGTGGTAAAAAAATTGTTCTGTTACTGACGTTGTCGGTAAGGTCACAGTGTTCACGTTGCAGTTGTGTGCTTGCAGACTGTCCTCTCTGGCGTGCCAGTCGAACGTGTCAGCTTTAACCTGGGGCAGATTACACGAGGGTGTGATTGAGAGTTTTCGTGCTTAAGCCTATGGATCGCGCCGCGTGAATTTGCCTTGAGACCTGTAGCTGCACCAAGCAATGTTGGATTTGAACGCGTGACAGTTCGTTCGAAAGCCGTCGAAATGATCTATCGAGTGAGACCAAACAATGTCTCCGATGGTTGGAGTTAGGCGACTTTTGGCGCTTGGATATCGGCGAAACACTTTCCGGAATTTGGAATTCAGGGTAAATGTAGTATGTACTGAATTGTACTCGAAAAATTAGTATCACAAGGTGTAGCTTTTAAAAGCACGACGAATAAGTATAGACCTAAGGTTTTTGCGAGAAAACGTCGCTGAACCAGAGTTAACAAAGTACGACTGCACAAGTGAGCGATTTGCACCCACGTTCACTCCAGGTCATAGCCCAGAGAACTCCGCAGCACTGCGCTAACACACGATCTTCTGTGCATCGTATATTGAAGGAACAGCAATTCCTAAGTTATGGTGTACTGCAGGTACAAATTCTGAATCCAAAAAATTGTGAGAACCGTATGGCATTTTCCCAATGTTATCCGGATATCATGGACGTGCACTCAAGCATGTCTACGGATGCGAGTTTTCCGTCTGCATGACACCGATAAGAGGCATGTTTGGGCTACCAATAACCCACGACAATGCATCGCTTCGCGTATGCAACATGGTGCACAGCTCATGGCATGGGCTGGTTTGACAAGGCGAAAAATTATCTGGCCATTTTCTTTTCCAAGTATGTGATGGGTAACTTGATTTTTGTTACAGTATTAATGCTTCACATTTCTTAGCGTCCTCGTACAAAGAAATGTTGCAGTCCAGGTTCATTCCACAGCTGCAGGCCGAAGGCTTATTGAGTACCGTTTGGCGGCAGCAGGACGATGCGCCTGCCCAAACTGCACAAATGGTACGTGATCACCTTCATTCAAATTTCTGTAACCGCTACATCGGCCGTGGAGGACCTAATGATTGGCCTGCACGGTCTCCTGATTTGAACCCACTGGATTTCTTCCTAAGTCGGTACTTGAAATGCCGAGTGTTGAAAACCAGGCCAAATAGCTTGGGTAAACAAAAACGTAACATCTTCAACGAATGTCGCGGTATATCGGTGAACACCTTGCAGAAAGTGCTGGCGAACAGCATTCGGCGAGTACTGCTGTACAAGCTAAACGACGGCGGGCACTTTGAACATCTACTTCGTTGACTTTTATGACGGGTAAGTTGATTTATTAACAGAACTGACGCTTCACATTTGTTAGCATACTCCTACAAAGAAATCTCGCGGACCTGTGTCATTCCGCAGCTGCAGGCCGAAGAAACTGAAACTGAGCATCGTCAACGCATGTCGCGGTATATCGGTGGACACTGCAGAAAGTGCTAGCCAACAGCATCCGGCGAGTACTGCTGTGCAAGCAAAACGACGACAGACATTTTGAACATGTATTTCGTTGATTTTTATGCTCTTGAAACATACTTCATGTAAACATATGTATAATGCATAACGATTGATTTCACTAGCACATTGTTGCGATGGGTAATGGTGCGCATATTTCATCGTGGTTGACTGAATGCTGGGGGAAATAGAACAAGATGGGTACCTGAGAAACGCCTGATCACACAATGGACCGACAGGGTGCAGGCATCGCTGTTGATGTTTACTGTAAAGTTGACGGCGATGGATGAAACCGTTGAAGCTCAGTAGGCTGCGGTACGCGCTTCTTGCAAGCCAGAGTCACGTACTTCCGTTGCTCAAATGACCTTAACCTCGTGTTTGCCAAGTAACTCAATTATGATTACCGCTATTCCTCTTACTACCATGTTTTTCCAGTGGTAAGGGAACTGTCGCTGACAAATTACGTAGGAGCTACAAGATAGAGATGTTTTCACCACCGACTATCGTTCGCTGCTTCGTCTCAGCCTTTCTAGATTCAATATGGCGCATCTGCCCATTATGTACAAACGGTGCGGCATTATCTTAAGGAGGTGTTCGGCCACCGGTGGATCGGTCGCAGAGGTCCAAAGAATTGGCCTGCCAAGTCACCAGATTTGAGCTAAAGGTGTGTTTGCAGCATAGTGTGTCAGAAAAGTTATCACAGGGACAACGTACTTGTGGTGCACAGCATGCGTGAGAACCCACTTGCGTGTGCTGTGGTCCCACGATTTGTCATTCATTTTTCCAAATCAGTGAGCTTCGCGCTTTGTGCAATACCTGATTCTCAGTATTCTTGTGGATTAGATATTGCCTAGAAATGCATTTTCTCAGTTTCCTGCTAATAGAATATTGCCTCATCAGTGAATATGTTGGAATGGATGCTTGTGGCCCCGCCTGAAACAAATTGGACAGTGTTACCACACTTGTTTCCGGCAACGGCGACCAATACTGCGATGGGAGAATAGGCTATGCGGCAACGAGTAGTGTAGGACTAGTTAATACTAGTCCAAGACGGTGCGCGAAATTAAGCGCGGATATCAGAAGGCAATGGGAGTCGGACACAGCGGACTGTATTCGATGGGCTACAATAAGAAGCGGACGGATGAAGCGAGACGAGAGCGAACACGTGAGTGCGGTAACTTACAAGGCGGTCGAGTGTCGAGCCGGTTGTAAGGACGATTAAAACAAGAAGGAAGAATGTACAATCGGTCAACAATTAAATTATACATGAAAGATAGCAGTTATCTTTTTGGGCGCTACAGATCTCCCTTCTAGAAGGCTGAACATAGAAAGCCTTCGATTACGAAAAGGACTGTTGTATCAAGGTTCGGAAGGCAAAATCGTGCCGAGTAAAAAGGAGCGAGGGTTCGTGTAAATGGGGGTTCGCCGGAAGTCGGAGTCCGCTGTGCCGTTTGTGATTTGTTATTTATTGATTGCAGGGCTGGGTGCATTTCGGCGAGCCGTTGGAGCGGGCTTGTCGGACTACAAAAAACTGGCTAGACCAGAAGAATGCCGACAGGACCTCAACCTCCCCTGCTGCCACACGGTGCGCTTGGGAGTGGTCTCTCCCCCCGCCGCACCCCGCCCCGCACCAAAACGACCCTCGTCCCACGGAAAAACGACCATCGTCCCACGAAGAAGCGACCTTCGTTCCGCGAAGAAGCGACACTCGTCCCGCGGAGGAATGACAATCGTTCCGTGGAGAAACGACCAACGTTCGCGTCAGGATACTCGAAAACATTTCTCATGTGGACCAGTCAATCGAAGGGAAGGGTGTGGGGCATGTAGAGACGAGAAAGTAGAAAAACACGCACAGAAAACGCCAAAAATAACGAACGAATGATCTGCGTGTGTAAGCTTTTTGGTTTTTGAATATTTTTTCCGACAAAGCTTTTCGGAGGTTTTTGATATTTTTGTTTGTTTTCAAAAGTTAATCGACCAAAAACGGGGCGATTATATACAACATCCACAAAGCTAAATGTACGTACACTGTACATAGTCGGAGAAACGAACGGGCTTACGCACCTCCCGACCACGGCGATTGGTCGTGGGAGGCAGCGGGTTAGATTCGGAAGATGCCGGGATGGCTGAAGCTTGTAGACCGAGATCGTGGTCTGATTGAACTGCACTAGAATTCTGTAAGCTGGTGCGGTGAGTTGTGACGTCGCACGAAACACTACTAGATGAAGTAGGCGAGGTGCTTTCTTCCATAAAGGCAAATTTTAGATGGCCGATGGTGACGAATTCGTGTCGCCCACCGCGGTCAATAGTGTACGCCTTACTCGCATGATGTAGCACCTTGAAAGGTCCTATGTACGGCGACTGAAGAGGCTGTCGAACAATAGTCTGCGCGAAGAAGGACGTGTGAACACGTAGACAGCTTCTCGGGCACGTACATTGGTGTCTTCTGCGACCGAGGAGCGGGTGGACGTAGCTCACGCATCTGGTGAGCCAATCGATCAGTGTAACTTCCGTAGTCAAAAGTGGAAGTACATGGGGCTGGTGCTACCAGCTGTCCGGGCAACCGCAGCGTGCAACCGTAGTGCAAAATTATATAAGGCTTATTAATGAGATCGTGGTTGGAGGGGGATTCTAAGACGGATGGTGTGGGACAAAGAAACTCACAGCACGAACGCCACTGAGGTCGGCTCCTAGCCATATCAGTAAGTGTGTCCAACCAAACGTGTTCATCGTCTTTCGAACCCCAACTAGGGAGCCGAGACGCAACAACCGAGGCCAGCTCAGAAGTGAGGGTCTTCATTCCTCTGGACCAAGTCATCGCTTGGCCACCCCTCCTCTTCTTTCATCCACACCCCCGGTGCACAAACGACACACGTCGCGGAAGTCGGTGGGCTGGCATGCGTAACACGTGGCCGAGCCATCGGAGCCTGATGCGTGAAATGACGGTGCTGAGCGGTTCATTTCCTTTTCCTGTGCCATAAACAAGGCGTCGAACACGCTCGTTACTCACGCGGTGTTCCCACCACATGTGAGCTAAATTACGAAGGCACCGGTGATCGAACGTTACTAGCCTCTTCAGGTCCGCTGCTTTAAGCGGCCAGGTTTCACAACCGTACGATAGGGTCGAACGTACTGCTGCATTGTACACTCTACCCTTCAGGGCAAGAGTGATGTCGCGCCGGCGCCATAAGTGGCGAAGGTTAGCAAAAGCGCCTCGAGCTTTTGCTATACGATTCGTGATTTCATCTTCAATCCCACGAGCGCTGATACAACTTCCCAGGTAGTTGAATTTTTGAGTGACTTCTAGCTGATCCCCACCAAGGGTCAGCGTAGGAGGCGCTCGAGACCAATCTTGGAGAAACGCTTTGCACTTCGATGGTGCGAAGCAAAGCCCGAAGTGACGGACAGCTAGAGCTAATCTGTCCAGTGCCGCTTAGCACGTTTGTGAGCTGTCACAGATCAGGGCAATATCATCAGCATACTCTAAATCCAGAAGTCGTTCTCCTGGGAGCAGATCCACACCTTCTAAGTCGTGTCCTGTGAACTCGATTTCCATGACTTCGTCAACAGCGAAGTTGAAGAGGAAAGGTGACAGTGGGCATCCTTGTCTCACACCGCTGGAGATATTAAAAGGCGACGACAGCTTGCCGTAAGCCATCACTCTGCCCGAGCTACGCGCATATAATGCTCGGATAATATTTACATATTTCTCAGGTACACCTTTCCTGAGTAGACAGTTCCAAAGTGCACGTCTATCTACCGAATCGAATGCACCTTTGATATCGAGGAACACGACAACGGTGAGCCGCCAATATATGTGACGGTGCTCCAACAACTGACGCAAAGTGAAGATGTGGTCAATGCAGCTACGACCTCGACGAAATCCAGCTTGCTCTTCACGAATCTGGCTTTCACGAGTGCCAATCAGTCTGTGAAGGATGACAGAGGCAAGCAATTTGGAGGTGATGGAGCTCAGACTGACTCCTCTATGGCTGCCGTATTCCGATTGTGAGCCACCTTTGAAAATTGGGACTATGATGGAGCGGCTCCAATCGGTTGGGACAGTTTCCTGCTCCCACAGTCTCACTAGTAACTCGTGTAAATCATCCACAAGAGCAGGTCCCCCGAATTTGAAAAGGGCTGGAGGAAGGTCATCAGGTCCCGCGGCTTTATTGAACTTCAACAGTTTGATCTCATGTTCGACTTCTGAGCGAGAGGGTGGATCCAAAGGAACAGCCCAGGGAGCGGGGCGATCACTGGTCGGCGAGAAATCTAAGAATTCCGATTGATTAAATTGCCTTTCAAAGTGTTCAGCCCAACTTTCCAGGCGTTTTGATAAATTGTGGATAGGCTGTCCACTCTCGTCACGTATAGTTTTACTAACACCAGGTCTCCTGCTGCTCGTTTCCCGGATAAGACGGAGTAACTCAGGATGGTTACCAAGGGCAGCGGCCATTTCCATCTCTGATGCACGACGAGACCACCAGGATTCGCGGTCTCTCTTCAGGCTAGCACGGAGTTTTGCCCGGAGCTCTTTGCGAGTTTCATTGTGTTCGCTTCCAGCCGGAATATGCCGGCGAGCATCTATAAGTTCCAATACTGTGAAGAGACCCAATGTTCATGTTGGCTATTAGACACACCACATGAGGATTTGCCTGCTGCTACTAAGGCCTGTTGCATATGAGACCAGTGAACTTCAATTGCATCCAGTGAGCGTTTATCCAACTCGGATGACAGCGTAATTTGATAGGCGTTCAGAACAGCTGGTTTTGCCAGTTAGCTGGTGTCAATGCGCTCACAACATCGTCGCGGGCGTCCGCCAAAGCGCATCCGCAGGTCAGCACATACAAGTGCATGATCGGTGTCAACCCCTGTGCTCCAAATCGAGCGACAGTTCTGGACGCAGCCTCTCCAGCGGAAACTGATAGCAATGTGATCGATTTGCGTCCATAGCTGGTTCGAGGCTGGTGGACGCCAAGTCACCCTCCGGCGGGTGCTGTGTCGGAAATTAGTGCTCGCAAGAAATAAGCGAGCATCCTCACACAAATGAAGTAACCTCTCACCGTTATCATTACGGGAGCCTATACCATGTTGGCCGCCCAGATGCAGCTTATCTGCGGATAATTTTCCAACTTGAGCGTTCAGATCTTCAGCCAGCACTACAGTGTCCGAGCTTCTTCTGTGGCGAAGGAGTTCGTTCAGTTGGCGATAGAAGTCGTCTTTTACCGAGTCATCGCTACAGTTTGTCGGTGCATAGGCAGCGATAACGAATAGACACCTGTTAGTCCCACGCGACTTCGAAGTTTTGAACGAGCCAGCCAATCGGACCGCACACATCCGGCTACTGATTGGAATCCAATCAACCAGAGCAGCTTCAGCCCGGGGACTCAGGGCAATACCAACACCGGCTTGGCCGGTGCTCGAAGCTGCATCGTCACCGGATAGGCGCAATGAGAAAGTGCTGCTAGTGTCACCTGAAGGGGATCGCAGAGTGAGCACAGAGCTCGAGTCTTGCAGGCGGGTCTGCGATAAGCAGCAGATATCGATCGAGAGGGTGTCTGTGTTCGGTCAAGTGCTGCCTGTTGACCAATCTGAAGCAATGTGCGAACATTGAGGCATGCCAGTCTGAAGGAGGATCTAGGGCTCCAAATGGAAGCCGATGAACTGGGCTTGGCCGCTTGCTTGGACATGGACCTGTTGAGACTGCAGGAATGACGCTCTGCGTTCACATGTGAGTTAAACTAAAAGAAGAGCGACTATTAAAGCAAGGTGGGGGAGGGCCGAGAATTGGGGGGTTGAAAACAGGGGGGATGAAAGTAAAGCTGGAACGGGACGATAAGGGTGAAAAAGCGCAAGAAGGGGAATAAGAAGATGGGAAGGCCTGAGCAGTAGCATCCAAACCCCTATCTACCCTGCTCGATGCAGCAGATAGGGCACCGTTGATTATCCTCTGCGGTGGCCAGAGCATCAGAAATTTGTTTGGGGAAGGATTCATTGTATTGCGTGGGCAGGATACTGTCAGGTTGCCCAGGCCTAGACAGGAGAACGATTAGGGTTCTCAACCAAGGCCTTTGGTTCAAAAACCTGTCCGCAAGGCAGCGGGTTTGGCGTTGGGCTACAAGGAGTCCGTTTTAAGGAATAAGGAGCCACCCTCATTCCAACCCCCAACCTGGAGAGCCAGGAGCCTAGTTTGTCTGGCCTCTAACCATTGAGCAATCTGGTATGAGTGGCTCTGAAGGTGCAAAAGCACCACCCAGTATAGCTCAATGGATCACTGAGGCACACAAACCATCGCACCACGGTAAGGTCCAGCCTCATTGCCTCATGTACCTGAATTAAAGCATGACGGTAATAGTGAACGAAAAAAGCACGACATTGAAGAATGGTCGTACATCATAGAGCTATATAACATGCAAAATGTCATGACTTTCGATTTCACCCGTCTAGCGGGCTCCCCAACCTATTACGGTAGCGGGTCAAAATCTTTCAAAGTTACTTTGGATGCGCCTGTGATGGCATCATTTTCGATCCAAACGTTACATGAAAACTAAATATTGGGCTACCAGAAGTACGGCTAAGACCATTCTTTCAAACACTACATACCCCAGCTGAAGACCGTCACATGTAGTGACGGTCACACACAGTGAGCTGAACTTTTAATGCGTCAACAACTACAATACTGCTACACCAACGCTCAGGCGCTCTATTCTAAACTGCCATCGACATGAAGCAACAATATGAGATATCACAGCAGTGGCTAGAACTTATCCCCCAAACGAAATATCAAACCCATAGAGTAAACTCAGTGCAATGTCACTCATTCGGAATCATCGTCCATCTCGCGGGAACGGCGTTGCTATCAACTACCGAGGTTACCTGAAATGTGATGCCCTTACCTAGCATTTCCTTGTTACCCTCGAAGCACTATTTTTCTGACTGCAGCTGACTTGTCAAGATGGCAGATCTCTAAAGCAGACGCGCGATGCTTGTATCTTAGCAGTTATTTACAGACACCCGACTTCCTCGGCAGGCGGCGATGGCACTGTTAAACGCTCTCTGCTATGCTGTTTCAAAAGTATTTGCACTACTTTATAATAGGCGAATTCAATGTACCTTCAACGATATCTGCTCCCCCAGTGAGCCATACGCCAAATCAAAATATCTTGTATTCATGGATATGGCAGTTTTGTATAATCATGTGCATCGACCAAGCAGACATCGCGGTTCAACTAGATTATCAATTCTGGACCTAATCCTGACAATTGAAAAGTTGATGGTTTTGGGTCAGTTTCATGCAAGCCTCTGGAAAGTAGTAATGATCACAGAGTCCTAAAATTTGGCCATGTGTGTTGTGCCAGTATTGTTGATAGAGAGCGAGAAACTGGACGAACTATTACTGACTATTCCAAGCTTTACAACATGACAACAACCGTTGACTAAGACCACCAGCTGCACAGTTCGGCGAACTATGCATGGAATAAATTTTAGTGGTACAATTATCTGGATCGTGCTAGCTGTTTCAAAAGTTGTACCATCACGAGTATCGCACCGGACCAACTCGATCCGAAGCCGAACTGCTAAATTGATCAATAGGAGAGACGAGCTTTGGAGGCGACATACATTAGATCCATGTGTTACCTTATGAAAGATCTCCAAAACAGTCACTGACTACTGCATGTCACTCATAACCGGTAAGCACGAATAGCAAGAGACCATGCTACTCCAGTTTACGAACAACATCAAACTGCTTCAGATATGTGAATGACGAAAGAAAGATTATGACTGGGCTACCACCACTCAAAACGGCCAGTGGCCTAACGACTACTGCTGTGGGTACTGTGAGCGCACTACCTATGCAGTTTGGTTCAGTCGTTACAAATACCACGGAACCTTCACAATATCCACTCCGAACAAAGGTTATCCGCTTATCCAGCATCACTTTTATCCCACCAGCTGTCGCAATTAAATTACAGTCTTTACGGAAACTGAGAAAATCTGTCCAAAGTTACTTAAAACCCTTACATCCACCATGGCAGTACATCTCGCAGCCTTTTTCCAGGATCCGCTTGACTCCCTTGCACTACCATCTGCATATCAAAATGGAATCATCACCCCGATATACAAGTGAGATAAAAGATCCGATTTTGTCAGCTACCCACGTATTATTCTCCTTCCTGTTTTATAAAAACTGGTGGAGTCAGTGGTCGCAGATAAACTGACGCGTTCTTTTGAACGTCTGCAAATCATCTCTAATGCGCAACATGGTTCTAGATGCAGACGATCTTGTCTCACAACTCTGCTCCTTGCTCGGGACTCATGGACCAGTGCGACTAATGAAGGGGCGCTCTTGGATGTTATTTACTTTGCTAAGCCATTCGACATAGTGTTAATCACTTCGCTTTCCGCTCCAAAAGCTTGCTGCCCCTACGATATCTAGGTTTCGTCGTACAAGCTAAGAATACCGAGACCCATTCGGAAAACCTGTGCATTTCCAGTGGTGTGCGGAATATATCCGTTCTCGGTTGGCTACTGTTTTTAGTCTGCATCAATTACCTCCAATCAGATATTTAACCTCCGATGCAATTATTTTCAGATGATGCTAAAATATGTAGTGCAATTTGTTCAGCATCTGACGTTGCCTATCTCCGGAGCGACTTGGACCTGGCTAACCAATGAGCACAAATAAATCAGTTTTCCAGACCGTCTCTTCCAGCCCTGTCCAGCAAGTGCAAACAACGCACGACGGGGGTAACGCTGGACAGGCATGCGCAATACGTGTCCCAACCACCGCAGTTGATGCAGTGAGATGAGCTCCTCGAGCGAGTGGCTTCCACGTCCCAAGACACGCTGTCTAACTTCCACATTGCTTACGTGGTGCTGCCACCACACACGGGCAATGGACCGCAGACAGCGGTGCTCGAAGACGGATCGCCTGCGCAAGTCATCTTTACGAATGGGCCAGGTCTCGCATCCGTACAACAGTACAGCACGAACAGTTGCACAATAGACCTGCCCTTTGATGGAGAGACGAATGTCGTGGCGACGCCACAAATGCCTCAGCCTAGAAAAAGCGAGGCGTGCTTTCGAGATGCGCATCGAAATCTCGTCTCCAACAGCCCCGCCAGCAGTGATGCAACTTCCCAAGTAGACAAAGCTCTCCACAACCTCCAGTGTCTCACCAGCAAGCGTGAGTGCAGGCAGAGGCACCTGCCAGTCTTGAAGGAGAGCCTTGCATTTGGATGGCGAAAAGCACATACCATACTTTGATGCTTCAATCGTCAAGCGGTTTAATGCACGTTGGACGACCTGTGGATCGTCACCTAGCAAGACGATATCATCAGCATAATCCAAATCAACAACTCGACTACCTGGGAGGAGCTCAACGCCAGCGTTCAACTAAACTTATTCCTCTGTAGTTGGAGCAGATTGTGTGCAGGCCCTTTTTGAAGATGGGTACGACTATCGATTCACCCCAAGATGATGGAACCTTCTCTTTCGTGAATCCTAGAAAGTGCCACCTGCCGACGCTGAGCAGCAGCTTTAGCAACACCTATCTTTTGGGACGATAGGCACTGCAGCACGTAACTAACGAATGGGACTTAGGTATTGTCGTCCAAAATGGGCAATTCGCTCCAGTGTTCGAGCTCAGCAGACGGGGCGAATTTGAGCCTAAGGATTTTGAGGCCAGCCCTTGGTTCGTTTGAGTGACGGATAGTACTCCGGCTGCTTAATTCGCACATTATTCCCCACGTTGAGTATGAGGTTCGGGCTCGGTGTCCATGGTTAAAACACGACATTCGTCTCCTGGAGCAGCCCTAAGGAAGAGTCACCAAGGCAACATGGGGACTATCCGGTCTCAGTTGCGAACTACGCTTTTGTTTACTCGCCGTATTCTCCTTAGAATACCAACAATCTCGCGGAGATTGCATTCTCGCATACCAGATACTAACTGAGAGCATGTACCCATTTACATCACTGCTAACCCTAGCCCCATGTAAACAATGTCAACGCCATCACCTGAAATTACTGACGCAACACTCCCGTTTGGGTTTTAGGAAGTAATTTTACTCTCTTAGAAGCTGTTCCCACTCGAATGCACTATTAACATATGTCGTGAACGCACTGGACATCGTGACATTTGAAAAATTATTAGCGTGTCCTCTTATTGATAAACTCTGCAAAGCAGTGTGTTACAGTGCGATGTCTAAGCTACCGACAATTCACGTTCCACGTTGGAACCTTTTGATTTTAAATTTCCCTTATATTTTCTATCCTGTGGATCGTGTAGACCTGTATTTTTTTTATCTCCTTATACACTGTTGCTATCGAGAGCCTACTACCTGGCCATTATACGGGTCATTAAAGGATCCGGGTATTTTTCAAAAAGGGTATTATTCTACATAGTATATTTTAACCCTCGCGTACTGTCGGAGTGGTCAGCAGACGATGCACGTGTATGCTGTGTCTCTGAACCGCGTGTTCAGTACAGCGGTGTGCCCCTTCATCTCTAGTTGCAATCAATCGGTTTGCACACTTCGCGCCTCCATTGATGTCGAGTCAATGGCTCGCTGTTCGCTGTGTTCGGGTCACCCTTAGCAGAAGTGCGGAGGCTGCGTCTTCCACCACCTTTCACCCTCCCATCGTGCTTCTGTTTGCTTTCTTTGTCTCCTTTCTTACTGCACTGATCGAAGGTGTGTCTTGCGGTTGTCAGAGGCGATGATGAACATTCTATGGTTCATCTGCAATCATGAAACGCTCGTCCCACCATTTCAGACGCGAATTACTTTGGAAACCACGGTAAGAAGACTAAAGCTGGTAGATACGTGCATTACGTATTGACTGCTCGGTACCATTACCAATGATCGATATTTATGGGTGTTATTGGGTACGGCTAACAAACTTAGGGTGCACAGTGAACGCGGTAGCTTAGTCTCCACATCCGAGGTAACCTTAAGACGTTGAATAAATGTCTTTAAACATCAGCCTTGTTGAGACGGCCTCGGCAGGCCGACAAAAGCAGGAATTAGTGTAATGGAACACCACTTTGAACACTTAGCTGAGCTCTGTCCATAGTGACCCGATATCAGTTAGTGATTACCTATCGAGGCAGCTGGCAGTCTACGCGAGCACAGATGTTGAGAAGGGTAGTGATTCCTAACAGACTCAGGCTAATCCCATCTCGACACATGTTCCTTCATTCTGGGATTCAGATTCTTATCGCTTCTGCCTATGTAACTTGGTCCGGAGTCACGCATGCATTGGTTTACACATTGATACTTGGCCCCGATAGGTTGAGATTGCTTCGTTGGAGAGACGGGCAAACTTGGGGTTCGGTTGGTCAAGACGACGTAAGCAGCATAGTAACTTCCCTGCATAGCAGAGGTTATACGCTTGGTTATCTTCATCGCGTTCAAAACTGAATATAAACTTCTTGGCTGCCACGTGCATTAAGTCCCTCGGCGATGGCAGTTGACTATGTTCTCGGATAAATCTTCGATAGCCGTTCACCATGTGTGTTGTTGGAATTGACGGAAGCCCATCGGCCGAGCAGATTCATCTGGCACGAATAAATAATATCTTTACGAGTGTCCACTTGTGCTACACTGGGGTGGAACTAGTGTAAAGTCTATCCAAACAGACTACTTAATGGTTTCATTTTCTCAACAACTGGTGAGGATGTCCAGATATGACAGGTGATTTTCCTGTTCCATTTTGCAGGTTACCCGGAATTTGGCATGTGTTTCATTAAGTCGCTCTACAGACTGTTCGAACTGCTGCTTCGATGAAATATAGGTCAAAGGATCATCCACATAGCGTTCATAGTATGGTATTTGGGATATTTCTGTCGAAAATTTCCTTTCTATTCTTCGCATGAAGAAATCAGAGCGTATATGAACTAGTGAACTGCCCACTGCTACGTCATCGGTTTGGCGGTACGGCATGTTCTAGTAATGAAAGCCAACATCAGTGCACAATAAGTGGGATTCTATCAACAGTTCCATCGGGATTGGTAATGAAAGATCAGAATGTTCAACAAATGGACATACTTAATAAACGGTCTGATGTAGGGTGACGTTAATGAAGGAGGATTTGATATCCAAGGAACACTTAACCTTGTCAGATAGGTTGTTTTCATCCAGGTCCTCAGTGTGTTGGAATGAGTCCTTAACACTGAGCGGATTGACCCATTGTTTCAGCGGAGAAAGCACCTTCACCAGCCAACGGGCCAGTTTATGCTACTCGCATTCACCATCGAGAGAATCGAGCTAAGTAGCACTCCGCTCTTGCGCATATTCAGTGACCCATACAACTGTGAAGTGGTGCTACCACTCGTCTTCAAGCTGTTAAAAAGGCACGCTATAGAGGAGTCATTCCGAGAAGACGAACTATGCCGACTTCCCAGATAAGCGAATATCAACTGGCATCGGGTCACCGGATAGAACCCAGCTAATCGTTCAGTGGTGTTACGTTACGCTAATCATCTCTTCCTTCGGTTTGCCGCGCCCGTTGCATTGAGCAAGAGGAAGCCAGTCCTATGTGTACAAACACAATTATTCATTAACTTAAGGGTACCTTAGATATGAAGGCTGAAGTTTGTCATTCACTCTGCAGCTTAAGTTTGTCTCGTTGCGCCAATGTTAGCTATAGCTACCGATCACTGGTAATGGTAATGATGAGTAAATAGAAAATGCATGCACCTGCCTGTTTGCCTCTTGTTGGGCTTTACAAATAGGTGAAGGTAAATAATTGCTTTAAATTTCTCAAACGATGATTTCCTTTGTCCACTTTTGCTACCGTGCCACGGTTAGCCATCAAGTCCCGAACTGAAATCACTTCACAGAATCATATAAACTGCTATGCAATCAAACGTTGATCATGTATATCCACCAATAGAGGATATTAATTATCTACCTGCCCCAAAAAAGGATCCAAACTGGGACGTATAAATTAGGTGCCAATTGCCAGGCGCAGAGCTAATCAAAAACAATACAGAAGTTCAATAAAACCATTTTCTGTATGAGCAGAATTGTTCACTCAGTTTAGTGCGGGTGAGCAATCCGATGGCTCTTTACCTGTAGTGCTGGCTATAATACGTGTTGCACTGTTTTGCATGGTGCTGTCTTATGTTAGCCATATTGCATTTAATATACCAAGGTCCGGCCTTTTTGGTATTTTCCCGTGTATTATCGTTGTTTTTGCGCTTTTTTCCATGGTCAACCTTTGAGACATGTAAGCAAGTGCTATTTTATCCGTCATAAATTATTGTTTCATTATTCACCTGGGATTAGCCGCGCCCGGTTGGTTACCCTGTGGCCGTGTCGTCAGGACACTCTGTTGGTGGATTTATCCGTACATTGGTTATTTTGTGGAAATAGCAGCATCATTCAATTTCATTTCTGATTCTGCAATTGCTGAAGCACTTTTTGTATGGCATCTTTCCATAGATTTCGGAGTTCCGCCTTCCAGATTCTACCTTACCATTTTACTTCAATTTTACACCATTTTCCAAAACGCCGAAGAAAGCACCTTGTGGCTTTTGTTCGAAAGTTGTTGGACACATGGCAAGTGTTATTACGTTCTTCATTGTTGTACAATACTTCATATTTCGTGTGTTGGATTATTTACCGATTCCTCTCGCCTTTTGTGTTCCACTCAACATGATTTTATCCAAATTTTATGTTACCACTTTCGCAGTCTCAGGCAGCCAGAGTAACGTCCACTGTCTGTCGATGTAGCTGGTAGCATAAAATGTTTATCTGTGAGCACTTCTAGACATATGGTCATGCAGACTGGCCAGGATTCTGTCCAAGAACCAACCCAGACTTCCTGTGACAATTCCTCACCTCACAATCCTAATTTTTCCAGAAGCACGACACCAACTGTTACTAGCTTTCCACTGATTTGCGTTCTGCTAGCTATGAAGACCAAGATGGTTGAAGAGCCATAGAAGACTTGGCGACAGAAGAGGTCGCGAAACGAAGAGAAGCTTCGCGCTGCTAATCAACTACATGCCACGTCAAGCACAGCTCGAGGCCACCATCCTCCCGGGGGAACCGCTTCAAATGATAAAGAGACCATTACATCTGATGTCTTTTCACGAGTCTGAATCCTCGGACATGCTATGATCACGACGTTGAGTTTTACATAGCCTGGTAGGTGGGTATCTTGATGTGAGTGGGGGCGGAGTGAAAATGATGCCAGTCATGCACCTCGGCAAATGCACTATTGGGAAAGACCGACCGATGTGGATAACGTTTGCCGACGCGGCCAATCCGAAGCTAATCCTGTCTCGGATAAGTAGGCTGTGGGGTAAAAGGATGTATATTCGTCCGTATATGTGGCCATTCAACCCAGAACCACTCAAGTGTGCTATCATCGTGCTAAAACGGCGAACCACGAAGTAAGAAAAAACTTGCGTATTGCAAATTTCCGGGCGGTTACAATACGAACGATTAGTCCGATAAATCTGGTCGCTCACTCTTCACCTACGCCCGGTAGTTCCGACCGCTGCATGCGTATAGCCTTTACCAACTTCTGCAGCTTCATGAACAAGCACGATGAGCATGGCCGTTTCGTTACTTTCGAGCGACTATAATTAATAGGACTCGCATGGGCCTGTTTGAACGATGGGGTACTCACCCAGGAAGTTGAGCTTGTTAGCCACGCGTGCTTCGGTGATGATAGGCTATCGATTGCACCCGGTCTTCTCTGTCTAGGAGACTCATGTGCGCCCGACGAAGCGAGGATGGCCTATGTGAGCAGTTGTGGTACTCGATCCATCTCAACCGCGGAGAGCTACCAAAGTGTATATTATCGCACTCCCCTGAGCTATTGTTTGGTTTGGCTGCCGCATCTCCGGGACCACATGAGTCGCCCCAGTTTCTACTCAAAAGTAATTTCTACT
The DNA here is from genome assembly GCA_944474145.2 of Dicrocoelium dendriticum. Classification (NCBI taxonomy): domain Eukaryota; kingdom Metazoa; phylum Platyhelminthes; class Trematoda; order Plagiorchiida; family Dicrocoeliidae; genus Dicrocoelium; species Dicrocoelium dendriticum. Next base: position 144,405,560 of record OX104064.1, read on the forward strand.
GTACGGCCTGGCTCATGACTGCTTGTCGAAAATCAACCAACTCATCCAAAGTCACGCATCTCGCTGACACTGGCCACGCCACCAATTTGGCTGTCTTACAAACTGATCTATCAGCCACCGGACAATCAATCAAAGTGCCTCCGTAGGCGTTTGCTTGAATCCGCTGAGGCCGTTGCGATTCGACTGTACGAGCCGAAGTTGTGTGTTCAGCAACGGTTCGTTCAGGCGTTAAAACTGCCTTGGCCCACTCGAACTGCGACATACGGCTCACCGAATTATGTGAACACCGCATTTGTGACCTAAGAGATAGTGACTGTGCTTGATCAGTGATTATGAACCGAAGTTATCTTAGCAACCCTTACCCTGTGTCCAACATTTTGCATTTTCACCTATAATTATACAAGCCTGAAAATGAATTATTGAAAACATATTGTAGCGAGAGTGGCCAGCTAACGATAACGGACTATTAGCGAGTACCGCTCCCAGTGATGGAAAAAAGGAGGAACGAGAGTAACAGGACGAAAGTGTATTGTGGTACTCTTTTCCCGCGGATTGGCTAACAATGAGATACCGGACGATGCGAGCCAGCTAGGGAAGGACGTGAGGGTCTGAGCAATGGAGCGACGTGTTGAACCCAACCGTGGCGCCGTGTGCGTTAATCGCATGTGCGTTGGGTCAGATAATCAAGTGCAACATACATACCAGCATTCTGCAAACAACCTCCAAGTTTCAACTCAAGTAGAATGCCCATTTGTTACGTCAAGTTCCGAAAGATAAACAGGACACGAACCTTTAAACAAACAATTGTTTTCGATTAATTCTTCATCAGGCTCATACAGTAATATGCATTAGGTTAACGTCTGTTGCAATCGTCAGTGTAACAAAGAAACAATTGATCAGAAAATTTAACTTGTGATCATGATGGCATTCATCTGATCACATGACTGAAATCAGGTGAATTTGCGGAGTACCATTACTTCCTTCGCGGCTGGTGGTCGGCCAGGGAAGTTGTACTGTTTGTATTAGCTTCTTCTGAACACATAAGTCCGGATTTGTTAGGCGTATGCATACTGCCTCAGCGGTGGCGAGTAGGCTTGCTCTTAGACGATGGTTTTGTCTTGACGGTATTCTGTAGAGAATTTGAAAGGATGTTCGTTTGTCTACCTGGTGGCCTGTGTTTATTAGATGGTTTGTAATCGCACTGCAGCTTGTCCTATTCTCGCGCTTGTAGAGCCAACCTGGGAGGTGTTCCTTAATTCTCTTACCTAGATGCCTGGTCGTCCGTCCAACGTACCTGGCCCCGCACGGGCAGGTGAACCGGTAGATTAACATCGATTGGGGATGATCAGGCACTCGGTCTTTGAATCTCGGAACTAGTAAAGGTCTGCTCGTGAAAATCACATTCAGCTGAGCCGCATTAAAGGTCTCTTTGAAGCTTTGCTGTAGTCGACGTGCGCATGTCTCAGCCACACTATTTCCTTTGAATGGAAGTGTCAAGTAAAGCTGTTTCTTTTCAACGATTTGTTTTGATACTTTTGGTATGCATCGCTTCATATGGGTCTCGATAAATCGCTCCGGATATCCATTTTCGAGAAGCGCTTCTTTGATTCGTACGAGTTCGGCTTTTATGGTATCTTCGCTGCAGATTTTATATGTTTGATCGGTTAGCGTTCGTACCAGCGTTCTTTTTTGGCTGAGTGGGGAGAAACTATGAAAATGCAGAAAAATTTAAGCGAAGCAATGTGTCAAACCAGGTTTCCGTCAGTTCCAGAACAAGAAGTGCACAATCTTTCTAGTGTTCAGTTAGACAGACTGCAGCTGCAAGCGCTTTCACTTGGTCTAAAATTTAGCCATCCGCAAAAGAAATACAATCATGTTGAAATAGAAACACAGTTTGAACACATATTCAAGCAGACGAACGACTTGGTGGCCAACTCTGATATGGAACTTGAACAATTCAAATCAAATTTGCTCAACATTTCTTTTCAGTACCAAAGACGTCTAGTAGAATACCATCGACTACTGACAAAAGCGCACCTTGATGCTTTGAGAGAATTTCAGAAAAACGAAGATCTCATCATAACCAAACCAGACAAATGATCTGGGACTGTGCTGATGGATCGTGCGGATTACATCAAGGAAATGAAAATGATACTCTCGGACACTTCACGTTTCGTGAAATGTGAACAACAGAAAGATAAAACAGAATGTGTAGAAAATCAATCGATCTAGTGTTTAAAATCACTAGTGAACGACGGCGCCATAACCAAAGAAACGTACGACCGACTTCGTCCTATAGACTTGCACCGCACTTGTCCGTGAGGACAAAATAACTTATCAACAGTGCCTAGCCAAAAATTTCATGGAAAACAACAAACTGCTGTATAAGCATGTCAATAAACTTCGTAAAGTGAAGCATGGAATACCCCCACTATTCACGGCAAGCGGTAGAGTACAAAGCGCCGAAGAAGCAGCTAATGCCCTGCGGATGCAATACGCCCCAATTTTTGAACTCGCAATCTCTACCTGTCCCATAATATCAAGCTCATTACCGACACCTTTGTTTACAAATGTTATTTTCAACCCATCAATTGTGCTAAGGAAGTTACTCTCACTGCGTGAACATAGTTCTCCGGGAGCAGACAACATCCGCCCGAAGGCACTGAAGGCTGTGGCTAATAAGCTAGCTGAACCACTGTCACAGTTCTTCCAAAGGTACTTTGATGAACAACAAGTCCCCACTATGTGGAAGTGTGGCATTATAACCCCTATTTTTAAAGGCGGTAGCTGTTCCGATCCTGCAAACTATCGTCCAGTGACTATCCTGCCTGTGCTCGCGAAGGTGATGGAAGCAGTCGTCGCTGAGGCTTTAATGGACTACCTGGAAAAATGCAACATCTTGGTACCGGAACAGCATGGCTTCCGTCAACACCGGTCATGCACCACCAACCTACTCATTGCACGAGGAAGTTGGACGGAAGTGGCTGATGATGGGGTCGGAGTCGACGTCATCTATCTGGACTTCTCCAAAGCTTTCGACCGCTTTGATCACCGCATCCTACTTCAACGGCTTCAGAGTTACGGAATCGGAGATCCAGTACTTGGTTGGATTGGCAACTTCCTTTACCAACGAAAACTCCAAGTACGTGTTAGGGGATCACTTTCTAATCCAATTGACGTGGAATGTGGTGTCCCACAAGGCTCAGTGCTGGGACCGCGTTTACTCCTGGTGTTTATCAACGACCTGGCAAGAGTCATCTCCTCAAACTTCCTGCTTTTCGCCGATGACGTCAAGATATGGCGGGCGATTAATAACAAGACAGATCAGGATCTGCTCCAACATGACCTAGATTGCATTTACGAATGGTCAAGGAGGAACAAGCTTCAATTGAACATGGCTAAATGCAAAGTGATGCATCTGCGTCACCAGCCGGTGAGCGCTTACAAGATTGGAGACCACACCTTGGCGAAGGTTTCTCAGGAGCGTGACCTGAGTGTATTGGTACAGGAAGATCTCGGGTGTTCAAAACAAGCAGAGAAGGCGACGAGAACCGGCAATCAACACTTCGGCCTTCTTCGCAGAGCCTTCGGTCGGTTTGAACCGTCAATATTTTCCCAAATGCTTAACACCTACGTGCGACCTCACGTGGAGTATGCTATTCAGGCGTGGCAGCCGTGGCAGAAACAGGATCTCATTGCTCTCGAGACTCCTCAACGGCGGGCAACCAAGAATGTCAGGGGCCTCTTTCATCTGCCCTATCAGTTTAGACTGAAATCTCTAAGAATATACAGTAGTCGATATCGGCTTTTGCGGGGGGATCTCATAATGGTTTACAAGATTCTGAAGAACCCAAACCACATTTGCCGTCCGCTGCTGGAATTGAACCACAACACTAAACTAAGAGGTCACCCTCTAAAACTGACAATTCATTATAGCCAGCTTGAATGCCGTAGAAATTTCTTTCTCTCCGCGTGTGTGAGCCTTGGAATGCCCTCCCTAATTATGTCGTCTCTGCTCCCAATCTGGCGATATTTAAAAAACGTGTTGACGATGCATTGTCCCACTTACATTTCATTTTATGACTTGTTAGCCAGGGGCTACAAAACGCAACCAAACGGTTTCTTGCCAAACGCCTAACCAATGGATTTATGGATTTATACGTTTGATATGCGAACATCTCCGCTATTCCACATAAGTCTATGGTGAGTCCACCAAAACGCTTTTCACTTTATTATGCAATTGATTTTCGCAATAATTTCCATCCCACGGGACTTGTTAAGCGATGCTTTTTTACCCGCAATAAACCATTGTCCATTGTCTCCTCGCCTTTATGGTCTCCAAAAATACAAAAACCTGACACACCATTGAGGCCCATATTAGATATGAGGAATTCACCGTACCACAACATTGAGCAGTGGCTGACAAAAATGCTGAATCCCATCAGGCAAATGATTGCTCCTCACAGACTGGCAGATACATTCCAGTTCATCAACGAAATTCGAGATTTGAATGTCTAAGAGCATCGGATGTTTTCCTTAGATGTTGTTTCATTGTTTACCAACGTGCCTCTGATAGAGACGGTTAACTACCTGTGCTCGTACATTGACCAGCATGGTATAAATATCGGTATACGAAGCAACCAACCGAAACAACTGATACTCAGATGTGCGTACAACGTACAATTACAATTCAATAGAGAGTTTTATAGACAGGTTGATGGCGTTGCAATGAGTTCCCCGCTTGGTCCATTGTTAGCGGATATTTATATGGGAATTCTAGAAAACGGTCCATTAAAACAGGTCATATCCGGTCTGAAATTCTATCGGGACTATGCGGATGATATAATTTGTATAAGTGGTCGGACCACCAAACCCAAGGATATAAGCGACTGTTTCAACAATGCGCACCCCAATGCCGAATTTACAGCTGAGGAAGAAAACGACAACCAAATGAATTTTTTGGACGCGTTCTATCAGAATAACCGATGGATCAATCAAAATAAATGTATAAAGGAAACCATATTGGACGGGACAATACACGAACTTTCATAGTTTCGCCCCACTCAGCCAAAAAAGAACGCTGGTACGAACGCTAACCGATCGAACATATAAAATCTGCAGCGAAGATACCATAAAAGCCGACCTCGTACGAATCAAAGAAGCGCTTCTCGAAAATGGATATCCGGAGCGATTTATCGAGACCCATATGAAGCGATGCATACCAAAAGTATCAAAACAAATCGTTGAAAAGAAACAGCTTTACTTGACACTTCCATTCAAAGGAAATAGTGTGGCTGAGACATGCGCACGTCGACTACAGCAAAGCTTCAAAGAGACCTTTAATGCGGCTCAGCTGAATGTGATTTTCACGAGCAGACCTTTACTAGTTCCGAGATTCAAAGACCGAGTGCCTGATCATCTCCAATCGATGTTAATCTACCGGTTCACCTGCCCGTGCGCGGCCAGGTACGTTGGACGGACCACCAGGCATCTAGGTAAGAGAATTAAGGAACACCTCCCAGGTTGGCTCTACAAGCGCGAGAATAGGACAAGCTGCAGTGCGATTACAAACCATCTAATAAACACAGGCCACCAGATAGACAAACGAACATCCTTTCAAATTCTCTACAGAATACCGTCAAGACAAAACCATCGTCTAAGAGCAAGCCTACTCGCCACCGCTGAGGCAGTATGCATACGCCTAACGAATCCGGACTTATGTGTTCAGAAGAACCTAATACAAACAGTACAACTTCCCTGGCCGACCACCAGCCGCGAAGGAAGTAATGATACTCCGCAAATTCACCTGATTTCAGTCATGTGATCAGATGAATGCCATCATGATCACAAGTTAAATTTTCTGATCAATTGTTTCTTTGTTACACTGACGATTGCAACAGACGTTAACCTAATGCATATTACTGTATGAGCCTGATGAAGAATTAATCGAAAACAATTGTTTGTTTAAAGGTTCGTGTCTTTTTTATCTTTCGCGACCTCTAAGTGTATACTAAAAATTTAATCTTATGTTATATTTTACACAAGATACTCGGGCCATCCGGGGGAATCTCCAGACTGCTACACAGCCCCCCCTTAGAAGAATTGTGTAAACAATCCGTCGACCTACGTGTTGACTATTCGTTGCGAGCCAGCCTTCTGCGAGACCAGGTGGTGAAACCTAATGCAGCTGCTGGGGGAGAACCAGGCGATCGGATCCTAGCGGGCTCCCACCCGTGTCTTCCTTTACGGTGTCGAAACGAAAAAGATGTTTGCAATAACGGTTCGTAAGAGGTAGCAGTTCGACGCGAAATGTTCACTGTACAAGTTGAGGAGTCCGGCTCCAGCGGGAACGTGTGACCGATTTTACAGGCATATATGGAAAGCCAACGAAAAGCGGCAATAACAATAGCGCATATTAATAACAAGTGCTAAACTAAAATAACCGGAACAAATTTTTCTGATTTTCAAAACGTTTTAATCTTTTTTGTGGTGATATTCAAACATTTTACCATTTTTTGTTATTTCCATAAATGGTAATGGGGATCTAAGCAGAACAATGCACTGTATTGGCAAAACGACGAGCGCAATGAATCTGTCGGCCAGAGCTAGTTATTCTTTGTGTACTGGAGGATTTCGCTGGACTGCTAGGGCTATGCGTTGCTGACGGTGTCACAGGCATATGTATAGATGCATTGTGGTTGTCTATATGGGCGACTTTTAAGCGACTAACAGGTACTGACTCACGCTTTCCGTAGCGATCGATGACATATACTTTGACATTCCGTTGAAGGACTCTAAATGGTCCTTCATTTGGCGGAACCTGGGATTTGTTGCTGTCAACTCGTACATACATGCGTACAACTTTGGAGCTCCGGAGGAACAAAGCTTTTATGGCTCTGGACACGGGTGAGTAGGTGCGAAACGACGCATGTGTGACGCGAGTTGCTTCCCAAAAGAAGCGTCATAGAGGATGGCGTTTGGAGCTGTAGCTAAATAGTCTCTAGGTAGATGAATTGGTTGACCGAAAAGTAGTTCGGCGCTAGATACCTGCATGTAGACCTTGTGGGTAGCACGTGTGCCTAAGATAACAGTAGGCAAGGCCTCTGTCCATTGAAAGGGTCGACTGCAGTGAGGATGGTTTTTCTTTGACGATGGAAACGCTCCACCATACCGTTCGATTATGGATGGTAGGAGGTAGTAGGGAAATGCTTACTGCCTAAAAGCTTTAGCGTCTTCTGCAATTCAGCAAGAACAAGATACCAAATGTAAACAATTGTTTTCGATGAATTCATCGTGAGATCTTTACAATTATGCACTCTCGAACTATGGTCCTCTGCCTGTCGTTACGGTTACTGGACAACCGCATAGAGCGACCCAGTGCCTCATGAAAGCTCGAACGATCTCCTCTGTGCTAACGTTTGGTAGCGGAACTGCTTCTGGCCACCTGGTAAAGTGGTCGATGATTGTCAAAAGGTAGACCATGCTGTTAGAGGGTGACTGGGGACCGACGATATCCATATGGATGTGGGCGAATCGAGAGCCAACTGTCGGGAAACGACCAATAGGCGCTGCTACATGGCGTTGAACTTTCGATTGTTGGCAACGAAGATATATGCGGGCCCATTGCGTAACGTCTCGGTTGACATTGCGCCACACGAAATGCTGCGTGACGAGCTGTATCGAGGAGCAAATACCTGAATGTGAAAAGGTGTGTAGTGGGCCGAACACCGTACGGCGAAAAGTATGTGGAACTATAGGACGCGGATAACTTTGCGAGACATCGCAAAGAATAGTTCCTTCGGAACTTGATAGCGGAACTGGTCGGATGCAGAGGGAGTCGCTCGGAGTTGATCAACTCCCGGATCGGTCTGTTGTGCAGCGGCCATTGCAGCTAGATCGATGCTGTGACCGAGTGTAAATGAATTGACGCGGGACAAGGCGACCGCGACAAAGTTTCGCACACCTGAGACGTGCCGTATGTCTGATGTGAACTGTGAGACATAGTCTAGGTGGCGAATCTTTCTAGGAGAGTATTTATCGGGGGATGAGGCTATCGCGTAAAATAAGGTTTGTGGTCCGTGAAAATTACGAAGTCTCTACCTTCAAGTGAAGATGGAAAGTAGCGAATGACTAAATAAACTGCGAGGAGTTCTCTCCCAAACATGCTGTAACGGGTTTACGCTGGTTGCAACCGTCTAGAAAAGAAACCAAATGGTTGTCAACACCCCTCGACGAACTGCTGCAAGACTGCTTCTACCGCTTTTCTCGAGGCGTCTGTTAACAGAGAAATAGGAGCATCTGGTTGTGGATGTATCAAGAGAGCAGTGTATGCAACGGCTTTTTTAAGTTCTGTGAAAGATGATCGAGCAGCATCGGTGAAAGCGAAATTACGCTGACTGCCACGGACCAATTCAGTTAGAGGCTGCATTATCTTTGCGCAATTGGGGATGAAACGGCGGTAGTAGTTTACTACGCGGAGAAAGCGTCTGAGTTGTTTGAAAGATAAGGGTTGAGGAAAATCTTTGATGGCATCGACTTTTTCTTGACGGGGCTCGACACCGGCTTCAGAGATCCAATGACCCAGAAAAGCAACTGACGGTTTACCCAACTCGCACTTAACGGGGTCAACGGTAACTCCACGGTCGCATAGAAGACGAAACAGCAGTTTCAGGTGTTCTGCTTTGGAGGCGCTTGCTACCAAAGTGCTGTCCAGATAAACATATATGCAATCTAAGCCGCATGTAACGTCATGTATTAACCTTTGAAAGGTTTGTGCAGCATTTCTCAGACCAAACGGCATCCGCAGATACGCGGGTAGACGAAGAGATGTAATGACGGCGGTCTTGGGGATATCGCATTCTTCGACGGAGACCTTGATGGTATGCAGTCGTTAGGTCGATTTTACTAAACATGGTTAGTAAGATCATGAATTTGCGGAATAGGGTACTTGTCGGAGCAGGTACACTGGTTCAGTGCCCGATAATCGCCACACGGTCGCCATTCGCCAGTCTTCTTCAGCACCATGTGAAGAGGTCAATCCCACTGACTTTCGGATGGACGGATAATACCAAGTTCGAGCATATGCTGGAATTCCGCTTTGGCCACCTTCCATTTATCAGGGGCAAGGCGTCGTGGTCCAGCGGAGCCTGGTGGACCACGAGTTCCTACGTCAGTTGCTACGGGAAGAAAGGCGTTAGAAGAACAAACCAGCTGTGGGAACTGCGCGAACAGTTCCAAAAAGTTTTTGTCGGCTTATGGTTGGGGATAAATGGGAGTGATGGTTTCGGATGACGTTTCGATTCTGCAAATGGAAAGACGTGTTTGTCAGTCAATTATCTTTCGCTTACGAATATCGACCATTAGATCGAAATGATGCAGGAAATCGATTACGAGTATGGCAAACGGTACAGCACCTACTGTAAAATCCCAAGGGAATTTGAGTCGATGGCCAAGATCGATGGTTAGGGAATGTTGACCAAAAATTGCTATGGGCGACTCGTTGGCGGTACCTATGTTTGTTACCCACCGCTTAGTCGATCCGTTTGGGCCTGGTGAGATCACGCTGACTTCCGCCCCATTGTTCACTAGAAACATGATCCCTGAGATTCTATCGGTTATTTTGAATATACGATTTGAGGTAATTTGAGTAGCGACGTCAGTCGCCAGTATTTGTCGATCAGTTTGTTCCATGCCACCGTTGGTGGGCATCGATTGATCGTTGTCTTTGGTCTTTATCAAACTGTGAATCTGATGTCGTCTGTCAAACTTTTGTTCAGCCTACTTTTTCTTGGTCGATGCAAAATTGCAAGGTTTAATGCAATTTCTGGCAGCTCTACCGAAATGCACATGGTAACGGCATATAGAGCGCCGTATTGTATTACGAGCGCGACTACGCGAACGGTGTGTCTCTCTACGTTGCTGCTGGCGCAGGCTTAAACGTTGAACTTCACGTCTTATTGAGTCGATTTCGTCCACAAGGGCCTGCGTTGAGGGCAGGTTCTTTGCGCTGTTATTTAATGGAGCTACCGTCTGCACCCGATGAGGCGCGTCAGCTGGCCGGGCGATGCTAGAGGAAGCGCAAAGTGGTTCAGTGTAACGCTCCAGTACGCTGTCTGCAATTTCGGCGATTTCTGACAAGGGTTTATACTTGGCGAGGCATAAGACAGCCTGCACATGCCCATGTAAACGTTGTAGCCATAGTTCTTGAAGCAAAGATTCGTCCAAGCTTAAAACTCCTTAGAAGACGGTGCATTTCCAGTTAGAGTGTCGACGATTTCTTGCATCTTGACTGCAAACCGGAAAAGAGTGTGCGTGGTTTCATTACGGCATCTTTCAGAGCGTTGTAACGATTCGTCGGGTCGACTGTCATAGTAGTAGTAGTAGTAGTAGTAGTAGTAGTAGTAGTAGTCGTAGTAGTAGTAGTAGTAGTAGTAGTAGTAGTAGTAGTAGTCGTAGTAGTCGTAGTAGTCGTAGTAGTAGTAGTAGTAGTAGTAGTAGTAGTAGTAGTAGTAGTCATAGTAGTCATAGTAGTCATAGTAGTCATAGTAGTCATAGTAGTCATAGTAGTCATAGTAGTCATAGTAGTCATAGTAGTCATGTAGTAGTAGTAGTCATAGTAGTAGTCATAGTAGTAGTCATAGTAGTAGTCATAGTAGTAGTCATAGTAGTAGTCATAGTAGTAGTCATAGTAGTAGTCATAGTAGTAGTCATAGTAGTAGTCATAGTAGTAGTCATAGTAGTAGTAGTAGTAGTAGTAGTAGTAGTAGTAGTAGTAGTAGTAGTAGTAGTAGTAGTAGTAGTAGTAGTAGTAGTAGTAGTAGTAGTAGTAGTAGTAGTAGTAGTAGTAGTAGTAGTAGTAGTAGTAGTAGTAGTAGTAGTAGTAGTAGTAGTAGTAGTAGTAGTAGTAGTAGTAGTAGTAGTAGTAGTAGTAGTAGTAGTAGTAGTAGTAGTAGTAGTAGTAGTAGTAGTAGTAGTAGTAGTAGTAGTAGTAGTAGTAGTAGTAGTAGTAGTAGTAGTAGTAGTAGTAGTAGTAGTAGTAGTAGTAGTAGTAGTAGTAGTAGTAGTAGTAGTAGTAGTAGTAGTAGTAGTAGTAGTAGTAGTAGTAGTAGTAGTAGTAGTAGTAGTAGTATAGTAGTAGTAGTAGTAGTAGTAGTAGTAGTAGTAGTAGTAGTAGTAGTAGTAGTAGTAGTAGTAGTAGTAGTAGTAGTAGTAGTAGTAGTAGTAGTAGTAGTAGTAGTAGTAGTAGTAGTAGTAGTAGTAGTAGTAGTAGTAGTAGTAGTAGTAGTAGTAGTAGTAGTAGTAGTAGTAGTAGTAGTAGTAGTAGTAGTAGTAGTAGTAGTAGTAGTAGTAGTAGTAGTAGTAGTAGTAGTAGTAGTAGTAGTAGTAGTAGTAGTAGTAGTAGTAGTAGTAGTAGTAGTAGTAGTAGTAGTAGTAGTAGTAGTAGTAGTAGTAGTAGTAGTAGTAGTAGTAGTAGTAGTAGTAGTAGTAGTAGTAGTAGTAGTAGTAGTAGTAGTAGTAGTAGTAGTAGTAGTAGTAGTAGTAGTAGTAGTAGTAGTAGTAGTAGTAGTAGTAGTAGTAGTAGTAGTAGTAGTAGTAGTAGTAGTAGTAGTAGTAGTAGTAGTAGTAGTAGTAGTAGTAGTAGTAGTAGTAGTAGTAGTAGTAGTAGTAGTAGTAGTAGTAGTAGTAGTAGTAGTAGTAGTAGTAGTAGTAGTAGTAGTAGTAGTAGTAGTAGTAGTAGTAGTAGTAGTAGTAGTAGTAGTAGTAGTAGTAGTAGTAGTAGTAGTAGTAGTAGTAGTAGTAGTAGTAGTAGTAGTAGTAGTAGTAGTAGTAGTAGTAGTAGTAGTAGTAGTAGTAGTAGTAGTAGTAGTAGTAGTAGTAGTAGTAGTAGTAGTAGTAGTAGTAGTAGTAGTAGTAGTAGTAGTAGTAGTAGTAGTAGTAGTAGTAGTAGTAGTAGTAGTAGTAGTAGTAGTAGTAGTAGTAGTAGTAGTAGTAGTAGTAGTAGTAGTAGTAGTAGTAGTAGTAGTAGTAGTAGTAGTAGTAGTAGTAGTAGTAGTAGTAGTAGTAGTAGTAGTAGTAGTAGTAGTAGTAGTAGTAGTAGTAGTAGTAGTAGTAGTAGTAGTAGTAGTAGTAGTAGTAGTAGTAGTAGTAGTAGTAGTAGTAGTAGTAGTAGTAGTAGTAGTAGTAGTAGTAGTAGTAGTAGTAGTAGTAGTAGTAGTAGTAGTAGTAGTAGTAGTAGTAGTAGTAGTAGTAGTAGTAGTAGTAGTAGTAGTAGTAGTAGTAGTAGTAGTAGTAGTAGTAGTAGTAGTAGTAGTAGTAGTAGTAGTAGTAGTAGTAGTAGTAGTAGTAGTAGTAGTAGTAGTAGTAGTAGTAGTAGTAGTAGTAGTAGTAGTAGTATAGTAGTAGTAGTAGTAGTAGTAGTAGTAGTAGTAGTAGTAGTAGTAGTAGTAGTAGTAGTAGTAGTAGTAGTAGTAGTAGTAGTAGTAGTAGTAGTAGTAGTAGTAGTAGTAGTAGTAGTAGTAGTAGTAGTAGTAGTAGTAGTAGTAGTAGTAGTAGTAGTAGTAGTAGTAGTAGTAGTAGTAGTAGTAGTAGTAGTAGTAGTAGTAGTAGTAGTAGTAGTAGTAGTAGTAGTAGTAGTAGTAGTAGTAGTAGTAGTAGTAGTAGTAGTAGTAGTAGTAGTAGTAGTAGTAGTAGTAGTAGTAGTAGTAGTAGTAGTAGTAGTAGTAGTAGTAGTAGTAGTAGTAGTAGTAGTAGTAGTAGTAGTAGTAGTAGTAGTAGTAGTAGTAGTAGTAGTAGTAGTAGTAGTAGTAGTAGTAGTAGTAGTAGTAGTAGTAGTAGTAGTAGTAGTAGTAGTAGTAGTAGTAGTAGTAGTAGTAGTAGTAGTAGTAGTAGTAGTAGTAGTAGTAGTAGTAGTAGTAGTAGTAGTAGTAGTAGTAGTAGTAGTAGTAGTAGTAGTAGTAGTAGTAGTAGTAGTAGTAGTAGTAGTAGTAGTAGTAGTAGTAGTAGTAGTAGTAGTAGTAGTAGTAGTAGTAGTAGTAGTAGTAGTAGTAGTAGTAGTAGTAGTAGTAGTAGTAGTAGTAGTAGTAGTAGTAGTAGTAGTAGTAGTAGTAGTAGTAGTAGTAGTAGTAGTAGTAGTAGTAGTAGTAGTAGTAGTAGTAGTAGTAGTAGTAGTAGTAGTAGTAGTAGTAGTAGTAGTAGTAGTAGTTAGTAGTAGTAGTAGTAGTAGTAGTAGTAGTAGTAGTAGTAGTAGTAGTAGTAGTAGTAGTAGTAGTAGTAGTAGTAGTAGTAGTAGTAGTAGTAGTAGTAGTAGTATAGTAGTAGTAGTAGTGGTAGTAGTAGTAGTAGTAGTAGTAGTAGTAGTAGTAGTAGTAGTAGTAGTAGTAGTAGTAGTAGTAGTAGTAGTAGTAGTAGTAGTAGTAGTAGTAGTAGTAGTAGTAGTAGTAGTAGTAGTAGTAGTAGTAGTAGTAGTAGTAGTAGTAGTAGTAGTAGTAGTAGTAGTAGTAGTAGTAGTAGTAGTAGTAGTAGTATAGTAGTAGTAGTAGTAGTAGTAGTAGTAGTAGTAGTAGTAGTAGTAGTAGTAGTAGTAGTAGTAGTAGTAGTAGTAGTAGTAGTAGTAGTAGTAGTAGTAGTAGCAAAAATAA